>OY726520.1:43658839-44401045 GCA_963383655.1 Bathymodiolus septemdierum
CTGACTTACATGCACTAATAGACTCTGCTCAACCACATGTCATAATTGAAACGGAAACATGGCTCACTAAGGACATGCATGCATCTGAATTTTTTCCGAATGAGTATGAAGTGTACAGACGAGATAGACCTAACGACCCACATGGAGGCGTATTAATTACTGTAAATCAAACACTCACAAGCTCAATTGTTTTTACTGGTAATAATACTGAATTTGTAAGTATTAAGATAAACTTGAAACACGGCAAATCAGCTATCATATGTGCAACATATAGACCACCAAACCGAACAGATGATGAGTATACGAACTCACTTATCCATGACATAACAAGCGTTAAGTCAGCTCACAAGAATGCTTACTTTTTACTTGGAGGTGATTTCAACTTACCCGACCTCGAGTGGCCTCACAGACGTCTTGTCGCCAGAACAATCCCTGCAAGGGTTACCGATAAGTTTTGTCAAATGCAAGATGATTTATCATTAGAGCAGTTAGTAAGCTTCCCCACTAGGGAAGAGAAAACACTAGATCTTGTTTTCACGACACATCCATCACTAGTAGACAAATGCAAATCGCTTCCGTCCGTAGGTAAAAGTGATCATGACATAGTACTTGTTGACCTTTGCATATCACCAACAATTGCCAAAACGCAGCAAAGGAAAATGTGTATGTGGAAAAAAGCAAACAACAATGCCATCAGAACAAAAATCAGAGAACTGACAACCAATAGCATAGAGATGGCCAGGAAAGGGACAACAGTAAACGAATTGTGGACAATATTCAAAGAAACACTCTGTACAATCATAAACTCAAATGTTCCAACGAAGCTCAGCAGGAGCTGACACTCCAATCCATGGATGAACACCACACTTAAAATAATGATCCGTAGAAGGCAAAGGGCGTACAATAAAGCTCGGTCATCACAACATCACAAAGACTGGGATCGCCACAAACACATGAAAACAGCAACACAACGAGAGTTACGAAACGCCCATGACAAGTACATCGATGACATCTTGCTTGGTGACATACACAATGAACCAAAGAGATTTTGGTCATACCTGAAAGGGAAGCGACAGGATTCGCAAGGGGTAGCACCATTAAGGAAGACAGACGGATTCCTACACAACGACGCACCAACAAAGGCAGAAATACTGAACCAGCAATTTCATTCAGTGTACACCAAAGAAGACGCTTCCAATATACCAGACATGGGCAACAGCCCACATCACGACATGCAAGACTTAAACATATCCGAAGAAGGCGTAAGAAAGTTGCTCAAGGACATCAAGGTACACAAAGCAACAGGCTCCGATGAAATACCAGCTAAAGTCCTCCACGATTTTGCAGATGAACTATCACCAATACTTCGATGCATATTCCAACTTTCGCTCGACAGTGGAACCATCCCTAATGACTGGCGGGCTGCATCCATAGTTCCAGTTTTCAAAAAGGGAGACAAACACCTGGCTTCAAACTACCGTCCAATCTCTCTAACTTCAATCACATGTAAACTAATGGAACATATTATACATAGCCAAGTAATGGACCATCTAGATGAGCACTCCATATTATGTGATAACCAGCATGGCTTTCGCTCAAAACGATCGTGTGAAACACAGCTCGTCATCACAATTGAGGAAATAGCCCGAAAACTAGCGAATGGAGAGCAAGTTGACATAATACTCCTAGATTTTTCGAAAGCGTTCGATAAGGTACCACACAGACGTTAACTACACAAGCTCAGGTATTATGGAATCCGGAATAACACCTTTTTATGGATCCAAGACTTCCTAAGCCATCGAACGCAAGAAGTACAACTAGAGGGCCATAAATCGACCACCGCTGATGTGCTATCTAGAGTGCCACAAGACAACGTACTGGGGCCTTTGTTCTTCTTACTATTCATCAACGATCTACCAGAGTCAACTGAATCCGATGCCAGACTATTCGCAGATGACTGCCTGTTGTTTCGTCCAATACGAAATAATAGGGATACACAGATCCTGCAGAACAACCTCAACTCAATGGAAGAATGGGAGAATAGATGGCAGAAAAGTGTGTGGTGATACGAGTCTCCAACAAGCGTAAACCTATCAACGCTCGGTATACCATCCACGGACACATGCTCCAAGAAGTCGACTCCAGTAAATATCTTGGAGTTACCATCAGTAAAGACCTACGATGGGATGATCACATCAACACCATCACTGCCAAGGCCAATAGAACACTGGGTTTCCTAAGACGTAATATGAGAGGTTGCAAATCTTCAGCCAGAGCAGCAGCATATCAAGGACTAGTAAGACCAACCTTGGAATATGCCTGCTCAACATGGGACCCATGGAACTCAGGAAACATCCAACAAGTCGAGAAAGTACAAAGACGGGCAGCCAGATTTGTAACTAGGAATTACCACGACCGACATCCTGGTAGCGTGACACAGATGGTGCAACAACTACAATGGGAAACTCTGCAGGTTAGAAGAGTAAAGATCAGACTAGTCCTCTTGTATAAGATCCAACAAGGACTAGTGGCTATCACTGCAGAGACTTACTTAGTGCCTGGTGATACCAGAACCAGAGGAGAGCACAAGTTTCGTCCCCCAAACGTGAGGAAAGACATTTACAAATATTCATTCTTCCCACGAACCATTGGTGTCTGGAACACGTCGCCCGTGCCACCTCACTAGAAGGTTTCAAGAACCAGCTGGACACACTCACAGGGTACCAGCTGGGAGTCCAGACTATGTAAATATACAGCAGTCACGTTTTTGTTTTAATTGTACATAGCACTCTATGAGTTTTTAGTCTTGCCCGCAGCATGCACCTGAGTATAACGCTCTATGAAGAGTCATCTGAGTATCTGGAAGAAGAAGGGAAGACAAAGAAGAACTAGTAAACATCGGGAAAATGAAGGTATTTTCCATATTTCATTTTTTAAAGCACTATTAATAAATGAGTGCGAAACGACCCGGGGCGAAAGGGAATCGGGGCGAAACGACCCGGGGCGACCGGGAATAGGGGCGAAACGACTCACGGGGCGAACGGGATTCGGGACGAAACGACTCGGATTTGTTTTGATGTAAGTTGTCAAATTATCGTATGCTTAACCTATTGCATTATAAATATGGACACTAAAGGGAAAAGGAGGTCCAACTGGACCATGGACGAAGAAATGCTGCTCATTGAGCAATCAAAATTAAAAGATGAGGAACTGTTTAGAAAAATGAAGGGTAGTGGAGACGTGAAAGCCTCCACTATGCCACTATCCGTCAAAATGCCTGGCAGGACATCGCCGACATTTTAAATGCGTAAGCAATGTGAATTGTGTAGTAAAATCCACTGGGACTTGTTTCTGATTAAAAAGAATATGACTAGAAACTAATTATACAATTAGTATCTAGGCATAGTTTTTTTTTATCAGAAACAAGTGCCTGTTGCATCATGGCATGGCTGTAGTAAAATCATATTCCACTAGCCCCAAATCACTTGAAAAGGACTAGTCCCTGCATAACCGTGGCAATTTTAAATCCATAAAAAATCATTACGTTTTTCACCCCTTTTCTAGTTACGATAATGTAACCCCCCGTTCAATAAAGTATACTTTATTGACTTTTGTTCGCATTTCAAAATTCGCGGTACTTTCAAGATAACTTTTATTTCGTAGGTAAATCGCTATGGGTCATGCAAAATAATAATGGGGTGAAACAAAGATTTCTCGCCTGCTTCTTAAAAATATTGGATAAAAAACGTAAAAAATGGCGAGAACTACTCGCTGACCAGTAGACATTTTTAATACTTTTCTTTTTGTCCAATTTAAAATTCTTGTCTTTTATCAATTTTTTCTTCATTTTGTTTAAATAAAAATAACAGCGTGACGCTATTTCTTATTTCTTTAAAGAATATGTTTTTAGAATCATTTTATTAATTTTCTTCATATTTATTTGAAAAAAATGACTTCTTGGGCCTATCTTTTTTCACTTCTTATCGCTTTTTCTAAGCGTCTTGGAGCTTCTCATCGCTATTTGTAAGACCGTCAAGAAGGGGGCATAATCGAAATCAGAAGTTGTCAACATCATGGATGCTGAAAAGACGACAAAGTAAAAACATTTAAAATATTGTCGATGACTGGCTATGTATTCATAGAAATTGAATAAGAAAACGTACCAGCGATTCTCCTGAATCCCTCTTGTACTCGCTGAGCTGTTTCTCCGTCGGGGAAGCGTATAACATGTGAGAAAATCCTCCAAATAGCTCTACACACTTTCCTGCATGCCCTTCCTGTTGCAGATTCCGAAACTCCCAGGTGATCCCCTATGAGAGCCAAATGGGACCCCGTGGCCACAAACCGTAGAAAAAGCAGTATTTGAACAATGGGTAAGATTGGCTTGTTTCTCCTCATAGGACTTGTTAAAAGATGGCAGATACCATTAGCAATAAACTCTATCGTGGGTCGCCTAAACCGATATCTCTCAAATAATTCATTATCTGTCATGGTTTCTAAGGGATTACTTCTATCTCTGTATACCCTAGGCCTTGGAATTATTGCATTTCTTTCCCTTCTACGTCTTCTTGAGTCTGCCTTCTTATCATTCTTGACACCTTCTTGGATTTTGAGTAAATTATTTAAGCATTGGCTTAAGCCATTCTCAAATATTTAAATAAAGAAAAAAGGGTAATTTTTTTGTGGCGATCAATTTTATTCAGAATACAAAATTTAAGAATATTCTCAAGCTGAGTACAAAATTTTTACTCAAATGGTTTTGTGGTGCAGGCTATGACGACAAGTCATTGACGTCTTTTTATAATTAACAATCAAAACAACGCACGTACTGTATGTAGTATGATACGGTGTTTTTTTTTATCAACTTCCATCTCGTTACTTCATCGTGTTATAAAATGTGTCAACATAGTTACCTATGTCCTACTTTACTGACCATCCATAGGTTTTTTTCCGAGAGAGACAACATAATCGTTCCTCATAAAAAAACAACAAAAAATACCACACTATCAGAACAGTTTCAAAATCCAACCGAAAAATCTTAAAAAGAGGGAAAATCGATACATTTGATTCACAAAATACATGACCACTTACTTTCTTGGTTTGGTACATGCACTTCATTAATAGTGGCGGAGTTAAACTAGATTTATGAACCCAAATCTCCCGTCTTAGTGAAATGATGCGGTCATACAAGTGTTTTCCACATGTGAGTAAAATACAAGCACTCACGTATAAGGAGGGAACAGCTTTAAATACAAGCACTCACGTGTAAGGAGGGAACAGCTTTAAATACAAGCACTCACGTGTAAGGAGGGAACAACTTTAAATACAAGCACTCACGTGTAAGGAGGGAACAACTTTAAATACAAGCACTCACGTGTAAGGAGGGAACAGCTTTAAATACAAGCACTCACGTGTAAGGAGGGAACAACTTTAAATACAAGCACTCACGTGTAAGGAGGGAACAACTTTAAATACAAGCACTCACGTGTAAGGAGGGAACAGCTTTAAATACAAGCACTCACGTGTAAGGAGGGAACAACTTTAAATACAAGCACTCACGTGTAAGGAGGGAACAACTTTAAATACAAGCACTCACGTGTAAGGAGGGAACAGCTTTAAATACAAGCACTCACGTGTAAGGAGGGAACAGCTTTAAATACAAGCACTCACGTGTAAGGAGGGAACAGCTTTAAATACAAGCACTCACGTATAAGGAGGGAACAGCTTTAAATACAAGCACTCACGTGTAAGGAGGGAACAGCTTTACATACAAGCACTCACGTGTAAGGAGGGAACAGCTTTAAATATCAACAAATGAACGTTCATGTACAGTTAGGCTTCAATCATTGTAGTAGTTTCATGGGTTTTAGTGTATATTTCTATTAATACAACTTGAGTCAATCTCACTCAGTCATATGTAATCATAGCAGCATTTTAGATACCCTGTGTATCAGTGGTATTCTAGTTGCCAAAGACTAAAATTATTTGTCTTTCCAAGCTTTTCACTATGAGCGTATCTGATGAAGAATATTCCAGAAAGAGGCCATGCTCACTAAATTATATATCTACGTTTTAATTACTATCAGAATGTCGAAACCTCTGCTGATTGACTATTAGTCCTCGATGGTATCATCCATCCAGTGGTCAGTGTTTTGGCACTGACTTGACTTATTAGATATATTGATATTTTAAATTTACAGTCCCTAAATATTGTAATTAATATTAAAGCTGAGGTCAATCTTCCTCGTGTATAGCTATTCTTAGCCGATTTTGGCTATCCTGTTTAAGCCCTTTGGTTTTCTTGCTCCCAAAGGCTTTATAAAGTTATTCGGCTTTACAGTCTTTTGACTATGAGAGTAATCGATGACGGTTATTCCAGAAACGGCCCATGCTCACAAAATTAGATACCCAGTCTTTTGACTATGAACGTACATGGTGAATATTACTCTAGACACGGGTCATCTAAGTTTGTATTATACTATGGTCTGCGATACCAGAATTTTTTTATATCCGATTAACACAATTAACACTAATTTTGTAATGACTACTCATAGAAACTTTCCTCTTACTAATGGGTTCATGGATTCAGATAAGAGTACAAAGTGTAATACAACACGGTCCAGGGAGCCATACGACACTGGACATAAAATATTGTATAAAAGCCATCTGTTTCTTCTTACCTCAAGCGGAAACAAGTCGGCATTAACCTGGTGGAAATGTGTGCCCATAGGGATTCCAGTATAAACGATTCGTAAGACTTGCAAAATGAGCAAATCAGATACCATAATAAGTCATGCCGTTTTGCATTTTATCTGATTCAAATTTCAAATTTTCAAAAAAAAAATGTTTTGTTTTTTGTTTTTTGTTTCTTGTTTATATTCTGTGTTCGTTTTAATGAATCAATGTACATATATGTATATAGGGCCCAGGTGGCCCAATGAATAAATTACAAAAAAGAGTGCAGTCGAATCGCAGCCGCAGGTGCTAAAGTTTACCAGTTGCTTGCCCATGGTCGGTGGTTCTCTTCGGGGACCCCGGCCTCTTCCACCACTAAAACTGGTCGCCATGATATAGCTGAAATATTGCTAAAAGTGGCGTTAAACACAATAAATCAATCATAAATGTATATTTATTCTGCTGATGTCAGTATTTGTGGAATAACCAATATACAAGTCGTACATCAATTCGGTATTGTCTGGAGAATTCCAATGTCATGAGTGCATTTCCAAAACCGACTTATCATTTTCTTGAGACGAACAACATATTATAAAAACCAAAAGAAGATTATTTAAATGATCTTAAATGACAATTTCTAGACAAGATTATCAAATGCAATAATGGAAGATGATGTTTTATTAATAGAATCAATACAAATATTTATTTTATGATTTTAAGTGTTTGTGAATATAATCTAAAAATATATCAAAGTAAAAGAACAAAAATTACATTTCCAAGAATTGCATAACATTCGTGCAACAAGTTTGACTTAAGCATAAAATTTGAACAATTTATTACAACTGAACGTCATTCTGATAAATTGTTCAAATTTTTGTAATGATCATTTTTACAATAATCTAAGACAATTTATGCAAAGTAATAAAAATAAAACAATGCAAAATAAAAAGGGGGTGTTTTTTTATTGTTTTTTTTTTATTATTTATATTTGTGTTTTGCTTTGCTTTTGTTTTTTGTTTTTTGTTTTTTGTTGCTTTTTTGTAGTGTCTTTGCTTTTTTGTTTGTTTGTTTGTTTTTTTGTTGTTTTTTTTGTTGTTGTTATTTTTAACAATGGCAGTCTGTAGTATAAAGACAAAGTTTTTCTGTATTTGTTTATTTTATCATCAAAAACATTGTACACATTATTACATGTGTATTTTGTTAGTTTTTAATATCAAGTAAAAGAAGGAAGATTGTGCATATCGTCAACATCTGCTCTATTCCTTTAAAATATTTATGAATTGTGTTTGTCTACACACCTGAAGATTTTAATTCTAAATCCTTTTAAGTATTTCAAACTAACTGTTATTGGCAATTTTCACAAACTGTGCAAGTGCGTTCGTCTTCTTAAGCATTAGGACAGACAATACAACGGCCAAATGAAAACGATCAAAAGGACAAAACACTACACAGAATCTAAAGTTCGAGCAACACGAATCTCACAAAAAACAGAGGTGAAAGCTATTGACACCCGTTGTGTTGTCCTGTTACTGATAAGCCATAAGAACGTCATCTGATATGGGTTCAGGTTCGGGTTATGGTGTTTAACACCACTTTCAACAATATATCAGCTATGTCGTGGTGGTAAGGTTTATTGTTGGAGGAAACCGGAGTACCCGAAGAAAACCACCAACCTGTGGCAAGTCAAAAACAAACTTTATCACAAAATGTTGTTTCGAGTACACCTCGACATTAGCGGGATTCGAACTCACAACATTAATGGTGATAGGCACTGATTGCATAGGTAGTTGTAAATCTAACTACCATAGGACCACGACCACGACAGCCCCGAACATATCTGATATGGAAATCGTGTATGACATCACTATACGTAAATAAAAACAATTATAATATGACATCACTATACGTAAATAAAAACAATTATAATATGACATCACTATACGTAAATAAAAACAATTATAATATGACATCACTATACGTAAATAAAAACAATTATAATATGACGTTCGCTTTGTAAAAAAAACCAGTGATGTATTTCTTCGTAAATTACCATTGGCATATGCGCGGTCCACACATTTATGACAAGGTATGATATTCTAATGTTAAAATAAATACAAATCACCAATGACTTTCAATGTAATGGTAGAAGTCGTGATTTGCAAAAATATAGTTTTTTTTTTGTTGTTTTTTTTTCTTCGTGGAAAAACAAGTAAAATATTACATCAACCTCTCCACACAACATTTTTAAAGTTTTTTGGGCTTTTGTATCAGTGTCAGTGACATTATATTCCTCATCGTGTGTTTAAGCAAGCATATTTATTCAGTTTTCATTCCGTTCCATTTGTATATTACAATTTCAACTCTTTATTTTCATACTTGTTGTATGTGTCACTCGATTTTGCATTATATATTCAAGATTCTAACATGACGTCCTTCTTTCGCTTTGTAGACAAACGAGCTATTTATCGATGGTATAATCTCATTCGCACATGCGACGGTGAATGTGCCTGACTTTTCCATTGGCAGCATAAATTGTGTGCGACATTTTCAGCAAGCGTAAATATAAATTACCGTCTTCCAATCAAAGTATACTACCGTATTTGTACTCTTAGACATATCAGAATCGAAATAAATCATGGAAGCCAGAATGTGTTTTGAGTTTTAACATGGATTGGCGGATATTGGTGGATTTTATCGCTCGCCTCTGGCTCGGGATAAAATACTAATATCCGCCAATCCACGTTAAAACTCCCAACATATTCTGGCTTCCATGATTTATTTCTTAATTATAATATAGCATCAAATATGTCATGTAGATTTCTTTGTAAAATAAAAATGCAATAAAAAGAAATTCCGATATTTTTACTAGTATTCCTTTATAAATATACCTAAAAAATAGAGCATTTCCGAATGAATTAAAAATATTGCATCTTGACCGATATTGCATTCCATTCTTTCTCCTTTAAGTTTGGAACGCACTAGAGAGGTTACGAGTAAAACTATATTTGCACGCAAGCAGACGAGAGATAAACAAGATGGCGGAATTATTATATTAAATACATGTTGCAAAGAAATATGGTTAAAAGTAATTGTCACAGACTGAATATTTGGTACTATATTATAAAAGGGTTATTGTACTAATATTGATGAATATTGTCCCTCGCAGTATATCATATTGCACTCGCAAGCTCGTACAATATGATATACTGCTCGGGACAATATTCCGCAATATTAGTGCAATAACCCTTAATATAGACAATTGGTACTAAGAAAGGTTTATGCTCACAATAAGACGTTGTCTTTACCATAGACGGTTAATTGTTACTGAAATAGCTGACAAATTGCGTCTTTGAATTATGTAACATTGGGGGAAAAAACTATTGTCATTATGTCTGAATAAAGGAATTTACGATGAAAAACAGATCTTAAAGAAAACGAGACGAAGCTGATTATGTAATATTCAAATTATCTTTCTAAAAGATTTGTCTATTAAATTGTGGTAAAAATGTCGTTAATAAGGTGAAAATAGTCGGAAGGCTCGAAATAGGAAACGCCAGTTAAATGGGTATTATAATGTAGAATGCTGTACTTAAATCACATTAAATCAATTAGACTGCTTTATAACGAAATTAGATATTGATAATTCACTTATCAACCCTACATATACCCCGACCACACATACGATAGAGGAAATCACGGACAATCATAGGTCTGTTTTGTGTTCCTTTGGAATTTCAACAAAAAATTAAGATTTGGATCTTCCGTCACTCTGCTAGATTCCTAAATCATACACGTGTCCTTACAAACAGCGTTATATTGCTGGGTCTGCCAAAAGTTCCACCAAACCTCGTTCCAAATTATTGATATGTATTCTATCAGCGGTGAAAACCGGGCTTCAGAGTTACTGTGACACTAGCTACTCAAGGGGTGATGTTAATCAGATGTGATTCTGAAATATTCTAAAGATTTGCTAGAGTACATACAATCAAGGTCCTTCTCCTCCTGCAATAGAATTACAATATTTGACTTCTCTGCCATCTACACAACTATTCCTCACTCAAAACGAAACGAAAGATTAAAAGAATTAGCCCAACTGTGTTTCATAAAAAAGGATGACCACCGTAAATACAAATAACTTGTCTTGGGAAGGGACAAACCTTATTTTGTAAAAAAAACAACAAAACAACAAAAACAACAATCAAACAAACAAACAAAAAACACTGTGATTATACCAAAATGTTCTCTGAAAATTATATCATCAAACGCGTCGTGCGCACTAAATTTGATATCGGCTGGGGGACTATTAGTCCCCGGTGGTTTCATCCGCCCAGTAGTCAGTGTTTCAGCACTGACATGGTTTATTAGATATATTCATTATTGAAATCTACAGTTCCTGAGTAATATAATAATTATCATAACTAAGATTCCCCTACCTCAGACATATGTGTTATTTGTCGATTTTGCCTATCGTGTTCAAGCCCTTTGATTAATTGTATTGCTCTTGAATAGTTTTAAATTATTTGGCTTTCAAGTCTTGCTTTTTTAGCGTATCTGATGAAGGTTATTCCAGCAACGTGTCGTGCGCACTAAATTTGATATCTACGTTTTTATTAGAGCAGACTCATTGTATCATTGTTTAACTAATGAATAAATAAAAGTTGTGGGACATTTTTGTCAACTATTGTAGCAACATCAACAGCGTTGTTGTAAAGAATGATGAGTCCTACGTATGTCTTAAAGAACAAATTGACAAATTTTGGAAACCTTGAATTTGAAACCCAGAAGTTCTGAAACGTTTTATAAGCTTTCTAACACTTATACTGGGTGTCGAATTTTGTAAATACCAGTTCTAAATCTATGCCGTCTGTCATTAAACTAACGAACAAAATATTTGAATATACAGGAAAAAAGAAAATTTGAAAAACCAAAGGGGTAATCAGAAGCCGTAAATCGAAGAAGGGCAGATAACACAATGACCAAAGGAAAAATGACAAAATGACAAACAACGATCTACAAAACATTACACAGAAAACTGAAGATCGTGCAACGCGAACCCCACTAAGATCCGGGGATAACCTCAGGTGTTCCGGAAGGGTAGGCAGTTCCTGTTCCACATGTGGCATCACTATTCTTACAAACCCGATGCTACGTCATGACTGAAGAAAGAACCGGATTGTGATTACGACAAAGGGAACATATCCGTTGTCATTTGTGACACAGATACTCCGTAACGGTTAACCAAGTCATGGTGGGGACCGTAAAGCTGTCGAACTGATGACCTTAACCTTAACACTAGAAACCCTTGATTCAGTAGCTTCCCTGTTAGCAGCAAGGAAATCATTATCGGAACCACTAGCTCTGGAATATTTGATCAAACTGAGAGCTATATACTCCATATGCTGGGATGTTGCTAGATATATATATATGGAAAGTTAACGATGAAAAAATTTAAATCATCTCTTTCGTCATAATATTTCGTTCTTAACCGGTCCTCGCTGTCAATTTCAAAGGGTAGCTCACGGCATGAAGCAGACCTAGTTGTATCTGTGGTATCCTTTATATCAAGCTCAATGGAATAAATATCCGATTCATTGGTTAAGTTGAAGTCATCACTTCGAAAGTTTTACGGTCGCCACCATGACTTGGTTGACCGTTATGGATTATCTGTGTCACAAATGACCATTGATATGTTCCACTTGTCATAAGCACTTCCCGGTCCTTTCCTCATGCATGACTTGTCACCGGATTTGTAACTAGATTAACACGACGGGGACTACTAGTTCGCCCCTGGTTTTTAGTGGGGTTCGTGTTTCTCGATCATTGGTTTTATGTGCATGTTTTGTAGATCGTTGTTTGTCCTTTTGTACTTTTTCTTTTGGCCATTGTGTTGTCTGTTCTTCTTCGATATACGGATTCTGATTGCCCCTTTGGGAGCTTTAAACTCTTGTAACCTTACATGTTTAAACAAGTAAAATCCAGATAACAGAAAGCTGTGAATAATAATTAATAGAAACACATTTCAAATATAGTACTAATAAAGACTAGTGGTATATATTTCTCCTCGGTTAAGATCTTTATTACATTTTAGCTGCAATTTTTAAATGCAGACATATATTAGTCATTGCATATCAATGCAATATATTGCACTTTAAGATTAAATTATCAACAACTTCTATTTTAATTTGAAATTGTGACTTTATCTATTAACATCAAATTAGTGGGTGGGATGTTTTAATCAATTACAACATTCAGACGGAATGATAAAATATCACAACAGTGGTCTGGGTGGCGCGATGGTTACATTCTTTCACTCACTTCTGACCACAAATATATCACCAATGACGTGGATTCTCTTGTCTGGGCTTTCCTCAATACCAATACATATGTCTGATAGTCAAGATAAAAGCTGTTCAGGTGATGAAAGTGATGATAAATATCAACACCTACCAGTAAACCGAAAAGTATGCAGTTGATACGAGGGACAAGTATGCTTTGTCATAGCCAGTGCAAATAAGACATAATGTACTCTACAGTGAGGAGTGTTGGAGTGGAAAACGACAGTGAAAGTTTGATTGAATTCAAGACATATAGCAATGAATTTCCTGGAATGATAGGAAAGGTTGAAGATACAATATGGGCAATCAAAAGTTTTAATTCGAAGACGGAAAGACAATACAAGGGCTGTTAAATAAAAAGAACCAAATGACAAACAATGGTTTACATAATGCTTCTGCTCCACTAGTGGCACCCGTCGTGCTTCTCCTGTTACAAACCCGGTTATAAATATATGCCCAAGGGAGAATAACCTTAGTTTTAATCAATTATATTATAAAATTAGTTCATTCTTTTACTAAGATGTCGGGAGTTGAGATTTTAGTATATATTATACATAAAACATTTTAAGGCACATATAGCGTGAGCTTGGCTTCACTGTAGGTTTGCAGCTTCTGGATTTAATGTACTCTTCCATCTCAAATTTGGCCTTTTAACTGCTTATGTTGAGATACTGTCGACGAAATTAATTTCTGGTGTACTTATTTATTGTTTGCATCAGCCATTTTTAAGACTTTCATCTTGTTCTCCACATTTTATCAAGATCTAACAAATTTGTTGCCTCTTCATTATCTAATATTTCGTGAGTATATATTTATGTCGGCTTTGGTTTTCGTGCACCTTCGTTTTCTGACGTATAATCGTAAGAGATCTGTGATGTAATATATTCCGACCAATTACCAAGGTCATACCATAAATATCTCGTTGGAAAATTCACACATTATATAATTTGTAATTCGAAACAGACATCCGTTCACTACAAGGTAATACATTTAAGAATGTTAAATATCCTCTTCGATGTACTTCTTGAGAATTTTAGAATTCCATTCATCAGTTTTTAGCGGGAAACTTATCGGCTATTTTGACAACTGACATCATTCCTCCGCCTCACTGACGATGAGAACGATAGCATGTTTACGTTTAATCTTAAGTGATTTATCAATAAAAACAATTTGGAAGATAACAAGAATTTACGTTTTGAAATGGAACACCACACAACGTCGCTCAGATACAGAAATAAAATGTACATTAATAAAAAAAAAAGGTTACTGTGGATATAGATTAATAGGCCATGTTTACATACCGACAGCTCTGTTGTGAAAAACAATACACGGATACTACAACAATTAGTGAAACACAAAACATGTCTCAAGGCTGTGTAGGTCAATCATCTATACATACAAATCAATCATCCAATATAGCAGGAACTAAGCAAAATATCAGGGCCCGGGTGGCTCGATGAGTTAGGTAGTTGGTAGCCTATCACCAATACGTCGTGGGTTCCCGCCCGGCTTTGTAAATTACAAAAAGGGTGCACTTGACTCGCAGCCGCAAGTGATGAAGCTTACCAGTTGCTTGCCCATGGTCGGTGGTTCTCTCCGGGTACTCCGGCTTCTTCCACCACTAAAACTGGTCGCCATGATATAGCTGAAATATTGTTGAAAGTGGCGTTAAAAACCAAAAATCATAAATCTAAGCAAAATATCAAGCATATTGACGTTAAGATGCGTCAATAAAGCACAACATTACTAGCCACGATGACATACTTCGATGATCTTTGACGTGCAGAGAGAGTGACACTCTCCATCCACGCTACAAATTATGGTCGACGAACCAACTTTCCGTATTATGACCTAGCACTCCCACCCCTCCCCAATCGTGACGACACCTATCCGCCACCTTTGGTAGATCTGTGTGTCGTGCTCTGGGAACCTTCACCCGTTCCCAGTTTTACGTTCGGCTCAGAACATGTGAAGATCATGGCATAAGCTTGCGAAGCAGGAACGGTTTACTCTTCCAGGTCACATGCCTTTACCCCTGGTTTGTTTTGTGGGGCTCGTGTAGCTCAATATTTTGTTGGGGGTTTTTTGGTAGTAATTTGTAGATCGTTATTTGTCCTTTTGTTCTATTTCTTTTGACCATTGCAATGTCTGTCCTTTCTCGATTTCTGATAACTCCCTTTGGTATCTTCAGGACTTTCTTCAAGATCTATTGGGGGCAATTTAGCTAACATCTGAATGAGGTTATGTCAGGTAATATTTTGATTCATTTGTGATTGTCCAACAAAAGGAAAGATAGTAAATATAAATCAACCGAGCCAATAAAATTTATCAGCCCATGATTAGTTGCAAAAACCTCAGTACCGCAGATTTGTCGGTTGAAAGTAGAATTCAAACTTCCATAAAAACACAGGCATCTAATTTTGCCTGCACGAGGCGTATCTGGAATGATCTTCATCGGGTAGGCTCAGGATATAAAAAGTTGAAAGCCAAATATTTCAAAAGTCTTGGAGGGACAAGAAGCCAAAAGGGCCTAAATAGGATAGCCAAAAGGGCCTACACAGGATAGCCAAAAGGGCCTAAACAGGATAGCTAAAAGGGCCTATACAGGATAGCTAAAAATGCCTAAACATGATAGCTAAAAGGGCCTAAACAGGATAGCTAAAAGGGCCTAAACAGGATAGCTAAAAGGGCCTAAACAGGATAGTTAAAAGGGCCTAAACAGGATAGCAAAAAGGGCCTAAACAGGATAGTTAAAAGAGCCTGAACAGGATAGCTACATTCGGCTAAGGTTACCTATGCCTGAGGGAGGATGATCTTAGATTTAATTATGACTACATTATATAGGAATGTAAATTCGAATATAACACCCGTTGTTTCGAAATGTTTTCCAGCTACATGTAATGTGTCCGTCGTGAAGATCTCATTTACAAACTCGGTGAATAGTACACACTTGACCGAATCTGTCATATAGCCTTCCGTCTTATTGTCGTTAGGCTCTTATTCGATACATCCACCCCCAGTTTTTAAGTCAGGTTCGTGTTGCTCGATCATTAGTTTTCTGTGTAGTGCTTTGTATATCATTGTTTGTCTTTTTGTCGTTTTTCTTTTGCTCATTGTGTTGTCTGTCCTTTGATTTACGAAATATAATTACCCCTTTGGTATCTTCAAACTTTTTATCAGGATAGATCGGACAGGATGGACACTTACACAACTGGCCTCAAAGTCATCAAACTTTTTATCAGGATAGATCGAACAGGATGGACACTTACACAACTGGCCTCAAAAGTCATCAAACTTTTTATCAGGATAGATCGGACAGGATGGACACTTACACAACTGGCCTCAAAGTCATCAAACTTTTTATCAGGATAGATCGAACAGGATGGACACTTACACAACTGGCCTCAAAAGTCATCAAACTTTTTATCAGGATAGATCGGACAGGATGGACACTTACACAACTGGCCTCAAAGTCATCAAACTTTTTATCAGGATAGATCGGACAGGATGGACACTTACACAACTGGCCTCAAAGTCATCAAACTTTTTATCAGGATAGATCGGACAGGATGGACACTTACACAACTGGCCTCAAAGTCATCAAACTTTTTATCAGGATAGATCGGACAGGATGGACACTTACACAACTGGCCTCAAAGTCATCAAACTTTTTATCAGGATAGATCGGACAGGATGGACACTTACACAACTGGCCTCAAAGTCATCAAACTTTTTATCAGGATAGATCGAACAGGATGGACACTTACACAACTGGCCTCAAAGTCATCAAACTTTTTATCAGGATAGATCGGACAGGATGGACACTTACACAACTGGCCTCAAAGTCATCAAACTTTTTATCAGGATAGATCGGACAGGATGGACACTTACACAACTGGCCTCAAAGTCATCAAACTTTTTATCAGGATAGATCGGACAGGATGGACACTTACACAACTGGCCTCAAAGTCATCAAACTTTTTATCAGGATAGATCGAACAGGATGGACACTTACACAACTGGCCTCAAAGTCATCAAACTTTTTATCAGGATAGATCGGACAGGATGGACACTTACACAACTGGCCTCAAAGTCATCAAACTTTTTATCAGGATAGATCGGACAGGATGGACACTTACACAACTGGCCTCAAAGTCATCAAACTTTTTATCAGGATAGATCGGACAGGATGGACACTTACACAACTGGCCTCAAAGTCATCAAACTTTTTATCAGGATAGATCGAACAGGATGGACACTTACACAACTGGCCTCAAAGTCATCAAACTTTTTATCAGGATAGATCGGACAGGATGGACACTTACACAACTGGCCTCAAAGTCATCAAACTTTTTATCAGGATAGATCGGACAGGATGGACACTTACACAACTGGCCTCAAAGTCATCAAACTTTTTATCAGGATAGATCGAACAGGATGGACACTTACACAACTGGCCTCAAAGTCATCAAACTTTTTATCAGGATAGATCGGACAGGATGGACACTTACACAACTGGCCTCAAAGTCATCAAACTTTTTATCAGGATAGATCGAACAGGATGGACACTTACACAACTGGCCTCAAAGTCATCAAACTTTTTATCAGGATAGATCGGACAGGGTGGACACTTAAACTGGCCTCAGTCATAAAAAATTTTATCAGGATAGATCGGACAGGATGGACACTTACACAACTGGCCTCAAAGTCATCAAACTTTTTATCAGGATAGATCGGACAGGATGGACACTTACACAACTGGCCTCAAAGTCATCAAACTTTTTATCAGGATAGATCAGACAGGATGGACACTTACACAACTGGCCTCAAAGTCATCAAACTTTCTTCGAGTACGATTGTTTTTACTTGTACTCTAAAATCACTGAATCAGAACATTGGTATTTATTGAAAGCTGTGTTTATATTGGCAATTGTTCAAGTACAAGTGCAAAAATCGTACACGAAAGTTGCATGACCGAAAGACCAAAGTAGTGGTCTGTTGACGAGAGGCACATTAACGTGGGTGTACTATGTTTATCTCACTACCACAAGATCGATAACTCTGTCATTGTTGACTGTAATACCTGGTAAACATTTCGCTTTAAGCACTAGTTGAGCGTACCTCAAGATGAACTGTTCTGGAGCGTATACCTCATTGCTAATACGAGACAATATCCTTAACCTTCACACCACCGTGATCCCCAGTAGGGGTGAAATCTAGATGGGTGTGGTCAGGTTATAATGTTTTAATACGGAAAACCTGATTGTGGACCATAGTTAAAACAGCTCTATTGCAGTTTTGAAAAAAAAGAGCAAAATCATTACACTGCTACAAAAGGGTAAATTGTGTCGCCCTTGCCGCCCAACTCTCCATATGGAAGAAGATTGTCTAGGTTGCTAAACTTGTGTTTTATCCTTGTGTCTTTTTGAACAATAAAATATGTTTCAGTGTTCAGCTTGTTCTCCCTCTGAATATGAATGATATATTTTCCGTCACTGAACATTAAGTAATGTCATATATGCGGAAGATAATTAACCGGAAGCATTTACTTAAAATGAATGAAAAATTTCCAAAAATGAAAAGTTCTGTTTATTTACACTGTATTTATTTTTAAAACATTGACTGTTCGACCAATGTATGCTGTTAATATTTTATTATAAATTGATATTTAAGTAATCAGTATACAGATACATTGATTAATAACTTGTAATATTGTTTAAAGTTCAGACTTCGAATCCGGGAGGAATGAGCTCTTTGAAAAATTACGATGGGAAGTAAAAGGTTGGAATATGGAAGAAAGGAATTCCCGTAGGAGTATCATATAGAACTGAAGAAAAAAAATAAAGATAAACTTTATCAATAGTATAATTGATATCGGCGGCAGTATATCTGTTAAGTTTCCACGTTTGAACG
The DNA here is from genome assembly GCA_963383655.1 of Bathymodiolus septemdierum. Classification (NCBI taxonomy): domain Eukaryota; kingdom Metazoa; phylum Mollusca; class Bivalvia; order Mytilida; family Modiolidae; genus Bathymodiolus; species Bathymodiolus septemdierum. The sequence continues at coordinate 43,677,763 of OY726520.1, forward strand.
TTTCTGCTTAATCATGTCTCACGCTCCTACGTAAGTGTTACCATCAAAACTCATAATTCTGATAAAAGATCATGACGCTTAATGTGCGATAGATTAGTAAACAAAAACAAAGAAAATAAAAGTTGGAACGAATCTCGTCTTCAACAATGTTTTTTAGGTTGTTATCATCATAAACGTCCAATTAAAATGAAGTACGTGAATTTGGAAAAGAAAATAGTATGTTTCCTCATTAATGTAAAACAAATATATTTTGTTTGTTTTGATATTGTATGGGGCATGACGGCAAACTTTGTACTTATCTTATCATCTAACCTAAAGCAACACTGAGCTGTTGATTTTGATTGATTAATTGGTTTCATTGCTTAACGATTGATAACAAGTTCAACAAATATCACTAAACTGTATAGAAAGGTGAAGAACTGAGACAACCGAGGCAACGAACTTTTACTGTCACAGGAAAAGTATGGAAAGAAAGGCATATCCAGCAACCATTTAATCTTATATGGCGGTTGCTGTGCCTTACTCTTTTTCGAAATCTTCCAAAGAGAGGTCTCTAAAGAGCAGGGAGTGTAGCTTTCCCCAAACACGCTATCCACTATTGTGCCCTATTGTTTAAATAATCGTCTAATCGATTTTAAGAAAGTTTTTTCGGAAGATATCAAGGCCTTGGTGAAAGGTATTCTGTCCCTTGCGCACAGATGATGAATGATGGTATTAGCAATTAAATTTCGGTCCAAAGTTGAATATTGTTTCCCTAGTATGTCTTACGATGGCCTTGTGTACTATGTAATATTTATATTGTGGTTGAAGCCATCGGTTTTCTGTCATAGAACTAACATTATGCATATGACAACTGTTGTGTCGTGTGTATGCATAAAGTTCAAGATTAAAGCATTCGCTTATAGCAAAGTTGCTCACCCAGGTATATGTGAGGGTTGGTATTTGTCTTCTCGTGGAATACACTTGCATGACAACATCAACACTTACATGACAACATCAACACTTCCATGACAACTTCAATTCCCGAAAATGGCAGGTTTGGGACCATAAAACTAGCAAAACTCCGCCATTTTTTATTGAAATGACTGCACAGAGCCAGGAAAGTGATCTCATATGTGTGTTAGGGGTATTGATTTGGTTTCTGTTTCTACAATTTCTCAATTGGATTTAGGAACTGTTCTGACAGTGTGGTATTTTTTTGTTTTTCATTTTATTAAGAAAGTGCAAACAAACATGAAATCATTCTTCATCAAGTTTTCTATTCATATTTTCACAATTCTATTTAGCAAAGCAAGAATACAACAATATGCGTCAGTCATTCCAAATTGCTATGTTACTATGGTTTCTATAGAGGATTGTTTACAACATAACTCTTTAATTCCAAAAGCGATTTTGATGTTTTCTCTTCCGGTGAGTCATTTCTAAACGTATTTCTCTTCTTTCTATATAATTTTATCTTTTCTATACATCTATAAAATCCTAAGAACACAAGACTACACAATATACACGTGGCACCATATAACAACGGAAATAAAGAAATTTCAGCAAAAACATCTTTTGAATAGGTTAAGGTCAGTAAGGTCATACAAAGCGGGAAATTTTGTATTCCAGTTTCCAAGGCAATAGTTCTACATCTAATGTGATCTTGACGACAGATCATGGCGACTAGATATCCGAATAAGAAGCCAGCAAATGGAAGGATAAATGCACCGATATATATCTGCCACGTGGAGTTATACATAAAGGGATACTGTATACTTAACAATGTCAGTAGTAATATGATAGCTAGAGCACCTGCCACTGAACCCATCTGAAATAAAATAGATTGATATAATTGATTGATATAATTGATTGATTGGTGTTTAACGCCTACATTAGCAATAGTTCAGCTATATCGTGGCATGAAAATTTTTTATTATTAAACTTCGACAAAATAAAATAATATAGTCTATAATATCTGATATACATACAATATATGTGTTATGCTTCAGTGAGTAACAGTGTGAACATCTATTTTAATTGTCATATGAAACAATAATCGGTAATGCATTGTTGATAGATGATTAATTCGGAGAAATAAAAAAATAAAGTATGTCATGTGTCGCTCTGTCAGTCATTGATGAAATCTTCCGAACATGAAAATCATTAAATTGACAAGTTTTATGTATCGTTTACATCTATGGTGATATGTATTTAACGTACAATACCCAAGTCATACATTCACAGAAGGTCTATATAAAATGAGTTTCTCATTAGCTGAACTTATGACATATCGGTTATAAGATATGCAACATAAAAAGTATGAACTAGATGCTTCTGACTGGTCGTGATCGTATGGTAGTTGGATTTACAACTACCTATAAAATTAGTACCTATCACCATTAACGTTGTGAGTTCGAATTCCGTTCATGGCATCATTAGACGACATATTTCAGAGTTGTATACACTCATTTGTCCTGCCATCCTTTTGTAATTAAAACACACCTGTGACATGCCCACAGCTTCGTCTTTCTTCTATATAGTTAACTTTCACATAACCATCGCTTAACAATAAAACTTCAATCAATTCACGCCTTCTACTATTAAATACGATTAGAGGTGAATTCGTGACCATATCGATGATATGTTATACATTTATGAGTGCATTCCCTGTTTTATAGTGTAATGTTCGTGTTGCTCAAGCATTAGCTTTTGTGTATTGTTTTATCGACCATTGACCATTGTATTATTGACGCTTTTTACCATTGTCTTCTATTTACGGCACCCCCCTCCCAGAGGGTGTGCCAGGGGTAGAATAGGCAACAGGTTTCTCCGCCCTAGAGGCACTAGTCCTCTAAAAGGGGTCAAGCTCGCGGGAACCCCGGGGTATAGAAATGGGATCGAGAGCTTCTTCGGCTTGAAGGGGCTTCCGTCGGTTGTGCGGAATGTTTAAATTCACAACCAACCCGTCCTTCGGATGAGACGTAAATAAAACCGAGGTCCCGTGTTGAGAGATTGTCACCCTCTTCGCACGTTAAAGAACCCAGTGTAGCAGTTCATTATGAGCATTATGCTCATAATGAGGGGTCCATAGGAGACCTGTTGCACTGGTTAAATTATCCGTCCCTACCCATCATCTTTCCTTGTTTCGAGTCCCGTGGCGTTTAAATTTTTAAATGTTCTCGTCCTGAATATAGCTGAAAAATTGCTCGCTGGACGTTAAACACCAATCAATCAATCAATCAATCAATCTAGTTACGGCTCCTCATTTGTATCTCCAAACGTTTCTTTTCTCCTGGTTCTCCGTTCTCCTCCATCAATTAAACTGACTTCCACGATATAATTGTCTTAGGTTTAGGGTTAGGGTTATGGTGTTTAACGCCACTTTCAACAATATTTCAGTTATATCGTGGAGGTCAGTGTTATTGGTGGAGGAAAACGGAGTACCAGGAGATAATCACTGACCTGTCGCAAACCTGACAAACTTTATCACATAATGTTATATCGAGTACACATCGCCTGAGCTGGATTAGAACTCACAACGTTAGTGGTGATAGGCACTGACTGCATAGGTAGTTGTAAATCTAATTACCATACGATCACAACCACGACAGCCCCACGATATACATTGTAATTTAAGTATTGTTGCATAAAAACCCATCAACCATAAACGGTGTGTGCATTTATGGAGAATGCCTATAAAATAGTAATTCATGAAATGAGCGATCTTACACCTTTTGTCAAAGTATATATATAAATTTTTAAAAAACCAGCAAATGTACATATAACTGAAAATATAATTGGTGAGGGGAATCATGTGAAAGAGTATCAAAGTCAAACCAGATATGGTGGCAAATGGTCAAAATAACAAAGGTGCAATACTCAAATGTCTAACACAAGAAAAGACCATACCTTCGGTCTACATAAATTATAACAAAAGATCAGAAGATAGGATGTTAGCTTCCTCAGCTCCTTTATCAATCAACAATCGAGTATGGACGACACAAACTTGGTTTTAACACACAGTGAACAGCCTAAACCATCTTAACATGGAATCCGTAGTGAACAGGGTAAACCATCTTAACATGGAATCCGTAGTGAACAGGGTAAACCATCTTAACATGGAATCCGTAGTGAACAGGGTAAACCATCTTAACATGGAATCCGTAGTGAACAGCGTAAACCATCTTAACATGGAATCAGTAGTGAACAGCCTAAACCATCTTAACATGGAATCCGTAGTGAATAGCGTAAACCATCTTAACATGGAATCAGTAGTGAACAGCCTAAACCATCTTAACATCGAATTAGTAGTGAACAGCCTAAACCATCTTAACATGGAATCCGTAGTGAACAGGGTAAACCATCTTAACATGGAATCCGTAGTGAACAGCGTAAACCATCTTAACATGGAATCAGTAGTGAACAGCCAAAACCATCTTAACATGAAATCCGTAGTGAACAGTGTAAACCATCTTAATATGGAATCAGTAGTGCACAGCCTAAGCCATCTTAACATGGAATCAGTAGTGAACAGCCTAAACCATCTTAACATGGACTCCGTAGTGAACAGCCTAAACCATCTTAACATGGAATCCGTAGTGAACAGCGTAAACCATAAACAAACTCTTGAAAAATAGATAAATACTCTAAATAAAAAGTATTAAGTCATGGTTTAGTACTTGTTATCTTCTACTATCTCATATGCAGTAATTGTCGTCAAACCATATTAAGTGCACTTATGTCTTGATAAGGGGCCGTCATGGTCGGTATCCTATAGTAGTTGGATTTACAACTAACTACCAATGTAATCAGTGCCCATCACCACTAAAGTTGTGAGTTCGAAACCCGTTCATGGCGAGGTGTATTCGATACAATTATGTGATCAAGTTTATTAGTGACTAGCGACAGGTAGGTGGTTTTCTCCAGGTACCCGGTTTCCTCTACCAATAAAATTGACACCCACGATATCACTGAAATATTGTTGAAAGTGACGTTAAACTCCATAAACCAACCAACATATATTCCTTCAATGTTATATAACAAGATCAAACCTTTACAAGGACATCTGCCACCTTTGGAAACTTCCATCTAATAAGGATCCCAATGATAGCTGGTACTATCGTCAGTCCAAACGATATCAGTATGTTTAGGTATGGAATGACGAGGGGTTCATCAGTCCAGCTCCTACTGTAGATCAGTAGATTTAACGGCAGCATACCTAAGGCAAGTACTGTAGATACGGCAGTCATGGATATACTACAAAACAAAATGTGTAACAAACATTGTTATTACAGCAGTGTAACAAACATTGTTATTACCGGTACAGCAGTGTAACAAACATTGTTATTACCGGTACAGCAGTGTAACAAACATTGTAATTACCGGTACAGCAGTGTAACAAACATTCTTATTACCGGTACAGCAGTGTAACAAACATTGTTATTACCGGTACAGCAGTGTAACAAACATTGTTATTACCGGTACAGCAGTGTAACAAGGGCAACGCAAAATACAGTAGTGTAACAAGAACAAACCATTCCAACCAATACAAATAAAAACATTGTTGAATATGAAAAGAATGACCATATATATTCAATGAAAGGGTTGCAAGCGGTTGTTCAATGTTATTCCAATTTCATGAAATTCATGATTCAGATCTGGTTTTACCCGCTGACAATTCGGGAGAAGCTTAATTCTTAATGGTTGCAAAAATCTAATTTCTGATAATTCTTTGAGTTTTGCTCGCTTGGCTTCTCGTAATAATAGACTTTCTCCCCCACCACATTCTTTTTGCATAAATATGATATTTTTTTTAAAAATATATACATCCTTTCGATATACTGTTATCCATGTCAGTCATCTATTATTCTAAAAATAGCCTTATTGATTTTATGAATATATAATAAGTAGTAATTATTTATTCTGTTCAATTTATGTCTTTCTTTTTTTTCAGGCTTTATCTATAACATCTTTCTGATACTTAGTAATCTATGTTTACCATTTTTCATACAAATGTATTGTTTTCAGTCCTATAAAGGAATAATTTGAATGTTTCAAAATTAATTGTATTCAGCTATAACATGGTATAATGACAGAATACCTTAAGGCTACATCTCCGTCTGTCCAGTATGAGAATATATTGGTTGTGGAACCACCTGGACAACATCCTATTACCAACATCCCTAGTGCCGGTACTGGAGAAAGCTGAAGTGCGTGCGCAAGTCCAAATGTCACAGCTGGTAGTACTACAAACTGAGACAACATTCCAATAGCAATTCCAATTGGTCGTTTTAGGTGGGCTACAAGGACCGGAATTTCAACGGTGTTCCCCATTCCAAGCATCACTAAAACAAGTGCTACTTTAACACTATTATCTGCTGCTAATTTAAGAATGGAAGACGATGGTGTGATAACTGTTTCATTTTGAATCGTTCCATTATATGTATCTACAACTCCACTGGAATTCCATAAAACTGAAACAAAATCTGGTTCGTCCATTATTTATTAACCTAAAAAAATAATATACATTTGTATAAAATATATGATAAATCAAGGATATTTGTTGATATTCAATAGTTACTGTATATGTTTAACATTGAGCTGCTGAATCCAAGTTTTTGTTAAAGCGTAATTTCTCTATATATAATGAATCTATACAATGTAAATCCAGTGGAAGAACGTTTCACAATGTTCGATAATGTGCACAGTCCAAATGGTAAGATACCAAAAGGGAAATCGGGAGCCGTAAATCGAAAAGGGACGTGTCAACAATGACCAAACGAAAAGGAACAACAGGATAAACAACGATCTACAAAACACAACACAGAAAACTGAAAGACTGAGAAACACGTACCCCACTAAAACCGGAGATGACCTAACCTCAGGTGTTCCAGAAGGGTAGGCAGTTCTTAAAGAGGCATTATCTGCCACAATCGTAAATTTGTGTTACCCATAAAAACTATCAGATATGATTGATGCCTAAATAAAACGTGCTTCTGTAACTTTTAAATGTTATGAAATGTACGCGCATCGGGGGGAAAAGGTGCAACTGCTCGTGTTTTGAGATCGATCAAGAAATGGACGCCATCTTATTAATTATCGGCATTGTTTACGGAGTTTGCCGAATCGTCATTAAATCAGTACAACAATGCACTTATTTCTTATTTTGAATCTACTTTTAGTCGGCGTTAATTACGGACAAAGAACCATTCAAGCTTGCAGTTAATAAGCGACAAAATACAAATTATTCGTTTTTACCTGTCACTAGTAAGGTCAGATGCATACGGAGAAAGCGAGGTCAAATTATTTGCTTGCAAGGAAATAATAAATCGATGGTAATTTTCGTTCTCAAAAGGCGAAAAGTGGTACATAAGCTGTTTAATGTGAAATATTTATCTTTATTTGATCATTTTAAAGCTATTTACCAATTTCCAAAACATATAATTTTTTGGTCAAAATCGTAGCTAATGCCCCTTTAAATGTTCTTAATATTTGAGTATTGTATTTCCTTTTGTATTAAATGTATATTGTTGTTTTATTTACTGTTATATATTTGTAATCTGTTATATATTTGTGGATTTAACTGTATTGTACTAATTAATTTATTTGCTTGATCCATATCAGTTTTATTATGATACAAATTAAGATTATTATAGTTCTGTAAAGAATAAAATAAATATGTATTAAAATAGTTTCTATACCGCTTAAATGGCATTATTCGTCCTAATAGATTAATTCGTTGATTCTGTGTTGATTGTTTTAAAGTAAATGATTGCAAAAATATATTTTCTGACCAGCGTGGTCGATTTCGTGGGGCGCATCAAGCCACGAAATTAATCATTAAACGAATACGTATCACCATATTTGGTTTAATTTTGGTGAGGGATCCACGAAATTAACATATTCACGGAAATGTAATATTTTTCTCGAACTACGAAAATTGGTATTTACGAATGAATTCAAGTTGTGGCAATATAAAAATCTTACCCTATTATACTTGTTGCAATCTAAAAATCCCATCCATAGACACTTCGACACATTTTGTAAATTGATGTTTAGTTTTTAACTTGTGAATATTATCATATTAAAAAGAAGATCAATCAATTAATTTTGCAGAAATATAGGGGGAAAAAACAATACAAGATGATCGATAATACTAAAAAATAAATTTAATGGTTATGTTATTGTACAAAGCCTATTTTCACATAATATGCATCATTTTCTGAACTCCTAATTAATATAAATATATTACAGAGATCCAGTTCTGAACATAAATTAAAATGTTAATAATAAATTTAAGCACCTCTATTAACCAATTTAGTTTATTAACACACGTAAATCTGATCCCCCTGAAACTCGAGTAAATACCAGATGTTTAGGAATAAAACACTGGTTTGTTTAGGTAGCATCAATTTTCAGAAAATAAAAATAGCATTTGATGTAGTCACATTTATTATAAACACAAGAATTACGTGAATAAAATTAGTGAATTTGACAGAGAATCGCACACCACCAAAGATACATTTGGTGGTATGGCTAGCATGTGCAAGAATTAAGAATGAAATCGTAATACAGTCAAGGCCAAGATATTAATCGTCTTATTTGTTCTTTAGTTTGAATAATAGAATACAATTTTGTGTACTAACGTCCTTGGATTAGTGTGTATGTTGTTCATACGGAAACACGTGGTTAATAATAAATACATATATCTTATATTTCATCTTGAGATAATATATGTCTAAATAACATGTATGTATGTAGTGTTAATCTTCTTCTAAAACTTACCGTTATTTTCAAAATTAATGCAGTTTAAAGGTTTGATGCAGTGTGTTGTTGATAGTCTAAATGAACAGGGGAGACAACCAGTATAAAATTGGAATTTACTCGTTTACGACTGTTAAAAGAGGGGGGTGTAACTTTACCTCGGAGAAATAGCATTGCCTGCTGAAAGACGCCTTTATATATTTATGATGATAAAAAATAATACGTCTCCAATAAGTGAGAAACATGCAACAAATGGATCTACCTCTAATGGAACCCGAAAGGATACTGGGTTGCATTTTAAATACGTATATATATATATATATTTATTTGGAAAAACTACCCCTTTACAACGGGGGCAACCACCACCGGGATAGCAGTGGCCGCGTCCAAGATATGCTTACATATTATAAAACTATATACAGTACATACTAAAAATAATATATACAGTGAAATGTCACACAATTTCAGTTTAAAATGTCTCTCTTTCTGTAAAGACCGTATTTAGTACATGTAAAACACAAACTGAATTGTAGAAAAATATGTTACAAACACAGATCACATAAAATTTCCCTAAATATTTTCTTGGTAAAATATCAAACAAAAACCCTATTGACAATTATCATTTAACATTTTTAGATAGAAAAAAAAACCAAATATAATAACATACAATTATAGTAAAATATATATTATAAAACATACAATTATAGTAAAATATATATTATAAAGCATACAATTATAGTAAAATATATATTATAAAACATACAATTATAGTAAAATATATATTATAAAACATATATTATAGTAAAATATATATTATGTCACTTAGTCATTCGGCGATTTGGGACCTTAGCATAAAAATATTGCACAAAAACTTCTTACATAGTTTATCAATTTCATCTCCTATAAAATTAGAGAAATGATATCCCACATCACCGATTAAAAACATAATTTTACCATGTGGCGGCAATCCAGTGAAGTCAGCATCTACGTTTTGTCCACAAAATAGGGTTGTTATGTCCGAGTTTAACTCATTTCTCAAATTAGTATATGCTTCACATTCAAGTAGCACGTAATTCACATTTTCTTCATAATTGTTTGTACATATTGTACATTGAGGATTAGTACGAATTTGCATACGACATAAGGTACTGTTTACTGGCAAGCAGTTGGTCCTTGCTAGAAGTTTGAGCCTTGAACCGCGAAAATCATTTATATTGATTAAATATTTTTGGGTTCTACCTGTGATATTAAACGTTTTGTACAAATGCAAGCTTGACTTCGTATCTATATTGTCAAGTTCTTTTCTTCGTGTAAATTCACCAAAAAATTTATAGAATGTACCTTTATTAAAACTTCCATTTATAAAATGATCTAGACCAACCGACTCAAATAAAGATCGTATGTAATCAAAATAAGGCCATTCCTTTATATTTTTACTAAGTAGTTCATCAAATGTTTGCTTGCACAGTCTTGCTGAATTTAGTACATGTACGGCAATACACGATTTGAAATCTTAAGTTATCACTACACACACAGAGTTCGATTTTAATTTTCAGCTAACTTTCTGTTTTGTATTTTTATTCTCCCATCAGCGAGATTTAAGCATATACTATACTGTAACAAAACTTTAGTATAAGGAACCATTAAATTATTCGAACAAATCCACAGTATAAAAATATATCTTCATTAACCGAAGTTTTATGAAGTCGCAACAGTTTCAAATATAATTGTACCCAAATAGTGACCTCAAGCGAAATGTGCTTAATTGTATCTGTAATGCTTAGTGGGAGTTGGCATTGTTTCAGCTTCTGGTTTCTCATACTGTTGTTCTTTTGTATCCGGATCATTCTTTAAACTCGAAGTCAACGATTTGGGTATGCTGCCGTTGAAATCAAGATGATTAAAATTAGATCTCTGCACTTGCTCCCTATTTTATATCGGTCATTTACTAGCCGCCTCCCACACAGCCGATAGAAATTATTGTACGGTGTTGCATTTATTTGACGACCTATGATTGGATAAAATCATTCCTAAAAATAACGATAGAAGGCAGAGCCATATATGGAAATCTAGATAATAAGATTAATACGCTTCACTGGCCAGTGGAAAATTCCATATACCAGGTGACTGCAGCATTGTGTAATCTATTATTGCATAATTTGACCTTGACGCTGTCCGAAATAAAGAAATATTGTAATTGATAACTGAGACGACGTATGCCAAGTGTACTTGGCCAGGCTCACTATATATATGTGTGTTTATTTTGATTTAGCATAATTAAACACAACTTTTCTTCATTGTGCTACGTTAGCCCGATACACACCGATGCAGACGATAGATAAACGTGCAGTTACGAAACGATGCAGACGGGAAATTACAGGTCAGTGCTTAATTTTGTCTAGTGACCATTACGTCTTTAGCCTTAGAACTTCCGTCAAACACAGTTCGTGGGAAAAATTTAGTTACTGTTTCAAGTTATAGATCAGCAACATCGTACAAAAATGTTCTAAGCTCCCGTTACCGACTATAATCATAGTCGGTCACTAGGGAGCTTAGAACTTATAGAGACTAAGTGCGGATATATAACTTTAATTAGGTCTTTGTTCTATTTTGTACACATGTATGCTGCATCTGGTTAATTAATGGTAATTATAAATAAACGGCTGTATTTTCCACTTATTACAGCAGACGACTACTTTTTCTTTACATAATCCGGGATATAATGGATCCTAACTCGAGTCTGCTCACATAAATCCAAAATACAAATTCTACTTATACTATCAGGGTTGTTCCAATATCTCCATTGTACTGAACAAAAAGTAATTCATTGAAAGATAATGATTTTTCCTAAATAGAGGGACCTTAGCATATCTTGCCTCCGGATCTTCACCTCCCATTAACCCTCGATAAGTACCTAATCTCCCCAACACTGGTGAATCACTTTATCAACATGACTTTTTATGCGTTTTTCTTATAAACCAAAGATAATGAAATAACTACCCGCTAAATCAGAAATGATCAAAACATATTAAACAAATTCGCGGCATGTACGATAGATGACGAGATTGGGTACTTGACAAGACAGGTTCGACAGCTTGTATATTGTACAACTTTACATCGTTTTCTTGTAACATGGTGGTCGTGATACCATAGAGAATTTATTAGCAAAAAGACAACGAAATATAAAAGAAAACAACAGTACTAGCTGGTTTGTCACCATTAAGAAAAAATTATATAAATATGACTTACCAAACCCACTTTCACTACTAGATTCTCCCTTAAAGAAAAATGAATGAAAAAATACAGTGAAGAAAGCTGTAGAAAAGCATTGGGAAACAGTAATTTTAGAAAACTGCATCATGTATAATTCTTTCAACTATTTACACTGCGATGTATTTCAACCAAATAAAATCCATCATTTGATACAAATTGACAACACTTCTGATCCATCAGTAGAAGCAGTACGCATTGCGGTTTAGCTAAAATTAGTCACCGGCACTTATAATCTACAAGTGAGGGCTGCAAAATTTAGATCAGCGAATACAAGGATATGTGAAATATGCAATGAAGAAGACGAAGATATTGAGCATTTTTTACTAGGATGTAAAATCTTACAATGTGTCAGAGCACCATTTTTAAATGAATTAGCGGATATACTGCAGGGAACATATTCTAAGCAACTATTGGATCTGCCATCCGTCGTTTGTCTGCAACTTATTTTAGACTGTACAAAATTATATAATCATGAAAATCATAGCTGGTTCATATATAACAAAGATGTGGAAAGAGCCATTGAACATATCTCAAGAAAAATGTGTTATGCACTACACAGTGCTCGCATCAGATCACTTAAGAAAAGAAAATGAAAAAGACAGTATAACTAGACATTATTGTTGATAGCAATTGAAATAATAAGTGGTGATGTTTGACTTTACAATATTAAGATAGTGAATAAGTAGGGTTGGTGTGGGATATTCCACGCTTGACCATAATGTACAATAATAATGTAACTAGTTTTAAATACGTTACGGTGATGGTCTCTGCTATTTTACATTTTACTTTTTATAATGTACATATGATTAACAGTTGAATTGAACTGCAACCATTTTTAATGAATAAGATTTTATATTTTTAATACTGTCATCCGTCAACAGCTGCTTTTATTATCGGTCTGAATTAAGTTATAATTAGGATGGTGGAGGGAAATACTCCAATCGGAGGTTGTCCATATGGACGGAAAAGATTTGGCGAAGAAGATACTGGAATCTAAATGTTTAAGTCTATGGTTATCTTGTTTTATCTGCATTATCCAATAACATCTTCATTTTGACTTCTCAATTTTTAATTAGTATTTTGTCCATTTCCGTTATTTCTGATTTTTTTAAAAACTTATTCTAACACTGGATAATGATGAGGTATTGTCATGTTTCTTCTTCATTTCTGTATAATAGGCATGCTGGTTCTATTTCATTTGTAAGTAACATTTGTCTAGAAGTTTGTAAGCTGTGAATTCTCCTAGCGAACATTTTTAGTTTTAATTGTAGTCTTGCTACATCTGTGGGGGAGTCACAAAGTTATTACAAGCATCTGGGGCAATTATAAAACATGAAGTGACTTCTGATTATATAACCCCAGTAGATCATAATTACCCTTTTTTGTACAAAAGTAGACCGGGTTTTTATTTTTGAGATAGTCATGGTTACCTGAAAGTCATACTTCATTATATTGTTCTTGGTCTCTATGAACCAGCCATTATATAATAATAAATTACTGTTCATTGACTTGAAACTGCTAATTTTCTTCAAGATAATAAGCACTTTTCTACACTATATTAAGACTGAGAGAATATGTTATAGAAAAATGTAAAATCTTTCCAATGAATCTGAGCCTCTATTGGTAGGAGTATAATTATATGTGTGTATATATATATATATATATACGTCTGAAAATTAAACCAAACAGTGTTAGAATTAGATTTTAGAGCTGTCAAATTTTGTTCTTCCCTCGACGGAATTTGAACCCACACCATTGATACACTGCAGCACCATTCGCTTAGACTTACGTCCAGCGCCCTAGACCACTCGACCACATCCACTCCCTTTAAAGGGAGCTTCAATAATCGTGGTGTTACCTTTTCTCGTAAGGCAAATCTAGGGATAGACGTAAGACATGTGTATAAGCGTGTGTAGACGGTACATATATACTTAATATTATAATTTGACAGCAATCTAACTCAGCAATTTTTAATATATTGTATAGGATAATGAAGAATTCATTATACAGTCACAGGAAATAAAGTATATTATACAAACGTCTAAGCAAGTGACAACCATTCAATATGTCTGTCCCACTGGATCTCAAAGTTACTTGTGATACAAGGTTAATACTAAATATTAAATATACGTCTGAAAATTAAACCAAACAGTGTGTCCATTTTTTGCTCTTCCCTGGACGGGATTTGAACTCACACCATTGATACACTGAAGCACCATTCGCTTAGCCTTACGTCCAGCGCCCTAGACCACTCGACCACATCTTTAACCTTAGTAACTTTGAGATCCAGTGGGACAGATATATTGTATGGTTGTCACTTGCTTCTAGACGTTTGTATACTATACTTTATTTCATGTGACTGTATAATGAATTCTTCATTATCCTATACAATATATTAAAAATTGCTGAGTTAGATTGCTGTCAAATTATAATATTAAGTATATATGTACCATCTACACACGCTTAGACACGTATCTTATGTATATCTCTAGATTTTCCTTACGAGACAAGGTAACACTTCGATCATTGAAGCTCCATTTTTATGGAGCGGATGTGGTCGAGTGGTCTAGGGCGCTGGACATAAGGCTAAGCGATTGGTGCTGCAGTGTATCAACGGTGAGTTCAAATCCCGTCGAGGGAAGAACAAAAAAAATTGACAGCTCAAAAATCTAATTCTAACACTGTTTTGTTTAATTTTCAGACGTATATATATATATATATATAAACGTCTGAAAAAGTAGCCAACGTATGAACCTACGGGATGTCGGATCGGTTCTGTGCAAACAAACAAAATGATAAATAAACGTCTAAAATGTAGCACAACACCAAAAAAAAATGTTAAAATATAACAAAAATAACTATAAGTCTACAAAAAGACTAATTATAATCAAGTTGACGGATATTTCGCTTGACCGACAAGCTTCATCAGCGTCTGTAATCTGCTACATTTTAGACGTTTATAATATATGAATGGACACAGAAGTGACATTACAAAAAGACGTTCTTGCCCGTGAGTCAACACTTTGTGTCGGCGGGTCACTCATTGGATGACTTTGTCAGATCCAAAATTTATATTATTGACCACAATCCAAGTTGGAAAGAGAATCAAAGACATAAAAGAGAGAGTTTTTGGATCCACGAGTTACAAACATTACATCCGGAGAGCATAAACAAACAGGCCTAAATATTTTGTGTTTTAACTTTTTAACCAGTGCCTGGTCGTTAGCTAGTTGGTAAATTTCATTATTACATTTTCTCATTCTTTTCATATTGTTTATAAATTAGTGTACATATATATTTGAATAAAATAAAGTATAAAGTTTAAGATTATGATTTACGTCACGATAACTGATGATCACGTGACTATTTTTCAAATCAGATTACAGTCGCTGATGAAGCTTGTCGGTCAAGCGAAATATCCGTCAACTTGATTATAATTAGTCTTTTTGTAGACTTATAGTTATTTTTGTTATATTTTGACATCTTTTTTTGGTGTTCTGCTACGTTTTAGACGTTTATATATATATATATATATATATATATATATATATTCTTCATTATCCTATACAATATATTAAAAATTGCTGAGTTAGATTGCTGTCAAATTATAATATTAAGTATGTATGTACCATCTACACACGCTTATACACATGTCTTACGTCTATCCCTAGATTTGCCTTACGAGAAAAGGTAACACTACGATTACTGAAGCTCCTTTTTTAGGGAATGGATGTGGTCGAGTGGTCTAGGGCGCTGGACGTAAGGCTAAGCGAATGGTGCTGCAGTGTATCAATGGTATGGGTTCAAATCCCGTCGAGGGAAGAACAAAAATTTGACAGCTCTAAAATCTAATTCTAACACTGTTTGGTTTAATTTTCGGACGTATATATATATATATATATATATATATATATGTATACACTATATATATATTAAGACTGAGAAACAGATTCAACCCCATTAGTGAGCATTGGATATCCGTCGAAAAAAATTCCAAACTGTCCAGTCTTTCTTGAGCCTCCCATGGTTGCCTTCAAACAACCAAACAGTCTGAGAAACCTGTTGGTGCGGGCAGAAATTGCTAAGCCTAACACAGCTATAGGCAAGAGTAGTCACTCCTGTGGAGACAAACGCTGCAAATGTTGTAGACATATGTAACACTATGTTGTACTGTTAATTGCAAGAGTGCAAATATTATTTACATTCTAGAGTGTTCCGTTTGTGGCCTCCAATACATTGGCGAGTCTAAGCAGCCCTTCCACAAACGTCTGACTGGACACAGGAGTGACCTTACAAAAAAGCCATTTCTTCCTGTGAGCCAGCACTTCGGACTGTTTGACCAGTCTCGAGGATTTTAACAGAATGAAAATCCTCGTCATTGAACAGAACTGTCTGTGGAGTGAGAATCGGGAAAGATTTTGGATTAAAGAACTCCGTGTTTTACATCCGGACGGTATTAACAGAAAACAATAGGTTTTATGTATATTTTCTTTCAGTGTTTATAGTCAACGAATATTTTACTACTGTCACAAAGTTAAGGATTTAATTAACGATAATCTTTAACATTGTCAAATGCGTCACACTTTGTCACCTGACTATTTAGTGAGTTGTAATTATATCATCTAATCTTTACAAACTCAGTCTAATTTTGAAAGACATTGAAGAAGGTCATTTGTTGATCGAAAATGTTGTCAATATATTTTTTGTAACATCTTTATTGGTATCGCTGGCTTGCACAATCTTCTAGACTTCTATAATTTATTTTGTTTGTGCTGCATCGTCATGTCTCGATGATCCGTTACTCATTAAGTTCTCTGGTTGGTAGATTCCCTTAGACTTTATATAATATATATATATTTAAAGTCTCTAAATAATTTACACAAAAATCTCTATATTAATTTCCGAACGTTGCGGCCTTCGGAGTGTATATATATATATATATATATCCCATCGAGGGAAGAACAAAAATTTGACAGCTCTGAGCTGTATATACGTCTGAAAATTAAACCAAAGTGTTAGAATTAGATTTTAGAGCTGTCAAATTTTTGTTCTTCCCTCGACGGGATTTGAACCAACACACCATTGATACACTGCAGCACCATTCGCTTAGCCTTACGTCCAGCGCCCTAGACCACTCGACCACATCCACTCCCTAAAAAAGAAACTTCAATAATCGTAGTGTTACCTTTTCTCGTAAAGCAAATCCAGGGCTAAACGTAAGACATGTGTATAAGCGTGTGTAAATGGTACATATATACTTAATATTATAATTTGACAGCAATCTAACTCAGCAATTTTTAATATATTGTAAAGGATAATGAAGAATTCATTATACAGTCACAGGAAATAAAGTATATTATACAAACGTCTAGAAGCAAGTGACAACCATTCAATATATCTGTCCCACTGGATCTCAAAGTTACTAAGGATACTAGGTTAATACTAAATATTATATACGTCTGAAAATTAAACCAAACAGTGTTAGAATTAGATTTTAGAGCTGTCAAATTTTTGTTCTTCCCTCGATGGGATATATATATATATGATTGGATCTGGTTGGAGGTTTTTTTTTAGGAAGAACATAAATTGTTTAGTAAAGTATTATCTCTAATCCTGTATATAAGGAAAGGTAAAAAATGCAAACACATAATTTAATGTGCAGAACACATTTCTGGCATAACCTTTATCAGGTACACTCTAATGCAAAGATTGGTAACTCCGAAAGCAAAATGATTTAAAAGTCTTTTGGTGGTGTTAAGGTCACCTGTGCATGAGGGTGATGAACCTTAGTTTTACTAATAATTACATTAAATTTCAATACAGCGAAACATGTCTAAACCAAACCCTGAATAAAACAGAATCTTATATATATATATATATGATTTGATTTATTGTGTTTAACGCCACTTTCAGCAATATTTCAGCTATATCATGGCGACCAGTTTTAGTGGTAGAAGAATCCGGAGTACCAGGAGAGAACCACCGACCATGGGCAAGCAACTGGTAAACTTTATCACTTGCGGCTGCAAGTCGAGTGCATCCTTTTTTGTAATTTACAAAGCCGGGCACGAACCCATGCCGTATTGGTGATAGGTTTGTATGAGTTGTTAGGTTATCCAATTACCTAACTCATTGAGCCACACAGGCCCTCAGAATCTTATATAAACCAAATCTTAAATAAAGTACCAAATTAGTAAGTTTTTGTGAATTGAACTGTATAAACTGAACACTTGTCTATTCCAAACACAAAAGTTGGTCATAATGAGATTTGGTTTTACACAGGTTTCACTGCAATAAATAATTTCTGATCAACCATGTCAGTGCTGCAACAAGGACTACCTAACTGGGTGGATGATACCTTCATCACCAATATAATAACATTTCCATACATGCCACAACTGATTCTTTAAAATACTGTTTTTTTAATTTATTTTCTTCATTGCAGTCTATCTTAATCTTTGACCCCGCCACGATATAACTGAAATACTGATGAAAGTGGCATTAAACACAAAAAAAACCTTAATATTTGGACCTCAGGGCTCGGACCCTGTAGACTCATTTGTGCACATTTAAATCTGTATATCATAATAATGTACTTTAGTATTTCCATAACTGTTTATTAAGAATTTTTTTTAATCAAATTTGCTATTGCTGCCTATTTCTAATATGTAACCCACAAAGTACGGACCCCATAGACAGTGGGGCCTTTATTTGTCCAAACTTGAAGATTTACTTAATAGCCCCTAATAGTACCTCCCCATGAAGGATCAACTTCATTTGTACAAATTTGAATCGCATCTTCCCAAGGATCATCCCTGCCAAGTTTGGTTTACATTTGGTTAGGCAGTTTTGCAGAAGATTAAAATGTGAAAAGGTGAATGACGACAGACAACGTATGATGGACACCAAGTGATACTATAAGCTCATTTTCAGATAATACAGACACAGGAAATAATTATTAAAATCATATCAAGCACGTGACAACCATGATACAATGTATGTATCCAAGTGGATCCTGGAAGGGTAAAAGAGTGTGCTAAATATTTTATTTAAAGGTCTGAAAATTCCATTCAACAGTGTTAATTCTTTATTTTTCAGATATGAATGTATTCAAAATCCAGGAACAAAATTCTTTTTAATTTTTGTTTTTTTAGGCGACAAAATATTTGGAGTTTTGAATGATGACTGGCTTGATTCCGAGTCTGAATCAACTTTGTTCCTTTTTCTCGGTGAATCAACTTTTTTCCTATTTCTCCATGAATCAACTTTGTTCCTTTTTCTCAGTGAATTTTGATATTCTTGAAAACTTGAGGAAATATTTGTAAACATCTGAACACTTTTTCTTGACTCCTGAGATAAAAACTGTTCATCCATTAAATCAACATCAGTAATATCAGATTTATCTTCTAAAACTGCTCGCATTGGAGATCTGAATTTCTTCTCTGGTGTCCTCATGAACCCTGGCAGGGAACCAGATAGTGTGGATATACCACTACATGAACTTTTATTAGTCGACACACTTGTAATTGAAGAATGTCTCCGTCTCTGGGATCTTAAATTTGAAAGTACATCTTCTCTTGTAACAGTGAATGAGTCTGTCTGTCTCTCTGGGGTGAGGTCTTTAATTTCCTCCTTTGTAACTGAAGTATCTGGTGTATTATCTGATGTATTTAAATCAGAAGAATTCCCTGTATGATCGATTTCGTCTACAGATTGAAACCGTGCTACTTCAGCTATGACATTTTCTATATGATCTGAAGTCTGACTGATGTCACTCTCAAAGTCCATATCTGAAGTTTTGTTTGTATTGATTTCATTCCCATAACAAGTGTTTCTTTCTCCCATCAATTCTATTATTTCTTGAGGTAATCCTTGAAGTAATACATCATTTTTTTCTAATTTCTTCTTTTCTTTTCGTTTCTCCAGTTTCTTATCCACTTCTACATCCTTGGAATAATAGAAAAGACATTTGAATTATTTTTATTTTAAAAATATAACATTTAACATCAATAATGGGATATATAAAATTTAACTCCAATTTATATTTCCAAAAAGTATAGTTGGTTTAGGTTTGGTTTATGGTATTTAACATCCCGTTCAACAATATTTCAGCCATATTGAGGCGGTCAGTTTTATTGGTGGAGAAAACTAGAGTACCCTGGAGAAAACCATCGAACTGTCGCAAGTCACTGACAAACTTTATCACATAATGTTGTATTAAGTAAACCTCACCATGAGCTGGATTTGAACTCACAATTTTAGGCACTGACTGCACGGGTAATTGTAAATCCAACTACCATACGATCATGACCACAACGGTCCTCAAAAAAGGATAGTCATCACTGTTATGATTGTATGGTAGTTGGATTAATAAAATCAGTGCCGTTCATTATAAAGGCTTGCGAGTTTTAATACTACTTTTGTCAAGAAGTGATCCAGAGGGAACTCTAAAGTATGGAGAGGACCTAGTTTCTCTGCTGTAGGGTAGAACACCTCCAAAACAAGGACTCTGCTAGTTGTGCAGAATTAATCAAATACTCAACATACCCTTAGGATGGGACACAATGAGTGCCTCGTGTAAGGAGAATGCTATGGAGGGAGCTCCATGTAAAAGACAACGCACAGCAGCTCCTAATGATCAATTTTGTTAACAGTGGCTCATGCAAAGGTAATATTTTCGGACTCTATCCATTGTATTCTCTTTTTCCTGTGGTAATCTAATATTCCTCACGTTGATCCATCCCAGAGCCACATTTTAACTATACGATTTATTGTTTGTAAACCTGTTCTGGTAATGAATATAGCTGAAATACTGCTTAAAGTTTAAACAGTGATGGTCAACAACTTCATCAACAAAACAATCACTTCTCACCTTAAATAATTGCACACAAAAAAGACCATGGCACCGACATATAAAGATGGAAATCCAGGTCCTGCCTTGGGGCACACACAAAAATGTGGCAGCATTCAACTGGTTAATGTGATCCCAACCCTCACCCGACAATTGGATCTTCAAAGGCAATACATATACAGTCAAACCTGCCCTAACGGTCACCATCGATAAATGGTCACCTTCCTTATCCAGCCACTTTCAGATCCCTCCGATGGTTTTCCTGAAGAAATTTTACTGAAATAAGCGGTCAGCCATTTTGATTCCAAAATTTTTTTTTTCCTTAATTTAGCGGTGATGTCATGTGATCACAGTTATCTCCCTTGTGCCAATACACATTTTGCTGGTAAACGCTAAAATGTCCCAAAGGTAATTGTGTTAATTAGCAGTTGATTGGTATTGATTTTGGACTTCAACCTAATTATTGACAGTTTGAGAAGTGAAAATTTACAGGTAAGTGAACAGGTGAGTAAATTTTATGGCTTTATATCCATGTCTGTTTAAAAAATTGTGTTAATCTGTCAAAATATCTCAAAAAGTGTTGACGCTTGAACAGCGACTTGTAAAACATTTGGAAAACGGTAAAAGTTCGAGAGGAATTGCACAAATAATGGGCATTGGAAGGACACAGATTCAAACTATTAACTAGGAAGAACTGTTTCAGATACCTAAAACTTATGTCTCCCCTTAATGCGGTCATCTGTACGACAATAAGTTACACATTATGAGTTGGATGATACTATTTAAAAAACAATTATTTGACCTTGAGGTCAAAGGTCAAGGTCCCACGAAGGTCATTACTGTACGTGACACACCGCCTTATGGTCATGTACCCTCATATCAAATATCATTGACTTATCTCGAAAGACAAAAAAGTTATGGTCCGGACAAGCTTCGCTGAGAAGAAGCGGAAGCGGAAGAAAGAATCAGACTAAAACAATGTCTCCCTTCGTTCGCAGGGGAGACATAACAAGAGGAAGGTGGAAATTCTGGAAGATTATGACAATAACGTTTCATCAGACCGAAAACGAAAATGACACAAAACAGGGAACGAAGAGATTAATGAGTTATGTTGGACTTGGTTCCAGGATGCTGTGCAGCACAGAATAAACGTTATTGGATCACTTTTGAAAGAAATGGCACTTAAATTTTCTGCAGATTTAAAGATTGACAGTTGTAAGGCTTCAAATGGATGTTTGGATTGTTTTATCAAACGTCACAATAGGTATTGAAAATTGTAATGGCTAACTTTCCTCATTATAGAAACTTGAACCTTGAATTAAAGGTCACCTCTTTTAAGCAACCACTTTTGAATTTCCCTTCAGTCGCTGCTTAAATCAGGTTTGACTGTATAAACAAGTGGAAAAAAATCTGCACAGAGGCACTTCCACTCAAAAAGTCAGGATCTGGATTTCCAATGTTTTATGTTGTATTTTTTTATGTTCAATGACTTGAGGTGAGAGGCGATTGTTCGTTTTGTTGATATTGGTCGATTTGTTGACCATCAATGTTAAAACATTCTTTTCATAAAATATGATGCATTTTGTATTTTCACAATCATGATACAATTTCTATTTAATTTTATTAGTAAACATTTCATCTTACCAAATTTAATCTCAGCATTTTTTAACGAAAATAACCTTCTATGTGAAAAAATGAAAAAATTTTCCCAATTAGCCTGAAAAACATGGTATGTTTGATATAATGGTAGCTGGGTATAAAAATTGCTTACTCTCTGTGGTAACAAGTCATCAACATCTTCTTCATTCCACAGTCTGGTAATCATCTGACTGAGAATGTCTGATGGTAGAGAGGACACAAGTGGTAGAGAAACAAGTTCTTTGGTAGAAACACTACATACTCTGTCCTGAAAATAAGGGGAGACAATAAATAAAAATCCTTAAATTCCCTTAGTATGCATAATAATAATATTAAATGTTTAATGGTCATAAACATTTCAAGTCCATTATTTTTGACTATTCATTTATATATTTAAAAAACCTTCTAAGTATGTAAACAGAGCTATGTGTATGCCTACATCATGAATTTCAACATAAATCAGAAAAAAAATTAAAATTTCTCAAAATTTAGCTCAGTTTAGATTTATTTTATTTTTTTGCCTTTTGTCAACAAAATCAATGTCAAAGATGTGGTAATAACAAGTCTTACTTAATTAACTTTAATTCTTAATCCCCAAAGGAACCCCTTGATATAGAAATAGGTACTAGTTTTTCCGAAAGGTGTTTCTGTTAGTTATGCATAAAGAATCATATACAAAAGTCAGCCTTATCACTGGGCAATAATGAGAAACTTGTGCTGGATGGTGACACGAGCCTTGCATGTTGAGACATCTTGTAACATCTATGAATGAGAAACAGCTCATTAAGAATGTTTGTAAGTGACCTGTTACAAGACAATATTTTCTGATTCTATCAATGTTGATTTGTTTTTACTTGTGGTAATCTAAGAGTCTGTCTGTCTTTAGGTGCCAACCTTTTATCTACTGATTAACTGCTTCTAAATAAATATAGAGTGAAACCTGTATCAACCGAACTCTGAATCAAATGGAATCCTGTATAAATCTAACTTTAAATAAAGTGACAATGTAGGAAATCTTTGTTAATAGAACCTGTATAAACAGAACACAAAAGTTGGTCCCAAGAAGGGTCACTTTAGATAGGTTTCTCTGTATCTGACATACTGTTTACTTGATGGTCTATTGTTAACATCTCTGTATCTGACATACTGTTTACTTGATGGTCTATTGTTAACATCTCTGTATCTGACATACTGTTTACTTGATGATCTATTGTTAACATCTCTGTATCTGACATACTGTTTACTTGATGATCTATTGTTAACATCTCTGTATCTGACATACTGTTTACTTGATGATCTATTGCTAACATCTCTGTATCTGACATACTGTTTACTTGATGATCTATTGCTAACATCTCTGTATCTGACATACTGTTTACTTGATGGTCTATTGTTAACATCTCTGTATCTGACATACTGTTTACTTGATGATCTATTGTTAACATCTCTGTATCTGACATACTGTTTACTTGATGGTCTATTAGACAGGTTTCTCTGTATCTGACATACTGTTTACTTGATGATCTATTGTTAACATCTCTGTATCTGACATACTGTTTACTTGATGATCTATTGCTAACATCTCTGTATCTGACATACTGTTTACTTGATGATCTATTGCTAACATCTCTGTATCTGACATACTGTTTACTTGATGATCTATTGTTAACATCTCTGTATCTGACATACTGTTTACTTGATGGTCTATTGTTAGCATCTCTGTATCTGACATACTGTTTACTTGATGATCTATTGTTAACATCTCTGTATCTGACATACTGTTTACTTGATGATCTATTGTTAACATCTCTGTATCTGACATACTGTTTACTTGATGATCTATTGTTAACATCTCTGTATCTGACATACTGTTTACTTCATGATCTATTGTTAACATCTCTGTATCTGACATACTGTTTACTTGATGATCTATTGTTAACATCTCTGTATCTGACATACTGTTTACTTGATGATCTATTGTTAACATCTCTGTATCTGACATACTGTTTACTTGATGATCTATTGTTAACATCTCTGTATCTGACATGCTGTTTACTTGATGATCTATTGTTAACATCTCTGTATCTGACATACTGTTTACTTGATGATCTATTGTTAACATCTCTGTATCTGACATACTGTTTACTTGATGGTCTATTGTTAACATCTCTGTATCTGACATACTGTTTACTTGATGGTCTATTGTTAACATCTCTGTATCTGACATACTGTTTACTTGATGGTCTATTGTTAACATCTCTGTATCTGACATACTGTTTACTTGATGATCTATTGTTAACATCTCTGTATCTGACATACTGTTTACTTGATGATCTATTGTTAACATCTCTGTATCTGACATACTGTTTACTTGATGGTCTATTGTTAACATCTCTGTATCTGACATACTGTTTACTTGATGATCTATTGTTAACATCTCTGTATCTGACATACTGTTTACTTGATGGTCTATTGTTAACATCTCTGTATCTGACATACTGTTTACTTGATGATCTATTGTTAACATCTCTGTATCTGACATACTGTTTACTTGATGGTCTATTGTTAACATCTCTGTATCTGACATACTGTTTACTTGATGATCTATTGTTAACATCTCTGTATCTGACATACTGTTTACTTGATGATCTATTGTTAACATCTCTGTATCTGACATACTGTTTACTTGATGATCTATTGTTAACATCTCTGTATCTGACATACTGTTTACTTGATGATCTATTGTTAACATCTCTGTATCTGACATACTGTTTACTTGATGATCTATTGTTAACATCTCTGTATCTGACATACTGTTTACTTGATGATCTATTGTTAACATCTCTGTATCTGACATACTGTTTACTTGATGGTCTATTGTTAACATCTCTGTATCTGACATACTGTTTACTTGATGATCTATTGTTAACATCTCTGTATCTAACATACTGTTTACTTGATGGTCTATTGTTAACATCTCTGTATCTGACATACTGTTTACTTGATGATCTATTGTTAACATCTCTGTATCTGACATACTGTTTACTTGATGGTCTATTGTTAACATCTCTGTATCTGACATACTGTTTACTTGATGATCTATTGTTAACATCTCTGTATCTGACATACTGTTTACTTGATGATCTATTGTTAACATCTCTGTATCTGACATACTGTTTACTTGATGATCTATTGTTAACATCTCTGTATCTGACATACTGTTTACTTGATGATCTATTGTTAACATCTCTGTATCTGACATACTGTTTACTTGATGATCTATTGTTAACATCTCTGTATCTGACATACTGTTTACTTCATGATCTATTGTTAACATCTCTGTATCTGACATACTGTTTACTTGATGATCTATTGTTAACATCTCTGTATCTGACATACTGTTTACTTGATGATCTATTGTTAACATCTCTGTATCTGACATACTGTTTACTTGATGATCTATTGTTAACATCTCTGTATCTGACATACTGTTTACTTGATGATCTATTGTTAACATCTCTGTATCTGACATACTGTTTACTTGATGATCTATTGTTAACATCTCTGTATCTGACATACTGTTTACTTGATGATCTATTGTTAACATCTCTGTATCTGACATACTGTTTACTTGATGATCTATTGTTAACATCTCTGTATCTGACATACTGTTTACTTGATGATCTATTGTTAACATCTCTGTATCTGACATACTGTTTACTTGATGATCTATTGTTAACATCTCTGTATCTGACATACTGTTTACTTGATGGTCTATTAGACAGGTTTCTCTGTATCTGACATACTGTTTACTTGATGATCTATTGTTAACATCTCTGTATCTGACATACTGTTTACTTGATGGTCTATTGTTAACATCTCTGTATCTGACATACTGTTTACTTGATGATCTATTGTTAACATCTCTGTATCTGACATACTGTTTACTTGATGGTCTATTAGACAGGTTTCTCTGTATCTGACATACTGTTTACTTGATGATCTATTGTTAACATCTCTGTATCTGACATACTGTTTACTTGATGATCTATTGTTAACATCTCTGTATCTGACATACTGTTTACTTGATGATCTATTGTTAACATCTCTGTATCTGACATACTGTTTACTTGATGATCTATTGTTAACATCTCTGTATCTGACATACTGTTTACTTGATGGTCTATTGTTAACATCTCTGTATCTGACATACTGTTTACTTGATGGTCTATTAGACAGGTTTTTCTGTATCTGACATACTGTTTACTTGATGATCTATTGTTAACATCTCTGTATCTGACATACTGTTTACTTGATGATCTATTGTTAACATCTCTGTATCTGACATACTGTTTACTTGATGGTCTATTGTTAACATCTCTGTATCTGACATACTGTTTACTTGATGATCTATTGTTAACATCTCTGTATCTGACATACTGTTTACTTGATGGTCTATTGTTAACATCTCTGTATCTGACATACTGTTTACTTGATGATCTATTGTTAACATCTCTGTATCTGACATACTGTTTACTTGATGATCTATTGTTAACATCTCTGTATCTGACATACTGTTTACTTGATGGTCTATTGTTAACATCTCTGTATCTGACATACTGTTTACTTGATGATCTATTGTTAACATCTCTGTATCTGACATACTGTTTACTTGATGGTCTATTGTTAACATCTCTGTATCTGACATACTGTTTACTTGATGATCTATTGTTAACATCTCTGTATCTGACATACTGTTTACTTGATGGTCTATTAGACAGGTTTCTCTGTATCTGACACACTGTTTACTTGATGATCTATTGTTAACATCTCTGTATCTGACATACTGTTTACTTGATGGTCTATTGTTAACATCTCTGTATCTGACATACTGTTTACTTGATGATCTATTGTTAACATCTCTGTATCTGACATACTGTTTACTTGATGGTCTATTGTTAACATCTCTGTATCTGACATACTGTTTACTTGATGATCTATTGTTAACATCTCTGTATCTGACATACTGTTTACTTGATGATCTATTGTTAACATCTCTGTATCTGACATACTGTTTACTTGATGATCTATTGTTAACATCTCTGTATCTGACATACTGTTTACTTGATGGTCTATTGTTAACATCTCTGTATCTGACATACTGTTTACTTGATGATCTATTGTTAACATCTCTGTATCTGACATACTGTTTACTTGATGATCTATTGTTAACATCTCTGTATCTGACATACTGTTAACTTGATGATCTATTGTTAACATCTCTGTATCTGACATACTGTTTACTTCATGATCTATTGTTAACATCTCTGTATCTGACATACTGTTTACGTGATGATCTATTGTTAACATCTCTGTATCTGACATACTGTTTACTTGATGATCTATTGTTAACATCTCTGTATCTGACATACTGTTTACTTGATGATCTATTGTTAACATCTCTGTATCTGACATACTGTTTACTTGATGGTCTATTGTTAACATCTCTGTATCTGACATACTGTTTACTTGATGATCTATTGTTAACATCTCTGTATCTGACATACTGTTTACTTGATGGTCTATTGTTAACATCTCTGTATCTGACATACTGTTTACTTGATGATCTATTGTTAACATCTCTGTATCTGACATACTGTTTACTTGATGATCTATTGTTAACATCTCTGTATCTGACATACTGTTTACTTGATGATCTATTGTTAACATCTCTGTATCTGACATACTGTTTACTTGATGGTCTATTAGACAGGTTTCTCTGTATCTGACATACTGTTTACTTGATGATCTATTGTTAACATCTCTGTATCTGACATACTGTTTACTTGATGGTCTATTGTTAACATCTCTGTATCTGACATACTGTTTACTTGATGATCTATTGTTAACATCTCTGTATCTGACATACTGTTTACTTGATGGTCTATTGTTAACATCTCTGTATCTGACATACTGTTTACTTGATGATCTATTGTTAACATCTCTGTATCTGACATACTGTTTACTTGATGGTCTATTAGACAGGTTTCTCTGTATCTGACATACTGTTTACTTGATGATCTATTGTTAACATCTCTGTATCTGACATACTGTTTACTTGATGATCTATTGTTAACATCTCTGTATCTGACATACTGTTTACTTGATGGTCTATTGTTAACATCTCTGTATCTGACATACTGTTTACTTGATGGTCTATTAGACAGGTTTCTCTGTATCTGACATACTGTTTACTTGATGATCTATTGTTAACATCTCTGTATCTGACATACTGTTTACTTGATGATCTATTGTTAACATCTCTGTATCTGACATACTGTTTACTTGATGGTCTATTGTTAACATCTCTGTATCTGACATACTGTTTACTTGATGATCTATTGTTAACATCTCTGTATCTGACATACTGTTTACTTGATGGTCTATTGTTAACATCTCTGTATCTGACATACTGTTTACTTGATGATCTATTGTTAACATCTCTGTATCTGACATACTGTTTACTTGATGGTCTATTGTTAACATCTCTGTATCTGACATACTGTTTACTTGATGATCTATTGTTAACATCTCTGTATCTGACATACTGTTTACTTGATGGTCTATTGTTAACATCTCTGTATCTGACATACTGTTTACTTGATGATCTATTGTTAACATCTCTGTATCTGACATACTGTTTACTTGATGATCTATTGTTAACATCTCTGTATCTGACATACTGTTTACTTGATGGTCTATTGTTAATATCTCTGTATCTGACATACTGTTTACTTGATGATCTATTGTTAACATCTCTGTATCTGACATACTGTTTACTTGATGGTCTATTGTTAACATCTCTGTATCTGACATACTGTTTACTTGATGGTCTATTGTTAACATCTCTGTATCTGACATACTGTTTACTTGATGGTCTATTGTTAACATCTCTGTATCTGACATACTGTTTACTTGATGGTCTATTGTTAACATCTCTGTATCTGACATACTGTTTACTTGATGATCTATTGTTAACATCTCTGTATCTGACATACTGTTTACTTGATGGTCTATTGTTAACATCTCTGTATCTGACATACTGTTTACTTGATGATCTATTGTTAACATCTCTGTATCTGACATACTGTTTACTTGATGATCTATTGTTAACATCTCTGTATCTGACATACTGTTTACTTGATGGTCTATTGTTAACATCTCTGTATCTGACATACTGTTTACTTGATGGTCTATTGTTAACATCTCTGTATCTGACATACTGTTTACTTGATGATCTATTGTTAACATCTCTGTATCTGACATACTGTTTACTTGATGGTCTATTGTTAACATCTCTGTATCTGACATACTGTTTACTTGATGATCTATTGTTAACATCTCTGTATCTGACATACTGTTTACTTGATGGTCTATTGTTAACATCTCTGTATCTGACATACTGTTTACTTGATGGTCTATTGTTAACATCTCTGTATCTGACATACTGTTTACTTGATGGTCTATTGTTAACATCTCTGTATCTGACATACTGTTTACTTGATGATCTATTGTTAACATCTCTGTATCTGACATACTGTTTACTTGATGGTCTATTGTTAACATCTCTGTATCTGACATACTGTTTACTTGATGATCTATTGTTAACATCTCTGTATCTGACATACTGTTTACTTGATGATCTATTGTTAACATCTCTGTATCTGACATACTGTTTACTTGATGATCTATTGTTAACATCTCTGTATCTGACATACTGTTTACTTGATGATCTATTGTTAACATCTCTGTATCTGACATACTGTTTACTTGATGGTCTATTGTTAACATCTCTGTATCTGACATACTGTTTACTTGATGGTCTATTAGACAGGTTTCTCTGTATCTGACATACTGTTTACTTGATGGCCTATTGTTAACATCTCTGTATCTGACATACTGTTTACTTGATGATCTATTGTTAACATCTCTGTATCTGACATACTGTTTACTTGATGGTCTATTGTTAACATCTCTGTATCTGACATACTGTTTACTTGATGGTCTATTGTTAACATCTCTGTATCTGACATACTGTTTACTTGATGGTCTATTGTTAACATCTCTGTATCTGACATACTGTTTACTTGATGGTCTATTGTTAACATCTCTGTATCTGCCATACTGTTTACTTGATGATCTATTGTTAACATCTCTGTATCTGACATACTGTTTACTTGATGGTCTATTGTTAACATCTCTGTATCTGACATACTGTTTACTTGATGGTCTATTGTTAACAACAATTTATAAATCAATCAATTAAACTTTCTCTAGTGACTAGCAATGGTTCTTAACTTATTCAGCCCTGATCATGCCTGTAGGCGTGATTAAATATCTACAGCGAATGGCTGATCCCACCTGTAGTCACGGTTTGCTTACTTCATTCAATGGCCGATCATGCCTGTAGTCGTGGCGAAAGTACGTTGTAAAACCTTCTCCAATTGGTCAGATAAAGGGGAGATTCCATGATTCTTTCAATATTGGTCAATAGAAAAATAGTTTACATTTCCTTTTTCCTTTGTTAAAGTATTCAGAAGTCAAAAGTTATTAAATTACATCGATTTTACTACACGTGTTTCATTCATAAAAATTTGTAAACAATGACGGAAATAAGAGCGATCTTTGGTGATGATGATCGTGAAAATGAAGAGTTTCTAGGCTTCGATCTCGACAATATTGAGGAAGCAAAGGAAAGATACACTAGTATTCAGCAATTAGATGTGCTGAATGATTTTGACTCCGACATCGAATTTTCCGAGATGGGATTGTCGGACAAAGAGGAAATTGACAGCGAGGAAGATACTGTTCTCGCCGACATTGCTAAATGGAGTGACCCTCTTAGACCCATTCAAATCGCTGAATTTACGGGACCAACGACTGTTATGGAGAATAACAAACGAGAAATATATTTTTTTAATCTTTTGTTCCCAGAAGCATTGTCAATTGAAATTGCTATTAAAACAAATGAGTACGCACGGAAGCACATTGAGGCAACACCAACAAAAATTGGTACCCAACCAATCCAGAGGAATTCAAGGCTCTTATTGGTATTCAAATTGTCATGGGTGTTCTACCAGCCCCTGCCCAAGACATGTACTGGTACAAAGATAAACTGTTCCATCCATCATGTATTGAAATGAAATTTAGTCGTACAAGATATGAAAATTTAATGACATATTTTCATGTTGCCGACATTTCCAGAAATTTTGTGAATATAACATAAAATTTAATTAAAAAACATGGGAAAAAAATAACAAAATGCATATCATTGTGTAGAACATTTTATTTGAAACAAGATGTGAAAATTTCATGGATTTATCTTGGATATTAACAGAGAAATGAAGGTAAGACTGACTGCATGTGCATAATGTTTACAAAATTTTCTAATTTATAGATAAAATACTTCTGGGGCACATGCAGCTATACATAGATAAATGATGCTGGGGCATTATCAGCAGTGATACTGATAACAGTGTTGGGGCTGAATGAGTTAAGTAGTCAAATTTAGATGCATTGAAGTCGAAAGGGCCTGACATGATTTAACAACGAAATATTCAGATTATATAAGGTCAAGAAAAGTTGAATATGGTCTTTCAAGTGATAAAACTATTTAAAGAAAATGTTAACCAAACTAGTTTGTAATATATCCATTACATCTTATGAAAATATGGTTCTCTCATAAAGATCATGTTCAAAATCAATTTATCTAGAAAAGTTTCAAAAAAAGTAACAGCAGCCATCTTAGGTGTAAAGCAGAGCTGCCAGATATATCTATAGAGGACAATCCAAGAGTCATCTCTGCCAGGTTATATTTAATTTGGTCCGGTGGTTTCAGAGGAGAAGATAAAATTGCAAACAATTAACAGAAAATGAACATCATCTGAAAGCAAAAGCTCACATGGCCTTTGGCCAAGTGAGCTAAAAATTCCTCTCATAATCCATAATATATCAGAAGTTTTCAATTTCATCCAGACTTTATTTGGTATTCAAATTATCAAAAAAAACATAAAATATTAATTAAACTTACATTAGTTGCATCATCAGCTATTGTTTTCCCTATGCTCAGATACTGTCTGCAGCAATAACAAATATTGTGCGAGTTCACTCCCCTGTTGTTGTTACTATTATCTCCCTTGGTTTCATCACTTGATTTGACATCTGCATCCTCTCTATTATGACAAAGTGAACACAATACATGGGATGGCTTCTCAAGAATAATTTCTGCAAAATAAATAATTCAGAATCTTGTTTTTAACCAGTATCACCTTGATTATTTATTGTTGTAGTAAGGTTGTTTCTGTAAGGGATTAAGTGTACAGTAATTTCTGGACTATATACAAACAATAGATATAATGAGTACATTCTCCATAGGTTTATTAAGGGAAAATCGTCTTTTCATTTAAGAATTGAATGCATTATTTTGTAGCTTTATTGGCGTGGAACGAAGCACATTTTGTATGAAGCGCTAGCGAGCTTCATACAAGAAATGTGCCTCGGTCCACGCCTATAAAACGACAAAAAAATGCATTCAATTCTTATAATTACATTTAAATCACACCAAAATTTAATATAGTTGAATTTTTCGCTGTGAATTTTAATTGTGTTAGATTATTTGCTGTTGGAAATTACTACACCATTGATTGTTTACATCTGACATCGTCATGGAGGCACATGCAAGTTCGGGTTTGAGTTTTATTGGGATGTAAAACATCTCTTTTATAATCATGTGACCACTTCATAACCAATCATATTGTAACATTTCAATGAAAAACGGAAGTAATGTAATTATTGTAAAAAAAATCAAATATAGAATATTTCTGGAACCACCATCTCAGAATGGTTCAAGCTCAGTATTATGTATTTATTATTTTCTAGCTAAAATATGTGTTTTGAGCTTCAAGTATGAAATTTCAAATTATGAAAATTAATAAAGATTAGGGTAAACAGTCTAGTATTTTCAAGTCATATCAATGTCAAACAATACCTTCAAAATATTCTTTAATGTCTGCAACAGGTACACATTTGTCTTCATCTCCATCTGATTTGTTCCATGTATCATTTAAAGCTTGAATCCATTTTTTCCCTTTTTCTTTAGTTACATCATCAAGTTGAAGGCTATTCATTCCTGGTCCTGCAGCAAATGTTTTATCACCCTCTTCATTGGACGATTGGAATACTTGATAGTAAATATCCCCATGACTATCTAGCTATGAAACACAATTTTTATACAAATTAAAGGCAAGTTATCTACGATAGATTTGATTCAAGCCACCATAATAAAACAACAGAGTTTAGTTTATTTAAACCTATTTTATTTGTAAATGTCAAAATATGACATTACAAATGGGATTGAACACAACAGTGATTCAGAGCTATTTCATGCATAATTCACCATTATCAATTATTTGTACATTTTCCCTTTGATTTTTACATACAATAATATCTATTTTCAAGCGACATACGTGATATGAAAAATTATCAGTCATTTCTAATGTGTTGTAATATTGATGACACTAATGTCACATTTATAAATCCTCATTAAACATACTATCGTTGATATGGTTTGTTCAAAATGGACTTCTTATCGCATCTCAAATTGCGGGCTTCGGATTAATGTGATATTGCTATAAGAAATTGATTCTCACATAACTAAGTAACGATAGTATCTATTTATCATTCCCTTTTTTCCTCCACAACATAGTTTCAGTTTTACTGGAATATAGCTTAAAGAAACTTTTAATTTTTACTTAAACATTAGTGACTTTAATCAGACAGTACTTGAATCTGGTTGATCATACATACAATTGTAAAAATGTATATTTTTAAAGGTGAATAAAAGAGGTTGTTAGTACAACCGATTGATTTAACATTTGTTTAATGTCACTTTAATGACCATGTTGAGCGGTGTAAATTAGAATATAGGGCAGAAAACCAATGAGCACTGGTACCTAATGATCTTTCCCACTTTAGGTACAAGTTGATCATATCTTGGCCTAAATTTTAAAATATAACTGACATAATCTTCAACTAGTTAAAGGCAATCAGTATTTGTTTGAAGTAGAAGATATATGTATAATCTGTATATAAAATCAGTCATCTTAGACCACAATAATATCCCTAGCTCTATGTTGTTATTACTGGTAAATCCTCACACTGAACTCCTCTTACTTGACAAATTATGACATTTACAATGCAGATTTTTATTACTTCTCCATAAATAATTTAAATTAGAGGACAATTTTGACAAGAAAGATATACATGTCATCTTGATAAGATCTGTTGTGAATATGACAGCTGTTAGAAATTGATTAGCATGGAAATATAGATTGGTTGGTTGGTTGGTTAATGGTGTTCAACGTCACTTTCAGCAATATTTCAGTTATATCGTGGTAGTCAGTTTTATTGGTGGAGGAAATCGGAGTACCCGGAGAAAACCACAGATCCGTCGCAAGTCACTGACAAACTTGATCACATAATGTTGTATTGAGTACACCTTGCCATGAACGGGTTTCGAACTCATAACTTTAGTGGTGATAGGCACTGATTGCACACGTATAGGTAGTTGTAAATCCAATTACCATACGATCACGACGACCCCTTAGGAGAATGTAAGCTAGTTGTATAATTGATCACAGTGAAATAAACACAGACTGATCTTGCACTGTAATGTGTCTTTATCATGTTCATTCCCATCCATATAAACAAATCATCAATATTAAACAGATGCATCACCTTGAAAAAAAACTTTTACTTTCTTGTTTAAATTCATTTAAACTTCCTGTTATGTAATAATTGCTTAATATGACTCTGAGAAAGATCTACATTCAATTGTGTCATACAAGTATTTGAAGAATACAAGAAAAAAACACTTTATATTAAAAAATATGTCTTCGTGGACAAAAATCTTAAATGAAATGAAACATTGAAATGTAGAACAATAAAGAACTATAAGTGTAATGTTGGATAGACTCTCATGTTCATTTACATGTATATCTATATCCTTTCTTACTAATTCTAATATGACGTCTATAAAACGGCACACACGATAATACTCAACAACTCTATATTTAGTGCAAGTGCAGTACACAACAAATCTGGCTGTTCCATTGTGACTCCCGCTGTGAAATTACCGTGACAACCGAGTGTAAGCAAACAAAACACCGGCATATAACGTATTTTTAAAGTCCTTAAAATAAAAATTCCCCGTCAGTTATAAATAAATATTCTGTAACTTAAGTATTTTTTTATCATTTGTTTTGAAAATTTACATTTGGGGATCCTCAGTACACACACAGTCACATACATTCCATTGATATGTGTCGCACTAACCTTGTTTTCCTACGTATACATTGATAACTAGACGGTGATGTAATTAAGTTACTGATATTTTCCAATTTGATGGCATTTTGAATTTTGCTACTCAAACAAGTAAAATGCTCACAAAATCGTAAAATAAATCAGTAACCAGCTTGTGTCAATCAGCGTCCCTTGTAAACAACGTCACAGGATGACGATATATTACAAAAGTTAAAGTCGATAGATGGTTGTCTTAAGTATTTTTTTCGGAATTTTTGTTTATGTCAACAATACAAGCTTTTTTTTCATTGGCATTTATTTTTTTTATTTCATATCTAACAATAATTGTCGATTATTAACAACTCTTCAAGTGTTCGATATTATGTTTGGACAACTCTGCTCCGCCATCTTGTTAGCACTCAAAATGATGAACGAATGAACTTCGACTTTTTTTTTAAATATTTTTACGCAGGAATTGTTCAATCGAATCTATGCTGGAAAATACACAATAAATATGTTTTTCGTGTTAACATCCATATCTTTGTTTTAAAATATCTCGTTCAAATACAAATAATTCAAAATTTCCGAAGGAGATAAATGGAATAGCCACCAAATGCCGTGTATACAGTTCACGAATGGTTAAAAATTACCGTATTTGTCCTATTAGAATCGAAATAATTCATGACAGGCATAGAGTTGTGCAAATTTACCCATGGGCTGGGCCTTTATATTCTTAGATTTTACCCCTCGCTTTCTCTCGGGTTAACATTCGAATATAAAGGCACAGCCCATGTGTAAATTTGCACAACTCTATGCCTGCCATGAATTATTTCTTAATTAAACTGTCAATTTCACAGATCAGTGATTTTCTCTGGGTACTCCGGTTTCCTCCAACAATAAAACTGACCGCCACAATATAACTGAAATACTGTTGAAAGTGGCATTAAACACCATAATCCTAATCCTAATCCTCAATTTCACAGGAATTTAACTGTGACATTTACCTGATATGCCACAAATCCATTACGGTGTTTGGCACACTGTAGTCCTAACAAAGAATCTCTGTTATATCTATGTTCCACTGCTATCCCATCTGTATTGTTACACATCTCATCCCATTTGGTTATGTCACTGCAAAAAATATAATCCCATCTTCCATCAAGATTCAACAATCATTTTTATGGTAGAGATAAATATAGGTTGGTTTATGGTGCTTAATGCCACTTTCAATAATATTTCAGTTTTACTGGTGGAGGAAATCAGAGAATCTGGAGAAAACCATCGACCTATCGCAAGTCACTGACAAACTTTATCACATAATGTTGTATCGAGTACACCTCGCCATAAGCAAGATTCAAATTCACAACTTTAGTGGTGATAGGCACTGATTACACAGGTAGTTGTAAATTCAACACCTATACGGTTCATAGCATTTGTAAAAATTAAATCATTCTATGAAGACCTGTTTTTTCTTCTCGTCATAAAATCCATCTATAATCTATGATATACTATTCTCAGTAATTTGTCAAAAAAAAACATTCCTGTTGGCAAGATATCTAAATTAAGTATTATATGAACATTTTTTAACACTGTTTCATTATCTCATGGGTTATCGTGGGTTAAATGTAATTTAATTTTCACAGAAAGATATCAAAATATATAAAAATGTACATGAATACATGATCAAGATAATGAATTGATATCTTACTCAGGTCTAGCTAATTTCCATGGCGATCCAAGTCCCTGAACTGTTTTATGAATTCCTCCTTGTAACATATGACAATAAGCTTCCATAGGATTCTGACTAGCAATGGAAATGAGGCTCTGACTTTGAGTGCCTATATCAGACAACACTGATAGATACTGTGGTGGATATCTTAGCATGTGCTGCCATTGTAAAAGCTAAAATTAGATTACCAGGATAAAGAACACATAATACTTGTCTTTGCTAAATTCCAACATACAATGTAAATGTAAAATATAAATTTTGATGCACAATATATATAATAAGCTTGTATGGGCATAGACAAGCAGAAAATTAACATATCTGTGATCTTTTTCTAATTTGTTCCGTAACTGGTCTGTATTTAGTAGTTTCCATAGCATTTCATATTTTCCTATTAGATGCATTGAACAGATATGAAATATACAATGTGTCTATTCTATATCATTCATCATAAGGGGTAATTCAGCCCATTTATCTCCTCTTTTTATTTTAATTTGCAAGGAAATTCTTTACTTTCTTAAAACTGTGATTTGATTGGCTGTAAAAACAGTATGTTGGAACTAATAAAATGTTTTAAAATGACTCATGAATAATTCATGACTATGAGGATTTCTCTTGTCGGTTATGGAGAGTATTGGAGCATGAACAGCCATTGGGCAATAAGCACATGAAAAATGATCGCTGATTTATGTGTGAAGCAATAGGATGTCATACTGATATCACTGATGATGTCTTGACAAATCCTTGATAAATATACTATAATATCCTTGATATGTTTTCCCTCGAAATGAAATTCTCATTACATCTGGATATTGCTCGAGGAAATCCATTCTCACAAATCAAAGCAACACCAGTATTGTGTATCAATAATGACATATTATCACATTTCAATACACTTATTCAGTTTTTTAACTGTCTCCATACAATCATATTGTTGGTTACCATTATAATTCATCTACAAAACCAGCTGATGTCTTTATGGTATGTGTTACCTCGAAACAAGAGTACTGCTAAAAACTCACACTTTGTAAAGATTTGTATTCCAGTTTGTTGTTTGTGACATTGTGCACAATCAGGTAATACATACATCTTTTATTTGGCAGTCAGAATTTCAATGCAATTTTAACGTGACCTAGTAACTTATTTACAGTTTATGATATAATTGTTTTGTTATTATATGTAACATCAAAATAAAGATTAAAACTAGGTTGTTTTTGCTTCAGGAGAAATTATTATATAAACATCATGTCTATTTTCATTTTGTTTTATTGTATAACTACACAAAATCTTACAGGATGTCCAGGGAACCTTTCATCTGTAACAACCAGGGAGTAATCAGTAGCAATTACATACATGAATGGTGTAAGTTGTTTAATTATTCTTATTCTCTCATTGGGATGAAGAAATTTACTTGGTAAGGCAAACAAATCTATTCCATTGGTCTGTTTCTTCTGAAAATAGAAATACCACTTCAGTAACTTATTATCACTGATATTTCTACTCTCTGTATTTGGTGACTTAAATTTAAATTTTATCTGACTACATTGTATATATGAAACAAAACACTATAGGTAATATCCATCAGAATCCTTAGATGTGGATAGCAAAGGTATCCAGGGTGTCCACTTATCACATAAATATGATAAATGATTAAGTATGCCACTGCACTTCACTTGGACACATGGTTTTAAGTACAAACAGTGATTTGTTACTTGTGCATTTGTTGTGTCTATAAGACATATATGATGCCCCCCTGAATTCTACTATCTACATGAATTTACATACCACATAACTGGTAATTTCTGCAGTGTGAAATTTCTGCCGTTTTCGACTAAAAAGAAGACATTTATATTCTGCGGTTTGAAAATCTTATCTTAAAGTGGATAATATACACATCATAATTGTACATGTATGTATATACAGTCTGCAAAAATATCAAGTAAATAAAAAAGGTTAGTGTGTAAGCTATAAGTAGAAAAATCATGTGAGAAACCAGGTATGTTTCCTACTCATTATAGAAGGGGGATCATATACGATACTCCAAAATTCATACATTTTACAGCATAGACTGTATATATAACATACCTACTTACCCTTAAATCAAACAATTCTACAGCTGTACAATCAGCTAAAACAATTTGTCGTGGGTGGCTGCTAAATATAGCTTGTCTCCACTGGTCACGGCAATAAAATCTCTGCCCTTTCTGTCTTATAACTTCTTTTTTTCTGTAAACAGACATGTATTCTTTCATCTTTTTCATTTAAAATTATAAAATTGAGTTTTCTTTAAAATATGCTTTTGGTAAACATCAATATCATATAAATAACACATAGCTG
This sequence comes from Bathymodiolus septemdierum, assembly GCA_963383655.1. Taxonomy (NCBI): domain Eukaryota; kingdom Metazoa; phylum Mollusca; class Bivalvia; order Mytilida; family Modiolidae; genus Bathymodiolus; species Bathymodiolus septemdierum. The sequence goes on from OY726520.1 coordinate 43,717,692, forward strand.
AGAGGATGGTAACAATTCACATCAATATCATATAAATAACATATAGCTGAGAGGATGGTAACAATTCACATCAATATCATATAAATAACATATAGCTGAGAGGATGGTAACAATTCACATCAATATCATATAAATAACACATAGCTGAGAGGATGGTAACAAGTCCTTTTCCTCAATGCCATGCTTAGTGGAGAATGTAAATAACACACAGCTGAGAGGATGGTAACAAGTCCTTTTCCTCAATGCCATGCTTAGTGGAGAATATAAATAACACACAGCTGAGAGGATGGTAACAAGTCCTTTTCCTCAATGCCATGCTTAGTGGAGAATGTAAATAACACACAGCTGAGAGAATGGTACCAAGTCCTTTTCCTCAATGCCATGCTTAGTGGAGAATGTAAATAACACACAGCTGAGAGAATGGTAACAAGTCCTTTTCCTCAATGCCATGCTTAGTGGAGAATATAAATAACATATAGCTGAGAGGATGGTAACAAGTCCTTTTCCTCAATGCCATGCTTAGTGGAGAATGTAAATAACACACAGCTGAGAGAATGGTACCAAGTCCTTTTCCTCAATGCCATGCTTAGTGGAGAATATAAATAACACATAGCTGAGAGGATGGTAACAAGTCCTTTTCCTCAATGCCATGCTTAGTGGAGAATGTAAATAACACACAGCTGAGAGAATGGTACCAAGTCCTTTTCCTCAATGCCATGCTTAGTGGAGAATATAAATAACACATAGCTGAGAGGATGGTAACAAGTCCTTTTCCTCAATGCCATGCTTAGTGGAGAATGTAAATAACACACAGCTGAGAGGATGGTAACAAGTCCTTTTCCTCAATGCCATGCTTAGTGGAGAATATAAATAACACACAGCTGAGAGGATGGTAACAAGTCCTTTTCCTCAATGCCATGCTTAGTGGAGAATGTAAATAACACACAGCTGAGAGAATGGTACCAAGTCCTTTTCCTCAATGCCATGCTTAGTGGAGAATGTAAATAACACACAGCTGAGAGAATGGTAACAAGTCCTTTTCCTCAATGCCATGCTTAGTGGAGAATATAAATAACATATAGCTGAGAGGATGGTAACAAGTCCTTTTCCTCAATGCCATGCTTAGTGGAGAATGTAAATAACACACAGCTGAGAGAATGGTACCAAGTCCTTTTCCTCAATGCCATGCTTAGTGGAGAATATAAATAACACATAGCTGAGAGGATGGTAACAAGTCCTTTTCCTCAATGCCATGCTTAGTGGAGAATGTAAATAACACACAGCTGAGAGAATGGTACCAAGTCCTTTTCCTCAATGCCATGCTTAGTGGAGAATATAAATAACACATAGCTGAGAGGATGGTAACAAGTCCTTTTCCTCAATGCCATGCTTAGTGGAGAATGTAAATAACACACAGCTGAGAGAATGGTACCAAGTCCTTTTCCTCAATGCCATGCTTAGTGGAGAATGTAAATAACACACAGCTGAGAGGATGGTAACAAGTCCTTTTCCTCAATGTCATGCTTAGTGGAGAATATAAATAACACACAGCTGAGAGGATGGTAACAAGTCCTTTTCCTCAATACCATGCTTAGTGGAGAATATAAATAACACATAGCTGAGAGGATGGTAACAAGTCCTTTTCCTCAATGCCATGCTTAGTGGAGAATGTAAATAACACACAGCTGAGAGAATGGTACCAAGTCCTTTTCCTCAATGCCATGCTTAGTGGAGAATATAAATAACACATAGCTGAGAGGATGGTAACAAGTCCTTTTCCTCAATGCCATGCTTAGTGGAGAATATAAATAACACACAGCTGAGAGGATGGTAACAAGTCCTTTTCCTCAATGCCATGCTTAGTGGAGAATGTAAATAACACATAGCTGAGAGGATGGTAACAAGTCCTTTTCCTCAATACCATGCTTAGTGGAGAATATAAATAACACATAGCTGAGAGGATGGTAACAAGTCCTTTTCCTCAATGCCATGCTTAGTGGAGAATATAAATAACACACAGCTGAGAGGATGGTAACAAGTCCTTTTCCTCAATGCCATGCTTAGTGGAGAATATAAATAACACACAGCTGAGAGGATGGTAACAAGTCCTTTTCTTCAATGCCATGCATAGTGGAGAATGTAAATAACACATAGCTGAGAGGATGGTAACAAGTCCTTTTCCTCAATGCCATGCATAGTGGAGAATGTAAATAACACATAGCTGAGAGGATGGTAACAAGTCCTTTTCCTCAATGCCATGCATAGTGGAGAATATAAATAACACATAGCTGAGAGGATGGTAACAAGTCCTTTTCCTCAATGCCATGCTTAGTGGAGAATATAAATAACACATAGCTGAGAGGATGGTAACAAGTCCTTTTCCTCAATGCCATGCTTAGTGGAGAATATAAATAACACATAGCTGAGAGGATGGTAACAAGTCCTTTTCCTCAATGCCATGCTTAGTGGAGAATATAAATAACACATAGCTGAGAGGATGGTAACAAGTCCTTTTCCTCAATGCCATGCTTAGTGGAGAATATAAATAACACACAGCTGAGAGGATGGCAACAAGTCCTTTTCCTCAATGCTATGCTTAGTGGAGAATCAACAAATACCTATTTTATAGCATTTGGTTTGACCTATCAAGACGAGCACTCATACCATTAATAACACCAACAATTTGGTTGAAAATGCATTATTGATATTTGACTTTATCAACCTAGTATGACCATGTGATCATGATTGTAGGGTAGTTGGATTTACAACTAACCGTACAATCAGTGCCGATCACCACTAAAACTGTGAGTTTAAATCCTGCTCATGGCGAGCTGTACTCTATACAACATTATGTGACAGGTCGGTGGTTTTCTCCATAACACCATAACCCTAACCTGTAAATGATGGTAAAGATTATTTAACTTGAATGATTGCAATTGAAATTGTTATTTTAGAAAAGGGTACATTTGTGGTATAAATTTTAAGTAAATATGATGGAAATTTTACAATTTAGAGTCATGACTACCTGACACATTGAGGGGAGATAGCCCAGAACATTAATAACAAACTGGCCATGTATAGGAGTCTTAAAACCTTAACAAGAGGCTCCCAGGAAGAGGACCATCCAATGACTATTCCATCAAAGTTTGGTTCTAATTGAGCTACTGGTTCCAGACAAGATGGTTTTTATGTGAATTTCCCATAGGGTTCTATGTTAAGCTAAGTTTCGGCTGTGGGGGCCATCTTGGTCGCAGGGCTGAACCGCCAGACACATTTCTGGAAGAGAACCATCCAATGACTATTTCATCAAAATTTTGTTCTTATTGAGCAAATGGTTTCAGACAAGAAGATGTTTATGGGAATTTCCCATAGGGTCCTATGTTAAATTAAATTCGGCTGTGGCGGCCATCTTGGTCGGAGGTCTGAAATGCCAGACATAATTTTGGAAGGGGACCACCCAAGGATCATTTCAGTAAAGTTTGGTTGAGATTGGCTCAGTAGTTTCAGAGGAGAAGATTTTTTTTTAATTTCATCCCCCCTTTTTTCTATTTTTAGCTTGGCGGCCATCTTGGTTGGAAGTCGGGATCACCGGACACATTTTGGAAGGGGGCCATCCAAGGATCATTCCACAAAGGTTTGGTTGCAATTGGCCCAGTGGTTTCTGAGGAGAAGATTTTTATGTGAATTCCCCATAGGGTCCTATGTTAAGCTAAGTTCGGCTGTGGGGGTCATCTTGATCGAAGGGCCGAACCGCCGGACACATTTTTGGAAGAGAACCATCCAATGACTATTTCATCAAAATTTGTTCTTATTGAGCAAATGGTTTCAGACAAGAAGATTTTTATGGGAATTTCCCATAGGGTCCTATGTTAAATTAAGTTCGGCTGTGGCGACCATCTTGGTCGGTGTTCTGAAATGCCGGACACAATTTTGGAAGAGGACCACCCAAGAATCAATGCAGCAAAGTTTGGTTGAGATTGGCTCAGTAGTTTCAGAGGAGAAGATTTTTTTTTAATTTCATCCCCCCTTTTTTCTAATTTGCATAATCTGTCAAAATCGGCAAAAGTTCAAAGTTCATAAAAAATCCTGTAATATATGTTAAAAAGCTCATCATTATGCTTATACAGTTCAAATTTGGGCACTTTCTGGCTTAAAATAGAGCAATTTTGTCCATTTGAAAAAATTTCTATTTTTAGTAATGGCATCCATTTTGGATACAGGACGGCGCTGACGGACACAATTTTGAAAGGGGACTACCTAAGGATCATTTCATCAAAGTTTGGTTGAAATTGGGTCAGTAGTTTCAGAGGAGAAGATTTTTTTTAAATTTCATCCCCCCTTTTTTCTAATTTGCATAATGAGCAAAAATGGGTAATGGGATTTACTTCAAAATTGCAGGGTATGTAGATCTTGACATGCTGCACATTTCTGCAATTTAAACTTAACATCTATCTCTAAATAGTTCTTGAAATATAAGACGAAAAGTATTAAAATAAAAAAATAAAAATGATGAAAAAAGGGCAATAACTCCAAGATGGGTATTCAAATTTACTTCAAAATTGCAGGGTAGGTAGATCTTGACATGCTGAACATGTTTGCAGTTTCAACTTACCATCTGTCTCTTATAGTTTTTGAAATAAAGGACGAAAAGTATTAAAATTTTGAAAATTTTATGAAAAAAGGGAAATAACTCCAAAATGGGTAATGGCATTTACTTCAAAATTGCAGGGTGGGTAGATCTTGCTGTGCTGATTATTTTTACCCCATGTCAGATTTTTGATATTATTAACGATTTTTGAGTTATTACCCAAAAACTGCAATTTTACCATATGTTCTATTTTTAGCAATAGCGGCCATGTTGGTTGGTGCACGGCATCACCGGACGCAATTTTGAAACTACACACCCTAGTAATGATTCTGACCAAGTTTGGTTTCCATTGGTCTAGTACTTTCAGAGGAGAAGATTTTTGAAAAAGCTTACGACGTACGACGGACGATGGACGACGACGGATGCCAAGTGATGACAATAGCTCACATGACCCTTTGGGTCAGGTGAGCTAACTAGCGAGGCGGGTATCGAGCCACAAACCCACATTAGCGTGTTATGCCTGTGGTCATAAGTCAACGACCTTAGTCACTCAATCACCAACACTTTTTCTTTATAATTTATGTTCTATAATGACTTTTAAATAAAACCTCAATTTAACCTTTATTCCAAATGCCAATAAAATATTCTTGGGAAATAAGCTATTTGGTCTCAATATTAAACTTCTCTGCCTTCAGTGTATATATAGAATAATGGCAGTTTTGAAGATCGAGCTGTGATACTAGTGATAATATAGAATTCATGACTTTTCTTAAGGTGGACATTGTGATTTATCAACCCCGAGGAAGTGATGTTCACCGAAGCCAATGGCTGAGGTGAATATCACTTCCAAGGGGTTGATAAATCAGTGTCCACCAAAATGAAAAGTCATCAATTGTTTTATTAAATGACACATTCTAAGTGTAATTTTGGGGTGAAAATTGTAAATTGTTGCTATTTCTTAGACATTTCCATTTATTCTTTTTTATATGTAGCTGCTTCAAACCAACAAACACCCGTTTTTAAAGCTTGACATTTCTAATGTTTCAAAACAATAAAATTGATTAAGAAAAAACGAATACAATTTCAAAATTTTAACAAATAAAATATCAAAACGTGTCTTAACTTCTGGTTCTACTGACGAAGCTGCTTCGTTCATTTTTGTTTACTAACAGGCGTCTGCTGATTACCGAAGTTCGTTAGCAAGACCGCCTCTGATTGGTTGAGGTTCAAAATGTCGGCCAATCAAATTTATCGATATTAATCAGTCTACTGGTTTTCCCCTGTTTCAATATTTGGGTACGTACTAACTGCGACATGAGATTTATTAACCTCACGCACAAAATTACGCGGTGGACATGTAGTTCTGTTAGAGGAAGCAATGAACCTTCTAAACCAATCAGAATTAAGAAAATTCAGTCATTTAATAATGTTTGTTATTGTTTTTATCAGTAAAGTCATAATGTGTTTGACGTTACACTGACAGATAAATTTCAGCATTACAGTCAATTCATTGATACTAACAATATCACTGAGAGAGATCAAAGAAATAATTTCCAAATTACAGATCAAATATATTACATACACAATAGGTATTTCCTTTGCAGCACACATTTTTGTATTCTGTAACTTACCTTTTACCTAAAGACCACAAGTACACAGACCCATTATCTGTTGCTATCAAACTTTCACCTGGGATGTATGGACTGCCAATAAAAAAAAGAATATATCATTGAAGTACTAACATATAAAGAAAGACAACTCTGGGTATAACAATGTAGTACTAACATATAAAGAAAGACAACTCTGGGTATAACAATGTACAACCCATTCATACAGTGACAACTGTGGGTATAACAATGTACAATCATTCATACAGTAAAACCTATCTAAACTGGACCCTGAATCAAATGAAACCATGTATAAACCAAACTTTAAATAAAGTTTCAATGTAGGAAATCTTTGTTAATTTAACCTGTATAAACCTAACGTCTATTCTGAGCACAAAAGTTGGTCTGAGAGAGGTTTGGTTTAGACAGGTTTCACTGTACATTGAAATCTTGTTATGTTAAACTTGACGGGATGAACAATTCACTTTTTGAATTAATCAAATATTAGAAATGATAATGCATCTTTCCATTTTTTTAGATTGTGTCAAATTTGTCTATATTTCTACCAGATTTGATCTCCCAGATTTGATATAACTCAATAACAACTTATTTTTGCTAATTTCAACATGAAACTAATTCTATAGATATCTATTTGTACAATTACAATTGGAAAGTGTGGTATTGATTGGTTGATTTATTGATTGATTTATTTCAGCTATATCATGGCGACCAGTTTTTTTAGTGGTGGAAGAAGCCGGAGTACCCGGAGAGAACCACTAACCATTGGCAAGCAACTGCTAAACTTTATCACTTGGGGCTGCGAGTTGAGTGCACCCTTTTTTGTAATTCACAAAGCCGGGGGCGAACCTACGCCGTATTGGTGATAGGCTTGTATGAGTTGTTAGGTAATCCAACTACCTAACTCATTGAGCCACCAAGGCCCCATAAGTTTGGTAAGTTAATTGGTAAGTTTGTGTAAGTTCACATTGCAATTATTTAAATGTCTCACATACCAGTAATAACCACATTTATTAACTGAAGAATTTGTTATCTTAAAATTATATTACTTCTGTTTTTCAATGAAATGTTACAATATGATTGGATATGAAATGGTCACATGATTATAAAAGAGATGTTTTACATCCCAATAAAACTCAAACCCGAACTTGCACGTGCCTCCATCACGACGTCAGATGTAAACAATCAATGGCGTAGTAATTTCCAACAGCAAATAATCTAACACAAATAAAATTCACAACAAAAAATTCAACTATATTAAATTTTGGTGTGATTTAAATGTAATTATAAGAATTGAATGCATTTTTTGGTAGTCTTAAAGGCGTGTAAAAGCGTACTTCATACAAAATGTGCTTCGGTCCACGCTTTTACACGCCAATAAAACTACAAAAAAATGCATTCAATTCTTAATTAAATTCTTCAAAGTACAAGATACTTTGCATAGCTATGTTTGCATCAAATAATTTTATGAAAGTGAGAAATCATGTATAACACTGTATGTGTTGGTATTGATTTTGGCTTAGTTTCTATGATTTTTTTTAAATTTTGGAGCTGTTCTGACAGTGTGACATTTTTTGTCTTCCAATTTATTTTATCCTATTGAAATTATGTTGAATATCAATAACTAAAACTTTCCAATCAACAAAAAAAATAAAAAATTGGTTCATTATCATTTTTTTAAAAGAAAAAAATTTCCATTTAGTCTCAACTGAACCCTGAATAAACCAGAATCCTGTATAAACCAAACTTTAGATAAAGTTCCAATGTAGGAAATCTGTTAAAATACCCTGTATAAACTGAACAACTGTCTATTCCAAACACACAAGTTGGTTGTAAGGAGGTTCAGCTTAAACAGGTTCCACAGTATTTTTAATCATTGTAAAGTATAATTTGATTCACAAATAAAGTTTCTCACATAGTGTTTAACACCACTTTCAACAATATTTCAGTTATATCGTGGCGGTGGAGGAAACTGGAGTACCCGGAGAAAACCACAAGTCACTGACAAACTTTATCACATAATGTTGTATCGCCCGATTGGTATTCGAGCTCACAATGCTAGTGGTGATAGGTACTGATTACAAAGGTAGTTGTAAATCCAACCACCATACGATCACGACCCTGATGGCCCAGGAAAGCTTGATTGTATATTATGCAGATGAATGAAAGTCTTGTCAAATTACACAATCCCTGAAATGTACCTACCTCATGCATTGTGAAGTCAGCTGAACACCTTTTATTTTTAATTTCTGTACAATTTCTGGATTACAATCTTCTCCCAAGCTATACATCTGGCAGCTAGAGGCATGTCTGGTTAAAATATAGCCTATGTAAAAGATAATAGAAGAATTACAATAAAAATGTATCAATAAAACATAAACTATGCACTATACACTCAGTAATTAGGATGAGTAACAAGCTTATTGGCCTTTAACACCCCACTTTCAACAATATTTGAGTGGTTTGCAGTTTATTGATTGATGAAAAATGGGTACCTTGACAAGTTCACAACGATGATGGAAACCAAGTGATAGAAAAGTTAACATGACCCAAATTTTTCATACCATCCTCTCATACAAATTTAAGAATACTACTAAATATAGACTTCTTCTACTACTTCTACCCTATACTGACCACATTCAACAAGTTGAAGATTACGTAAAAACTTAATATGGAAACTAGAGGCTCAGTGAGCTGAGCCTGTGTCGCTCACCTTTCATTCTGCTTTGAGGAAACTTAATACAGAACCTTCCATATATGTAGATGCTTCCTACCAAGTTTCGGTTCATATGGCTAAGCAGTTTCAAAGGAGAAGATTTTTTAGAAATCAACCAATCAGAAACAAGAATTGCATGTAGTGGCCATGTTTGCTAACCGATCGGGACGAAATGTACATTCTTCATTTCTTCATAGAGGACATTCCATAGATGCTTCCTACCAAGTTTCGGTGGTAGCCATGTTTGTTAACCGATCGGGATGAAATGAGCAATCTTCATAGAGGATATTCCATAGATGCTTCCTACCAAGTTTCGGTTCATTTGGCCAAGCGGTTTCAGAGGAAAATACTTTTTCAAATCGGCCAATCAGAAACAAGAATTGCCTGTGGCGGCCATGTTTGGTAATGGATCATAACAAAATGTGCACTCTTTAGAGAGGACCTTCCATAGATGCTTCCTACCAAGTTTCAGTTCATTTGGCTGAGGGTTTTCAGAGGAGAAGATTAAAATGTGAAAAGTAAACGGATGACAGACGACAGACCATTTTGACGACGGACACCAAGTGATGGCAAAAGCCCATATTGCCTTTGGCAAGGTTTGCTAAAAAGAATATTAAAATGTGAATACCTACTTGTAATGTATAGAATAAACATGTTACACATGTCAGCATTAGTTAATTTTTAAGGGAGATAATGGCAAGAGTTATCTTTCTTTTAACAGAGAAGAAGATTTTGTTTAAATCAACCAATCACAAACAATAATTTCCTGTGATGGCCATGTTTGTTAACTGATCGGGACAAAATGAGCAAAATTTATAGAGGACCTTCCATAGATGCTTTTTACCAAGTTTCGGTTCATTTGGCCAAGCTGTTTCAGAGAAGATTTAAAAAAATCGTCCAATCAGAAACAAGAATTGCCTGTGGTGGCCATGTTTGTTAATGGATCGGGACAAAATGTGCAATCTTTAGAGAGGATCTTCCATAGATGCTTCCTACCAAGTTTCAGTTCATTTGGCTGAGGGGTTTCAGAGGAGAAGATTAAAATGTGAAAAGTTAACGGACGACAGACAACGGACGACAAGTGATGGCAAAAGCTCACATTGCCTTTGGCAAGGTGAGCTAAAAACACATGTTCAGACAATAAATAGCAAATGGGAATTTCAATGTATTATAATTTTGATTGACTGATTAATTGATTATTGTTTAATAGATTTTGGAACTAACTTTTCTGTTGTAATTCACAAGTTTACTAACTAGAGGCTCAGTGGGCTGAGCCTGTGTCGCTCACCTTTCATTCTGCTTTGAGGAAACTTAATACAGAACCTTCCATAGGTGTTTCCCACCAAATTTTGGTTCATTTGGCAAAGCAGTTTCAGAGAAGAAAATTTTTAGAAATCAACCAATCTGAAACAAGAATTGCCTGTGGCAGCCATGTTTGTTAATGGATCAAAACGAAAAGATCAATCGCTATAGAGGACCTTCCATAAATGCTTCCTACCAAGTTTCATATCATTTGGCCAAGCAGTTTCAGAGGAAAAGCTGTTTTAGAAATCGACTAATAAGAGACAAGAATTGGCTATGGTGGCTATGTTAACGGATCAAAACGAAATAAGCAATTCCTGTAGAGGCCCTTCCATAGATGCTTCCTACCACGTTTCGGTCAATTTGGCCAAGCTGTTTCAGAGAAGATTTTTAGAAATCGACCAATCAGAAACAAGAATTGCCTGTGGTGGCCATGTTTGTAAATGGATCGGGATCAAATGAGCAATCTTTATAGAGAACCTTGCATAAATGCTTCCTACCAAGTTTCGGTTCATTTGGCAAAACGGTTTCAGAGGAGAAGATTTTTTAGAAATCAACCAATCAGAAACAAGAATTGTTTGTGGTGGCCATGTTTGTTAATGGATCGGGACGAAATGAGCAATCATTACAGAGGACCTTCCATAGATGCTTCCTACCAAGTTTCAATTCATTTGGCCAAACGGTTTCAGAGGAGAAGATTAAAATGTGAAAAGTTAATGGACGACGGACGACGGATGCCAAGTGATGGCAAAAGCTCACATTGCCTTTGGCAAGATGAGCTAAAAATATGAATACCTACTTGTAATGTATAGAATAAACAGGTTACACTATATCAGCATTAGTTAATTTCTAAGGGAGATAATGGCAAGAGTTATCTTTCTTTCAACAGCTTAATGGCAAGAGTTATCTTTCTTTTAACAGAGGAGAAGATTTTTAGAAATCAACCAATCAGAAACAAGAATTGCCTGTGGTGGCCATGTTTGCTAACCGATCGAAACGAAATGAGCAATCTTTATAGAGGACCTTCCATAGATGCTTCCTACCACATTTAGGTTCATTTGGCCAAGTGGTTTCAGAGGAGAAGATTTTTGAAAATCGGCCAATCAGAAACAAGAATTGCCTGTAGCAGCCATGTTTGTTAATGGATTTGGACAAAATGTGCAATCTATAGAGAGGACCTTCTATAGATGCTTCCTACCAAGTTTCAGTTCATTTGGGAGAGCGGTTTCAGAGGAGAAGATTTTTTAGAAATCAACCAATCAGAAACAAAAATGGCCTGTGGTGGCCATGTTTGTAAATGGATTGGAACTAAATGAGCAATCTTTATAGAGGATCTTCCAAGGATGCTTCTTACCAAGTTTTGATTCATTTGGCCAAGCGGTTTCAGAGGAGAAGATTTTTTAGAAATCAACCAATCAGAAACAAGAATGGCCTGTGGTGGCCATGTTTGTTAACGGATCGGGACGAAATGAGCAATCTTTACAAAAGACCTTCCATAGATGCTTCCTATCAAGTTTCGGTTCATTTGGCCAGGCAGTTTCAGAGGAGAAGATTTTTGAAAATCGGCCAATCAGAAACAAGAATTGCCTGTGACGGCCATGTTTGTTGATGGATCGGGACAAAATAAGCACTCTTTATAGAGGAACTTTCATAGATGCTTCCTATCAAGTTTCAGTTCATTTGGCTGAGGGTTTTCAGAGGAGAAGATTAAAAGGTGAAAAGTTAACGGACGACATACGACAAACGACGGACGCCAACTGATGGCAAAAGCTCACATTTGCCTTTGAAGAAATAATACTCAAGACATATCGGATTCCTTTTATAAGAACTGAGGTGGGTTTTTTTTAAGACCTATAGCAGAATTCAGTTGCATGGTTTAGATCTATGTAAATCTAGTTTTATTACCTTTATCTCTGTTGTAACATGCTGTAGATGGCTTAGATCTATGTAAATCTAGTTTTATTACCTTTATCTCTGTTGTAACATGCTGTAGATGGCTTAGATCTATGTAAATCTAGTTTTATTACCTTTATCTCTGTTGTAACATGCTGTAGATGGCTTAGATCTATGTAAATCTAGTTGTATTACCTTTATCTCTGTTGTAACATGCTGTAGATGGCTTAGATCTATGTAAATCTAGTTGTATTACCTTTATCTCTGTTGTAACATGCTGTAGATGGCTTAGATCTATGTAAATCTAGTTTTATTACCTTTATCTCTGTTGTAACATGCTGTAGATGGCTTAGATCTATGTAAATCTAGTTGTATTACCTTTATCTCTGTTGTAACATGCTGTAGATGGCTTAGATCTATGTAAATCTAGTTGTATTACCTTTATCTCTGTTGTAACATGCTGTAGATGGCTTAGATCTATGTAAATCTAGTTGTATTACCTTTATCTCTGTTGTAACATGCTGTAGATGGCTTAGATCTATGTAAATCTAGTTGTATTACCTTTATCTCTGTTGTAACATGCTGTAGATGGCTTAGATCTATGTAAATCTAGTTGTATTACCTTTATCTCTGTTGTAACATGCTGTAGATGGCTTAGATCTATGTAAATCTAGTTGTATTACCTTTATCTCTGTTGTAACATGCTGTAGATGGCTTAGATCTATGTAAATCTAGTCGTATTACCTTTATCTCTGTTGTAACATGCTGTAGATGGCTTAGATCTATGTAAATCTAGTCGTATTACCTTTATCTCTGTTGTAACATGCTGTAGATGGCTTAGATCTATGTAAATCTAGTTGTATTACCTTTATCTCTGTTGTAACATGCTGTAGATGGCTTAGATCTATGTAAATCTAGTTGTATTACCTTTATCTCTGTTGTAACATGCTGTAGATGGCTTAGATCTATGTAAATCTAGTTGTATTACCTTTATCTCTGTTGTAACATGCTGTAGATGGCTTAGATCTATGTAAATCTAGTTGTATTACCTTTATCTCTGTTGTAACATGCTGTAGATGGCTTAGATCTATGTAAATCTAGTTGTATTACCTTTATCTCTGTTGTAACATGCTGTAGATGGCTTAGATCTATGTAAATCTAGTTGTATTACCTTTATCTCTGTTGTAGCATGCTGTAGATGGCTTAGATCTATGTAAATCTAGTTGTATTACCTTTATCTCTGTTGTAGCATGCTGTAGATGGCTTAGATCTATGTAAATCTAGTTTTATTACCTTTATCTCTGTTGTAACATGCTGTAGATGGCTTAGATCTATGTAAATCTAGTTGTATTACCTTTATCTCTGTTGTAACATGCTGTAGATGGCTTAGATCTATGTAAATCTAGTTGTATTACCTTTATCTCTGTTGTAACATGCTGTAGATGGCTTAGATCTATGTAAATCTAGTTTTATTACCTTTATCTCTGTTGTAACATGCTGTAGATGGCTTAGATCTATGTAAATCTAGTTGTATTACCTTTATCTCTGTTGTAACATGCTGTAGATGGCTTAGATCTATGTAAATCTAGTTGTATTACCTTTATCTCTGTTGTAGCATGCATGCTGTAGATGGCTTAGATCTATGTAAATCTAGTTGTATTACCTTTATCTCTGTTGTAACATGCTGTAGATGGCTTAGATCTATGTAAATCTAGTTGTATTACCTTTATCTCTGTTGTAACATGCTGTAGATGGCTTAGATCTATGTAAATCTAGTTGTATTACCTTTATCTCTGTTGTAACATGCTGTAGATGGCTTAGATCTATGTAAATCTAGTTGTATTACCTTTATCTCTGTTGTAGCATGCTGTAGATGGCTTAGATCTATGTAAATCTAGTTGTATTACCTTTATCTCTGTTGTAACATGCTGTAGATGGCTTAGATCTATGTAAATCTAGTTTTATTACCTTTATCTCTGTTGTAACATGCTGTAGATGGCTTAGATCTATGTAAATCTAGTTGTATTACCTTTATCTCTGTTGTAACATGCTGTAGATGGCTTAGATCTATGTAAATCTAGTTGTATTACCTTTATCTCTGTTGTAGCATGCATGCTGTAGATGGCTTAGATCTATGTAAATCTAGTTGTATTACCTTTATCTCTGTTGTAACATGCTGTAGATGGCTTAGATCTATGTAAATCTAGTTGTATTACCTTTATCTCTGTTGTAACATGCTGTAGATGGCTTAGATCTATGTAAATCTAGTTGTATTACCTTTATCTCTGTTGTAACATGCTGTAGATGGCTTAGATCTATGTAAATCTAGTTTTATTACCTTTATCTCTGTTGTAACATGCTGTAGATGGCTTAGATCTATGTAAATCTAGTTGTATTACCTTTATCTCTGTTGTAACATGCTGTAGATGGCTTAGATCTATGTAAATCTAGTTGTATTACCTTTATCTCTGTTGTAGCATGCTGTAGATGGCTTAGATCTATGTAAATCTAGTTGTATTACCTTTATCTCTGTTGTAACATGCTGTAGATGGCTTAGATCTATGTAAATCTAGTTGTATTACCTTTATCTCTGTTATAACATGCTGTAGATGGCTTAGATCTATGTAAATCTAGTTGTATTACCTTTATCTCTGTTGTAACATGCTGTAGATGGCTTAGATCTATGTAAATCTAGTTGTATTACCTTTATCTCTGTTGTAACATGCTGTAGATGGCTTAGATCTATGTAAATCTAGTTGTATTACCTTTATCTCTGTTGTAACATGCTGTAGATGGCTTAGATCTATGTAAATCTAGTTGTATTACCTTTATCTCTGTTGTAACATGCTGTAGATGGCTTAGATCTATGTAAATCTAGTTGTATTACCTTTATCTCTGTTGTAGCATGCTGTAGATGGCTTAGATCTATGTAAATCTAGTTGTATTACCTTTATCTCTGTTGTAACATGCTGTAGATGGCTTAGATCTATGTAAATCTAGTTGTATTACCTTTATCTCTGTTGTAACATGCTGTAGATGGCTTAGATCTATGTAAATCTAGTTGTATTACCTTTATCTCTGTTGTAACATGCTGTAGATGGCTTAGATCTATGTAAATCTAGTTGTATTACCTTTATCTCTGTTGTAACATGCTGTAGATGGCTTAGATCTATGTAAATCTAGTTGTATTACCTTTATCTCTGCTGTAACATGCTGTAACTCCATATATTTCATCATCAGTATTTATAGAACAAGTGGTATCAACCTTCACATCTTCTTTGTCGTCATATGTTAAACACGATATTTCTGGTAGTTAAGTACAAGTATATAAAAATAATTCAATGATCTACAAATGGAAGAATGTGTCAATAGAACACAAATGCCCCTGCTTTAGATGTAACTATGTACGACATGGGAATAACTTAATGCCCACAACGCCAATGGCGAGGGCATAAAAGGTTCCCCGCTATTGTGGGTACCCCATATTAATACATGTTATTGTTGTAAAGAATAATTTAGTAATTAAAGGTTATGTTTGACACAAAAACAAATGTCTCCGCCCTTAACCCTTTCCCCTTTTTTCTCTCCTTCTCAGGTGATTTTGTTCACTTGTACTTGTTAGACATATTAATGTCATTTGTAATGTTTTAAACTTTAGACTGGTGACAAACCTGTGACACTTGGTCATTTGATTTAGTTTACTTGTCTTATCTTCCCAATTCATTTTTACTGGTTAACTTGTTTTCTTGTCTGTAATTTTCCAATGTTTTCATTGGATCGGTGACAAAATGGTGGCATTGCATTGAGTTTGTGTACTTGTTTTGACCTAAAGTTTTTTCTGGACTTGTTAATACATTTTGATGCCATTACATGTGCATGTACTGTCATGTGATTGATCTTCATTTTTGAAAATATCTTATATTCAAAGTAGATGGTGATTATCTATTTAAAAAAAGGGTCATATTATCTTAAGAGAGAGGGTTTGGATCCTATTAACCAGATTAACATTTTTTGGCTGTCCCAACGCAGGACCTGGATTTCTAACATCATAAGTCATGCTCTTGTTTTTAAATTCAATGATATGAGGTGAGAGGTTATTGTGCATTTTGTTGATATTGGTGGAATTGTTGCCAATCATTGCTTAAACTTTCTTTTCATAAACAAAATTCAAATTATCTGAAAATTACAAGGATTTTCCTTGAAGGATATCAAAAATTATATGAATTTTATAACAAAAGGATACTTAATTTACGGAAATCTTCAACTGGTTTAATTAAACATCCCGCTGAATTAGGTGACTTTAAAGGGAGAAAACCTAAACAGCCATCAGCATATCTAGAATTCACTTTCTGAAAGAAAAAAATACTCATAGATCTGAAAGTACATATTGTCATAAAGGCCAATAACTCAGAATTATTCTGATCAAACAGTATGGTTAGTTTAGGTTGGTTTATGGCGTTTAATCTCACTTTCAACAATATTTCATTTATATATCGTGTCGTGACATCTGCTCGTCCATGCAATAAAGTCAGTCATTTGTTTTTATTTACAATTCTCGCGCAGCACGAGACCGATGACGTCATTCTGTATATTCATAGCGTACAGAGGGAATTCCTTTAAACTTCAAAATTACAAGATGAGATTAAAACAGATAAGATTGAATTGAATAAATTCCGTGCAAGTTAAAGAGATCCTTTTAACTAATGTCTTTTTTTCCTGATCATTATGCTTGTTAAATATGTTTTAAGCGATGGTATTTCCCAACCATTTTTACCTTTCCGGTTTGTTGATGTAATCGTCATCACAGATCATGACCATTTCTGGAATGTAGGTCAAGCAAATACTTTGAAAATATGATGATTGATCATTCAGATTCCACCAATTTCTAGAAAATGGCTGATTTTACCAGGAAAATACATACAAGTGCTCTCCATTAGTCACAAAATGCAAAATTTTGCATTTCTACTGCTGCTTTAATAACAAATATACCCCTTACTTCTTGATGTAATGAAATGATATCCACAGAGAAGATAGAAAAAGAATTAATTTAACAGAAATAATCAAAATTTATAGCATAAAATGAACAGATAATTAAATTAAACCAGACAGATAAATGAGATTATCTGGAGGAAAAAACCTGTCATAATTATTACAAATAGCATCAACAAAACTGTATTGTTATCATTCTGTAATAATAAATGTGATTGAAATAAACAGAAATCAGTCATTAATAGTTTTACAAAAATATGGTAGTATGTAGTCAGTCTAATATATTGCATTGACAAAAACAAAAACACCAAATTCACTGGATTAAATATTTTATTATATGGGTAAGCAAGTTCAATGTTTGCATCAAATAATTAATTTTCAATACTTCAATTTCAAACTATCTAAAAAAAACATCTTTTGAAATTCTTCAAACAAAACAATTACACAGAAAAAGCTAAAATACTGTACTTTCTTAATCTGGTTTACTTTTTAAGCTTGGTTGGCTTATGACAAAATCATGTGATTTATTTACCACTGACCGGCCTTATGTCACGTTATATGACGCCATTTACAAAAAGGGTAGTAAACAAATATGGGTCAGTGTGTCATTGTTATCGATCTTTTTTCTATGGAACTTTACACATGTGAGCAAGAATAGATGAGGAACATAATTATAAAGAAAAAATGTTTACTTTTCAAACATGAAAAAAACAATCAAACATTATCCAATGACTGGCCGATTTATTGTCACACAGGGATAGTGGCAGGCAGTTTATTGGTGGAAGAAACAGGAGTACCTGGAGAAAACCACTAACTTGCCATAAGTCACTGACAAACTTTATCACATGATGTTGTATCGAGTACACCTCGTCTGAGCAGGATTCAAAGTCACGTTAGTGGTGATAGGCATTGAGAGTGGTTTTTTTTTATTGTGTTTTTATTTTTATAGTTGCTGGGATCGAATAATATCAAACTGTGTGATCTCAGGGTTCATCAAAATACCAAAAAAATAGAAATGTACTTGTACTGAAATTCCGATTAACCTGAGTTTAAATGTGTATATAATATCAGAAGAAACAAATATAATTGCTTCAAATTCAAATAAAAAAAAAAGAAAATGGCTAAAATTTGAAAATTATATATCAGAATTATCAAGCATTATACCCGATATCAATCCAAGTGTTAATACCCGACCTCGTATTACCTGTTTATAAAATAGATCGCGAATACAGTGGAAAAAAACATTTCTAATGTACGTTTGAAGATACCAAAGAGGTATTCAGAAGCTGTAGTATTGAGAACTTTCTAAAGGATTAAATATTTTTTACGAGAAAAGCCCATTTTACTGTGCATCAGTTATCATAGCGTCATGAAACTGTCCCGGGTCAGAACCGGATTTTTTTCTCTCTAAAATTATAGGACCTCGGTGGCTCAAACTTCCGATAGCTTGAACAGATTTTGACAGTCCCTTCGAGTTCGAGCAAGCAAAGTTCTACTGTATATATATTCAAACATCAACAATATTTACAAATTGTCTTTTCAGAAAAAATGAGACTGACCAATCCAGGTTTATTTTCATAAACTGCAATATCCCATTGCTTTCTTCACACTATTCCCCCTGCTCCTCTTTAGTTGAATTACATACGACTCAAAACTTTTCAACAGTCCAGTGAACTTTGTTATAACAGGATTGAACTGTATTTAAATTAATGCAAATCTTTCAACCTGATACTGATTACTGAATCCATCCTAATCTTTCCTAATATTGTTCTCTAATTGTATTGTAGAATGACAAAAGAACATTAAAAAAACAAGTACCAAATTGCCCTATGTTCTTATTTAGAAAATATAATATGAATTATCTCCCTTGTTTGGAAAAATCAAGTCCTTAATGTTCCACTTGAAAATTGGCATTTCAATGTGCTGGCAATTATTTTGCAGGCTATGCTACAATCGGGGTAATTATTTTGATGTTAAATATAGTGTGACCTAATACTTTCTATATCTTTTAAAACTGTCCTTTCAATGGGCTCGGGTGGCTCAATGAGTTAGGTAGTTGGATTACCTAACAACTCATACAAGTTTATCACCAATACAGCGTGGGCTCGCACCCGGCTTTGTAAATTACAATTAGAAGCTCAGTGGGCTGAGCCTGTGTCGCTCACCTTTCATTCTGCTTTGAGGAAATTTAATACAGAACCTTCCATACATGTAGATGCTTCCTACCAAGTTTCGGTTCATATGGCTAAGCAGTTTCAAAGGGGAAGATTTTTTAGAAATCGACCAATCAGAAACAAGAATTGCATGTGGTGGCCATGTTTGCTAACCGATCGGGATGAAATGAGCAATCTTCATAGAGGACATTCCATAGATGATTCCTACCAAGTTTCGGTGGTAGCCATGTTTGCTAACCGATCGGGACGAAATGAGCAATCTTCATAGAGGATATTCCATAGATGCTTCCTACCAAGTTTCTGTTCATTTGGCCAAGCGGTTTCAGAGGAGAAGATTTTTTTAAATCAGCCATTCAGAAAGAAGAATTGCCTGTGGCGGCCATGTTTGGTAATGGATCATATCAAAATGTGCACTCTTTAGAGAGGACCTTCCATAGATGCTTCCTACCAAGTTTCAGTTCATTTGGCTGAGGGTTTTCAGAGGAGAAGATTAAAATGTGAAAAGTAAGCGGATGACAGATGACAGACACCAAGTGATGGCAAAAGCTCATATTGCCTTTGGCAAGGTTTGCTAAAATGAATATTAAAATGTGAATATCTACTTTTAATGTATAGAATAAACATGTTACACTATATCAGCATTAGTTAATTTCTAAGGGAGATAATATCAAGAGTTATCTTTCTTTTAACAGAGGAGAATTTTTGTTAGAAATCAACCAATCAGAAACAATAATTGCCTGTGGGGGCCATGTTTGTTAACGGATCGGGACAAAATGAGCAATCTTTATAGACGGCCTTCCATAGATGCTTCCTACCAAGTTTCGGTTCACTTGGCCAAGCGGTTTCAGAGGAGAAGGCTTTTAAAAATCGGCCAATCAGAAACAAGAATTGCCTGTGGCAGCCATGTTTGTTAATCGATCGGGACAAAAAGAGCAATCTTTATATAGAACCTTCCATAGATGCTTCCTACCAAATTTCAGATCAATTGGCTTTGCGTTTTCAGAGGAGAAGATTAAAATGTGAAAAGTTAACAGATGACGGACGACAGACGACGGACGCCAAGTGATGGCAAAAGCTCACATTGCCTTTGGCAAGGTGAGCTAAAAAAGGGTGCACTCGACTCGCAGTCGCAAGTGATAAAGTTTACCAGTTGCTTGCCCATGGTTGGTGGTTCTCTCAAGGTATTCCGGCTTCTTCCACGACTAAAACTGGTCGCTATGATATAGCTGAAATATTACTGAAAATCAAATCAAATCAAAAACTCTTTTCTGAAAAAAATGAAGAAATTCTATGATTTTAAATCATGGCCTGCAACCTACCTTAATTTCTTTACATGATTTATGCTTCTGATATAATGAGATCAAATAATGGTATTGTGAAGGAAGAAATGTCATGGCCTCACTGTCAGGGACATCCTCCTCAATGCCAAGGTCATCTAGTTTATTCTTCAGTTCATTGAAACATCTATAACTTAAGTATCTTGTTGGGTTTTTACATGATTTCTGGAAAACATATTTATTATACATATACAAGACAAGAGACATTTATAATCACAAGTTCTGTTATCTACAAATCCACTGGAATCTGTATATGACCCTTTAACAACTATACAATTCTAATAAAAGATCATTTGTGTGTACCATGGGGAAAACAAGACCAAAAAAATGATCTAAAACCCAGGTATAGATCTTCATGGTAAAGGAATATCACTTTCATTGCCATTTTTCATTCACTCCCAACATGAGGTCTTATAAAGTGTAACTTATACCCAAAAGTCATGTCGAACTAACCAATAAATAGTATATATGGATTACTTAATATTAAGAATGGGTAATTAAATAATATTATTATACCTCACATAATAAAGAATCAATTCTATTGGTTAAAAAATAATTACATAACATAAAATAATCTGGATATTTTTGTTTCTATTTGCCGCCAACGGTGAATAACCTCAAGAATTACACACGTCCATTGAATAACCCTATTATTCAACGGTGAATAACCCTCGAAAATTACAACGTCCAGTGAATAACCCTAATGAAATAATACTTTAACAATTCAAATATTAAACAGTATATTTCAACTGTTTGTTCGGTATAATAAAACAGTTACGGCCCTCTGAATCAGTGAATATCCAAAATTGTCAACCCCACTAGGGTTATTTCCCTCGGACTTTAACCCTAGTGGGGTTGACAATTTTGGATATTCACCTCTTCCGAGGGCCATAATTGTATATTATCATTTTTGTATAATTTGGAAACGTTGATTGGCTGAAAACGGGTCACGTTCTATAAAAAGTGGTATAGCATGGACGTTACTAATTATAGTAACACCCATGCAATATACAAATTTATTTTTTAGAAACAACCGTGCTATACACGATTTAACAATGTGTTTACCAAAATTTCAACAAATTTCAAATTTCAACAAATTTCAAAAATTTCATAAAATTTCCAAATTAAAAAAAAAAATTAATTTAAACAATTTTTAAAAAAATTTCAAAACTTTCATAAAATTTCCAAATTTCCCCAAAATTTCTAAATTCTAAAATAAAAAAAAAGTAAATTAAAGTTCAAAATTTTAAAAAAAATTTCAAAAAAAAAATTCTAAATTTCCACAAGATTTCAAAATTTTCCAAAAATTAAAAAAAATTCAGTTTTCATAAAATTTCAAAATTTTAATATTTAAAAAATATTGAAAAATGATAACAGTCTGAAGTACTCACTGTTTTTAAAACCTCTCTGTTAAACTTAAGATTACATAACAGGTTTTGATGTACTCACTGTTTTTAAAACACCTCTGTTAAACTTAAGATTATGTAACAGGTTTGATGTACTCACTGTTTTTAAAACACCTCTGTTAAACTTAAGATTACATAACAGGTTTTGATGTACTCGCTGTTTTTAAAACCCTTCTGTTAAACTTAAGATTACATAACAGGTTTTGATGTACTCACTGTTTTTAAAACCCTTCTGTTAAACTTAAGATTACATAACAGGTTTTGATGTACTCACTGTTTTTAAAACCCTTCTGTTAAACTTAAGATTACATAACAGGTTTGATGTACTCACTGTTTTTAAAATACCTCTGTTAAACTTAAGATTACATAACAGGTTTGATGTACTTTGTTTTGAAAACACCTCTGTTAAACTTAAGATTACATAACAGGTTTGATGTACTTTGTTTTGAAAACACCTCTGTTAAACTTAAGATTACATAACAGGTTTGATGTACTTTGTTTTGAAAACACCTCTGTTAAACTTAAGATTACATAACAGGTTTGATGTACTTTGTTTTGAAAACACCTCTGTTAAACTTAAGATTACATAACAGGTTTTGATGTACTCACTGTTTTTAAAACACCTCTGTTAAACTTAAGATTACATAACAGGTTTGATGTACAGTAGAGTTCGTTTATAGCGAAGTTCAAGGGACTCTCGATCTTAGTTCGTTATAGGCATCGTTCGTTATAAGAGAAACAATGTAGAATTACCTCCCCTTTTGAAAATCGGACAGTAGAACTTCGCTGGCTCGAACTTGAAGGGACTGTCAAAATCTGTTCTAGCTATCGGTAGTTCGAGCCACCGTGGTCGCGTAATTTTAGAGAGAAAAAAATTTGGTTCTGACCCGGGCAGTTTCATTACACTATGATAACTGATGCACAGTAAAGTGAGCCTTTATCGTAATTTTTTTTTTTAATCCTTTAGACAGTTCTCAAAGACTACGGCTTCTGAATACCTCTTTAGTATCTTCAATTGTTTCTTAGAAACGTTTTTTCAACTTTGTTCACGATCTATTTTATAAACAGGAAATATGAGGTCGGGTATTAACACTTGGATCGATTTCGGTATAATGCTGATAATTCTGATATATATTTTTAATGGCCAATTTTAAGATTGTAGCCATTTTCCTTTTTTTTTTAAATGAATTTGAAGAATAATTGTTTCTTTTTGGTATTATATACACATAAAAACTCAGGTTAATCGAAATTTCAGAACGAGTACATTTCTTTTGTTTTTGGTATTTAGATGAACATTGAGACCACGCATGTTTGTTGTTTAATTAAAGAGTCTATCATCAAAGAAAAAATAAACAATAGCGAATGAATTAATCTCACAAATAACTTTGTTTTTAATTTCTTTAGCTTGTGCATCCATTCATTAAAATTTAGATTACGCTTTATTAATTTTTAATGCAATAAATTAGCGCGTGTGTTATTAATTGACAACTTGTTAATCACATCATTTAATACCCATTTTATTGTTTGAATATTTTAAAGAAAAGTCTTGAATGACATCATTAACAACATCAAAGGTTGGATTATTGATTTTTCAATTATCAACAACGAAAGTGTCAAGTGCACTTGACCATTTTAATATGTGATCGTCCGTGCGTAACGGAAGACAAGTAAACGATTTGTTTGTTCAGCAATTTTCTTTGTTATATCATGTCAATTTTGAGTAATAAAAACTTTGTTTGGGTTTAAAATTCTCTTCGTTATAAGCCTGATTTCGTTATAAAAAATTTGTAATAAGCCTTCACAAATCCATTGCTTAAATAGCGATGGGACCGGGGATTTATCTTTACTTCGCTATAAGCCTGATTTCGTTACAAGCCTGTTCGTTATAAACGAACTCTACTGTACTTTGTTTTTAAAACACCTCTGTTAAACTTAAGATTATGTAACAGGTTTTGATGTACTCACTGTTTTTAAAACCCTTCTGTTAAACTTAAGATTACATAACAGGTTTGATGTACTTTGTTTTTAAAACACCTCTGTTAAACTTAAGATTATGTAACAGGTTCTGAAGTACTCACTGTTTTTAAAACACCTCTGTTAAACTTAAGATTACATAACAGGTTCTGAAGTACTCACTGTTTTTAAAACACCTCTGTTAAACTTAAGATTACATAACAGGTTTGATGTACTCACTGTTTTTAAAACACCTCTGTTAAACTTAAGATTACATAACAGGTTTGATGTACTTTGTTTTTAAAACACCTCTGTTAAACTTAAGATTATGTAACAGGTTTTGATGTACTCAGATTTTAAAACACCTCTGTTAAACTTAAGATTACATAACAGGTTTGATGTACTCACTGTTTTTAAAACACCTCTGTTAAACTTAAGATTACATAACAGGTTTGATGTATTCACTGTTTTTAAAACACCTCTGTTAAACTTAAGATTATGTAACAGGTTTTGATGTACTCAGTTTTTAAAACACCTCTGTTAAACTTAAGATTACATAACAGGTTTGATGTACTTTGTTTTTAAAACACCTCTGTTAAACTTAAGATTACATAACAGGTTTGATGTACTCACTGTTTTTAAAACACCTCTGTTAAACTTAAGATTACATAACAGGTTTGATGTACTTTGTTTTTAAAACATCTCTGTTAAACTTAGGATTATGTAACAGGTTCTGAAGTACTCACTGTTTTTAAAACACCTCTGTTAAACTTAAGATTACATAACAGGCTTGATGTACTTTGTTTTTAAAACATCTCTGTTAAACTTAGGATTATGTAACAGGTTCTGAAGTACTCACTGTTTTTAAAACACCTCTGTTAAACTTAAGATTACATAACAGGTTTGATGTACTCATTGTTTTTAAAACCCTTCTGTTAAACTTAAGATTACATAACAGGCTTGATGTACTTTGTTTTTAAAACCCTTCTGTTAAACTTAAGATTACATAACAGGCTTGATGTACTTTGTTTTTAAAACCCTTCTGTTAAACTTAAGATTATGTAACAGGTTTTGATGTACTCACTGTTTTTAAAACACATCTGTTAAACTTAAGATTACATAACAGGTTTGATGTACTTTGTTTTTAAAATACCTCTGTTAAACTTAAGATGATGTAACAGGTTTTGATGTACTCACTGTTTTTAAAATGCCTCTGTTAAACTTAAGATTATGTAACAGGCGTGTTAATTCTTTCTTCTCTTCATTAAGTGGATCAGTGACTCTGTCTACTAATGGATACGTCACTGCAAATTAATGGAAGTATTAAATGATCAATGTCAAAGAATTTACTCATTGATCTATTACTAACTCTTATAAACATTTTTAAAATGGCTGTATTGATTGTTGTGAGCAAAATGAGCAATTTTTCAGTTATATCATGCCAAGTAAGCTACATTCAATGTGATGGTGATGTCTGCTTTGTACTAGTTCAACATGTTAAAAAGTTGCATCTTTATAGTGCTATAGCTCACTGAAACAATAGTCTGCAGACAGATATGTTGCTCTATTCGGACACATTATCCCAAGTGCGAGCCAACCAGTTTTTGCTCTTTCTCCTTGATGTTGGGTGGTTAGTGGCGAAGCAACAAATACTAATTTTATAGTCATTGCTTTGACCTGACCGAGGCTCGAACCCTCGATCTACAGCACTTGAGACAAGCACGCTAACCATTACACCATGGATACAGTTCACAGCTGTATAAAAAAATTACCAATCTATGGGTTTTTTTTGACACAACAACATATGTCTCCCCCATATTCCTTCTTCTTTTGGAATAAGATAACATGAAATTCCTATTTTAAAACAAAGAAAGAGTTCTGTGTATAAACTGTCAAAATGGACAATAACTCCTTCATAAATGGTCTGATGAAACTGCCATATCGATAGGCAAATTTCTATATCATATGCAAACATTTTGATGAAATATTCTCAGTCGAAAATCACAAAAACTCCTTCACAAATGGTCTAATCAAACTGCTGTAATGATATGCGAATTTCCATTTAGTAATAAGGAAGCAAGCAATATTATGAGGAATTTTTATTTTAAATGTAGAATGAGTTGAAAGTACAATTTGTTTTAATAAATACTCTTAGTCAAAAAGGACAATAAATCCTTCAGAAATCATCTCATCAAACAGCTGTAGTGATATATATGCAAGCCTCCATATGGAAATAGGCAACCATGCAAAATTTGAGGAATACTCATTTAATATGTAAGAATTGCAAAACAAACTTTTTGATGAAATATTTTAAGTCAATAGAGGTAATAGTTAATTTGGATTTACAACTATCTATGCAATCAGTGCCTATCACCACTAATGTTGTGAGTTCGACTCCTGCTCAGGCGAGGTATACTTGATACATTATGTGATAAAGTTTGTCACTGACTTGCGACAGGTCAGTGGTTTTCTCCGGGTACTCCGGTTTCCTCCACCAATAAAACTAACCGCCACGATATAACTGAAATATTGTTGAAAGTGGCATTAAACACCATAATCCCTAACCCTTCTTCAAAAATGGTTCAATCAAACTGTTGTTGCAGTATGCATATATAAAACAATCATGCAGAGATTTCAGGAATTCTTGTTTAAAATATATAAGATCTATATCTTCATTTGACAACATATATACTGCACTATGATTATTCTGACCATTTTCTGGGTCTTCATGTAAAGGAAGGGCTGGTCTTCTTGCTTTCAAACTAGTTCTTTTGTTAACAAAACCTTCTGGGATTTTCTGAGGATAAAACTTTTTTTCTGTTACATTATCTATATCAATATTGTCATGGGAACCGCATGATGCAAACAATTTCCTTTTTGTGTCATGGGAACAGCGTAGTGCAAGGAAATCCTTTTTGCTCCAAACTTTGTCATGTCTATACAATTGATATGGAAAAGTTTTGTCAGGAAAGTCCATGGATAAATCTGAAATTATATTAAAAAAAAATTGATAATATATATTAATATAATGAATTTAAAATAAAAACTATTATAATGAAGTCCAATAAATCAGGTCATTGAGACGCATTACAAGTTGTTTAGCCTATACATCTCCATGTCAACTGCAGATAAATCTCAGCTTGGACAGATTTTCTTGTCCTAAAAATTAGTAAAAGTAACCTTTAAACATCAGATCACAACATTTTATGACAAGAAAGATTTTGTTGTTCTAACCATTTTGATTTGATTTGATTTTTGGTGTTTTAACACCACTTTCAGCAATATTTCAGTTATATCATGGCGACCAGTTTTAGTGATGGAAGAAGCCGGAGTGCCCGGAGAGAACCACTGACCATGGGCAAGCAACTGGTAAACTTTATCACTGGCAACTGCGGGTCGAGTGCACCCTTTTTTGTAATTTACAAAGCCGGGCGCAAACCCACGCCATATTGGTGATAGGCTTGTACGAGTTGTTAGGTAATCCAACTATCTAACTCATTGAGCCACCCGGGCCCTCTCTAACCATTTTGGGTATATGATAATTGTCTTAAGTAATACAAAAAGTAATTCAAGCTTCAGTGGCGAAGTATGAAGATTTCAAACTTAATACCAGTCAGCTGATCCCATTCTTGCTTACATGTCACACCTGCAACTTTAAGAGATTACCTGCAGGGCTAAGCAGAAGTCAAATTGGACACTCCAAACAAACTATTGCTCTTTATGAGCTCTGCAAAGTGTCTTTCATGAGTAAATAACATGACATCCTCCAAGCATGAGGCACTCATTTTTGTCCCATCCAAGTTAAATTTAAGCCCATACTTATGCTATCTTTTTACCAATAAATTGTTATTGTTTGTGAAAACTTGTTCTTTTCATGAAAATCGCTGAATCACTGCTCAACTATAAACAACATTCAACGAATGAATTATGATTTAATTACTTAAGATTTATTTAAATAAACGACATTATCAACTAGACATTTTCCTACACTAATTTCTAATGTGTCCAATTGGTGAAAAATATCTTCATTATAAATATATCAGGTATACTCTCCAAGATAACACTTCATTTCAACCTTATTATCGTTTGTCCCAAGTAGTTTGTGTCTGATCCTTTCATTCTTGATAAATAAATGGAATGTGTATGGGAAATATTTTATATAAAACATTCAATCTTGGTATTCAGTGTCACAATTCTTCTTCTTCCTCCTCCCATAAAGAGTGTACTCAAGGCCAAGTACAATTACTCTGTGCATGTTCGTACTGTACAGGTAAAATCAAAAATTGTATTTACAGTTAAAAACAGAGTGGAGCACCATTTACAATTTTGTACATCTGGGACGGCACGGGAAGGGTAATGGATCCTAGCCCTGCATGGAACTGACGGTTGGTACTGGCCTGACATACTTCTGGTAGTATGCTGTTCCAGGTGATGATGGTATGAGGGAAGAAGGAAAAGCGATATATACATCAGCTCATGTACAAAAATGTATATATCGTCCAATAGGTTGCAATCCCTCTTGTTCTACTATCAGATGGTATGAGTCGATGTTCTGCACAGTTTTCAACTAAATTATGTATGATCTTATACATCAGAACAGATCTTGCCTTTGAGTGCCTTTGTTCAAGGGATTCCCATTTTAAGTTGGAGATCATAGATGTAACTAGTACTGCTCCTGGTTCTCGGTCTTGATAGTTGTTCGAAACAAATTGTGCAGCTCTTCGTTGTACAGTCTAGTTGTGATATCCAATTTTTTTTTTAATGGGTCCCATACAGCATTTGCATATTCAATGGATGGTCTCACTAGTGTTATGTATGCAACAGTGTTACATCTATGCTAAAGGAACTAAAATGGCCAACTTTACAACAAAGAAGAACCAACACAAAAATGGTAATGATGTACAGGATAGTCCACCACCTTATTGCCATACCATCGCAAATGTACCTTACTCCTGCAACCACCAGAACAACACGAGGCCATGACCAAAAATTTCAAATACCATTTTCCAGAATACAGAGCAATCCAAACATGGAATAACTTGCCAGCAGTGTTAATAAGTGTTCCCACACTTGAAGCGTTCAAGGTGGAGCTGGCTCATGTGTAAACATTCACATCATAGTTTCAGCTGTAAATATTACATTTTTGTTTTTATTCATGTGCCTCCTTGTCGGCGAATGTACATATCACAAGTTCGATAATACTCAGGATCACTGAGGGATGAACTTCATTGGAAGAAGAAGAACTAATATGTGGTCTTTATAGACCCCCCCCCCTCCCTCTGTGACAACATATTTATTGAAGACTTTAATAAAACATTTGACAAAATCTCTACAAAATATGATAATATTATTATAATTGGTGATTTAAATTATAATTATCTAGATGATGAAAAATGTACACCTCTGAAAACAATGTGTGATGTTTTTGATTATACAAACATAGTAAAAAAAGCTACATGCTTTACAAAATATGCATTACCAACTTTGATCGATGTAATTCTCACGAACAAACCAAATTTTTGTCAAAATGTATCAAATTTTAATTGTGGTCTCAGTGATTATCAGAACATGAATTCATTTCAGTTAAAAGGTTTTGTACCAAAAATCAAAAAGGAATTTATATGGTACAGAAGTTATAAAAATATTGATGACCTAAGATCTGTGAATGTTGAAAATTTAACATCAGTTGATGATGTCAACAAAGCCTACTCAAATTTTCAATCTGCATTTGTTGATGTAATTGACAAGCACATACCTATGAAAAAAAGAAGGTCAATAATTACACCTGCACCCTATAATATAGGGTATATGAATAAAGAACTTAGAGGCGCAATTTACAAGAAAAAACTGTATCATAACAAATTTCTTCAAAACAAAGGTGATGCTTACTGGGAGGTATATAGAAAACAATGAAATTTAATTACAAAAATTAAAAAGAATTCCATCAAAACTTATTTTTATGAAAGAACTGCTGATGGCCCAAAATCGTCAACATTTTATTCCACCATTAAACCATTTTTGTCGAACAAAGGCATTAAATCAAACAATAACATTATTTTATATGAAAATGAAAAAATTGTCAATGACCAAAAAGAAGTATCAGAAATTTTTTATAATTTTTTTATAAATGTTGCTAAAGACATAGGCGATGAAAATATAAATATATACAAAAGTCATCCAAGTATAATAAAAATTGAAGAAAATAAAATTGATGATACTGAATTAAGCTTTAGACCTGTGACAGAAGAGTATGTGAATAAACAAATAAGTAAATTAAATATAAAAAAAAGCAACAGGGTATGACTCTATATCACCAAAAATCTTAAAATTGGCACAACCATCAATATCAAATCCTATAAATATTCTAGTAAATAAATCAATTGAAAACTCAATTTTTCCTGAAAATTTAAAAGCTGCACAGGTATCCCCACTGCTTAAAAAGAACAACTCTCTTGATAAAGGAAACTACAGACCTGTAAGTGTGTTGCCATGCATTTCTAAAATTTATGACCACTTAATGGATTTTTTAGATTTAAACATTTTCACCCTCTTCTCTCAGCATTTAGACCTGGTTTTGGTTGCCAAACAGCACTTTTAAAAATAATAGAAGACTGGAAAAAAGCTCTGGATGACAATAAATTTTTTGCTGCAATTTTGATGGATCTCTCAAAAGCTTTTGACTGTTTACCGCATAATTTACTTTTGTTAAAATTGGAAGCATATGACTCATCATAAAACTCTCTAAAATTATTACAAAGTTATCTAGAAAACAGAAAACAACGTATTAAAATTGGAAGTTATTACAGTGATTGGGATCAAATGTGTAAAAATCCCACAAGGGTCAATCCTGAGCCAGTTCTTTTCAATATCTTTATAAATGACATATTTCTTTTTGTTCAAAATAGCACGATTTATAACTACGCCGATGACAATGCAGTATCATATTGTGATTATGACCTAAATAAAGTTGTTAATACATTAGAGGTTGATAGCTTAAAATTAAAAAACTGGTTTTCAATACATTTAATGAAAGCAAATCCAGACAAATTTCAGGCTATTGCCATTGGAAAAAAGACAAATAAACATATTTTAACATTCAATTTAAATGGAAATAATATTACTTGTGAAGATAACGTTAAACTCCTTGGAGTAACCATTGACTCAAATTTAAACATTAACAATCATATATCTAAAATTTGTAAAAAAAAAAAAAGCATCAAGGCAGCTAAATATTTTGAAACGGATTGGCAAATATTTAAATAGGTTAGGTAGACTAACAGCTTATTATTCATTCATTCTTTCAAATTTTAATTATTGCCCTGTAACCTGGCACTACTGTAGTGAAAAAATTTCTCTTAAAATGGAAAAGATTCAAGAAGGAGCTCTCAGGTTTATTTATGACGATTATAACAGTTCATATGAAAATTTGCTTGAAAAATCAAAACTACCCTCTTTAAAAATTAGAAGATTAAAAACCATTGCTGTTGAAACATTTAAAATAATACATAAAAACAGTCCAAGTTATCTTCATGACTTAATCAATATTAAACTTCAATTTTAGATTACAGGAAACAGCAGTTTTACCACGAGTCAGAACTATCAGGTATGGCCTGAAATCCTTTCACTATAATGCTGCACAAATCTGGAATGAGCTGCCTAATCACTGTAGAAGGGAAAGATCTTTGGGGGCAGTTAAAAAATTTAATACAAACGTGGGATCCAATGAACAGCTCATGCCAGTGCAGTGCATGCATATAGTGCTTTGTAGCTTATGTTTTTTTTTTAAAAATTCTTGCCATTTTTAGTTGAAATATGGTGCAGTGCTAAACATTTTGCCATTTCTATTGCTATGCTTACAGACTTTTTATTATTATTTTGTTTTTATTTTGCATGTATTATCATTGCTACTTTTAGTGTATGCTTGTCCATAACCCTGATTTATGGTTTTTTTCAAAAAAAATATTCTGATTCCCAATGGCAATGTTGCTGAAAAAAATATTCTGATTTTGGTGGAGGAAAAAAAAATAATCTGATTCAGAGTTTTTGTCATATAACCTAATCAGCTAATGTTAGTTTCTGGAAAAAAATTCACGCTTTGCGTAACAAAAAAACCAAATATTCTAACTCTCGTGCTGTCCGAAAAAAAAATTCTGAACGAAGCAAAAAACCATAACCCCCCCTTTGCAAGTTAAATGGTCGGTCCCTAATATCAGTCAGTAATTCAATTTTAATTAACTCATAAATGACGTTTATCTTATCATATATGCACAGAAAATGCGATTCTTACCTATAAATAGCAGTGTCACAAAATTTCAAGGGATATTTTAGAATTAGATGGGTGCCGCCATTAAAAATATGGATCCCTCATTATTATTTTTATATTTCCGGTTTCATTCATATCAAGGTTGTTTTCTTCAAATATATAAATGATTCAACAATGAAAATGTTAATGACAGTAAAATGGTTCGTTAACATAGAAATTACCTAATTATATTGTTCTCTGAATCCCCCAAATCATTTCGACAAACAAAAAATTGACAAAGTCAAATGAAGTCTCCCATTTAGGGGGAGATAATTGCAGAAATAACAAACATGAAAGTGTCTGTGAAAAGTAAGTTTTTTACCTCTTATATAGTGTTAATGAGTTATGACATTAATATCTCTCTACAGTTCAAGCGTGGACGATACTAGTCAAAGATTTAAATTACTACGACTTCCAACAGAACTAATCCAAATACAGTAATTACATTTTTATGAAATATTATATTTTTGATACGACAGACTTCTACTTCTACCATGCTGTGACCACCGTCATCTAACTGACTATTCTGTCACTTGCTATGTACAGTACATACCCTTGGGCATATTATTTATACACCCCGCTTGGGCTTAATTACCCTTTGGCTTTGGTTTACTATTTCAATGTTAAACAGATGTGAATTTATTAAAAATCCTCAGGCTTTGCTGCAAATTCTAAAATTTCTTTATAGTATATGACTATCTTAATTTGTATGTATGATTACTAATATATAGGAATAAAGCATGTAAAGCATAGTTGAAGATACCTAAGGCTTAATCAGAAGCTGAAAAATTAAAGGATAGACATTTACAATATTGTACAAAGTCACACGATAGTGTGTAAATAGTGGTAGAAGTATGACTTAAATACACAGTGGTGGAAGTTTTAATTTTTATTTAGTGATTCACATCACGATCTCCAACGTTGGAGGTGAAGATAACTACAGATACAGAATGGCCAAGTGAAAAGGAACAAAAAGACCAATGGTCCACAAAACACTGTGTAGTACATGTACATAGAAAACTAAAGATTGAGCAATAAAAACCCCAATAAAAACTGGGGGTGAACTCAGGTGTCTGTATAAAGGGTAAACAAATCCAGTAATAAGTCATCAACGAGCATGGTAGGGAAAGATTGATTGCAATAAACGGCACATGTGCATGGTAATTTGCCACACACGGATGCAAAATGTATGCAATAACAATTAGCTGTCAATAGTGTCATGATGACCATCGTAACCTTAAAGCTTTCAAAGTAAGGACTTCACCGCTACACAAGGAACCCTTGGTTCAGTATCTTCTTCGATAGCAACAACCCTCAATGATAGGAAATGCAAGCTCTGGAATATCATATCAACTGAGAAATTATACAATCTCAGCATACATATACATGTACAAAATGTACATGTATCCTGTGCTGCTGGAATATTGCTGTAAATATGGAATGTTGACAATTGGAATCCTCCTTCAGCTATTAAACTGAAGCTAGTAAAGAATGATATTCTAGCTCCCTAAAATATACATGTATAGAAATCTTCGACCACATGTACATGACAAGTTTTCACACTAACCCACTTGCCCGAAGCCCAGGACAAGTAAAACTGGATTTGGACAAGTGAAAATTATGAAAGAATTTGTTTGAATTAATAGACATTTTTTCTAAATTTGGCTTTCGGGCAAGTAGATGGAAAACATTAAGGCATATCACTATTGATTAACTTTATCACAGGTCAGTCATTATTTTAAGACATGTAATTAATATTATCTATTTTATTAAGAATACAAAGCAATTTATGTATGGTTTACGTTCAGCATTCCTGATTAATTTTCATATGTTACATGTATTTAAAGGTTAAGTAGTTTAAATAATTCTTATTTCTCACTTACATGCATTTTATTTGCTTGCCCGTCCCATTATGTAATTATGTAATGAATATACCATTCTGCTATTGTCATGATAATACAGAATTAAATGCCCCAAAGATAAGATTGTTTTACTGTGTAATGCAGATGACGTCCTTAGCTTTGACAATGAATTTTTTTTAAGAAACAGCAGAGCAATATTGCCTCTTGCTGCAGAACCCTAGCTGTGACCATAGAACAAAAAAAAAGACCATAAGAGCGTGTGGCTATTATTGCTTCCAGATTAGAAATTGTGAGATATCCTTTCTTATAGTTGATATTGCAATTGTCCCTACTGTATGGGATATTGGTCTAATTGTTAAGATTGTTGACCAAATGGGCCGTCATGGTAGTTGAAATTACAACCTAACCTTTGTAATTAGTGCCTATCACCACTAACATTGTGAGTTCGAATCTCGCTCTGGCGAGTTGTACTCCATACAACATTATGTGATCAAGTTTGTAAGTGACTTGTGATAGGCCAATGGGTTTCTCGGGTACTCCGGTTTCCTCCACCAATAAAACTGACTGCCATGGTATAATTGAAATACAACTGTATTGTTGAAATTGGGGTTAAACACCCTCTTAACATTACTTTTTAGGATAATAATTCCCAGCAACTGGTTTGCAAGATAAGAATATGAGATCACTTAATGCAATTAGTTAATAAAGCTAGCAATTATGAAGAATATTCAACTGACATTTTGAACAGACCATACAAACAACAATATGAAATGTTTATATTTTAATACTAATTTTAATTTTTTCTTTTGTCTTTTTCATAAATCTGGAATTTGCTGTGCTTGAAATTGTAGGGTAAGTAATTTGTTTTGTTTTTGTTCAGTAAGAAGTAGTGGTGACAAAATATGAGCTTATTCATTGACCAACTAGCTACTAAGTTACACTAAGTTAGAGCTTATTCATTGACCAACTAGCTACTAAGTTACACTAAGTTAATATTGGTATATAATTATGTTTGTTCTGAAAAAAAATATCTGAGCAAGATTACAGCCAGATTAGAATATGGAAAATATCCTATCTCATTATTGATTGTTTTATTAAAACAGGGCATTTTCTGAATGACAGGTTGCAGTGGTTTAGTGAATTATTAACTGACAATACATTACAGCTAAAAAAAAAAGTCATTTTCAAAGATCAACATCAAGTGCCGAACCTTTGAAGCAGTTTTATTCAAATGTAATCTTTGCAAATGACAGTCACTATAAGCTACTTTGGTGCAATTAACCCTATCAGAAACTAATACATTCTAGATTATCCATTTTCCAAATTAACAGGGGCAGTCCTGGCCGTGATTATATGGTAGTTGGATTTACAACTATCTATGCAATCAGTGCCTATCACCACTGATGTTGTGAGTTTGAATCCCGATCAGGGAGAGGTGTACAATATTTTGTGATCAAGTTTGTCAATGACTAGCGACAGGTCGATGGTTTTCTCCGTGTCCTCCAGTTTCCTCCAACAATAAAACTGACTGCCACCATATA
Organism: Bathymodiolus septemdierum; assembly: GCA_963383655.1. Lineage (NCBI taxonomy): Eukaryota > Metazoa > Mollusca > Bivalvia > Mytilida > Modiolidae > Bathymodiolus > Bathymodiolus septemdierum. The sequence continues at coordinate 43,753,380 of OY726520.1, forward strand.
GCTGAAATATTGTTGAAAGTGTCGTTAAACACTATAACTATAACACACCCACAAAATCTGCAGTGATATCATAAAAAAATAGAAATTGATAACAAAATCCAATAACTGTTAGTATAACTAAGTACAATAATTATACATTCCAGTACTTGTGATATTAATTTAGATTTGTGTTACAGTTGGACAGCTGTTGCTACATGGAGATGGGTTGCTAATGATGAGAATTGTGGGATATGTAGAATGGCATTTGATGGGATCTGCCCTGATTGTAAACTTCCTGGAGATGACTGCCCTCTTGGTGGGTTGAAAATTCTGTAACAATTGGCACAAAAATATCTTTATGAAATATTTCATAAAAAAAACAACCGCCATGATATAACTGAAATATTGTTGAAAGTGGCATTAAACCCCATAACCCATAGAAAAACTAATATTTTCAGCTCTTCTGGAGATGTCAAAGGGCCATGTGAGATATTCTCATTACTTTGCATCCATCATGTTTAATTTCAATCTAATTATATCAAACCACTGGCCTCATTCGAACCAAGCTTGGTAGAAATGTTACTTGGGTAGTCCTCAACATTTTACATGATTTTTTATTTGGAAATTCAACATAGCTGCTAGGACCAATTATGCTTTCTGATTGGCTTAAATTTCAAACATCTTCATCTCAGAAACTCTGATGGAATTGTTACTTGGTTGGAATGGTAGCACTTCACAGGACATTTTTTAGCTATAGGAATATGAATATAAAAAGTTTTTCTCAAAAACTACAAATTACAATGTAGCATGAACGTAAACATGCATGAATAAAAATAACCAGATGAGTGATACATGCTCAGATGAGTATTTACCGTTAGTTAAAAACTAGAACTATTTTGGTCAGTCACAAGAAATTTAAATATACACATGTAATTAGCAATCGATTAAATAAAGTGAAATATTCATGTAAATTTTGTCGTTTTATTTTGGATGTTATTTTATTCTAAATTATCATTAAATTATTCAGTCAGGGAGTTTATTATTATTACCAGAATTTGTTATTTAAATAGATTTGATAACCAGTGATACAGAATTCACACATATTTTGATTTATATTCTTTGATGATTTGTATGTTAAACTATCAATGAAAAAAATAAGAACTGACCGTATTTTATTGAGAAAGTAGTAATACATGTATCAACATAATATTGATATAACAATATTAACTAACTAATTTATCGTGGATGTTCCACTCAATATGCATATTGAAAAGCAAAATACATAATTGATGGTTTGGTTTGTGGTGTTTGACGCCACTTTCAACAATTGTTCAGTTATATCGTGGCGGTCAGTTTTATTGGTTGAGGAAACCAGAGTATTTTATATATATATAAATGTAAAATATTAATTAATTGTTTAGTAGAAACATTAACAAATGAAAAGATTTATTATTGTTTGCTTAATGGAATCTTTCAGCACATGTACATTTCGAAGTTGTATGGTTTAGGGCAGCCTGAAATTGACCCCAAAACAAACATGTTTCAACTTTGTCCTTTTCTGTTTGGACCAATGAAAACCCCTATAAAATGTTATAGAATCATGCAAAAATGTTATCTTATCCTACAATGGGCCAATCAAAAACAAGCATTATACAAAATCTACTGTAGAATACCACTTCATCTTAGGGGGTTATGGTGTTTAATGCCACTACATTAACAATTTAGTTATATCGTTGCAGTAAGTTTTATTGATGGAGGAAACCAGAGAAAACCACTGATCTGTTGCAAGTCACTGATAAACTTTATCACATAATGTTGTATTGAGTACACCTTGCCATGAGCTGGATTCAAACTCACAACTTTAGTGGTGATAAGTACTGATTATATAGGTAGTTGTAAATCCATCTACCATACGATCACGACGACCCCTACTTTATCTTAGAAATTGATAACAAAACTAATTACCTGTATAAGAGAAACAAAACTAATTACCTGTATAAGAGAAACAATTATTCCTGACAAAAATAGAGTTGTATTGAACCATCATTTTTTTCAGTTTGGGGAGAGTGCTCACATTGCTTCCACATTCACTGTATAATGAAATGGTTGAATTCACAACAAGTTAACCAGCTGTGTCCAATGTGTCGGCAAGAATGGAAGTTCAAAGAATGACATACAGTACATGTACCGAAATCATTACAAATAATAATTCAACTCTTCCCACTGTGTTCCCAAGAAGGACTTCTTAAGATACTTACAGGTCGTTAAATCTTACAAGTGTAAAAGTGAAATTTTATCAAAGACAGTGTCACTTTTTAAGAAGTGTTTATACTTGGATATAAAATGAATAATTATGTTATATATAGACATACTGTGATATTTTAATAATAAAAGAAAATTCACATGATATGTTGATATTGTTTCTTTGGACGGAAGTAAATTCTCATCATTTGACTTCTAATCACACCCACCACTTTGGCATGTTTAGTGAAGTGGTTAGAATGCCCACATCAGGGGCGGATCCAGGATTTGAAGTTAGGGGGGGTGCACTTTAAAAAATTGTGCCAAGCAAAGGGAGACGCGAAATTTTTTTAGGTATTTCGTGTGAAAAATCACGATTTTATACCAAAAATTCATATTTTTTCCAATTTTAGGGGGGACACACGCCGGGTGCACCCCCCCCCCTGCACATGAAGTGCAGAGCATTGATGTTCAAAATCAAAAGGTTAAGCAAGTGTTCGTAAAATTGTGACTTTTCACATCCTCTAAGCATGTATATACATTTTTTTTTGTACATATGTATCATTACAGACAAGACAATGTTCTGATTAATTAGAGGTTGTAAAACTGTTCTGGTGGGCTGATATATCTACTGAGCTGAGAGTGTGGGGGGGGGGTTGTGAATGAACACTATAAAAATACATATTAATATCAGATATATAGCTCTATTTAATAATAATGATTGGTTCTCATCATGATGTTCTTGTATGAAAAATTTGATATGTGGGTAGATAATGATGTCCCGAATTGATTCCCAACATTGAAAAATTTCTACCAGTCGCCATTTTCAAAATGGCCACCACAATACCGCACAAATTCAACATTGTCCGATTTCAATGACATTTCATATGTAGGTAGATTATGATGTCCCGAATTGATTCCTGACATCGAAAAATGTCTACCGGTCGCCATTTTCAAAATGGCCTCCACAATACCGCACAAATTCAACATTGTTCGATTTCAAAGGTAGCTTTTGATTTATTTTTTAAACCTGTTGTCAGTGGCCGGTTTGGGAGACTTGAGACTTCATAATCGTTAGATTATAATCATATCTTGTTTTAAAGTGTAATCTTACTGATATATGGAGGGATCAAAATCAGACAATAAAAAAGTATACATTCCAGAGAGGAAAGTCTAAATCAAGAATAGATTTGACATTAGTAGGATGCGATAATGCTAATAAAGTGATCTCAAGTAAAATTAGTAACTGTCGTTTTCGTGATCACGATTTAAATATTATTAAATTGAAAACCAATCACATAGAAAGGGGACCTGGTAGCTGGATTATTAATTTAAATACCATTGAATCTGATTATTTTAAACAAATTTTTACTGCATGAATTATGGGTAATGGAAAAGATAAAATTTGTTAATTTACGGGAATGGTAGGATGTTGGTAAAATTAAAATTAAGTCATTAACCACAGAAGCTTCCAAGAAAATTAACAAGTCTCAAAATAAGATAAAAATATTAGAGTTGAAATTCGAAAATCTCAAGAATAATGAAAATAATATTGATGTTAATGAGAAATACGTGAATTTTATGAAAATCAAGCCAAAGCTGCAAGATTACGATCGAAAACTGACTGGTTTGAACAAGACGAAAATCAATACGTTATTTTTTTAACTTGGAAAAGAGAAACGGTCAAAATAAACTCTGGCAGAGAATAAAGGGTTTGGATGGGCAATTTAAATACGATATAGACAGTGCCGGTTTTAGATAAAGAGAGGCCCTAGGCTAATCCATTTGTGAGGCCCCTCCCTATTCTTTTCTCATTTGTCGCCATCAGTTACTCGAATAGACCTGCATTATATACAGTGCTGATATCGAGTCAACTCGGGTAAGTCCAAAAAGTAAAACTCAAGGGTTTCCACTCGAGTTTGACAAATCGAAGTAAGCCTGCAATTATCTCCCTTGAATTCACAAAACGAAAGTAAATTTGTTGGAATTTTGTGACTTTCGCGAAAATCTGGCTTTTGCCATCACTTGGCGTCTGTCGTCTTAAGTCCATTAACTTTTCACATTTTAATCTTCTCCCCTGAAACCTCTCAGCCAAATCAACTGAAACTTGGTAGGAAGCATCTATGGAAGGAGGTCCTCTGTAAAGATTGCTCATTTTGTCCTGACCCATTAACAAACATGACCGCCACAGGCCTTTCTTATCTCCAATTGGTTGATTTGTAAAAAAAAAATTTCCTCTGAAACCGCTTGAACAACTGAATCAAACTTTGTAGGAAGCATCTTTGGAAGGTCCTCTATAAAGATTGCTCATTTAGATCCGATCCGTTAACAAACATGGCCGTCGCAGGCCATTCTTATCTCTAATTAGTTGATTTCTAAAAAATAGAATTAATATAAAAAAAAAATTCTTACAACATTCTATAAACCCTGCCACATATTTGTGCCTGTCCTAAGACAGAATTATAAGTTGGATTTGTTTGGTTTTAAAATGTACTGTGGATTATTGATGCTTAACACTACTTCTAGAGTACTGGGAGAAAGCCAGTTTCATAAATTTAATCTTCTCCAGACAAAGAGAATGGTTTTAGCTTAACAGCTTCACAATTGTTTTAATATGGCCATTGAACAGCTAAATTTGCAGTAGAGGTAAACAATTATTAATATACCTATTTGCTTGCAATACACAAACAAAGAATATGCATATTAGACATAAAATTTTAAAAACAATCAAAAGATGGTTGTCATTTTGATGGTTTTGAGGAAAATTTTAATAGCATATCAATGAGAAAGGAACAATACATAATGATTGCAATAATTGCAAAATACAATGCATTTATTTTGCCCTAAAAACAAGTGTTGACAATATGAATTCCAACAATGATCTTATATACCAGTTTTGATGGAATTAAATCGGGCCTTTCTAGTATAGTACAATAATGCTAGTCTATATTTTCTACCTAAGTATCCAGGGCCCCCCTGAAATTGGAAAAAATAAGATTTTTCACACGAAATACCCCCCAAAAAAATTAAATGCATCCCCCCCCCCCCCCTAACTTGAAATCCTGGATCCACCCCTGGTATCCTCTTTACATCTTCAAAGAGATAAGAATCTGGGTATTTTGGGTTTGGTATCATTTCAATCTCTGTACAATAATTATAGAATAGACATTCTGACCTCGCGTCATTGTAAGTCTATACAGTGATCATTCTGACCTCGCGTCATTGTAAGTCTATACAGTGATCACAACGTAGATATCCAGATTGGTATCATCCCAATGTCGAAACAGATACATATATTTGGGTATCCCAATGGCGTAGGAGACGGAGGTATGTGCCCCACCCCCGCCCGTTTTCAAAAATGGGGGGGGGGGGGGGCAAAACTATGTCCCCTCACCTTTTGGCAAAAAATTTAGAAACGGCTGAAACTGATATGAGCATGGAAGTAGAATATGTGCAGTAAAACATGTGATTTAAGGCTACAAATGTATGTTTTAGGCTAAAACTAAATAACTTTTTTGCTTGTCAGTTTTGAAGGTACCGGGTCGTTTCGCCCCGAATCCAGTTCGCCCCCTGAGTCGTTTCGCCCCTTTTCCCGTTCGCCCCGGGTCGCTTCGCCCTCGTTTATTAATAGTGCTTTCAAAAATGAAATATGGAAAATACCATTGCAAATATTCGTATTTTGGATGTTGTAAGGCTTGTTCATGGGTACTTTATTTTTGTCTTCCTCATAATTAACATGCTTTCTTGACGTGTTTAATATTATGCTTCACTCTTTGTTTGACCAGGGTTTGACATCTGATTAAATTTATACTATTTTAGCATTTGATGCGTAATTCATTAAAAAAGAGGTTATTTGCGCACTTGTACAGCATCTTAGTCATTTCATGCACTTTTGGGTTGGTACAAAAAAAAATCAACCTTTTTACTGTTCTTGTGTGGTTTTTTGTTACTTTTGCAAGAAAAGTTTCGCTTGGATCTTTGACAAAAGTAGACCAAAATGAATGAATTATTATTTTTTTTTTGTATACAACTAATAAATAAATAACTAAAGTAGACCAAAATGATTTGAAGGCTTGCACCCGGTTGTCTTCTGAAACTTGCCACCACCCTCCCCACACTTTTCGGTCCATTTCTAAAGCTTGCCCATCCACTTTCATGTCTCACTACCTCTTAAACGTCTCTGGGTTATACATAATCTCGTTGAGATTAGGATTCCGAAGAAATTTTCTTAGGATGAAGAACTGACAGAATTTTCTTCGGAATCCTAATCTCAACGAGATTAGGTTATACAGTGAACATAGTTAAATATTATTACATGGTATTACTAGTATCTAAATAATATGAGACAGGCAACCTGTTTGAAGGACGAAGTCCTAAAATTTCAATAATACGATGATCCGTACACGTTATTATCTTTTATTTTGAATGAATTTTGTAGCCGATTTGCTATGGCTGTTCCGTTCATTTTACCGACGTCGCTCTTCTGTTGACTGATTTTGTCTGTTTATATAATTATGAATTTTGACTTTCCCTTTGTAAGATTGCTCGGAGTTCGGTAATTTTGTTTTTACTCTTATTCGTAGAAAGAGATTTTTTTATTAGAATTTTATTTCAAGTTTTTTTCGATTTTGCATAGAGTAAATAATTAAAGAATTGGGAATTTTTCATTGAAATATATTTCTTTTGCGTTTCTAAATATCAATTGATCTATTTTTTTAAACTTCCGGTGAACAGATATTTGGCTATCACATAGGAGGAAAAATCGGACAGCCTACCGTTAACTGAGGCCCTTTATTATTACATGGTATTACTAGTATTTAAATATTATTACACGGTATTACTAGTATTTAAATATTATTATATGGTATTATTAGTATTTAAATATTAGTACATGGTATTACTAATATTTTAATATTATTACATGGTATTACTATTATTTAAATATTATTACATGGTATTACTAGTATTTAAATATTATTACATGGTATTAATAGTATTTAAATATTATTACATGGTATTACTAGTATTTAAATATTATTACATGGTATTACTAGTATTTAAGAAGGATGCAGTATACTAAGTAATTTTGGTGGTTCGGAATCATATCTACATGTACGGCTATACAACTCACTGTGATACAACTCATATATCTAATTGTGCATTCGACATGCACCCAAAGATAGGAATTGTACCACGTACTCGCAAACGATGAGTCGTTTTATCTGAAAACTCTGGCTTCCTGTACCACTAAATATTACTGCATGGTATCCAATCAAAATAACGCGAAAAACCAGTTTTATTGTTTCATATGTAGAATTGTTTGTTGTTCTAATTACCTTAACATGAGTGGAACCTGATTTTATTATTGAATTTGAACAACAATTGGGAGATAATTGTTTGCCTGACTAAGAAGATTTTTGTTCAGTCCTAGTTTAATGCCGCCACGTTTTATTGACTTGCTTGTATCTAACAAGGAACAAGAAAAGTGAGCGGTCATGTATACGTTTTATTGACTTGCTTGTATCTAGCAAGGAACAAGAAAAGTGAGCGGTGGTGTTTACGTTTTATTGACTTACTTGTATCTAACAAGGAACAAGAAAAGTGAGCGGTGGTGTATACGTTTTATTGACTTGCTTGTATCTAACAAGGAACAAGAAAAGTGAGCGGTGGTGTATACGTTTTATTGACGTGCATGTATTTAGCAAGGAACAAGAAAAGTGAGCGGTCATGTATACGTTTTATTGACGTGCATGTATCTAGCAAGGAACAAGAAAAGTGAGCGGTCATGTATATGCTTTATTGACGTGCATGTATCTAACAAGGAACAAGAAAAGTGAGCGGTCATGTATACGTTTTATTGACGTGCTTGTATCTAACAAGGAACAAGAAAAGTGAGCGGTCATGTATACGTTTTATTGACTTGCTTGTATCTAACAAGGAACAAGAAAAGTGAGCGGTGGTGTATACGTTTTATTGACGTGCATGTATCTAGCAAGGAACAAGAAAAGTGAGTGGTCATGTATACGTTTTATTGACGTGCATGTATCTAGCAAGGAACAAGAAAAGTGAGCGGTCATGTATACGTTTTATTGACGTGCTTGTATCTAACAAGGAACAAGAAAAGTGAGCGGTCATGTATACGTGTGCTAATATAAGGGTATCGATTTTGGCTCTTTCTAAAAATTTTATATTTAATGTTGGAATTGTTCCCACATTGTACCTGTTTTCCATTTTATTTTTGTGCATTTTATTCAAAACAATTCGTTGTCTTTTTGATAATTACCATATTTTATCATTTTCAAATATAAGATTATCGCAAATTTCGTAGGTTTGCATGACAAACATTCAAAATCATCAAGTCAAAGGTACATATATAAATATCTTATATCAGTATGAACACATTATGAACTGTTAATATTATTTGACCTACCTTTGTTTGGCTTATCTTTGTATCTCCAGTTTACTATATGTTGCCTTGAAATTATGTGTCAATAGGACATTCTCGTTCGATTTATGTTGAAAGAATGTTGAAATTTATCCTCTTACTATTTTTTGCTTCCTATTCAGTCGCTCTTGGACTGTACGATGAGACTTCTCTGGATGTTGTTTTTAAAAGGCTTAATGATCTAGAAGCCACAGTGGCTAGTCAGAAACAAGAAATTATGGAGGCGAAACATAGAGAACATTTACTTGTGGAACGTTTAAACACCGTGGAGCTCAAAGTTTCGAAATACGATTCTTGGAGTAATAATGACAACAACAATAAATACCAAACTGAATCTGTTGAACCATCCAAGGATGTTATTTCTGAACACATAAATCAGACGACCGAGTCAAACAAGATGATCAATTACCACCAAAATCTTAATCGCAAGTTAAAACATGAGAAATTTTCAAAAGGTTTGTAATTTTTGTTACAATTTTGTAATTTGGATTTTAGCAGTAGGACTAAACACATTTAACTTTATTTATGACTTGGCGTCCGTCGTATGTGCTGTTATTTTATATATACAATGTATATAATTTATCATCAGAATATACTAGGTTTTTTGAACAGCAACTTTGTAAATACTGTATATAAATTTTCGCATAAAAGTTCAACGCGATCCGACATACAGGGTGATTGTCGTGGATCATAATAGTATTGATTGGCCATAGAATAAATCTACCTAGAAACAAATGACACAAACAATATACATTTGGAGATTTGGGAGCGAATGGCCGACTCCAGTACAAACAGAAATGTAAACGATACAAAAAGAACAATGACTCAGAAAGCACAACCTGGCATAGGAAAACAGGAACAAAGTAATTCGGTGATCAGTGTAAAATGTGCGCGAACATTATATTGATGATCTTCAAAAACACCCATTATAGTTACCATTGAAGGTAATAAAAGATGTGACCATCACACACAGAACATCTTTGACTGTTTAATCTAAAAACTTTGATTGTGCTTTTCCATGTTTGAGTAAAATGCCAACCCTCATATATAAGTGAGTGAACAGCGCAACATTGTCAAAGGAACGCCAAGTCCTAATCTTTCTACATATTTAATCTTCAGAAGTTGTCATATATGTAGAAGAACAGTTTGAAGATAACAAAGGGGTAATCAGAATCCGTAAATCGAAGGACAGACAACACAATGACCAAAAGAAAAAGGACAAACAATGAGCTACAAAACATTACAGACAATGCTAAAGATCGAGTAACACGAACCCCATTAAAAACCGGGGGTGAACTCAGGTGCTCCGGAAGGGTAAGCAGTTCCCGCTCCACTGGTTTATAAAAGAAAGCTGATGGCCTCAACCATCAGCTAATTATTAGATACATTGTAGTACATAAGGTCATCGGAAGACTTAATAGGGAGACATTATAGTCAACTTTGAATCAAAATTTAATTGCCTATGCAGAAAATGGTAGAATACCGAACGTCACATCGATCGAGTTCACAAAAATTTGTTAATGAACGAAAGAAGCAAAATGTATTGAGTAACTAGACGTTACAGATTATCACTCGTAGACAATACAATAATACATGTCAAAGGCTAAACCAGACTTGATCAATGCTAAATGAAAAGAAATGTCAATCTGTTGTTGTTCACATATGGACAATATGTTTGATAGTTTATGTATCTCCTCTTGGATAGTATAATAGTGACACGACGGGTATCTAGTGGAGCAGGAATTGCTTTCCCTTCCAGAACATTTGAATTCACCTCTGTTTTGTTGTTGTTGTGAAATTAGCTTTACTCAATGTTTAGTGTGGTGTTTTGTGGATCATTGTATGTATTTTTGTTCGTTTTCTTTTGGTCATTGTATTGTCTGTCATTCTTCCAATTACGGCCTACTGATTACCTCTTTGGTATCTTCAAATTTGTCTTAAAGATGTGAGAAATATTGTACAAGTATACATATAATGATTGTTAGTTTTTAATATATCATAAATAAAGGAACTTATTAAAACCACACTTTATTTCAGTACATAAAAGAGCAGTCTCGGAACCTGTAGCCTTTTACGCATACATGACATCAGGTGAACCAAATCCTGGCCAGCACCATATACTAGAATTCGATCATATTGTTACCAACGTAGGAAGTGTGTACAACAAATTCACTGGAATATTTTCAGTACCAAAGACAGGCATTTATGTCCTCACGGTAACCATGTCTGGATCTCCGTCTTCTCAAATTCCAGTCGAATTTGTTCGCAATAATGACATATTAGGGTCTATTCAGTTGTTTAGTTCCTCTGTCTCTGTTGATACTAACCCTACCACCTCCTCAACAATCGTTGTTTCATTGAACCAGGGCGATTCTTGTTTTGTAAGGACAAGTAAGAAATACACTACATCTGGTGGCATATACAGTAATGATCTCTCCAGGTCATCGTTTGCTGGTTGGTTGATTTCCTCTTAGAATGATACTTTGATTGTAGATAATATAAAATGTCTTCACCAATATTTGCCTTATTTTGAAATTTTAAAAAAAGTGAAATATTCCATACTATAGACGCCTCGGTTTCGGAAATGGTGTTATGGGACCACAACGAGATACAAGATAATAATCACTGTGTATGTCACGTTAACAGTATATATAAATGAAACGTTAAATAAAGCATCCGATTGTCATGATTCTTTAGATATCTTTGATGATATTATGGATTGCTTCATTGTCTTTTCAACGTCAACTAAGCAGTATTTCAGTTATATTCATGACTGGAGAGATTACAATATATAGTAGCTAAAAATGACAGTGGGGTAGGCATTTCGATTGATATTTTAATTGCTTCAGTGGAAATGTGACTATGGATATGGATTCATTGCAATCACTCCTAGCAAATTGTCACACAGTAGGAATTACTGCAATTTGTTTTGTTTTGTATTTTATGTGTAAGGAGCGTAGAATTCTCTACACACGACGAGAGACTACTCATTTACACCCGTCTAATGGTAATTTATATACACTAACTGCTTCATTAATCACACCCGTCGTGTGAGTGAAACCACATCGGTGGTGTAATGGTTAGCGTGCTCGTCTCGAGTGCGGTAGATCGTGGGTTCGAGCCCCGATAGGGTCAAATCAAAGACTATAGAATTGGTATTTGTTGCTTCTCCGCTAAACACGCAGCATTCATGAGAAAGAGCAAAGACTGGTTGGCTCGGAATCAACATAATGTGTTTGAGTGTGGCGACATGTCTATCCGCGGACCGTTGTTTCAGTGAGCTACATTTGTAGCACAATAAACAAATCCAACTAAGCGTGTTGGTTTAGTACAAAGCGGACCTCATCATCATCATCATCTCATTGACAATTAATTTGTTCTAGCCATGATATAGCTGCAAAATTGCTGGATTGACGTTAAGCAACAACCACTCGTTCAACCACTCGTGTTAGTGATAAACGACACGAACGTCACCTGAAATCGTGTTGCATTGGAATCAACAACCAGAAAAAAATAACATAAACAAAACAAATTGGAGGAAAGACGAACTTCGTAGAGGAAATCCCGATACAAAACAGTTCATGCTCCATCAGTGTCATCAGTCGTATTACTCATGCCAACTATCCGGTGATTAATCGTGAGCAAGGATAGGACGGTATTTGATTACAACAAATGGAACATATCGATCCTTTGTCCACCGACATTCCGTAACGGTTAACCAGGTCATGATATTCCGTAGTGACACTATAAATATGACAACTATACAACTTGGATCCCTAGATGACGTAGCTTGCTTGTCTATCAAGGCAATTATGATAGGAAAAGCGAGTTTGGAAGTTCTATCAATTGAGAGATACACAAACAAATGTATAATATACTTTATTAGCAGGTGCTGCTTGCAGGGGCGTAGCTAGGTATAACATGAAATGTAGGCACAACTTGTGGCGAGGAGTCTGGGGGCATTAAGACCCCCAGCAGGTCCAGGGCAGAGCCGTGGTGGGGGGTTCAAGGGACAAAGCCCTCCAACGGAAAACGATTTTAAGCGTAAATAGATGTACAAATGGCGAAATCTGAACAATAAAAGCCATTAAATGTATTCTTATTTTATCATGGAAACAATACGAAAATCGAAGTTGTTAATATATTTTTGCTGAATATGAGAACTTTTGACTGAACGTTACGTATACCCTTAATGGAGTAGCTACACGTAAGCAACTAGTAAGTTCAAAGTATTTCATTAATGCTTCAAAATCAGCAAAGAAAATTAGATCTGTAACTTGTCGTTATACGCCTGTAGCCAAATATCAAAGCAGCTCAAAATTTCGAGGTTGTAGGAAAAAGTCCCGATACTTGATTCGGATGATGAACATGGATAAAATTATATGCATCGGCTACTTTGTGGCAGAGTATAAAAAGAATAACGATGTTTTCTTACACTGGCAACACAGAGAGAAATGTCCGGAAGTAATTAACAGGGGCGGATCCAGGTGGCGCACCAGGCGCGCGCGCCCCCTAAAATTGGAAAAAATATGATTTTTTTGGCGTAAAATCGTGATTTTTCACACGAAATACCCCAAAATTTTTCGAGCCTCCCTCCGCTCGGCGCAATTTTTTTAAGTGCGCCCCCCTCACTGTAAATCCTGGATCCGCCCCTGATTAAGACCTATAATAACAAATGTGCAAACTTAATTTTATGCAATACATGTATCATTATCATATATAATAATATACTAGTAATACAAAATTAAAAAGGAATATTTTTTTTTCTAATTTTGTGCCTGCTTGGAAATTTGAATATATGAGAGTCGTTCCACTTTGAAGACAAAAGTTTTCGTTTTACTGTGTCATCCATTACGGTTAATTTGGCAATGTCAGGGTATGGAGGTTCAATATTCTGTTGAGTATCGGTGGTTGAAACGGAAGGCTCCAAGTCCGATTTGGTTGCTCCTGTCTGACTTGATTCAGATTCAACTGGTCCGCTATCAGTCTCGGATAAGCTAAGTGCTGGACTGTTTTCACTTGTATGTGCTAACTGTTTAGGGTCATGTTCTGAAGATTCGCTTATCTTTTTAATATTTCATCCAAAGTTCTAACTTTAAGTTTAGGTTTAGAACGAGACATTTTTATACTGCAAGCCAATAGCCCAATAACAGTTCTTTTGACGGTCAATGACAAACTAGTAAATGTATAAATTCATTTCTAGATTCGGATGTTAAAAAGCGTGTGAAAAACAAATTGTGTTTTATTTTATGTCAAGACAAAGCCTTTGAAGATAAAATGAACTGTTAATTTCAAAGAGTGAGTGAGTTAGTTAGTTAAGGTCACAGTACTCATTGCAGATGTTTATCTTTCAACTTGTGGAAGCTTGTCATCAGTACAATAAACATAAAACAGACATAATTAAAATATGTAATGCGTTGTTTGTCATTTTTCATCAATAAACAATTTTTGGGGAAAAATTATGTGTAGGCAGTGCCTAAAGTGCCTTATAGTATAGCTACGCCACTGCCTTGAATGTTGCAATATATTATAAATGAAAGGTTCGCAATAAGAAAATTAGAATTAACTATATGTTGTAAAGTTGCATTCTCAACCGACCATTGTATCTGTGTTATTCTTTATTTGAAGGACAATAGCGTATAGGGTAGGTGTAATTCGTGTAATGTCTAAGCTTTGAGTTAATCAGTGAATGGACACCATCGATACGTACAGCCCAACTTGAAATTAAAATACACAGGACTAGACTTCTTTCATTCTCTTCCTCTCGAGAGTCCCTTACTTCATATGGGTAAAGGAACACAAATCAACCGACAACATTTTCATATTTTGGAGATATTTTCGCAAACCATAATCCTCAGAAAAGTTTGTAGATATCAAAAGTGTGATCAGAAGCCATAAATCGAGGAAGGACAGACAATAGTATTGGCAAAAGAAAAAGGACAAAAAGACAATGGTCGAAAAAAACACTGCACAGAAAACTAAAGATTGTGTGCATCACGTACCCACTAAAAACCAGGAGTGAACTCGGGTGCTCCGGGAGGGTTAGCAGTTCCTACTCGGCCACTCGTGGCACCCGTTGTGTTAGTCTTGTTACAAACCTGAAGATATATTATAAATAAGGAAAGGACCGAATTGTGACTATGACAAACAGAACATATGGTGTGGTCAGTTAAACTATAACAGATATTCCCCAACGATTAACCAAGTCATGGTGGTGACGGCAAAACTTCCGAAGTAATGACTTCAACTTAACCATTAGGAACAGTAGCTTCATCGTTAGCAGCAACTCTCTATCAAGGAAATTTTAATAGAAACCTTTAGCTCTGAAATATTGCATCAACTGAGAGATACATGTTTGTATATATACACCATATGCAGGTGCAGCTGGAATGTTGTTACATATAAATGGAAATTCCATAATGGGAAATTTGATATCTATTTTGTTGCAAGTCGTTTGTTCTTTTGTTTTTAACTGGTCCTCACTGTCATTTGTCTTCTTATGTAGGTCAGAGTATGAAGCAGACACAGCTGTATCTGACCTTTTTTTTGTACTAATCAACTGAATGAACTGTATCCTATAGTGTAGTAAAAATATTAAGAACACTTTCTGATGGCAATGCAAATGAATTATGCATTCATTACTAGCCCATGATTTCTTTAAATCATTCATCATTAGTCTGGAACCTTTAGTTAGGAGTTATTGATAAGAGAAACAATCCAGAAAAGATAAGGAGGATTGGGATCTTTACTCTGTTTGTGTCGAGTTTCTAAATCATATGTTATTGATAAATTGTTTTCAAGTTTCTCAACTCAAAAGTATATAATCATTTTGTTTGACTTTGAAGAGTTTGTCTTTAATATATAACTTCTGGAATTCCTGAAAAATCAACACCGACTATATAAAGTATCAGATTGTATATACCTTTCAGTAGCAAGTACTCCTTTACCATTGATGATATTGGCTTGAAAGCTTAGTTTTCAGTAGTGATGGTTATTAGTGATGTCTCAGAGTTCATTGTGTTAAGTTTCTTAAAACATGGTTTATAATTGACAAGTTGTGTTCAAGTTTCTAAATTTCTAATGCTCCTAAAGTAAATGTTTAAATATATTAATTGACAAGTCAGTTGAAAGTGGAGCATTTAAGACAAAATGTCTCTAATTTAATATTACCATATATAAATTCTAGAAATGCTTTTTGTAACTAAAGGGTCACATGACCCTATATCTGGTAAATATTTTTTTTTACTAATAGTAGCATGAATTAAATTTTTATCCCCAGGATTTAACCCCAGTAGACCCTGGGTCATTTACTGATATAAAATTGAATCTTCATATTACAATGCTGATTCAGGTCAAATATACAGTTGTATTTCCATTCCTCTTGCTTCAGATAAGGATTTGGACCCCAAGAAATTGGACCTCATAGTAACTGGGGCCTACATTTGCAAAATAGAAATTGTATATTACAATTATGATTAATGCCATTTACAATTGCATTTCTTTTAGTGGTTATCAAGAAGATGATTTTTTAACATTTTCACCATTAGTCATTAACCATTTGACCCCCAAGGTGTTGGACCCCACAAAAACTGAGGTGTTCATTTGTTCAAGACTGAATCTACATTTTATGATGATACTTCATGCTAAACAAAAATGTATTTCCATTTTTGGCTTTTGAGAATAAGTTTCTCCATCGCAGCCTATTTAAAACTTTGGACCCCATAGACATTTTATGGAGTTTCTTTTAAATACAGTTAAACCTGTATTAAGAGTTCACCTTTGGAATAAAGAAAAAGTGGCCATATAAGACAGTTGACCTCTGAAAAGAGGGTCAATTCATATGAAATTTTCTATGAAAGGACAAGAAAAATGTGACCTTTTAATACATGTGACCGTTTAATAGAGGTGACCACATGGGCAGATTTGACTGTAATAACAAAACAAAAAAACATTCAATAAATTTTATTTCTGTATCACATTGTAACAGTCAAATACATACAAAATATCACATTTCATGTAAATAAAAACTATGATAAATGGCATTTATTACATAATCAATGTTATACGTTCCCATTTTTTAAATTCACACACAGGCCATTATCTTGACAAAAATTGCAAGTGTTAGGCCAATTAAACTTGAAGAGAAAACTACTCTTCCTAAAATAAATTGGGTGAATGGGGGGATTATATGTGTATATTTCATAATAAGAAACATTCATGATTGAATACACTTTTGTCAGTGCATACTCTTATTTAAATCAACAATCTACTATTACTTATCCACTGGTTTGGTTTGGTTTATGGTGTTTAACGGCACTTTCAACAATATTTCAGTTATATCATGGCGGTCAGTTTTATTGGGGGAGGAAATCGGAGTTACAGAGAAAACCACCGACCAGTCGCAAGGCACAAACTTTATCACATACCGGTAATGTTGTATCGAGTACACTTCTCCTGCACAGGATTCGAACTCACAACATTAGTGGTGATAGGCACTGATTGCATAGGCAATTATAAATCCAACTACCATACGATCCTTATCCACTGGAAACTGAAACTGACTCAATTTTGGAATTTAAAGACTAAATGTTTTGGACTTTTGATAAAGATTTCTTTGTATTTTTTTTTACCTCAAAACCATTTTTTTACCATTATAAGCCTATAGATAAGATACAATAGTTCTCAAGAGTTTAAAAGTTCAGAACATACTATTATTGAATCAACAATGGATGTATATTATTGGCTTGCATATGACTACCACTTGAGACAACATAACTTTTACTAGAAAAAGGGTTAGGGTTATGATGTTTAACACCACTTTCAACAATATTTCAGTTATATTGTGGCAATCAGTTTTATTGGTGGAGAAATACAGAGTATTTGGAGAAAACCACTGACCTATCACAAGTCACTGACAAATTTATCACATAATGTTGTATCAAGTACACCTCACCATGAGCAGGATTCAAACTCACAATTTTTGTAGTGGTAGGTACTGATTGAACAGGTAGATGTAAATCCAATTACCATACGATCACAAGTATGACAGCCCCTTTACTAGAAACAGAAGGGATTATTAGTTAGTCATTCATTTCTACAAAATCATCCCTTGTAGACTGGAAAAAATAATATATAACATCATTGGAGACTTATTTTGGAGCAATGGGAAGGGATAATAAGCTACATTTAAAGTTCATTTGGTCTTAAATACATTTTGTTCATGATTTGGTCTTTGTCACGAGTTTGACGAAGATGCATCTTTCAAAGATTTCAGGGTATCTTCCGATTTATGTAGTGTATACTTGCAAGACATCAGCAATGCTAAAAAAAAGAAAGAATTCAAACAATTTCAACATAAACTATTAAAGTAATTTTTTATTTATTTTATGAGGATTACATACAGCCAGATGCTGCTAGTAGCTCTCCTCATTAACATAAACTAGCAATGCTTACACAGAAAGTTTTCAAACAGTTTCAACATTGAACTAACAATGCTAAAACAGAAAGTTTTTCAAACAGTTTCAACATTGAACTAGCAATGCTAAAACAGAAAGTTTTTAAACAGTTTCAATATAAACTATCAATGTTATATTTCTTTTCTTTTCTATTGATTAAAGCAAATATCCTTTCAATAATATCTCAATCTCTACAGAATTCTCAGACATTTCTGTCAATGTTAAAATCTCGAAGATCCATAGTATAAAAAAAACCCCACATAATTTGAGAGTCATCATACAAACAGAAGTTTTACTTCATAACCAGTGGTCCTAAAAATGAAACTGGCTATTTTATACTTAAATTTTACCATGGTATAGCTGAAAAATACCGTTAATGGTGAATGTGAGACGAGAAATAGCAGCTAAAGCATGATTTGTTTCCTCTCTTTTATAATATCCATACCAATATATAAATACACTGAAGTTGGCATTAAAATCAAGCAATATAAATAACCATAAAGGCAGGCAACCTGTGGATGCAGGATTACAAACAGAGAAGACGCCTCACCTGGACATGCTGTTCTATATAAATAATCTATGTAGAATTTTGTACATTGTTTATTCCTGTGTATTTTCTTTAAAGTTCAATTCCAATTTTCATTGAATTTTTCACTTTTTATGCTTCCTGTGTAGCCAGGTATGACTGAAAACTGCTACCATTCAGATTCATTCTAAATGTTTCACTGTTGATGTTAATAACAGGACATATTTATTTACCATGGGTAAAAGGTAATAAAAATATATATTGAATGAACACTAAAATTACATGTACAAAGTGTTTCTTCTTTGCATCCATTTTATGTCACAGTTTATTTTTTATTAACAGTTATCAGAAGACAGATATCTTTATTTGAAATATTTTCCCAGTGATATTTCAATATTTACACCAAACATTTACAAGTTGACAGCACTTTTACCGTACTCATGGATTCAAATTTTCATTATTCAAAGAAACTTCCATTGATTTGTGGGTTCCTAAATTCACGGTTTCATACTTGGTATAGAATAATACTATGACATTTTTATAATTTGTTGGACATTATATTTCATGGTTTATTATTAACCACGAAATCCACATATATTGGTACTCCATGAATAATAATACTATCATAGTAAAATAAATCAAGTAAAAACAACTAACCATCAAGTCCCTCTGAAGCATCAGATAATATTGATTCCTCAAACTTCTTAGAAGGTTCCCAGAAGTCATCTGCCACCCATTTTTCTGGTTTTGGTAGTTTGTCTGTTTTACTTTCATGTTTCACTAGAAAATAAAATAATGATGGATACACATAGTACAGATAAATCTTCCAATCGGTGGGTATGTTTTCTCCTGTAAGTAAGAATCATGTCTCTGTCATACAGAAAGATGTAGCATGTTCTCCATGTAAATATTATGGTTATGCAGTTAATATTTATATAATAATGTTGTGTTTAGCATTGACTATGCAAAAATAGTGGCCAGTGTGGAAGATTAAGTGTATGGCCCACAAGGGGAATATTCCACATTGGCCACTATTTATATAATAATGTGTAAAGCATTGACTATGTGAAAATGGTAGCCAGGGTTGAAGACATAGTGTATAACCTGCAGGGGAGTCTTCCACCCTGGCCATTATTTTAGCATACAATTCTCCCCTTGAATCTAAGAATGAATTTCAGCATATACAGGATAGAAGGATGGATTGTCAGAGAGTCTCTGCACAGCTTTTTTAGATTTTAGATCATATAACATCAGTATCAGTGTAATAAATAACATTATTACCTTATAAAATTAGTTTTCCATTATAAATTCAATTAATTATTTTTTGCTATTTTGAACGAAATGCCCGGAGTTTCAATATAAATCAATCCTGGGCAGAAATCAAATGAACTATTGCCAGGGGAAATATGTCAAAAAACTATTGCCCGCTAAATTTCAAAATTTATAGAATTCTGAAAACTGCTTATGTATTTGACAATAAACATGTTACAAGTATTTCAACATGTTTAAATGTAAAATCAAGGTATTTTTTTTTTACCAAGGTTGGCTAATTTATCATGCAAGGTACATGGTTTGTCACAAAAAAATAAATTTGTGTTAATAATTGTATAAGGTAATAAAACAGTTATTTAATGCATATGAGGGCAATAGACTAGAAATTTTTTCCCTCGGTATCAGAGACCCCCAAGTGTGCTATTGCCCTCGGCCGTTGGCCTCAGGGCAATAGAACACTTGGGGGTTTCTGATACCTTGGGCAAAATATTCTGGTCTATTGCCCTCATATGCATTAAATAACTGTATATTAATACTCTTTTTACCATACTGTGATACAGAATAGTACCAGTGTATTGCTTTTATTGGGTACTATACGATGGGTGACAGGTTTAATATTGCCAATGAGGACTATCTCAGCTGTGTTGCTTTTTATCATTCTTCTGTGTTCATAGACTTGGAATATTGGTTTATAAAAAGCCAGAATGTAAGAAAAAATTCCAATGCAAAAAAACCATGGTAAATTTGATGTCGTAGTAATGTAACAAAAAGCTTAACCTTATTATAAAATCCAGAAATGATTTATGAAATGAATTCTTTTGCAAATGGATTTTTATGGTTTCCAGCTCCACATTCCACACATGTCCCATATCTTATATGTATGTTGACATTATGAGTCAACTACATCACAACTAAATTGAACAAAGATCCGAGTGTTAGAATTAAGGGACATTTTAATCGCCCGTTTTGACATTTGAAGCAGTCAAATTGGCCGGCAGCTGGTTCTTAGGCAAAACACTGATTATTGTGTTAAATCGTGATGAATTTGTTCTGTATTATGTTTGATTTGTATGATTGTAATGTAATGTAAGATCTTTTTCTCTATTGTGTAATCTAATGGTCTCAGGGAAGATTATTGTAGCTAACTAATAACAATTATCAATAATAGTTATTATTATTACCTGTATTATTGTATTGAAAGATAAAAAAATGTATAGTATTGAAATGATATAGTATCGAGTTATTGTTTTCTTTACATTTCTGTGTGCTTATCAAATCTTAATAAATGATATATATTATATTTCCATGAACCTACCTTCTAAAGAATCGTTTATTTTTCTACACATCTGGAAAAATTCACTTCCTCTTCCAATCAACTTTTCACCTAAATCAAATAATATTTTAATAATTAATTTTATTAGAAACTACACACATACACTATATACTGATGTGAATGTACATGTTGGGGGCCATCATGGTCGTGATCGTATTGTAGTTGGATTCACAACTCCCTGTGCAATCAGTGCCTATCATCACTAATGTTGTGAGTTCGAACCCGGTTCATGACGAGGTGTGCTCGGTACATGTACAACATTATGTGACAAGTTTGTCAGTGAATTGCTCAGGTTTCCTCCACCAATAAAACTGACTGCCACGATATAACTGACTGCCATGATATAACTGACTGCCACGATATAACTGACTGCCACGATATAACTGAAATATTGTCGAAAGTAGCATTAAACACAATAAACCTAATCCTAACCTATTTAAGCATGTTGTTTGTTTCTGAATCCCATTCATGTAAACTGGTATCATGTTTGTAAATTATTTGTGCTAATCTTTTACAAAATAAAACTGACTTAGGTAACATATGATTATTTGTTGTTCTTCATCTTGCATAGTGTCTTCATTTAATGTCAACAAAACTTTGCCCTAAAGTGACTTAATATATAGATATGATTAATTAAAAATATATATTTAGAATGTAGATGTAGATCTCAAACTCTCTTACCGTCCAACCATTCCAGATTAGGAAATAATGCAATCATATCAGACATGTAGTTTTGATGCAGACAAACAGGGTTAGAGAGTTCCTGAATCTTGTCACATAGTCTTAATGTCTTCAGCTTATCCAGTCCCGTCAGACATCGTAAACTGTCAACACTACAGTACAAAACAATTAAGAAATAATTCATGGAAGCCATAGTTTGTATCCAGTTTTAATATGGGTAATATTATTTATATAAAAATTATTTCGATTCTAGTAGGAAAAATCTAACTTAGTTTTTGAAGTGGAAGTCAGTAATGGAAATGCATGTCATAACAAAATCCACTAACCTTCATGTTAACAGTTGTTTTTCTTTTATGGATAACTAGATGGTGATGCAATTAAGTTACTGATCTTTTCCAATTTGATGGCATTTTGAATTTAGCAGCTTAACAAGTAAAATGCTCACAAAATTGTACAATAAATCAGTAACCAGCTTGTGTCAATGTCACCAGCATTCCTTGTAAACTACGTCACCGGAAGACGACAAATTACAAATATCAAAGTCAATAGATGGTTGTGTTAAGTATTATTTCCGTAAAAAATATATGTCTAAAAATAAAACGAGCATTTTTATGTTTGTATGCACCACAGTCCTGTACGAATACATGTATTCACTTAGGAATGATGTTTGTAATTTGTTCATCAATATGAATGTGCGATTTAAAATATATCGTGAGTTTTTTCACTGTACTTGTTATATAGCCAATGAAGGACTTCTTATTAGAATTTGTGATAATAATGATTTCATGGTATATTTCTATCATAACATTTGTACTTTAGATCTTTTTCAACAGAACTCCATATTTAAATATTCTTCTCAGAAACCACAATCATTAGATCAAACTTTGGATGGGTGGTCCTTGGTTGGTCTATTTTTATAATTGTGTGGGACAGACCAATCCAATCAAAAAATGGTTGCCACTAGTATATAGTCATAGACTCAACTTCTACATCTTAATCTGGAAATGTGAAAATTAGGAACAGTAAATTTGTTATAATGAGTTAAACATACATTCTGGGGTCTTGGGTGTGCAAATTTTAATTTAGTAAATATTCAGTAAATTTTGATAAAATTCATATTAAAATATTCTTCTCAGAATCTAGACCTATTTGAGAGTGGTGAATCTTGAATGGTTAAATATAAAAATAGAAAAGAATTGTCTGTAAAATATTTTGAGACTGTATATGACAGGTTGTTGTCTAATGTCTATAACCTTGATATTTCAATATCATATAGGCCTATACTAACAGTGTTACAAGTACATTTACCTTCCAATCAAATTTCCTACAAGATTTAAATGCTGTAAGCTTTCCAATGCTTGAAGTCCCTCTGAAAAAATTAATAATTTATTAAGTTTGAATTATACAAAGTGATACGTCTACACATAATGTATACATGCCTGAACATATGCAGCCATATATTTTGAAGAAAATCGGTATAAACAACTGAATTAGTTAAAAAAAACTTTTTAATTGTTGTATATTCAGTAACAAAATATTGTACAATAAAGATTTTACCAAATATACAGGAAAGAATAAAGTAAACACAGAATATACTTGTAATAACTTGCTATTATGTATAAATTTTAATTTTTTTTGAAGTGGAAGTCAGTAATGGAAATCAGCTAATTCAAACAAAATAAAAGAACTGCCTAGCGCATAAATGCACGACGTATCCCCCCCGCACTTGCATAATATTTAGTTTTATATATTTATAGAAAGCAGCCTTGCAGTCTTAATGTATAACATACTTTATTGAAGGATGGAGTATATTGCAGCATGATCTGAATAATATACAGGAAGTACTTCACTTTGAACACTGTGTAAACCTCTGATGTAAATATAGATTTCCCCCCAAAATCCTTACTTCAAATATTTCCATGTAAAAACCCATCCAAGATAATGATAATTACAAGCCACATGCAAAAAATTATTCAAATCTATCCATGTTTACTGAAGTTATCGCGTAAACAAGACAATTCTCAAAATCGGTGATTTTTCAACCAAAAACTAAGATTTTCCCCCAAAACCCTTGCTTCAAATATTTCCATGTAAGAACCCATCCAAGATAATGATAATTACAAGCCACATGCAAAAGATTATTCAAATCAATCCATGTTTACTAAAGTTATCGCGTAAACAAGACACAATTCTCAAAATTTGTGATTTTTCAACCAAAAAATATGATTTCCCCCCAAAACTCTTGCTTCAAATATTTCCATGTAAGAACCCATCCAAGATAATGATAATTACAAGCCACATGCAAAAGATTATTCAAATCAATCCATGTTTACTAAAGTTATCACGTAAACAAGACACAATTCTCAAAATTTGTGATTTTTCAACCAAAAACTAAGATTTTTCCCTCAAAACCCTTGCTTCAAATATTTCCATATTAGAACCCATCCAAGATAATAATAATTACAAGCCACATGCAAAGTATTATTTAAATCTATCCATGTTTACTCAAGTTATCGCGTAAACAAGAAAGTGTGACAGATGGACAGACAGACGGCCGCTATTACTATATCCCCTCACCGCTATCGCAGGTGTATAAAAATATGGAAATGTTTAGGCTACATTAAGAAAAATAGTATATTTAGTTATGGTAGCCATATCTTGGATGGACTGGAGGACATTGCTGTGTCTAAAAGGTGATCCCAAGGATCATCCTGCCAACTTTGTTTTAATTTGGCTATATGGTGTCGGAGAATAATATTTCTAAATTTTTAATAGTAACAATAGACACAAGTTGCTCAAATTGTTAAAAATAGCCATAACCACCAATTTCACCAGAGAAAAGAATATTCAAACAATTCATTATCATGTATGTAGCTATCGTTCAGATTTCAGCTCATTCCAGCTTAAAATGTAGAAGTTATGAACATGCTAATTTATTCTATTTTAGATTGATTGATCGATTTTTGGTGTTAAATGCCACTTTCAGCAATATTTCAGCTATATCATGGTGACCAGTTTTAGTGGTGGAAGTAACGGGAGTACCCAGAGAGAACCACCGACCATGGGCAAGCAATTGGTAAACTTTATCACTTGCGGCTGCGAGTCGAGTGCACCCTATTTTTTAATTTACAAAGCCGGGCGCGAACCCAGGCCGTATTGGTGATAGGCTTGTATGAGTTGTTAGGTAATCCAACTACCTAGCTCATTGAGCCACTCAGGCCCTCTATTTTTAGCAATGGAGGCCATCTTGGATGAATGGCAAGGATGGAATGTCTGTGGAATACATCTTTAAAAAGGGACACCCAAGACATGCCAGTCAGGTTTAGGTTAATTTGGTTCAGTGGTTTATTTAATGCATAATTTGTATATGGGTACACTTGCAAAAGGACTACTGCAAGCTAAGATTGCACTTTTTAAAGGATATTATGTAATTGATCAGCAAATGATATGTTGTAATATAATATAAATGAATGATATGTTTAAACTTGGTGCATTACGGAATCTAAACAATAGATAACTTTCAGTGGTCTATTATGATCGGTTATGGAAATACAGGCTCATACATACTGAAAAATTGCCCAAAAATGCCTGTAATGAGTGGCCACTTCATATTTTTCCCTTTTTTAAATGTGTAATACATTTTTCTCTTAGGAATAACAAAGTTAAGGTCAGTTTCAGTTTATAGAGAATTATCTCTAGTTTCTTTTGGTATATAACATGTAGCACTTCAATATAATATCTTTATCAGAGAAGATGTAATCAAAATATGATGGTATGTAATCGTTTTTAACCAAATAGTCATTCACAAGATTAACAAGGAATTATATGGGGTCATCTTCTTATTTATCTACATTATATACAGTTATTCTTTTGTTGAGAGTGTGAGGAAGAACTGTGACCAAAAAAAAATGGAACGAATTCTGATCATTTTTTTAATTCAAGTCTTCAAAGTTTGAAAAGACATTTTCTGAAACCCATGCTGTCCCATACGTAAGCCATATTTCCATGAAAAGTACATACTTGAAATATAAGATCTCACTTTTAACTTGAATGGTATCTAGGTACCTAAGTATAAATAACCTTGGTTTTGACTATCACCAATTAATGTAGACAAGACAAGACATCAAAGTCAATTTGAAATGTCCCATACGTAACACTTTTTTTTGTCCCATACGTAAGGTAGAAAATTTTCTCTTAATTTCCTTTACTGACTTGCATTCTTTGCATCATTACATTTCAAATACACTGATGACTACATAAAAATAGGATTAGCTCCTTTATCCATCCAAAAAGTTGTTTATAGAGTTGTAAGAGTGTTTGCTCTTTCTTCCCAAACTTAACAAAATATTCCCATTTTGTCAAGAATAAGCTAAATAAACAGTCACATTTGTAAAAAAGTAGAAAACTAAAAAATCAGACAACATTTCATTACTTTCTAAATTAAATGTAAGTGAAATCCACAACAAAATAAATATTGCAAACTTTTGTCCCATACGTAAGATGTTGGGATTACACTATATAGTCCTATATGTGACAAAAAATATCAAGTTTTTCTGGTAAGAATGTGTCAAATGCTACAATTCTAATTCTGAATACTATACAATGTGTTGACTACTTAGTTAAATCAGCTTAGTCAGTCTAAAATTTGTTTATTTTTTGCAAGAAACAAGAATTGGTATTTGTATTTGCTTCTTTTTTGGAAAAAGAATAGCTGCCTGGTGATCCAATGCTGGTTGTTTCATATAAAATTAACTTAAAAGGTCTAATATATTATTTCTACCACCTTACTACTCTGAAACACTTGGAAGATTTAAATATGATGTTTCTGGATTATTTAATTTTACTTCTATATATAGGCTATAAAATCTTACGTATGGAACATAATTGTAAAAAGTATTATTTTATCCTTATAAGAATGAGTCAAATGCTACAATTTTAATTCTGAACACTATACAAAATGTAGACCTCATAATGTAATCAGTTTATTCAGTCAAAAATTTGTTTATATTTTGCTAGAAACAGGAGTTAATATATATGTGTTGTTTCTTTTAAGGAAAAAAAAGAGACTTATTTGGTGATTCTTTCTGATCATTTTTATATCAAATTTATGTAAAAGGTTTAGTTTACAATTTTCATCACCTTATTTCTTTGAAACAATTGGAAGATTTTAATATAGAATGTTATTGTTTCATTTAATTTTACTAAATATGGCCAATCTTATGTATGGGACAAAAATATGGAAAATCAGACATTTCAAAAATAGTATATTGTGAATTTTACATATCTTAATAAATTTTTTTTTTGGTTAAAAGAATAGTAAAATTTCATAATCACTATGTTAAATGAAAAATAGTTTGCTTGTGTGATTTTTAAAGAGAAAAAATCAACAATTTTTTCAATTATTTTGAGGCAGCTTGAAAAATGGGAAAATTATAAAAAGATATCTTACCAGAAAGCCCTGGTTGTTCTATAGAGTTGAAAGCAAGCTAGTTCTGATTTCAAATTATAATAAAGCAATTGATAAAGTCTTTAAAGGAAAAAAAATTAATAATCATAACATACAGATTTTTTGACAGCATTATCTTTAAATACATTTTTTCAATCAAAATGATGGAAACTATCCCTGATCAGTTGGAATCTTGTAGATATGATGTTTGTGTTCAAAAACAATTAAAATTTGGAACAATTAAAGGTGTTTCATTTTTCACCCTAATTGGCCACTAAAAGTGCAACCTTAGCTTGCAGTAGTCCAAAAGTATATAATTTTACAGAAACACAGCGAAAAAATGCATAAACATGCAAATCTTGTTCAGATTGCAGCGCATTCAGAATGCAATTTAGAAGTTTTAGCCATTTAAAGAAATTTCTTGTTTTATAAATGCACATGTCATGGTGGCAATATTAAAATAACAGTAAGAAGATTTTTGAACTCCCTATCCTGTTATTTGCAACACTTTTGTAGATAAAAACATACTTTTGTATTAATCATGAAAACAAATTAATTGACAACAATTCCAAGATGTCTTATCAAGGGAGATAATCATCTAATCAATTCTTTACACAGTTGTAATGTTATAATGGTTGAACATATTTATGATAATTTAAGACAAATTACTGGCAATTGGCAAAAATAACTACCAAAGGGAGACAATCGTTTTTACCAATTACACACATAAAGCATAAATTTTTTCTACCTTTTTCTCTATAAACATGATGCTATATTTGTTTTCAGCTGTTTCTGGACTCGTAGCAATATAAATACTTACCACAGAAGACATTTGGAGTATATGTATAATTGGTATATGAAATTAATCTTATACCAGCTCTAATCAGTTAATTTAATACTTTTAGTATAAAAAGAAGAAAACTAAGTTTTCATCAGAAATAATTGCCTATTCATTTTACTGTATTTGAATATGACATTCAATCCATTTGAGACAGAACATGGATGTAAAGTTATTTCTGAGAGAGAAAAAAAAGCATGATTGGCATTCAACACCAATCAATCAATCAGTCAATCAAAGCATATGATTCTATCACATGTATTTTGTTAACTGATTTATTGATAACTGAAATCAACTATTTTTTTTTCTTTTGCTTAGTAAATTTCTTACCAAGGGAGACTATTCTGTTTGCAGATAGATTAAGATGAGTAAGATTGTTAAGGCCTGCTAGTTTAGTCAATTTACATATATCATTTCTAGATAGATTCAATCTTTCTAAGGATGCACATTCACTGATACAACCAAGGTCAGATATACCTACAAAAGAAACAGAATGATTAAAACATGTGTAAAGCTTATTATCATTGAGTATGAAATTTAATTTTTGCATACCAATTTTTCTGGTACATGTATTAAGAAATTCCTTAATGCAATTGTTCTTCTACGTGGATACCGTACTTGTGAACTTGTAATATAAATCTAACAGAGAGACAGTAAAACTTCTATTTGTTGGCATTTGTTTTTTAAATTAGTTTCAGCATTTTCAACAATATTTCAGTTATATCGTGGCAGTCAGTTTTATTGGTGGAGGAAACAAGAGTACCAGGAGAAAACCACTGATCTGCCGCAAGTCATTGACAAACTTTATCACATAATGTTTAAGACAGGTAACTATCTACTGTATAAAAAGTATACTTGAAAGATTTCTTGTTAATTATTTGACCCATACTTAAAACAAGCATTAATATTCTACTACTGTAAATATATAATTACCTAAGTCTCTCAAGTTAAGTGAATGAATGCTTTCTAAATCAAATTCACCACTTCTTGTCTTTAATAAAATTTTAGTTACCATTCCATCTATAGTAAATAAAACAAATTTATCATTTAGAAAATAAAAATATGCTGTTCACCATAATTCAATAATTAATTACTTATAACACAATTACAAGTTTTGATAAAGAAGCAATCCATGCATCTTCAACATTTCCAACAGAAACACTACATAAAACAGGAAAGATTGAAGTATTATACTAGAAATATGATATAAAAATGGTGTAATCTGGAGACTAAAGAAAAATTAAGGCTTGATACTTTTTTTTAACTTTTAAAAAGTACTATATCCATGAAAATTATTGTTTTGCATTTCAACCAGTTTCTACAGTTCTTTTTTATCAGTTGAAGATGAACCCAAAGAATTTATAATTTGATTCCATATGGGTACATATCTGGTAGAAAACTTTTTTAAATTCGACAAGCCCCTAGTTGGCCCTTCGTCCTACAATATAAGACTCCTGATGTTTCCAATTGTTTATTTTTACTTTTTTTTTTCTTTTTTTTCTTTTTTATCTTGGGAAGCATGGGATTATTATGCAAATTCAAGATATTTGGTATCAATTTCTCAAATTGTAATTCAAATCATTTAACTGTTTATTACAATAGCATTCAGCATACTAAAGTTAAACTTAGAATGCAATATACTTTCATTTCAGTTCAAAGAAAATCCCAAGTAAGTGCATGTGAGAAACACTACGTGTTCCAGTCGTTCAAATGATTAAGGTTATGCATTTTGTTTTTAAACGAAATGTGTACACCAATAATAATAATGTTGCTCTTTTTACTTTAATATGTGTCCAAGTGACCTGTTGGACAGTATCTCATGTTCATTTACATCCAAGAAAACTTATTTGAAAGTACCTGTCACAAGTAAGTAAATTTGCTTAGTACAGTGAAACCTGTCTAAACCGAACCTCCTTGGGACCAACTTTTGTGTTCAGAATATACAGGTGTTCGGTTTATACAGGTTAAATTAACAAAAATTTACTGCATTAGGACTTTATTTTAAAAAGTTCGGTTTATACAGGATTTCGGCTTATTCAGGGTTCGGTTTAGACAGATTTCACTGCATTATTTAAATATGATGCTTTATCAATTTGCAAAAAAATATTCTATTAATTTTCCTACTCAAATTCTAAGCTTGCTATGCCAATTAGTAATGGAAAGGAGTCAAAATAAGGGGGGGGGGGGGGGGGGGCTATATTTTTTTATGGTTCATATTTCAACTGTATTTTGTTGTATGGCCCTTGTGGGCCATTGATTGGTCAATACAAATTCTATTCTATTGATATTGAATGAATTTGAAACCCTTTTCCATATTTTTGCTATTCATCACCTTCCATTCTCATTGTTTACATGTTTCTATATAAAACTATGTACACCACACATAATTTTTAAAGGGGTGCTATATATTCCAACCAATATATTTTAAAATAGAGAAAAAGTCAAATCTGTATTATGTGAGAAAATGGAATATTACAGGATACTAAATTTTTATATATTAAATAAACAATGTTTTTGTTTTTATTTTATTTTACGGGGATATCACGGTTTTACTTTATCAACTTCCGGCCATTTTGTTGGCGGCTTCTACGAACGAAAGACCTTGAATTGTATATGCAAATTAATTTCAAATCGTTAATGAAAAAGCAAAGACATACCATGTATACATGTCATTGAAAACGTAAGAATGAAACCTGACAAATATTACCTGTAAAAACATAGTACACAAAATATAACGCACCAAAAATGAACATGCCTGTGCCTGCTAAATATTAAACCCATTTGTATTCACTTGTCCACTTAAAGGTTCATATTGACACATTAGCTAAGGTTACCCTGAATTTCATACTGACGAAAGAGCAAAATCAATGCAAAATTTAAATTTTAAAGGATAGCAGTACCTGTAGTCTTGAAAAAAGTTAAATACCACAGACACAGCCTAGGAGTAGGTTCTTTATATATAGGCTATGATTATGTGGTATCATGCTAGTCAATGGACATAAGTATTCGACACCCTCGATTTTACACTATATATTTCATATAAAACCACATTTTTAAAAAAAGTCTATACGGATTTTGATCATTTTTGCACCAGAAGAAGCAGAAATATTTAAAGATTATTTGTTTATTTTAGCATGATTTTCCATTAGATTGCCTTTATTTTAGCATGATTTAAAGACAATTTTTGTTTTCTGACGTCAAATTTGCTATATATTTAACCAAAATAAAATCGGAAAAATCATCATTTGTGTTTAAATTCACAGAAAACAAAAACCATGCAGACAAAAATTACTATCAGATAAACAAATAAAATTCAAAGAATTATGTGTGTCTTGAAAAAATTTCATAAAAATCTGCCCAGAGATAGCTTTAAAATATTTGTTTGAAAAAATGTGGTTTTATATGTATATAGTAAAAAATCGAAGGTGACGAATACTTATGTCCATGGCCATGGAAATTAGCGACGGACCGCATCCGATAAATTTCCCGGCGGTCCAGTAGTTTTCGTTATCTCACCGGACCAACTGTCCGGTAAATTGTTTTGTCAGCCTTTAAGATAAATCAAGGTTCTCGGTAAATTCAACTTAAAAATATTTCTAATTCTCTTTTATTTGTTATTTTTAGATCAAGAAAAATCTAAAATAAATAATACATATCGTAATTGATAATCAGGAGTTTTGACAAAGACACTAACTATTTACGACAGTTATTGTCGTAAAATTTTGATGTTGTAAAATATTTCGTGTGACTACAGTGATCGTGGTACAATGTATTTCGGAAAAATAATATTATTCTCTAGAGTTTTTTTCATTAACAATCGTCGTTAATTTGGAACATTTTATCACTTCAAAACACGGTGGTCATGGCTTTCTTGCAGTATAAGACAGGAGCCATTAAAGAGAAAAGTAACCACAGAGGAGACGAGAGAACGGCAGAAACAGTATGAAAAAGACTGAGAACGTAAATTTATTGATTCTTGGAAGCAGGACCGACCCTGGCTTCATCACCATGTTGAACAAAATGTTATGGTCTGCAACTGGTGCATCGAAGCCAATGGACCAAAAGAGCTATACATATATTCTTTTGTAATTCCAAATTCTGGTTTCTAATTATACTTTTTCTTTTAGAGCTATTATTTTATTCTATTTTTTTTTTTTTTTTTTATACATATAAGGATTCATTTGTTTAGATAGAATGAATATTTCATTTAGTAATTTTTAATGTCACAAATAGTTTTGTAATTTTAGAGTGGAAATATACCTTAATGAATATGATCATGCTGTATACAATAATATATTTATGGACATCAAATTGTCATCCCACTTGGACACATTATACTGATTCAGAGCCAACCAGTCTTTGCTTTTTCTCCTTAATGCTGTGTACTTAACAGAGAAGCAAAAAATACCAATTATATAGTCTTTGGTCTGACCCGACTGGAGCTTGAGCACTCGCTCGCTAACCTTTACGCCGCTGTCTAATTGTAGATATTGCTGTTTGTGATTGCAAGTTTAATGCAATCAATATGTGACACTTAAATAAAATAAATTTATTATTTAAAAAAAAAATCATTATTTTATTGTCGGTCCTGTAAAATCTAGTTCGGTCCTGTAATTCTTCACAGTTCACAGGACCGAATGTCCTGTGAATTCAAATTCCTAATTTCCTTGACT
This sequence comes from Bathymodiolus septemdierum, assembly GCA_963383655.1. Classification (NCBI taxonomy): domain Eukaryota; kingdom Metazoa; phylum Mollusca; class Bivalvia; order Mytilida; family Modiolidae; genus Bathymodiolus; species Bathymodiolus septemdierum. The sequence continues at coordinate 43,786,269 of OY726520.1, forward strand.
GGTCCATGGACTGTAGTTATAAATTTAAGAAAATTGGTTGAAATAACATGTGAATGCACTGTGATCTGCCTATATGCTGAATATACAATGATATACCAGTGTAGTTGTTGAGTTTGGTGTGTTGGCACACCACATTTTGTGGCAACATGTGTATTCAATAAACACACCTACATTGTATGTAATATGTGTATTCAATAAACTCACCTACATTGTATGTAATATGCTTGCATAAACTGGTTTTTTTTTAAAATAGAAAGTTCTTGAATTCCATAAGTCAGAATAATGAGCTGCATGAAAATGGGTAGTTCAACATTTCTTCTGAGTTTTTGTTTGAAATTTTTCTTTCAGTCTATAATACCAATTATGCCTACCGGTAATTAAAAAAAATCACATTATCTTCTGCTGGAACTTGAGCTGAAAGGATCATTAGTTGGCCCACTTACAAAATTGTGTGTGACACTCCCACCCTCCATCCAAGATAGCTGCCATTACTATACATGTAAGCAGAAATTTCATTAAATGGCAGCAAAAAAAAGGAACCATTTGAGATATTTCTGTTAAATTTAGATGTCTAATTGAAATACAGGTGAGTGATTACAGGATCCTGAATGCATCTTGTTTGCATGTCGACTGCTTATAAAATGAAGAAAATTGTAATTTTATATGATAATTCATGACACATGTCTGTCAGATTATGATTACATGTGGAGACGAGCATATCATGCCCTCATGGTGCAACTTTTTATTCATTTTCAGAATCCACACTTATCAGTAGTAGGTGATCAGTATTTGCAATGATGGGAGATCCTCTAGACATGAAGCAGATTTTCTTTACTAATCTGCAGCTGCTGGGGTTAGATGCAGCAGCAGAAGGAATGGGTAATAAAATTCCTTTTAACAAGTAAGTAATTTATATTATATATTATAATTAATCAGTATCCATGGGTATAGAAATAGGACCTTATATCTCTTGGAATTACAAGACACTTAGGGTTATGTTGTGTAACACGACTTTTAACAATATTTCTGTTATATCATGGCGATCAGTTTCATTGGTGGAGAAAACCACTGACAAACTTGATTAAATAATGTTGTATCGGGTACACCTCGCCATGAGCAGGATTGGATCTCACCACATTAGTGGTGATAGGTATCACGACTTCGGCGGCCCCACAAGACAATTAGGTCTTAGACATAAGAAATTGATGTTGACTAAGTCATTTTTTCACTAGATTTTATAAAGTGTACATGAGAGAGACTCACATTTAGAAGTAAGAGTGATTTTATCACTGTTCTTCATGTTATAGTTATTTCTTATAATTTGTTGTAATGACTCTTTTAATTATATTTTGTTTTTCATAATACATGTATATTGTATTTATGCAGTGATTTTCTGACTGCATTTTTGGGGCTGAATATCGGCCCCAGTCCCAATGTGAAAAAGACTTTTCCCAATTTCATGGGGGGGAATTCCCAATAGCGTGGTGATAAAATTATTCGTAAAAATCGTTAATGAAAGCTTTTTCAAATGAAATTAAAAGCCAAACATTTTCAAGTTTATGACCTGGTTACTGTTTGTTTTGATATGCAAACGAAATACTATGCAAAAGATACCGGGAACCAGTGCAGTATATTGGGTCGCTTGATTTGTTGAAAGTTGCATGTACTGGACTGCGATAAAACTTCAGTAAAACGAAAGCGGAAATTGTAGTATTTGGAATAAATTTTATATTAAAGATGTTTATTGATATAAATTTAATATTAAAATAGTAAACATGTCCTGTGTTTTACGTTGCTTGATATTTTGTCAATTCATTGGGAATTAAAAACGGAAAACAGTTGATGAAGCGGAATACGCGAATTATTGCCAATTGAGTTTTAAAGTTAAAATAAAAATGTCACGATGTTGCATAATTCTAAATATTTACCAGTAATGATGGATTCAAGTACAGGTAACTTGAATCCTTTGGATTAAAAAAAGTTTTTACCGCCCAAGATCAATGAGATTGATGATGTTAATAAAGATAGTGAAACTGTTTGAAGTGAGTCCGACCCACTACCACAGTACCTATCACCGACTCTTGTACTGATACACCATGTCCCCCAGAAGTTGAACGCCTTGTTACCACTGTCAGTGTCACTTCAGAAACAAGAAACAACAAATTCAAATTCTTTATTACCTAACACAGCTTTAAATGACATCCAACAACATGTAAATAGTGCAAATAGTGGCAATGTTCAGGACCTATGAGAAAGGGGGAGGGGGGTTCAGCTGGTACATCAGTCTGGGGCCTGGAGAACCAAGAAGGGGCCTGTTAATCTCTGAAGAACTCCATAGCCTTAGATTTCGGAAGGTTTTCTCATGATCTCGGTTAGGATTATAAATAAAAAAGATATATTATCTTAATAGCAGTAGACCAGATTTTAGTGACTATAAAATAACTTCAACAAGTAACACCTAGCTGCATCAACTGATTATGTTTGTCACTGCTTTGTATCAAGTACAGGTATATGTTATCTGGACATTCTGCTGCACAGGAAATAAAGCATTTATGAAAGCTTACCAGTGGTTTTATTGAACCTCAAATCCTCAATTTTGAGGGAAGTCTCAGTCTCGTCTGTCTCTGGGGCCCCAAAGCAGTCTTGTTCTGCCTTGCAAAATTTCTCTTGGAGGCCCTGGCGATGTTGATAATGATTCGCAATCTGACTGTCAATCTGATTTGGACAGTTGTGCTCCAGAGGTCGTGGTACCAGATGCCAGGGTTTTCAGTTCAATAAAGAATGAACAAAGAATTTGTTACTGTTGGCATTAACCTTGGTAAAGTATGACCACTATTCTATTACTGGACATCCAAACTAATAAATTTATTGCTCTTCCCAACTTTTCCCAATTCACATCATTTACACGCTAATTTTCCCAATTATAAGGGACCCAGGCCCCAGATACAAATGAGTAGGAAAATCACTGATTTATGGTTTGTACATATCAATGACATTAATCCGTTTTAGAAGGAAAAAAAAACAGTTCAGCAAAATAATTTTGATGCCATTTTTTACAGGAATATGTTTGATCTTCCAAATAAGAGGGGAAGTGAAGTGGTGCTGCATTTACTGTTTGAAAAGTTAAATCCTGTGATGTGTAAAGAAGAATTTAGGTAGGATTGGTTGATTTACAATAAAGATGAATTATGTGATGTGTAGAGAAGAATTTAGGTAGGATTTGTTTATTGACAATGAAGTTAAATCCTGTCATGTGTAGAGAAGAATGTAGGTAGGATTTGTTTATTGACAATAAAGTTAAATCCTGTCATGTGTAGAGAAGAATTTAGGTAGGATTTGTTGATTTACAATAAAGATGAATTATGTGATGTGTAAGTTAAAATTGAGGTAGGATTTGTTGATGATCTTTTGCTGGTCAACTCAAAATTGTGTCAGCTTGCAACAGATATCAGAACACCAGCAGTGTATCTGATATACTAACTACATTAAACTGGCACACACTAGCAGAACGCAGACTACACACCAGAATCATCATGATCTATCAAATAGTACATCAACTTGTTGCAATACCATAAAGCACAATCCTTATGACTCAAGAACCAGGAAAATTCACCAACCAACTTTTAGGCAAATATACAGTCACACAATGGAACAATCTACCAGAATCCTGCACACAAACTCAACCAGTTGACACTTTGAGAGAAGAGCTCACACCTGCTGTTCTCTGTACACTCATTTAAAACTGAAAATGTAAATAGTTTTTTTCACCTTTGTTTCATTATTGCACTAATTTAATTATTTGGCTGTAAATATTGTATTATAAATTTACTCTTGTCCACTCATGCAACAGTAAATAATCATCAAGTGGCTAATTGAAAACCTAAAGAAGAAGAAGAGGAAGAAGAACATTTTCAACAAGATTATTTATGTATTTTTTGTTCATATTAATCAATTTTATCATATATTTGAACAAATTATTTCAATATTTTTCAGACACTGTTGGCCTATTATAGATAAGCAACAAGAGGCACAGTTCAGAAGGACATGCAGTAATTGGTTGAATAATATTTCTAAGGTAAAGTGGATTTCCATATACCAGTATCATTTTGACATTAAAAATATTCTTGCCCGAGAGCATGATTTTAGAAAAGTTTATCATCCTTAATCATGACTTGACTAATTTGGAAACAATCATTGCAAGAAAATGATACACTTGATATGGCATTACGGAAAGATCTTCAAAGTAAAATGCAAATTATTTGTCATATATTTAAGGTTTTTGTATGATTTTTTTTTTTAATCTTTAGTCATTCCGAAATTTCTAGAGCCCATAATGTAATTTCATTGGTTGTGCTTTAATGTCTCTGTCTTTAGAATCTACTTATTATTGAAATTTAATGTGTAGGGAATGATCCTGAAGGAGTCCTCTACAAAGACTGAAAGAGTATGTGGAATGAAAATCCATGATGCCTCTGGCTTTAAATTTGTCTCTCATTCCCTTCATTCAAGATTGCTAAGTATATAAACTGAAGAATATTAAAAGCTGGGTTTGTCAATATAGGCTTCTTTGATCATCTTGAATTTTTGTTTGTATTTTAGGGAATTCTTAAGGCCACAATCAAATAGTCCTTGGAATTACATCTACTTATGAAATCGTTGCCTATATGGCTATAACCACTACAGTAGTGAGTTTGACTCCTGCCCATGGCAAGCTTATGCTTATGCAAATTTATGATAACGATGCTAGTTATTTATACATCTAAGGTGTACTGTCATTTTGTGATAATGATACTAGTTATTTATTTAATTAAGATGTACTGTATAATTTCAGAATGAACCTGATTCACATTTACCGAGGATTACAGGATCATTATTTCTGTCACCAGGTGGCGATAAATTTATCCGGTTATTACTTCACTTTTCTAGATATGTGCTGCAACAAGATATAGAGAAGATGGGTAATACTATATATAATCTATGTTTATTTACTAATAAACTAAATGAAAAGAGTTTAAATTTTGTCATACAACTGAAATATATACTGTACTCTGCTCTGTATAATACTTAATCTTTTGTTCAGAGAAACATATTGCCTAGACCAGAGCTCACCAAACCAGGCAAAGTGGTCAAGTGGTCAAAACTCTCGCCTATGTCAGCTGAAATTGCCTTCCCTTGACTCCAAAGCGAAATTAAAGTCATCTTGTTTCTTTAAATGCAAGTCACTCCTTTCTTGCAAATAATCTGCGTTTTATGGTAAAGCTGATTGACAAAGCAATTGTAATCAATGTTAAAATACATAAGAATGATAGAAAAAGGCTTTATTCAAGCAATAAAGAAAATTTAACTTGTTGAGACAAAAGTATCACGGCAAATTTCTAAATTTGTACTGACGAAATTCCAGGTGAAAATTAAATCCCAAATCTAAAAGTAATCGGACAGAAGCTTCCTGTACCAAATGTGTTGTTGAATTGTGTTATATTTTTTATTATTCTAACACAACTTGAGTTATTTGTAGCTTTTTTAAAGGTAAACATAAACAATCAATTTGTAAAGTTTTAAACATAGCGGCATTTTAATAGAAACAAGGGGAGGTAGCTCACATTTTGATATAATATATATCTTACAGATGTCAATGCGAAACGATTAAAATCTAAAATCAACAAATATAAGATTAACAACAATAATATTAGCAAGTACAAAACATGAATCTAAAGTTAAATATGAAGGATATTAACAAGATTCAAATGCAATTTTTTTTTAAATGATGCAAAGAAACAACACATCTTGGCAGAAACATGTCTCTATGAAGCTGGTGGAAGTCTCCCTGCCATGCCTTCACTTCTCCCTCATGTTCTCTGAAGGAGAAATCAAGTCTCCCTGTGTGATGAGCCCTGCTAGACGTTTGATTATTTATATATATATATCACAATCTGTAATTGAAAATGAAGGGATGTATATTATATATAAATGTGTACACAACCATTTGTGATATACAGTGAAATCTGACTAAACTGAACCATGAGAAAACCTGTCTAAACCAGACAGACTTTACAATCCTATCTATAGTAAAACCTGCCTAAACCAGACAGACTTTACAATCCTATCTACAGTAAAAACCTGCCTAAACCAGACAGACTTTACAATCCTATCTACAGTAAAACCTGCCTAAACCAGAAAGACTTTACAATCCTATCTACAGTCAAACTTGCCTAATCCAGACAGACTTTACAGTCCTATCTACAGTAAAACCTGCCTAAACCAGACAGACTTTACAATCCTATCTACAGTAAAACTTGCCTAAGCCAGACAGACTTTACAATCTTATCTACAGTAAAACCTGCCTAAGCCAGTCAGACTTTACAATCCTATCTACAGTAAAACTTGCCTAAGCCAGACAGACTTTACAATCCCATCTACAGTAAGACCTGTCTACGCCAGACAGACTTTACAATCCCATCTACAATAAAACCTTCCTAAACCAGACAGACTTAACAATCCTATCTACAGTAAAACCTGCCTAAACCAGAAAGACTTTACAAACCTATCTACAGTAAAACCTGTCTAAACCAGACAGACTTTACAATCCTATATACAGTAAAACCTGCCTAAGCCAGACAGACTTTACAATCCTATCTACAGTAAAACCTGCCTAAGCCAGACAGACTTTACAATCCTATCTACAGTAAAACCTGCCTAATCCAGACAGACTTTACAATCCTATCTACAGTAAAACCTGTCTAAACCAGACAGACTTTACAATCCTATCTACAGTAAAACTTGCCTAAGCCAGACAGACTTTACAATCCTATCTACAGTAAAACCTGTCTAAGCCAGACAGACTTTACAATCCTATCTACAGTAAAACCTGCCTAAACCAGACAGACTTTACAATCCTATCTACAGTAAAACCTGCCTAAACCAGACAGACTTTACAATCCCATCTACTAAATGTTTGTAATTTAAACCTGTGTAAACCAAACACCTGTCTAAACCGAACAATTTCTTTAGTCCTAAAGGAGTTTGGTTTAGACAGGTTTTACTGTATTAAGAAATTCCAAAGTTTTGGAAGTGACTACACATTCTTTCTATGTATATATTAGTCTCAAACAAGTGTACCAGGGGCCGCCGTGGTCGTGATCTTATGACGTATTGATCATATCAATGACTTAAGGCAGATTGGTGGTTTTCTCAGTGTACTCCGGTATCCTCCACCAATAAAGCTTAGATATTGTTGAAAGTGGCATTAAACATCATATCCCTAAACCTATCCAAAGTTTATCAATAATAGCTGACGGCTAATTTATACTTACACAGCCTGTTTGACAACAGTCACTAATAACCTCTACATTCAACTTTCAGGATTATGGGAGATATCGACTATATATAGGCCCATGCCGAGTATACTGGTGTAGTCAGTCAGACACGAATCAGCTAATATTGACCTCATTTTTAATATTCAAAGTCAGCTATGTATGGCTACTTGTAATGTGAATTTTGAAATCTGTGCAAGTGAAAATGAGATGCCTTTGTTTGTTTATAAAATTGTTTTCTATTTCATCCTCAGTTTTCTTCTCTTTTTTCTTTTCAGGGGGAAAAGAAAAGGATCATATTCGTTACCCAGAACTAACACAACAAACGGTCTCATTTGGTGAAGCTATTGGTAATTCTGTCCAGTGTTCTATGGTACGGAATAGGAAGTTCTTGTTGGAGGAATCACAGATCATTTTAGCACTCAATAGGGAATGGAAGGAGTATACTAAGTAAGAAGTAACATGTATACTAACAACTGTTCCATACTGATATCTTTTTTTTTTTTTTTTTTGGATATAACAATACTTTATTGTTTGACTCACCTGTTAACAAAACACCTTAGACTCCTAGGTAAGGGCTTTTCCAGGAAAAAATACCCGGAATGCCATTGATTTTTTTTTATCTAGGTGGGGGGCGTAAAACATATTTCTTTTCTTGTGGTTGTTGTCAAATTTCTATTTAATTAATCGCGGTTGTTGGTATTTTTACCATTTTGGTATATTAAAATAGACCTACTTACCGGCAAGTTGTGTCACTGTGTTGTTCGTTAAACGGTGTATAATATTCGGTTGTTTGTTCCGCGATTTCACTTCTTTTGCATGTTTTAAGCCAAATTGTCTCCCTTTATCTTCCGAAATATTCCGAATGATATGTTATGTAAAAGATGGAGAAATATGAATAATGAACTGATACCTGGTTCTTTTTTTTCGTTCCTGGGTTCCGAGATAAAAAGTACCAGTCGAAAACGAAACGTGGTCAAATGCCAAAATGAACTGGAATAATGAACAAATTTGTCACTGGTTAACAGCCGTGGGCCTGGGGGAATATGTTCAGGTGTTTAGAGTATGTTTGTCAATCTAGGTATCACAGGAAAGGAATCGTCTGCTTTCGGCGATTTCGCTTATCCTTTTGGTGAGGGAAAGAGGGGGGAGGGAGGGTCCTCGTTTCAAATTTAATTTCTATTTTCTAGGTGGGGGTCATTTTAGGTATTTATATTTATGTGGTGGTACCCCAAAAAAAATTATAATTCTAGTGGTAGTACCCCAAATTATTGACGGAGTTCCAACCCCCCCCCTCCCAGGTATCTTTTCCTGGAAAAGCCCTAAGCAAAAAATAATCTAAGGTTAAAATTTCGAGCCTCCAGCGAGAAATTTTAAAGTTTAACTATCGAGACTGTAGAAATACGATAATCAACTGCTCACAAAGAAAGATTCTGTTTTTCTAATTCTTTAATACGTCAATTATTTCGTTTTAAAAATATACCACTTTAAATACCCTGTGGGGAACCCATCACATTCCATTTGATGACGTATTTTAGTGTTGATATGAATACGCTATTCATAACGATGTCGCTTGAAGAAAACAAAATATTGAAATGACACTGTTTTTCATTTGAAGTAAACAATAGTTAATAACAAATTACAATTGAAGAAAGTATTTGAAATGCACTAAAATCTTTAAAAAGTCTGGGTCATGACCTTTCGAAGATCCAATCAGAAACCGAGAACAAAAAAAATCACATGTGATGGAACAAATTTTTCTCTCACCGGTAAAAAACACGAAGAACAGCCAAAGAATTAGAGAAAACATTATTCTAATTCTTCACTGGCTATATAAACAAATGGCATGATAAAATTCCTGATATCCTACCGTGACATCTGCTCGGTCATGCAATAATGTCGGTCATTTGTTTTGATTTACAATTCTCGCGCAGCACGAGACCAATGACGTCATTCTGTATATTCATAGCGTACATAAACACAGAGGGAATACTTTTCAACGTCAAAATTACAAGATGAGATTAAAACAGAGAAGTTTGAATTTAATAAATTCCATGCAAGTAAAAAAGATCCTTTTTACTAATGTCTTTTTTTCCTGATCATTATGCATGTTAAATATGTTTCCATCGATGGTATTCCCCAAACATTTGTATTTTTCCGGTTTGTTGACATAATCGACATCACAGTTCATGACCGTTTCTGGAATGTAGGCCAAGCAAATTGTATTTTAAAATACTTTGAAAATATGATGATTGATCATTCAGATTCCACCATTTTCTAGAAAATGGCCGATTTTACCGGGAAAATACATGCAAGTGCTCTCCATTAGTCACAAAATGGCAGATTATTTTGCATTTCCACTGCTGCTTTAATAACAAATATACCCCTTACTTCTTGGGGTAATGAAATGAAATTCACAGAGAAGATAGAAAAAGAATTAATTTAACAGCAATAATCAAATTTTATAGCATAAATTGAACAGAGAATTAAATTAAACCAGACAGAAAAATGAGATTGTCTGGGTAAAAAAAACCTGTCATTATTACAAATAGCATCAACAAAACTGTATTGTTACCACTCTGTGATAATAAATGTGATTAAAATAAATTGAAATCAGTCATTAATTGTTTTACCAAAATATGTCGGTCTAATAGATTGTATTGACAAAAGCAAAAACACCAAATTCACTGGATTAAATACTTTTTATTTGGGTAAGCAAGTTTAATATTTGCATCAAATAATTAATTTTTAATACTTCAATTTCAAACTATTTAAAAAAAACATGTTTTGAAATTTTTCAGACAAATCAATTACACTGAAAAAGCTAAAATACTGTACTTTCTTAATCTGGTTTACTTTTTAAGTTTGGTTGGCCTATGACAAAATCATGTGCTTTATTGAACTTTGACCGACTTTATGTGACGTCATACGACGCCATTTGGAAAAAGGGTGGTAAACAAATATGGGTCAGTATGTAATTATTATCGATCTTTTTTCCATGGAACTTTACACATGTGAGCAAGAAAGGATGAGGAACATAATTAAAAAGAAAAAAATGTTTACTTTTCAAACATGAAAAAAATAATCAAACATTATCCAATGACTGACCGACTTATTGTCAGACGAGGATATATATAATATATTTTACTTCACACATACATCAGTTGCTTGATAAATTATGGACATCATTTCTGACTGATTTTATATATTTATATAGGACAATGGTGCATTCAAACATTAAGATATTTATTTTGTTTCTTCCCATATTCATTTGTTCTCGAAAAGAAAAGAAAAACAAAACATTCAGCTGGATAAGCTTCAAAATGACCTTTTATTTCATGTGTATTAATAAGAGGGTACCACATAGGAAAATATAAAGGGGCTGTCATGGTCATGATCGTATGGTAGTTGGATTTAAAACTACCTGTGTAATCCGTGCCTATCACTACTAAAGTTGTGAGTTTGAATCCCTCTCATGGCGGGGTGTACTCGATACAACATGATTCCTTTTAATTACAGATGATCGCCAAGTTTTATAAGTGATATTACCTATAGATATTAAATGTTGAATGAAAAAGAATTAAATTCTATTTAATATGATATGGTATCAATTAAACATAGTGATTCCATTGAATTATAAATGATTTCTTCTCTCATATAAGGTTGTTTTGGTTTTTACACACAAGAAAAGGTGAATTGATGTAAAGTTGATATAGTTTTTCAATGAAAAATGTACCACTAAATTCTACAGAAAGAAAAGGAATGATATGAAATTTATGTGATTCAGTGTTTATACTATAGCATAAAGAGATGTGAAGCTTGTTTTTTCAGCTGTTATTTAACTATTAAATCTTTTCTATTCAAGATAACTAGGAAATATATTTTTTTTTCTTTATGTTTTAGTAGCCAGGTCTAATTTCACAAAAACATGCAGCAATATTTCTGATATTTTTTAACCCATGCTTATAATGTCATTTTTCCTGTTTTTAAATATTCTTCAAAATGGAAATAATTTTGTTTTCAGTGAGCTGGTTAAAGATTACAGGAAGTTATCAAAACAAGCCAGAGAAAAAGATCATAACATCAGGGAGGAAATACAGAAAACAACAGAAAGAGGGGCAGCCAGGGGGAGGTAATACAGATAGTTGTCATGTCATCCTCTACCTTGTCTTCTGTTTATTAGTTTAAATGATACATTGGGATTGGGTTTGTTTTCCAAACATACAAAGCACGCAGCATTAAGGAGTAAGAGATGTGTCCGAGTGGAGCGACATGTCTACTCACTCACTTCCAAACATACAATTTCACATGTATGATTCACTGTGACAAACATTAGTTCCTGTTTCTGATTATTGAGAAGTAATTTCATTTAGATATATTGTAATAAACATCAAACAAAGTAATCAAAATAATTTTAATATGAAACTTACGTTTTAAAACTTGTAGGCTATCATTTTAATTTCCCAAATGATTGCATTAAAAAAAATTGTTTAGTAATTTGTATAACTTAAAATGATACTAAATGTATATTATTTTTTTTGGGGATTAATTATAGCCCTATGGTGAGGAAAAGAAGATCTACAGATGCTTATGAATATGATTTTGATCCACAATCTATAAAAAGAGCACAGAGGGTTCAAGAGGTAGGACTAATCAATTTGGTTGGCATATACATATATACACTTATTTAGAGAAACAGTTTCTAAACATAGTCAAACCTGACTATAGCGACCATTGAAGGGAGTTCTGAAAAAAGGTCGCATAAGACAGGGAGTCGTTGAATAGAGGTTATGATATTTGCTCCCAAAATCTCAAGAGGAAAAACCTAGTTCGGGTATATAATCCGCATCAACTTTTAACCCGTTCGTGTGGAGGACAAATGCATGAATAGAGCTTAAATTCTGGCAAGAAAAGGGTATAATGAAATAAAAAATATGTTCAATTATCGTTAAATATTTCCATCCTTTGTGAGTGAAATAAAAAAAAAAGAATATTAAATGATCGAGTTTTTTTACTTTCTTTCAACAGCTATCGTTATCTTAATTGTTATCGTAATTAGAATTAATCATTATGATTAGAAGAGTGAAATTTCCTAACAAAACGTTTTCAAACTTCAATCACTCGCTGAAAGCTATAAATAGCCTAATCACACAATCAGCATGTGTTTACCTTGATCTGTTACCGCACGTTAAATGAATGTTGACAGAAATATATGCTGGGAACAATAATTTTCAAAATCACGATTATTTATTTATAAAACTGAAAGATTAAAATGTTATTTTCTATAATAAGTAATTTTAAATATTTAATTATAAATAAGAAATAAACCCAAATAAACCAAAACAACAATAATAAATCATCACGTGAACAACTTCCCTGTTAAAAAAAATGGAAGTCTTACACAATAACGTTAATCGTGACTTCATTTAATATGAAAAATATATTATTATGAACTAGTAACAGGTATGGACTTTGAGAGTGAGATGTTGTCAGTAGATCATGCAAATATCAGCTAGAGGGATATTGGCAACAATCACTGCATCAGCTGGGCAAAACGAAAATTTTTCCAAAGTCGGGACTGTATGTTTATTTATTATCTAACTTCCTGTTTGATAATAATCTTCTAATAGTCGTTATATGAAGGATTTTTACCCAAAGAACACGGTCGTTAGTCGCGTTAGACAGTGGGTCATTATATAAAGGTCGAATGCACGGGAAAACGTTGGAGAGGAATAAATAAGGTCGGCTAACAAAGGAAGTCGTTATATAGAGGGGGTCGCTAAGACAAGTTTGACTGTAATTAGTAATTCCTTATCGTCTTTAGTCCAAATGAGATGCTTTTGTTATAGATGAGATAGCTTCAATGTCGTCATCATTAAAACATAACGTTACAATATAAAGACATCTCAATAACAAATTTTGATTGGGTTAGGGTTAGCGTTATTGGATTTAACGGCTCTTTCAACAATATTTCAGTTATATCGTGGTGGATGAAACCATAGTACCAGGAGAAAATAATCGACCTGTCGTAAGTCACTGACAAACTTTATCACATAATGTTGTATCGAGTACACCTCGCCTGAGCGGGATGCAAACTCACAACGTTAGTGGTGATAGGTAGTTATAAATGCAACTACCATACGATCACGTCCACAGCATCCCCTAAGAACGTACACAGCGTCCTCATAGAAAATGTTTGATTGAGGGAATGACTTTGTCTTAAAGAAACATCACAAAATGTTAAAGCAGAGAAAACAATTTCTTTTGTTTTTATGATATATTCAGTAAGAATATTTACATTTCGAATGTTGCCTTGCAAAAGATGTTACAACAGTAGCTTAAACTTACATAACTAATCATGACTATAATATTGTCAGGTAAGAACCATGGTCATAGGTATATAAAAAAAAATCATCACTATATCATAACTGAAATATTGTTGAAAGTGATGTTAATCATCGATAAACCTGAATGATTCAGATTAATTTGTGATTTATAGGTTCGTGATTTATGGAAACAGTTTGATGATTTCTGTACAAGAGAAGCATCAGAAAGAGAAGTGATAGAATCTATTGTAGATAAAACAATGAACAAATATAGAATAAGTGCTACCGACATCAACATTAAAGTGCCAGATTTATTACTGACAGAATGTCAAGATGAAATACGACGGGTAAGATACATCAGTACTGTTAAAGATACTAGATATGCTTTATTACCTGGAACTGAAATACACATCAGACTTGATTACCTAGTACTGTAATATATATAAGCTGGATAGTAACTATATATATAGTCAAGTCGAATATACTTATGAAAAAATTATACTGTATTTTAAGATTGCCAACATCATGGTTTTACTGTCACAAATGCTCAGCAACATATTGCTAGATACACTTAATTTGTTACCCTTAAATCAAGATTGACTTCGGCAAATTTTAAGGTGTGTTGTTGGTTCTCACCCAGCTAACAGCAAGGTGTACATCAAGTATAGATACTTGTTAATTGTCCCTCTCATACTTTTACCACCATTATACTTGGTTGTCACTATGTTGATGAGAAAGAGATGAAAGGCAACAAATCAGGATACCACTAACGTTTGGTCCCTATTTATGGCAATGTGTACTCAGTATGAATCTTTGTTTGTCAATAGATATAGATGTCATCTTCGAGTTTTTTTGTGTTCATACACTAATGAAATTTAAATTTAAATGCTAGCTAACAGTGGTATGGAAAATTCGGAAGTAACAATGATTGTTTTATTAAACAGACATATTTTATTGGTGTTTGAGCACTAACAACTTGAATTCACTTGAAATTATAAAACTAGCTATATAGACAGATAAAGTACAGGTCAAGTAGACAGATAATATACAGATCAAGTTAGCAAAAAATACATTTAAGAAAAAAAATGTTTTGGACATATTGGGGATTAGGGAGGAGGTAGATATTAAAAAATTGGAAGTAACAGTGATTGCCATTTTATTTTCAGAGACATGTTGACAGTAACTTCCACCATGGCAAACTAAATCTAGTCAGTATTATACAACTATGGAATCTATGTCTACATTTATATATTGAAAAAATTCACCAAGGTAATATTAAATGATAAAAGTTTTAACATACCTATTACCTGTCAACCTTTAAGATATCTAAATTCAAAAAGGAAATCTTGCTCATACGATGTGACATATTGATAGTCTTTAAAATACCATTAAAATGATCAACATATTTTAAAAGAAATTCTGTTAAAAACAAATGTTTCCTTCCATGTTCTATATTACTTGCATGTTACATAGTATTTAACAGTTGTGGAATGGTTAGTAGATCGTGGGTTTGATCCCCGGTCATGTCAAACCAAAGACTATAAAATTGTTTTTGCTGATTTTCAAATACACAGCCTTAAGGAATAAAAGCAAAGACTAGTTAGCTTGGAAATGGGATAGTGTGTCTGAGTGGAGTGATATGTCTACACAAAGTGTTTCAGTGAGTTAGAACTATAACAATCCAACCATCTGTCTAGTATTAAATGGACCTCATCATCATTTCATTGAAATGTAACTTGTTTTAGCCATGATATACTAGAAATTGTTAAATTGGTGTAAAACAACAATCACTTACCATTTAACATCTGGCAATACTTATCATTTTGGAATTTATGTCAATTTCACTTGTCAAACAATTTGCTTGAAAATTAAAATTTTACAATTGGTATAATATTTTTCAGCTGGTGTTCCTAAATTTGAAAACGAGGTCAAGGCTATTAAGAAAAGAGTACATACAAGTCATGCCTATTTATCAAACACACAAGCACTGAAAGAGCAAATAACGAGCATTCTACCCGATCTGAAGGAGTCTATTGACTATTTAAGAGCCAAAATAGATAAGGAGGTGACAATATCTAGTACTCCACACAGTCTTAGGACTACTGTAAGTCTGCTATATTATGTAATCGGTAGAGATTGACAGTCCTTGTTTATTTATAGCAGAATTAGCTGTATCTGTTAGTGCTATCTTAGAAAAATATGTATAGGGAGGGGGTTTTGGAAGGCATTTTTACCAAGACCTACCACCCATTCAATATAAAAAGAAACTTGAGTTGTATTATATTGTTAAAAGTTGTTATGAGCCCATGTATTATCTACGTTGTATATAAAGTGCCTTCCAACCCTCTTATATCTTTTCCTAGAATAGCCCATAGTTAATCTGGTTTATTATATGTTATAACATTGTGCAATTTATACACTTGTTTCAGTTGTTTAATTCTTTGGTGACAAAATAAAAAATCATACATTTTTCATGCCTTTTTTTTAGCTCACCTTTCGTTTCCAATGTCAATGTGAGCTTTTGCCATCACTTGGCATCCGTTGTCCGTTATCTGTTAACTTTTCACATTTTAATCGTCTCCTCTGAAACCGCTTAGCCAAATGATTCGAAACTTGGTAGGAAGCATCTATGGAAGGTCCTCTACAAAGATTTGTTAATAAACATGGCCGCCATAGGCAATTCTTGTTTCTGGTTGGTCAATTTCTAAAAATCTTTTCCTATGAAACGCTCGGCCAAATGAACCGCAACTTGGTAGGAAACCTCTTTGAAAGGTCCTTTAATAAGATGGATCATTTCGTCCTGATTCGCTTACAAATATGGCCACCATATGCAATTCTTGTTTCTGGTTGGTCAATTTCTAAAAATATATATTGTCACCTCTGAAACCGCTGGGCCAAATTAACCGAAACTTAATAGGAAGCATCTATGGGAGGTTCTCTAATAAGAATGCTCATTTCACTCCGATACGTTTGCAAACATGGCCATCATAGGCAGTTCTTGTTTCTGGATGGTTGATTTCTAAAAAATCTTCTCCTCTGAAACTGCTTAGCCAAATGAACTGAAACTTGGTAGGAAGCATCTATTGAAGGTCCTCTATGAAGAATCCTCATTTGTCCCGATCTGTTAACAGACATGGCTGCCATAGGAAATTCTTGTTTCTGGTTTGTCAATTTCTAAACAATCTTCTCTGAAACTGCTTAGCCAAATGAACTGAAACTTGGTAGGAAGCATCTATTGAAGGTCCTCTATGATGAAGAATCCTCATTTGTCCCGATCTGTTAACAAACATGGCTGCCATAGGAAATTCTTGTTTCTGGTTTGTCAATTTCTAAACAATCTTCTCTGAAACTGCTTAGCCAAATGAACTGAAACTTGGTAGGAAGCATCTATTGAAGGTCCTCTATGATGAAGAATCCTCATTTGTCCCGATCTGTTAACAAACATGGCTGCCATAGGAAATTCTTGTTTCTGGTTTGTCAATTTCTAAACAATCTTCTCCTCTGAAACTGCTTAGTCAATTGAACCGAAACTTGGTGGGAAGCATCTTTGGGAAGTCTGTTATTAAGATTGCTCATTTTGTTCCAACCCGTTAACAAACATGGCAATTCTTGTTTCTGGTCGGTCCGACAAATGAGCGACACTGGTTCAGCCCACTGAGCCTCTAGTTTTTAAATGTCGATGACTATATCTATCTTTGTTTCTTAATGTTTTGATGAAATATAAATGTAGAAGCTCTTTCTGACTAAAAACTGCATCGATAGTGTAATGGTTAGCATGCTTGCCTCAAATGTGGTAGATTGTGGGTTCGAGCCCCGGTCAAGTCAAACCAAGCGCAATAAAAGTAGTATTTGTTGCTTCTCCGCTAAGCACACAGCATTGAGGAGAAAGAGTAAAGACTGGTTGGCTCGGTATCATAATAATGTGTCAGAAGGAAGCAACATGTCTACCAGCCCACTGTTGTTTCAGTGATCTAGCACCATAAAAAATCTAACTAAGCATGTTGGTCTAGTACAAAGCGGACCTCATCGCTATCTCTCATCGAATTTAACTTGTTCTCACCATGATATAACTGAAAGATTGCACATTTGGCATTAAACAACAATCACTCACTCACTCTGACTACAATATTGCATATATTTAAGTCAGTGGTTACTGGGAATTTAAAATGTAAAAAATCAGAGAAAGTTCTATTTCTTGAAAAGTAAATTGTTCCTTCCATGATTAAAATGGGTTCGAAAAATACATGTAAATGTGTTGATGGAGCATATTTTTATGAAAATATATAGAATTTGACTTTCCTTTGAAATGAGGTAGTCAGACAAGAGAAAAACAGAGGTGATTTTCTGCAGGCATTTGGCTAAAATGTGGGTACAGTTATGTTTTAAGCATATTTTATTCATGAATACACTTACGAATGGGATTGGGCAACAGGTAAAGCCTATACAAGCCCTCTCCCTGTTATTGGCAAATATTTTTTATTAATTGAAAATGGGAGAAATCTATATCAATGACACCTTGCTCGTTTAAGACCCTGGAAGAACAATAAACACCAATGTAATCCACTTAATTATGAAACATATGTGGTAGATAGGGTTAGCGTTATGGTGTTGAACGGCTTTTCAACAATAATTCAGTTATATCGTGGTGGTTAATTTTATTGGTGGAGGATACCACAGTTCCCTGAGAAATCCCCCGACCTATCGCAACTCACTGACGAGCTTTATCACATAATGATGTATCGAGTACATCTCACCATGAGCTGGATTCGAACTCACAACGTTAGTGGTGATAGGCACTGATTTCATTGGTAGTTGTAAATCAAACTACCATAGAATCACAACCATGAGTACAGTTCCTATTGTTAAATACAATTTGAGATGTTTTCTATATATATTTTAACAGGAAAAAAAATTTAATCTCTAAATATATTCAGGATAAAATTATATCCACACTTTATTACCAACACAAGAAAACTGAAAATAATTGAAATAGGTTTGGTAATATGTAATGTTGACTGCAGTATTTACTGTTGTAGTCTGTAGGACTTGGGTTGTTGGAACCTTCACCTCCTGTATCATTTACACCAAGAAAAGAAACAGACACTACACATGAAGGTGGTGATATAATGAAACTTACTCCTGATGATGGTACGTAAACAATAGGTATAGATATATATAGTGTTGATTTTATGTTGTTTAGAAGTCACACAGGCAAGTGGTGCATAAACAATAGGTATCTTTTTTGTGTAAAAATATCAAGGCCAGCCCTTCTACAATGAACACTTTAAGAAGATGGGTGATCTTTCTTTAGAGTTTTTCAACAGGGCTCTACAATTCATACCAGCTCCCACTAGCCCCTGGCTGGTAAGGAAACATTTTTTACTAGTCAACAAAAGTATGTTACTTGCCAGATTAATAAAGATACAAAATCGTACTATATAACTTCAATATGTATTTATTTGTACATAATTATTAATCCCCTGAATGAGACAGAACATGATTAGTTGAGAAATGGGCTTTTGTTGAAGCCATAATTATTGAAACATTTTTCACGTTTCAGACTTTTATTAAGAAAAACAAGACTTTCACATTTAACCTTTTTTTTACAGTAACAAATTCGATTTTGCCAGCAATATCTGGGCCTGCCGCTCTGCAAACATCACACTACATAAATGAGCCATGAAAACTTTGACTTCCAGACATCATGGAATTTGCGCTTTCCTCCTTTAGAACCCGAAACTTCATCACTTTTTTGGCTTGATACTTCCGTGGATATTGCATTAACAGGCCAGCTTTATGATAAGTTAATTCAACCGGTATATTTTTAGTGAAAAATTTTGTATGCAGGTTTTTGATTTTTGATTTTCGTGGTCACTTGCAAGCGTTAAAAGTACGTGATTTAAAACTTTTATGTCTGAGTTAATTGTGCGGTTTAAAAGACCGGAAAATATCAACTCACCGTCTGGCGATCAATACAGAATTTTTACTTGCATTTTACAAAAGTAACTCGCAAATGTTTTAGTCGCATTGTAGAGCCCTGTTCAATGTGGTACAGAAGGGGATACACATCTCTAATCCTGATCTACTGATGGACCACTCAACTGAAAAGCCAACCAAATTTGTACACCTGCTATTTTTTGTTTTTTTTATTACATTGACTTCTGGGGATTTCCCTGCTCTAGCATACATGCTCAATGTGGTACATAGAGGTTTAACATCTCTAACCCTTATAGATCACTCAACAGAAGCCTACCAAATTAGCACATCTTTACAGATACTGAAGTTGTGCACCTGTTAAATATTTTATGATTTTTTGGTTTTCCAGAAATCAAAAAATTAGTAAGTTGTTTAGGGAGGGAGGTACACATCTCTAATACACAACTCTTACTAAATGTACATAATCTAAAGTTACCTGTAATAAAAGGCAGGTGACACATGTCTTCCATGGAAGACTTGCATGCTTGCTATGATTTGTTTTTCACAGAATGATGAAAAGTTTACCATTTTACAATGTATTTTGGTTACAGAATCAACACCTGATGCTGTTGCTAGGATAACTGATGATATTACAGTGAATGTTAGAAAATTATTCCAAGGAACACCTGTATATACTGGATCTGTCAAACAAGATACTGTAAGGTAATAAAGTTGAGCCTTGTTGTGTTGAAGTGGAGAGTATAAGTGATTTATTAATTTGTCTTGATGCATCAGTGATTTATTTCAAATTAGTTGTGTATTTGAGTTGACAGAATTAACCTTATAACTTCTACAAATGGACCCTAAGTATTCTTCTAGTTATCTCAGTGTTTTTGTTACGACTGTATTGATAATATTTACACAAAAATGTTTTAATCTCAATTGGTCCATCGACCATGAGAGCTATTGTTAATCATTGTCTCAAGAACCAGCAATGGACTTGTGTATGGCATTACGTGACATTGTGAGCGATACAGGGTCATGTTAGCCTAAAAATTTACAATCATTTCATGGTTTCATAAAGAGATATTTATACTAATGGGAAAAAGAGATCCTGAATACAAACTGATAAGTTATGTTTTGAAAACTGGTTTTGTTTATTTATAGTGTTTAACGCCACTTTCAACAATATTTCAGTCAAGTTTTTATTGGTTTTTATCTGAGTACCCGGAGAAAACCACCGACCTTCCGCAAGTCACTGACAAACTTTATAGCATATTGCTGTACCGAGGACACCTCGCCATGAACAGGGTTCAAACTTACAACGGCCCCTTTTGAAAACTGAACAGTCTTATACAGGTATAATCTTGAACATCAATTATTTGTCTTACTTTCGGGATTTTGTTTGTCTCACTAAAGTTGCTGAATTTATGTATTTACAATAAATACTATATGTAATTAATATATTTTCTCATGTTTTTATGATTACAGGGTGACATCAAAATTACCGAAGAAAACAAAAACAGAAAGTTCAACATCTAGGACAGTAGATGTCAGAAATCAGTTACATTCTACACCAACTAGAACAGTTAGACAATCAACACATTTTAGAGGTATATTCAGTTTCAGCATTTTAATGTCAATTTGGGTTAGGGTTATGGTGTTTAATGCTACTTTAAACAATATTTCAGTTGTATCGTGGCGGTCAGTTTTATTGGTGGAGGAAATCTCAGTACCCGGAGAAAACCACTGACCTGTCGCAAGTAACTGACAAACTTTATCATATCATATTGTATCGAGTACACCTTGCTATGTGCGGAATTCGAACTCACAACTTTAGTGGTGATAGGCACTGATTGCACATGTAGTTGTAAATCAAACTACCATATGATCATGGCTACGACAGCCCCTTTATGTCAAATTGTATTGATTGTTCTGCTCATTGTATTGATTGTTCTACTCATTATGAGAACTTTTATGTACAATAAATGTTTTTTTGTTGATTGTGTTTGTTTTAGATATCAAATTGTTGAGGTATATTAACCATTGACCATAAGGAATGAAAACATTTAATACATTTAATTTAACCAATTGTCGACATTGTAAAATCTCCATTAGTTTATGACTAGAAATTAGTGATAATGTCCACCTCCCAAGAAGCCTTCAATAAATCACACGATGCCATCTATCCACATTCATATGTACTGGTATATTACACAAGTTCAAAGCATGCATGTGATCAAATTTATAATAAAAGATGGCTTCAGTAAGTTTTGTCTTGAGAAAAAGAACTGCATCCGTGGCATAATTGTTAGTGTGCTCGCCTCGAGTGTGGCAGATCGTGGGTTCGAGCCCTGGTCAAGTCAAACCAAAGACTATAAAATTGGTATTTGTTGCTTCTCCACTAAGCACGCAGTATTAAGGAGAAGGAGCAAAGATTGGTTGGCTTGGAATCAGGATAATGTGTTCGAGTGGGACGACTGTTGTTTCATTCAGCTAGCACTATAAAAATCCAACTCAGCATGTTGGTCTAGTACAAAGCGGACCTCATCATCATCTCATTGAAAATTAACTTGTTCTCGTCATGATATAGCTTAAAAATTGCTGAATTGGCATTAAACAACAATCACTCTTTCACTCACTCACTCTTGAGAAAAAGGACTTTTTAATGTCATTAACTCAAGATTATAGAACTTTGTAGTATACTTGAATTGATTTGTATCCTTTGTAGATTGGGATGGTACAATACAACAACCAGAAACACTGATATCTCAGATGAAGGACTCTACGACTCGAAGTGAACAATTATCACATGATGATAGTAGATACAAAAGCAATGTTACTCAAAGTTCAGGAACCATAACTCCTAAAATGTCACCAAGGTCAGTGTCAGGGCCTACAACTCCCAGGAACCAGAGTTACCACTCTCCATTGATAACACCAAGACAGAGTCAAAGGTCACCATCTGACATGATAGTAGATGAAGTAATGGGTTTAGGGAATGTCATGTCTCCTGTAATGTCAGGTCAGTGATTTATTTCTATGTCATTTATTATCTTTGTAGCTCACCTAGCCTTACGATCATAAATCCTCCAATCAGAATTCTGTATTTAGTGGATGTGACATTCTGATTGGATGTTTTTGAAGTAGGAATACAAAATTAGTATTCAAACATTTTATAACCACGAAGCCAGGTCTCAAAGCGTCTTGCATGCTTTTGTGATCTTTTTCTGATCATTGTCATCTGTAAACTTTTCACGTTTTAATCTTTTGCTCAGATACTATTGGATGACGTGGAAGTTTGGCTGGTAGAACGTTTCTTGGAGAGCCCTTCACATGGATTATAATTTTCTTCCAATCAGAAATTCAACAAACATGTAGCAGCTGTGTATTATTATACTGTCTCAGGAACCACGTGTAATTGCCTGGAATTGTTAATTGGTAGAAATAGTTAAGATTTGACTCTCTACGAAGTCAATATTTTTTTACCAATCAGAAACTCAAGATGATAATCAATGCAGAACATATTTTAAAATAGGACCCTATAGAAAAATGTATAAATAAATACCTTCTCAGATATTACAAACATGATTGAACCCGAAAACATCAGATTTAAGCTGTGTAGTTTGGTGTTTGTCTAAGTCTTGATAATATCAGAGTTTTATATACCGTATAAGTGGTTTTTTTCGCAGGTACCTAATTTTCACTTTATTCGCGATAGTCATCAATCAGCGAAAAAAAGAATCCTCGTAAATTTCCACCCTTTAGTACATAAGTTTTTATTTTTTATTTTTTTTGAATAATTGTATAAGATCTATCTCCCGTAGTATGACTGTATAGTGAATATTTAACAATTATATGGTCATTCTTAAAGTTGTTGAAAGGACACTTTTAAAATATCCAACATGGGGGGAATCCTTCCCGAAAACAATGCATATGTTGACAATGATCATGAATGAAATACAAGCAATGCCTTGTTATTTTAGTGATGAAAAAGCATCCAAACCATACAATCATAACTGAGATAATTTATTGTTAATCGGATTATACTTCACAGCTGGGAGTAATCAAACTTCCAGACTCGACATAAAAATTGACAAATACATTTTATTGCTTCTTTTCTTTTTATTTCAATCATTAAAGCTTGTGTAAACACAGTCTGACAGTCTAATTAGACATTAAGTAATTATGACACCTTAATACATACACACACTAAATCTTATCGACAACATTATTGATTATTTTACGCACGGTTAGATATAGTCACACTTTTATTTTTAGTTTATTTTTGTATCAACTGTAAACGTTTACTGGTTCAAAACACAACTGCTCTGGAGAGTTTTAATTCTCTGAATAATTAAAAAGTATTGTATGCATTTAAAGGTGAAATGCAAAGGTCAAAACTTTTTTTCAGATTTACACATTTTTAGCTCAACTATTCGAAGAAAAAAAACCGGGCTATTGTCGTCACTCCGGTGTCAGCGTCTGGGTCGGTTAAGTTTTTTGTCAGAGTCCATTTCTCAAAAAATATCAAAGGTATCCATTTGAAACTTGGAATACTTTGTTCACTATCAAAAGAGGAACCAATTACAAAATACAATTTCTCAATAATTATGATAGGCATTGAAATGAAACTCAACATATGGTTGGTTACCTGTTCACTATCAAATGAGGAACCCATTACAACAAGGCAGGTGACCCTGTGATTTGTATATCCAGAATTATCTGCCCTTGATTTGGCATAGTACATAGAAATTTGGGATATTGTTTTAGTATAATTAAAATTTCTCAATAACTATCAAAGCTATTAACTTGAAACTCAATACACTTGTAGAAAGTGTTGACAAGAGAAGACAACTCTATCCAGCATTTTATTTGAGTTATTTCCCTTTTTTTACTTGCATTTTTTTCTAAAAATACAATTTTCTCAATATAATCTATGATAGGCATTAAAATGAAACCCAACATACCTTTTCACTATCAAAAGGAGGGACACATTACAGAAGGGTAACTCCCAACATACAACCCCCTCCTGCTGCCCTCCCCCCCCCCCAATTTTTTTTTCATTTTTTATTTTTATTACATATGCACTAAAATAGTGTTACAAGCCGTTTGTGTGAAATTTTCAGGTAAACTTACCTTTTTTAAAACCGCGGGAAATATCAATCCTGTTTATTCTCCTTTAAAAATCTCCTGTCGCGATGTCATTCGTGTCATGTGAACAAAGATAATCATCCCTTCTTTGTGTGCAAAACGGTTGGGTGAGTGGACATTGGTAAATTTACTGTTAATAAAACTTACGTTAAAAGGTTAAGTATACTAATTAAAACATTTCGCTTGTAAGAATATACGAAAATGAAAGAATAAATACCGTGGTTCTAGGATATCCTCCCGTGGGTTCATCGTGCCTGTCTTCTTAACAAAGGTGAAATATCAAACAGTTATTGCCGTGCCATGATGGGTTTTGGTATATGACTGTGAAAAAATTCAAATTATTTTCAATCTGACCTAAAATTTGTGTCTTTCCTTCCAAATGTAGACCGTAAATATTATCAATGTATACCAATAAAAGAGATAGCCGTTCAGATTTCAAAGCAGAGATGTACTCTTGGTTCATACAAAGGAGAGGTGGCACGATCGCATCCCCTTTTTTCTATCAGAAAACAGTGTTTCTTTATTTTGAAAACATTATTAGCCCCTCCCAACTCACTTTTCAATGTCGAAATTTTGTTACATCGTCTCTAGCTGCAAAAATATCTTGCTGTCTAACACGTTGCTCGTTTGTTTTTTATGCTAAATAGACCACCAAATTTATAGGTATATTCGTGTAAAAATTTGGCCATTGTCTTAGCTAGCAAGGATCGATAACACAATGGCATAATACCGAATTTATTTATGCAGAAATTCTGAATAAAACCTCCTTGGTTCTGATATTTACGAGCGACATTTTTAATATTTTTTTCATCTATTATCAAGTCGTCTATATGCTGTATTTCATTTTGTTTCGTTGCGTGACAGGATTTTTATCTTATTTTTGCTCATGACCTGGCCAGAATATTTATTTCTAAAAAAAAAACCTTCCAGATTCCTCTCAGAATCAAATGGCCATCCACTAAGAGATACATAGGCGGATCCAGAGGATTATAGACTTGTAAAAACGTATTTTAACAGAATATTTCCAGTTTCGTCCTTGTCATTTTTCTTTTTACCATGTCTTGTAATTTTCGCTTTGAATTATGTCTCGGTATCTTGATATTTCTAAAAAAAAATATTGTTTCTGAAATAAAACGGGCCCCCCTTATGGAAATGTCTGGATCTGCCTCTGATATACATGTACATTGTCGTACAGTGTGGTCTGTCATCAGTTGTTGAATACGGTACAACGATCTCTTGTAGATTGTGTAAAATTTTCTGTTTTGGTGAATCATGGTGTCAGGCCTTCATGTAGTTTAGGGGGCTCTACATATCCTCAAAAAAAGAAAGCCAGGCACTCGCCATATAATGTATCATTTTTGTTCACGATATTTATTGGGTACTTTAAGGGACTCATATTATTTTCTATAGCGAATTGTGTTGTCTTATGATATGAACCTGGTATATATGGCAGTGGTTCCCCTCTAAAGTACACTAAGGCATCATAGGCTGGATCATTTACTTTTGGAGACTGGCATTATTTTTTTTATGGTTAATGGTAGTGGCTCCCCTAAAATCGTAGATATATATTATGAAAAGGATTTAAGTTTTATTATACCCCCCGCAACAAAGTTGTAGTGGGGTATGCTGGTTTCACCATGTCTTGTCCGTCTGTCCATCCATCTGTAGACAAATCCTATGTCGTACAATAACTTGAGTTGTGTTTCTTAGAATCATTTAAAATTTTATCAGCTGTTTACTGGTGAAGAGAGGAGGATCCCTTTCATGTTTGACGATTTTCACTTTTGCCGTTCCAGAGTTATTGGACTTGATATGACGGAAAATAAGATTTTTACCCTATGTCGTATGATAACTTGAGTAGTGTTTTGAAATTTTATCAGCAGCTTACCAGTGAAGAGAAGAGGATCCATTTCATTTTTGACGATTTTCACTTTTGTCGTTCCAGAGTTATTGGACTTGATATGACGGAAAATAGGATTTTTACTCTATGTCGTATGATAACTTGAGTAGTGTTTTGAAATTTTATCAGCAGCTTACCGGTGAAGAGAGAAGGATCCCTTTCATTTTTGACGATTTTCACTTTTGCCGTTCCAGAGTTATTGGACTTGATATGACAGAAAATAGGATTTTTACCCTATGTCGTATGATAATTTGAGTAGTGTTTCTCAGAATGTTTTGAAATTTTATCAGCAGCTTACCAGTGAAGAGAGGAGGATCCCTTTCATTTTTGACGATTTTCACTTTTGTCGTTCCAGAGTTATTGGACTTGATATGACGGGAAATAGGATTTTTACCCTATGTCGTATGATAACTTGAGTAGTGTTTCTCAGAATGTTTTGAAATTTTATCAGGAGCTTACCGGTGAAGATAGGAGGATCCCTTTCTTTTTTGACGATTTTCACTTTTGTCGTTCCAGAGTTATTGGACTTGATATGACGGAAAATAGGATTTTTACCCTATGTCGTATGATAACTTGAGTAGTGTTTCTCAGAATGTTTTGAAATTTTATCAGCAGCTTACTGGTGAAGAGAGGAAGGTCCATTTCATTTTTGGTCGGAACAATCAGTAATGTTTTGGTTATGGAAATAGGTTGGAAAGATGTGGGGAGTGGGGGGTATATCTTAGTGAGCTGTGCTCACAGTAATACTAGTTGAATTTTGTTCTCTCTGAAAGGTGTAAAATGACACTTTATGGGGCGAGTCCCTTAAAGTAAATTACGACTAACGTAAATGAAGGCTAAAATGACTTTGTGTGTCAAGGACATGAATTCCACATCTCGCTGTTCTCAATTCAACGATTACTGACAAGTCATAAGTAATACATTTGATGTAAAAATGCATTAAAGGGAGGAAAATGTGAAGGTTCATGTACAAATAACCAGAGTTACTAGTATTTATCATTTATATTTTTTTCCATATACAATATTTTTTGAGAGAAGCCCATTTATAAATTCCCTAGCGAATATTGTCTAAATGTAAATAAACAGTTAGAGTACAAAAGTTTTTGTTTTTGTTTTTTTTTATTTATATGTTTTTAATATATTTTTTTTCTATGTTGAATCGATGCCTATGATGTTACTTTGGTCACTTTCATCATCAGAATATCAAGAAGCTATTATTCTCGTAGGCGCAGTAGACTGATAAGAACCAAATGACGACACCAAGAGGAGATAATCATGTTAAAATTCTACAATAAACCATAAATTTACCTGTGTTTACAGATAAACGGTGACACACTTGGCATCGAAAATTAGTTTTTTCGGCATTTTTTATGTATCTTTATCGAGTAAAGCAATAAAATCATATACTCAAAAACCTTTGCACTTCACCTTTAATGATCTTGTGGAATAGTGTCCAAACAAGTAAAGAAATACGAACGTATTTGAAAAAAAGAGTGAACACATTGTTCTCGTCTATAATGCACACCCCTCCTGCAAAATAAAGAATCTGGACAAAATTCCGCCCATTATGCATAAGAAATTACGGTACTAAATTATTTCAAAACATTTGTTGGTCAACCAATTCAGATAATGTAATTCTAATCAAGGATTTGTATAGTAGAAAGGATACGAATGTCGTATTTTCTCGCTTTATCTCGCGTGGCGATGTTTTATGCTACAACAGAGCAAAAAATAATTCATTCATTTTGAAATGCCTTGAAAATCAACCAATTACACCAAAGTTCGTGCTATGCATCGTCTATATACTACACTACACAAAACAATCCTTGAATTTGCCGATATAGGTTCAATGGAAAAGTTTCTTTGATTTTTTTCTGTATCACCCCTCAAACACGTAAAATTAAAAAAAAGTACAGTAGAGTTTCATACATCTAAAAACACATTAAAAATGATAAAACAAAGAAACCAATCACACCAAGTTTTGTTCAATATATCGAATACACATTTATACACTTTGGTATGTCGATTTCATGTAAACAAGGAAGTTTATTAATTTCTAAATAGGCCACCCCAATTTCCGCCCAGAACGCCGCCATTTTGACAAATGATGGTAAGCAATCCGTAATAAATACAATTCGGGAGCACTGTTTTCAATAAAATTCCTGCTATTCATTGAAAAATATTTATATTATCTCAAAAATGACGGCTTCGCTTCAATATTCGGTGTGATGAGAGAAGAGAGGAGTTTGAAATTTAAATTCGAGTCTTGACCGCCCATAATAGGCGGGATTATGAAGGTCAAAAGGGCAAATCGATTAATGTCAATTATTGATGAAATGTGGGTGAAACATCTACAAAAAGTCGATACTTATTAATGATTGGTATTTAGGACAAATATTTTCACTTTATACCTGTAATTATGGTTTTATATATTTACAAATACTGGTTTAAAATGTTGAAGCGATGACAATTTCCACCATTAATCAAGGCATGCACATCGTTAACGAATTGCACCATGGATAATCTCACCTGTTCTCGCCACTCAACATACTTGCATACAATCTATGTAAATCTCGCAAGATTCATATCCTTTCTACTATACAAATCCTTGTTCTAATATAACGGTCAATCCGCTAAAATTTGATTTTGGTTAAATCTCAGGATCGTGAAAATTAAGTACCGCTAAAAAAAAAATCCACCAATTTGGCTCCCGCGAAAAAAACCGCTTATACGGTATGTTATTTCAGGTTATTTAATCTATTTCTGTTTCATTATAAAGTTTTTAAAAAAGTAACAATTGTTTAATGTTATAATTTATCATTTAAAACTAGTGCATTCTGGGATAATACTCAGATAACAGTAAACATGGAGTGGTGATTTCAAGTTTTGATTCGTTGGAGTAATAAATTATTCATGATTCATAATATTGAAGGGTGCATTCTCGCAAATAGACTGGTTCTACATTTTATGTTTTTGGTTTATTAGGTGCTGAAGCCTTCCGAACAAAAGCGGAAATTCCTAGAAGTCCCATAGGATTGGAAGTGAAAATGATGTTCCAGGAGGCAATGTCCAATGAAAATAGTCCCAGATCAGATAGGTCAAGGTCATCAAAGGGTCAAAGATCAACAGAACATAGTCTTAATTTAAGTAATTATAGTTCAAGGTCACAACAAGAACAGTTGAGTAACTATAACAAACCTGTGTCAACTGCTATAAATAGATCATTAAATGTTTCGACAGGTTCACATAGGTCAGCATTTGAGCCTCCACATATTGATGAACTGTTGCCTAGCAATCAAGCGAATAATTTAATGAATGAAAATCAAGGGAGAATGGGAATGAAGGGAAGTTTAGGATCTGACGTAGAGCTGTTAGACATTTGGAAATCAAGACAAGAAAATTCAACATCTGAAACAACCTGCCCCAAATCTCCAGAGGAAGAAAACAATTATCTGTTTAAAAGTGACAGAGAATTCAATACAGTGAATAAAAATTTAAAATCAACCGATGATTTAAATTTGAATAGACCTGTATCTCCTGTGGCTGAGCTCCTTGATAGCATGGAATCTGAAAATGAAAAAGATGAAGTTTTACAAGAAGATATTTTTAAGAAATATGATGAAGATGATGAATTTTATTTAGAACAACCAGAAGGTTTATTAACATCAGAAACAGAGGAAGATAATCAATATGAACTCTTATCTAAGAAATTAGCTGAAGGTAATTATAATGTTCAAATTTAGCTAATCTTAAGCTACTTCTTCTGCAAATTTCTCTTTTATGAATCTACTGTTGATCCATTATATAAGCAAGATGTGTTGAGAACAAGTCATGTTTTTTTTCTATTTAACATTTAAAATACTTGAAATTCTCTTTTTTTTTTAGTCTCCTGTTCTAAGCTTTTAGTATTGCTTGTCGTCTAGGTGTTAACTTTTTCACATTTTACTTTTGTTATCTTCTACAAAACTGCTCAACCAATGCAACCAAAGTTGGCAGAGATGATCCATAACCAGATTAAAATGGGGATTCATGACCCTGCAATAAAAATGTTACAATATTTGCTGTGATATGTAGATTATGTACAAAGCAGTCATCTCTCAATACATTTAAATTGGAGAGATGGGTGATTTTACTTCAAACTAGCAGAGTATTCAAATTATCCAGAGAAAAATTAAATTAGCAACTGCTGCAAATGGAACTTATTTTCACTTTCATTTATCAAGGAAATGACTTATTTAAGTTCAAAATATCAAGGGTTCAACTGTGTTCATAAGCTTGACACTAAAGTATGGTAATCAAATCATACTCAATTAAAAATATTTTTAGATTGATTTATAGATTGATTATTGCTTAACCTCCAGTGAGCAGTATTTCAGCTACTAATATGTTCAACAATATATAAAAACTATACAGAAATTAAGGGGGGATTGGCCAATAATATTTTACTACCACTGGAAAAGCATGGAGAGTTGTGTAAGGAGAAAAAATTTACCAGTATCCTGTAACTTTTTTAGCTCACCTGACCCAAAGGGTCAGGTGAGCTATTGTCACCACTGAGCGTCCGTCGTCCGTCCGTTAACTTTTCACTTTTCAACTCCTCTGAAGCCACTGGGCCAATTTGAACCAAACTTTGGTGGAATGGTCCTTGGATGGCTCCCTTCCAAAATTGTGTCCGGTGATCCCGACTTCCAACCAAGATGGCCGCCAAGCTAAAAATAGAAAAAAGGGGGGATGAAATTTTAATTGTCCATTGCTGCTTTAGTATAAGTCAAAATGAGCTCAAATTTTAACTGCAGCTACATGGCAAAGAGTAGTTTAACATATATTTCGGGTTTTTCTGTGAAATTTTTCTTTCAGCCGATTTATGCCGATTATGCAAATTAGGCATATTTTGATAAAAGATCACATTTAAATCTTCTCCTCTGAAACCGCTGAACCAAATTAAACCAAACCTGGCAAGGATAGTCCTTGGGTGGGTCCCTTTCAAAATTGTGTCCGACAGCCCCGCCCTCCATTCAAGATGGCTGCTGTTACTAAAAATAGAAATTTCTTCAATTGTCCATTTCTGGTTTAGCACAAGTCAAAATGAGCTCAAATTTTAACTGCAGCTACATGGCAAGGAGTAGTTTAACATATATTCCAGGTTTTTCTGTGAAATTTTTCTTTCAGCCGATTTATACCGATTATGCAAATTAGGCATATTTTGATAAAAGATCACATTTAAATCTTCTCCTCTGAAACCGCTGAACCAAATTAAAACGAATTTGGCTGGGATGGTCCTTGGGTGGTCCCCTTTCAATATTGTGTCTGACAGCCCCGCCCTCCATTCAAGATGGCTGCTGTTACCAAAAATAGAAATTTCTTCAATTGTCCATTGCTGCTTTAGTATAAGTCAAAATGAGCTCAAATTTTAGCTGCAGCTACATGGCAATCAGTAGTTTAACATATATTCTGGGTTTTTCCGTGAGATTTTTTCAGCCAGTTTATTCCGTTTAGGAATATTATGAGATAAAAATCACATCTAAAAAATCTTTTGCTCTGAAATTTGAGTTGAAATGATCTTTGGGTGGCCCACTTTTCCAAATTACGTGCAACACCCCCATTTTCTATCAACTTTAGATGTCAAATTGAAAACCAGGTGAGCGATTACAGGCTCCTGGGAACCTCTAGTTAGGACTCAATATTAATAGTTTAAACTTTATATAGATTCATATATATTCTTTCAATTATTTATCAAATAAATTTAATTACTTTTTAAATTTCAGAATGTAAAGCCATTTTAACAAATGATGTATTACCCAGAAGTCCTTTGAGGGATGAAATCAGACATATGTTTAAGCAGGCTGTATCAGATATGGAGGACTCGCCATTAAATATAAGTAAATATTTTATATTAGTAATCGCATGTTTAAATATATAAAGATTCATGTTGAAAGTCACCTTCACAAATTGTAGATTGTTGGATTGGATCATTTGGTGTTTAAATTTTCATTGTGAAATTATCTTTTCTATACACAGATGTATTTATAGATTTCTGACATCACCTACAGCTATATTTAAATTGTACAACTTGTATATATTTTGCACATAGAGTTATAATAATCAAACTGGTGAAACCTTTTGTCTTGGACGTGTATCTGGAAACCTTTACACTTGATGTTGGTAGGTGATGGTAATGATGTATATATATGATATCTCATGTCAAGAACAAGGTAATTTGCAATGAGATGATGATAAGGTCCGCTTTGTACTAGACCAGCACTCTTAGTTGGATTTTTATACTGCTAGCTCACTGAAACAACAGTCCACAGATAGACATGTCACCCCACACATTATCCTGATTCAGAGCCAACCAGTCTTTGCTGTTTCTCCTTAATGCTGTGTGCTACGCAGAGAAGCAACAAATACCAATTTTAGTTTGACCAGAGGGCTAGAACTCATGATCTACTGTACTCGAGGCGAGCAATGACTCTGTAACCATTACACCACCGATGCAGTTCATTCCCTGTGATAAAATATGTGCCTAATTATAATTCAAAGTTACCAGTGAAATACTTGTCACCTTTAACAATCATCAGCACTAAGTACAAAGGTTTATTTACTTCATATGTTTGTTTTCCTGAGTTCCATGTATTATTTTATAATTTCATGTCTGTGTATTATGTACAGTGAAACGTGTCTAAGCCGAACACTGAATAACCAGAATTCTGTGTTAACCAATCCAAAGTCCCAATATAGGAAATCTTTGTTAATTTAACCTGTATAAACTGAACACCTGTCTATTCCGAACACAAATACTGGTTCCAAGGAGATTAGGTTTAGAGAGGTTTCACTGTATATTGTTTCAGTATAAAGGAGATTAGGTTTAGAGAGGTTTCACTGTATATTGTTTCAGTATAAAGGAGATTAGGTTTAGAGAGGTTTCACTGTATATTGTTTCAGTATAAAGGAGATTAGGTTTAGAGAGGTTTCACTGTATATTGTTTCAGTATAACCTGTAAACAATTGATCTATGATATTGGCTTGAAGTATAAATAAAATTAATATTCAAAAGAAATTTATATATATTGCACAATGAATATGATTTTTGCCCTTTTAAATACTTTTCCCTTTTAGTAAGCAATCATTTACACTAAGGACGAGGGTTCCTGATGTCACATTTAATCTTGAGCATGAAAAATGTTGTTTTCTCGTTGGTCTAATGGTTAGCGTGCTTGTCTCGATTGTGGGTTAGAGCCTCGGTTAGTATAACATGGAGTAACATGTCTACCCGCGGACTGTTGTTTCAGTGAGCTAGTGACATGTCTACCCGCCGACTGTTGTTTCAGTGAGCTAGTGACATGTCTACCCGCCGACTGTTGTTTCAGTGAGCTAGTGACATGTCTACCCGCTGACTGTTGTTTCAATGAGCTAGTGACATGTCTACCCGCTGACTTGTTTCAATGAGCTAGTGACATGTCTACCCGCTGACTGTTGTTTCAGTGAGCTAGTGACATGTCTACCGCTAACTGTTGTTTCAGTGAACTAGTGACATGTCTACCCGCTGACTGTTGTTTCAGTGAGCTAGTGACATGTCTACCCGCCGACTGTTGTTTCAGTGAGCTAGTGACATGTCTACCCGCCGACTGTTGTTTCAGTGAGCTAGCACTATTAATATCCATAAGCATATTGGTTTAGGACTAAATGGACGTCATCATCATCATTTCATCAAAATGTAACATGTTCTCACCATGATATAGCTGAAATAGTGCTCATTTGGCATTAAACGACAATTACTCACTCATTTTTAGTTATTCGTAAGAAAAAACCAGTCATATCAGCTATTATGGGTTGAAGAAATTGAAGTTAAGAAAATGATGATTGACAATCTCACTTAACAATTAACCATGTTGTTATTACTTTTATTATAAAAACGATATTTACTGAAGTATACCAACCAGCCTAGATGTAATATTTACTGAAGTATACCAACCAGCCTATGTAATATTTACTGAAGTATACCAACCAACCTATGTAATATTTGAATATTTTTAGGTGAGAGTAAAAAACAAGTTTCAAACTCTACAAGAAGAAACCAGAGTAAAGTGAAATCTTCAACATTCTCCAGTCTAATTGACCAGTTTGATGTCTCACAGCATGCTGATCAGTCTGGTATAATTATTACAAATATGTATCTGTTGTGGGGGGAAATCTTAAATGTAAATGTAATTGATAAAAAAAAATATCAAGAGTTTTGTAAAGGTCCAGTTGGCTCCTCCAATCGCATCAGTAGTGTAATGGTTTGCATACTCACCTAGAGTACGGTAGATCGTGGATTCTAGCCCTGAACGGGTCAAACCAAAGACTATAAAATTGGTATCTGTTGCTTCTCCGCTAAACACGCAGAATTAAGGAGAAAGAGCAAAGACTGGTTGGCTCAGAATCAGGATAATGTGTCAGAGTGGGGCAACATGTCTATCCGCAGACTGTTGTTTCAGTGAGCTAGCACTATGAAAATTCCAACTAAGCATGTTGGTCTAGTACAAAGTGGACCTCATCATGATCTCATTGAAAATTCACTTGTTCTTGCCATGATATAGCTGAAAAATTACTGAGTTGGCATTAAACAACAATCACTCACTCCAATTGGCTCCATAAATCAAAGTATGTTAAATCAGATGGACAATGCTTAAAAATATCTGTTAGATTTGTCGACGAAGGCAGCAGTGTCGTCATCATATGTAAACATTTAACATTTCTGTCTATTTCTTACAAACATCTGGCACAATTGGAACCAAACAGTATAAATGTTACTTGGGTAGTTCTCAACATTTTACAGGATTTTCATTTCATTTGGAACTTGGTAGGTATGTTCCTTATATGACCCTCTGTTGTTTCAGAAATCCAAGATGGCTGCCACCACGGTGTAAATTAAAAAAAGAACCCTATGGGAAAAATATTTAACAATTTTTAATATCTGAAACCACTGAACTATTTGGCAAACAAACTTTGCTGGTATGTTCCTTGAATGGTCCTTTACAAAATTGTCATGTTGATCGAAAGTCCAAGATGGTTGTCACCGCAGAACATAGTGTTAACATATAGGACCATATGGAAAAAAAAAAAAAATCAGATGCAAGACAGATTTAATGGAAATGGTGCATTAATAGTCATTGGATGGTCATTTTCATTTTTGGTGGATTGGAAGTCGAAGTTGGCTGACTTCACAAAATTTACATGGCAGTACCTGTATAAACAATTCTCACTGGTTGAAGTATTTATCAAGATAGTATGGCCAAATTGTTTTTAGTTCACCTGGACCAAAGGTCCATGTGAACTATTGCCATCACTTGGCGTCCGTCGTCTGTCGTCTGTAAACTTTTCACATTTCAAGCTTCTTCTCCGAAACCACTTGGCCGAATGGAACCGAACTTAGCAGGAATGTTCCTTGGATGGTCCTCTACAAAGTTACTGTTTTTCGTTCCAGTCGAATATTCAATATGGCTGCCAGGGCCAATAATATGCTCTGATTGGCTGAAATTTCAAAGATCTTCTTCTCTGAAACTAATGAACTGACTGAACCCAAACTGTAAAGGAATGATCATTGGAATGTCCTTTACCAAGTTACTGTTTTTTATGCCGATCGGAAATCCAAGATGGCCGCCATCGCAGGACATAGATTAACATTGGACCCTATGGGAAAATGTTCAAATGCCTTCTTCTCAGAAACTACAAATATGATTAAAGCCAAACTGTACATGAATGTTCATTGGATGGTCCTCTACAATCTTAAGGTTTTTTGTTCCGATATGAAATTCAAAATGGCGGCTACGGCAGGACATAGTTTAACATTGGACCCTATGGGAAAAATGTTTCAAAATGCTTCTTCTCTGAAACCACTTGGACAGTTGAAACCAAACTGCCCAGGAATGATCATTGGAAGGTCCTCTACAAAGTTTCTGTTTTTTATGCCGATCGGAAATCCAAGATGGCCGCCACCACAGGACATAGATTAACATTGGACCCTATGGGAAAATATTCAAATGCCTTCTTCTCAGAAACTACAAATATGATTAAAGCCAAACTGTACATGAATGTTCATTAGATGGTCCTCTACAAACTTTACGTTTTTTGTTCCGGTATGAAATTCAAAATGGCGGCTACGGCAGGACTTAGTTTAACATTGGACCCTATGGGAAAAATGTTTCAAAACGCTTCTTCTCTGAAACCACTTGGATAATTGAAACCAAACTGCCCAGGAATGTTCATTGGAAGGTCCTCTACAAAGTTTCTGTTTTTTTATGCCGATCGAAAATTCAAGATGGCCGCCACCGCAGGACATAGATTAACATTGGACCCTATGGGAAAATGTTCAAATGCCTTCTTCTCAGAAACTACAAATATGATTAAAGCCAAACTGTACATGAATGTTCATTGGATGGTCCTCTACAGCCTTAAGGTTTTTTTGTTCCGATATGAAATTCAAAATGGCGGCTACGGCAGGACTTAATTTAACATTGGACCCTATGGGAAAAGTGTTTCAAAATGCTTCTTCTCTGAAACCACTTGGACAGTTGAAACCAAACTGCCCAGGAATGATCATTGGAAGGTCCTCTACAAAGTTTCTGTTTTTTATGCCGATCGGAAATCCAAGATGGCCACCACCGCAGGACATAGATTAACATTGGACCCTATGGGAAAATGTTCAAATGCCTTCTTCTCAGAAACTACAAATATGATTAAAGCCAAACTGTACATGAATGTTCATTGGATGGTCCTCTACCAACTTTACGTTTTTTGTTCTGATATGAAATTCAAAATGGCGGCTACGGCAGGACTTAGTTTAACATTGGACCCTATGGGGAAAATGTTTCAAAACGCTTCTTCTCTGAAACCACTTGGATAATTGAAACCAAACTGCCCAGGAATGATCATTGGAAGGTCCTCTACAAGGTGTGTGTTTTTTATGCCGATCGGAAATCCAAGATGGCTGCCACCACAGGTCATAGTATTAACACAGAACCATATGGGGAAAATACAGAAATATATTCTTCTCTGAAGCTATTGCACTGATTGAACCTAAACTGTGCATCAATCATTGGAAGGTCCTTTACAAACTTTGTGTTTTTTATGTTGATCGTAATTCCAAGATGACTACCACTGCAGGACATAGTTTTTACATAGGACCAATTGTTTTTTTTTATTACCAGGTGAACGATACAGGCTCTTGAGAGCCTCTGGTTTTGTTGAAACCTGCTCCTTATATATGATTGACTCATGGAAATGTAGTTTCCATCTATCAAAGACATTCAATATACAATTTTACCAAGATTTTTCTTTACTGAAGTACAATATAGTTACAATTAACACATCTATGTAAGATTATCGAGAGAACAATTTTATTTTTTTAATATCTCTCTCATTCTTTCCAGGAAATGGATTTGATTTAAGA
This sequence comes from Bathymodiolus septemdierum, assembly GCA_963383655.1. Taxonomy (NCBI): domain Eukaryota; kingdom Metazoa; phylum Mollusca; class Bivalvia; order Mytilida; family Modiolidae; genus Bathymodiolus; species Bathymodiolus septemdierum. Next base: position 43,824,306 of record OY726520.1, read on the forward strand.
AGTGCTGGTGATGGACTTTTTCTAGAAGATATAGAAATGCCTGACATGCCATTGGATGATTCCTTCGGTCAGAATTACAGTTCTGGATCCTCAAAAAATAACAGTAAAAAGGCTGACGATGATAATGTTAGACCCAATTTGATTTCATTTGCATCACCAAAGGCAGAATTTAATTTGTTTCAATCGTTTGATGCTATGAAATTAGAAGAAGCTAAACATGACTTAGATGAAATATTTAGTCAAAGTCTGCCATTAAGACTTAAACATGTGCAGGAATCAGAAACCATGCAAGAGCTAAATACAAACAAATCTGAATTACAACAGTTAGAAAAATCCATTGGAGATATTGAAGGAAAATTGTTAGAACTAAGCTCGAATGATCTCCTTAATCAAGATGCTCATGATGATTCAGACATTATTGAAAATTTAGATGATTCTTTTGCTCCTTTAAAGGGTGGTTTTCTTGTGGAAGGAGGGACTCCTTTAAAATCAAGATCAATTCAAAATGTTTACAAAGCACTGCCTACAGAAGACATTGATATTAGAACTAGATTACAACAACTTAAAGAGGCAACCTCCAGAATCAAGTCAGATTATACCAATACAAATGACTCACAACATTAATAAGAGGTAGCCTCTATAATAAAGTCAGATTATATTAATACAAATGACTCACAACATTAAAAAGAGGCAACCTCCAGAATAAGGTCAGATTGTTCCAAAACAAATGACTCCCAACATTAAAAAAAAGGTAGCCTCTAGGATCAAGTTGGATTATATCAATACAAATGACTCCCAGCATTAAAATGAGGAAGCCTCCAGAATAAAGTCAGATTATATTAATACAAATGAATTTCAATATTAAAGATGCAGCCTCTACAAGCAAGTCAGATTATATCAATACAACTATCAATAAATCTATTTATAAAAGAGAGAAGAATACAAATGTCTTGCTTTAATTTTGTTTGATAAAATATGAATTGTACCCATTCTAAGTTTCATCAAAATGAAATTGCCAATAAAAAATAATAGATGCATGTTTTAACAGACATTATGCATACAACTGACGTATTGGTCTTTTAAAACAGAGATTTCTTTTCCTAAACAGGGAGTTTTTGAACAATAGGATTGTTTATGGAGTTTGTTAATATTAGTAGATATATTTCATATTTTCCAACCCCCCAAAAATGGCATATTCTGACTCAAAAAGACAAAATCTCACTTTCAAAGAAGGTATCATATGTTGATTTGCTGATTGATTATATTAATCAAGAGTAGTAGAAAAGAAAGGATTTTTGTCTTAAATTTGGCATACCCTCATTTTCCATAATTAACATTGTACACTTATCACTTCAGGGCTTTATGAAAGAAAGTATAATAATTATGCATTAAAATAGTATGGATATAGTATTAAAACCAGTCGATTAAAAAAATCATCTAGATTGTAGTTCAATAAATTATATTATCTGCATTCATTCTGTTTTTGCATTGGCTCTAATTTTTTTTGGCATTATATGGTCACTGACCGAAATATAGCTTTTCTGGTACCTATTTAACATGATTTACCTGTTGAACTTTGGGAAACTATGATCACTTAAGTTTTCTGTAATGTACTGTCTTCTAGTTGTAATTTGTTATACATTTCAGGACTTTTACTTTAGGTATTTTGAAGTTTTTATTCTGTAGACATTTTAATGTAGTATGGGTATAGTATTGTATTACATTTTAATGTAGTATGGGTATAGTATTGTATTACATTTTAATATAGTATGGGTATAGTATTGTATTACCTAGTGATACAGTCAAACCTATCCTGAGAGACCTAATTATTTTATATGATCACTGCACGATGACACAACTGTTCATTATATGTATTACACAAACCTTTTGTGAGAGACTATCTTTATAGAAATACCACTTTGTATTGGAAGGGATGGTATCTCAAGGCAGTTTTTACTGTAGTTGTATGAAGGCCAGTACATGTAGTTGTATATTGATGCAATGTATTATAAAAAGATTGATTATTATATACAGACTGCAATATATTATGACTGATGTTCATTTTATTTATTAAAATTGTGTTACTATAAACATATGTCGCTCTCATTTATCTTTAATTTAACCTTTCCAACACTTTTTTCCCTAAATCACTTTTGTTTCCTGTATATAGACCCTTTCAAGATAACTGCAGTTCTGCATTCATCCGGGACATTTGTGAGTGGTAATAATACCCTTTCCCGTAAAATGACGTCGTAGAACAATTGAATGTGTTTATGACGTCATGATTTTTCTGTGAAATCGTAATTTTTCCACTCACAAATGTCCCAGATCAATGTAGGACCACAGTAATCATGAAAGGTTCAATTCTTACAATAGTAAACCCCTTTCCTTAAAACTTCTTTTCTCTTTGTAGAGAATATTGCTGAAAGTGGCGTTAAACACCAAAAATCAATCAATTATGTATTAATATGTCATGTATGAGTTGTTTTACTAAATTGTCAAAAACAAAGAATATCTTAACAAATTTTCTACAAATACATGTCGGTTGAATCTAGTCATGTCAAAATTGGTTTACCCAAAATTTCTTTTTAAGTAAAAAAAAAATCTGAAATCCTGTTTTAAAACTATTTCGACCTAAAAAAAAATCTCAAAAATGTTCATATAATTCAATGAGTCGAAATTTCAGGTGTCTCTAAGTAACTTTTAAATCCCTAATGTACAAATCCATTCAAAGTCTGGTTGTTATCTCGAAATTATAAATTAAATCTATTAACAAACCTGTCAAGGTGTCAACTGCATGGCCTCCGGTGCTTATACCACATCAGGTGAGATTATATTTTATTTATTATTATTTGTAAAGAAAACAATTGGATTTCTGAATTGAAGCATTGAAGTGATAATAATATTAATTAAATATTATTTCATGATCAATTTCAAAGCATTTGATGTTGTGACACCTTGAGCTAACAAGAACTCAGAAACAACCTGTATACAGCAGTATCATTCATTTTTTTATGAAAACAATAACAATATTCCCTTAAAACATAGTACTGTTCAGAGTACCATTTCAACATTTTGTCAGGATACTGATCAACTTTTACAACAGAATAATGTAAAATATTGTGTTATTAATGCTTATAATCAATTATACTTACTGCCATGATATAACTGAAATATTGTTGAAAGTGGCATTAAACACCATTAACCCCACCCCCTCAATTATACTTCTTGAAATTGAAACAAAGTATTCCCTGTTTACCCTGTGAACTTTTGAATCTCGCACTGATGTTAGTTATACATGTAGTAATATGAAGTACTTGTTTTATGACATATTTGCTGTGGCACTGAAAGGTACAGAATACATGTAGTGTCAAATAGATATAAATAATAATATGTGTGTTTTATCATATTTTATGGTGTATAAGTCTGATGTTGACTGCGTTTAACTGGCATGTTTTATATATGCTTGTAATCTCATTAATTAAAAAGGGAAAAACGGTTATACCAATGAAGTTAAAAAATATACAGTAATATTACTTTCAATAATATTGTACCTATATGTGGTAGTCATATTTAATGGTAGGAAATTACTACAGACCTTCCATAAACTTACATATAATGTTGTATCCAGTATACATCATCACATAACTGCATCAGTGGTATAATGGTTAGCGTGCTCGCCTCGAGTGCTGTAGATCGTGGGTTCGAACCAGACTTGAAAATTTTTATTTGTTGCTTCTCCACTAAGCATGCAGAACTAAGGAGTAAGAGCAAAGATTGGTTGGCTCGGAAATAGAATAATATGTATGAGTGGAGCCTATAGTACCCGTGGACTGTTGTTTCAGTACTATCAAAATCCAACTCATTGTGTTGGTCTAGTACAACGCAGACATCGCCATGATATAGCTGAAAAAGTGCAGAGTTGGTGTTGCACAGCAATCTTTTACTCACTCACATCATCACAGACAGGAGCAGCTACAAAATGGTCAATTTGTTGGCAATACCAAACTTGTCATACTTTTCCAGTGGCAATTAAAAGTTGTTGCCCCAGTTGTCTCATGACTTCCTCATTTCTGTATTGTTTTTAGATATTTTGTAACTTGTTCCCATCCTAAATATCCATGAAATATTTGCCGCTTGGCGTTAAGCAACCATCAGTCAACAATAAATCAATCACAGACAGGATCCAAAATTGTAATCCTAAGCGTAGATAGGCACTGACTGCGTTGTTATATATCCAACTACCATATGATCAAGACCATGAAAATTGCATTCGAGTACGGTAGACCACAGATTCAGGCCACTTCCGATCAAGCCAAAGACTATAGAATTGGTATTTGCTGCTTCTCCGCTAGGCATGCAGTATTAGGGAGTAAGAGCCAGGACTGATCCAAGGAGATCATGTGAGCTATTTCAATCACTTGGTATCTTGACCGTCCGTCCTTCCTTCTGTCCGGCATCAGCGACCGGTATTTGAAAAATCTTATCTTCTGAAACCAATGGATCAGTTTCAATCAAACTTGGCATAAGTCATCCTTCAAGTGTATCCGATGACACATTAATCATCCAACGTGGCTGCTGTTACTATAAATAAATCATAGAGGGGTAAACCACACCATCAGACCTCACTTTCTACCAAATGAGATGAAATTTGAACAGTAGTTCAATTTTGATGAAAGGTATCGCATATTATGTTTTATCCTGCACTGTTTAAATTTGAGCAGACAAATTGCATTGACTGGATAAATATTTGTTATATATGATCACTGACCAAAATATAGCTTTTCTAGGACCAGATTCATGTAGTAGTGATGGTAAGAAATGGTAACAGTTAAGTGCAGACATGATAGAGGACATCATTGAAAACTTTTAGAAATACTATTGTTTCTGCTATATTCATACAATTTGCCAGTTGTTTTTGGACTTGTAGACATTGCAGGATAAACACAATAAATGTACATTGTCGGTTAATATAAAATTTATTTGCACTTGCTGCAAAACTGGCCAAAAGACCATATGAGCTTTTTCCATCATTTGGCCTCCTTCGTCTGTTAACTTTCCACATTTAAATCTTCTCCTCTGAAATTGCTTGGCCAAATGAACCGAAACTTGGTAGGAAACATCTATGGAATGTCCTCTATTATGATTGCTCATTTCGCCCCGATGCATTAACAAATATGGCCACCATAGGCAATTTTTGTTTGTGGTTGGTCAGTTTCTAAGAAATCTGTGAAACCGCCAGTCAATTCTTGTTTTTGGTTTGACAATTTCTGAAAATCTCTAAATAAGGGTAATAACAAAATTACCGAACTCCGAACAATCTTCCAAAGGGAAAGACAAAATTCAAGTATATAAACAAACAAAATCCGTCAACAACCGGAAAACTGGGAAAACCGTAATGACCCTGACTTGGTACAGGCATTTCCAAAGAAATGGTAGGTTGAATCAGATTTTACGGCGCCAAACCTCCCGTTTTCATTACGGTTCAAAGGTTCCGGTTGTCACTATAACAGCATTTATAACAACGCTGGAACAAAATAGGTAAAATAGTAGTCAACGCAGTACTAAACCACTGCCAAATGAACCGAAACTTGGTAGGGAGCATCTATGGAAAGTTCTCTATAAAGATTGCTCATTTCATTCCGATCTGCTAATAAACATGCATGGCCGCCATAGGCAATTCTTGTTTGTGGTTGGTCAATTTCTAAAAAAATCTCCTCTGAAACTGCTTTGCCAAATGAACTGAAACTTGGTGGGAAGCATCTATGGAAGGTCCTCAGTAAGAGTGCTCATTTCGTTCCAATCCGCTAACAAACATGGTCGCCATAGGTAATTCTTGTTTCTAGTTGGTCCGACAGGTGAGCGACACAGGTTCAGCCCACTGAGCCTCTAGTCATTTTGATTACAGGTCGTAATAGATATGGGTGTGGTGGTGGTAAAGACGACAGAGGTGGTTGTGGGGGAGGATTTGGTAGCAGGGGTGGATCATATGGTGGTGGAGGAGGCCGTTCAAGATATGGGGAAAGTGCAGGGGTATCAAGTTGTGGAGGAGCAAATTATAATAGTGGATTTGGGGGACAAAAAGGGTTTTGGAAACAAGTGGTGGAACAAAAGGATTTGGTAATACCAGTGGCACATTTAAATCCGGTGGTTATAATAACCAATCTGGTGGATATGGTGCCACACAAACACAAGATGGAGGTGGACATACAATTTGCTCCGTCCTCAGCATGAAGGTCAGATGAACAACTACACAGAATGGCTATGTGGAACCCAACCACGAGGACAATACAATAATAATCAGTGGAGTAATTCTGAACCACCACTACCATCTAATCCACCCAAAATATTACCTCTCCTCCACCTATGTAAAACTTTAGTCTCTATAAATATTGTTATCTGTATGTTGTAATGTCACTTTGTATTTACAGTATTGTCATGTTCATTGTTCATTCATTTCATTAGTTCCCAACCCATCGTGTGTGAATTGAGAAAATGTGTTTGAAAGAGGAATTCAGATTCGTTGGGCACCTCATGTATCTCAAAAAGTTGTATTTGTTTTAATAATCTCCACACAAAGAATATACCTTAGCATATTGCCAAGGGTCCGGTAAGGCTTGCCACTGGTATTTTATTTAGTTTTATTTAAAGAAAATTAATTTTGAAAAGTGCTTTAAATATCCAAGTTGTGCATGCAATGGATCATTCATTTCATATTTATACCCCCGCAAACAAAGTTGGGGGGGGGGGGTATATAGGAATCACCCTGTCCGTCCGTCTGTCCGTTCGTCCATGTACCTTGTAAGCGCAACTCCTCCTAAACGACTTATTGGATTTTTATGAAACTTTACACATTTGTAGTACACAACCTGCAGATATGCATGAAGGAATATGGTTGCTGTCCAAAATTTAAAAGGCGAGATAATTCAACTTATACTTTCACGAAAAGGAGGGGGGCATGTACCTTGTAAGCGCAACTCCTCCTAAACGACTTATTGGATTTTTATGAAACTTTACACATTTGTAGTACACTACCTGCAGATGTGCATGAAGGAATATGGTTGCTGTCCAAAATTTAAAAGGCGAGATAATTCAACTTATACTTTCATGAAAAGAGAGGGGGCATGTACCTTGTAAGCGCAACTCCTCCTAAACGACTTATTGGATTTTTATGAAACTTTACACAGTTGTAGTACACAACCTGCAGATGTGCATGAAGGAATACCGTTGCTGTCTAAAATTTCACGAAAAGGGGAGTCATGTACCTTGTAAGCGCAACTCCTCCTAAACGGCTTATTGGATTTTTATGAAACTTTACACAGTTGTAGTACTCTACCTGCAGATGTGCATGAAGAAATATGGTCGCTGTCCAAAATTTGGAAGGGGAGATAATTCAACTTGTACTTTCACGAAAAGAAGGAGGGCATGCACCTTGTAAGCACAACTGCTCCTAAACAGCTTATTGGATTTTTATGAAACTTTACACAGTTGTAATACACTACCTGCAGATGTGCATGAAGGAATATGGTTACTGTCCAAAATTTGGAAGGGGGGATAATTTAACTTATACTCTGAAATACGTTCTGTATGGAGAGATGGGCTTGTAAGCGCAATTCCTCCTAAACGGCTCATTGGTTTTAAATGAAACTTCACACAGTTGTAATACACTGCCTGCAGATGTGCATGAAGGAATATGGTTCCTGTCCAAAATTTGGAAGGTGATGCAAGCGTAACTATTCCTGAATGAAATAAGATTTTAATTGACCTTTTCACATCTGGATATTTGCAATATAAAAACTACTCAAGAATAAATAATTAATTTTGAATCAATAACATTTGATGTGACCTATATCCTCTTGTACAAAAGTTAGGAAATGTTGTAATCCTCATGAATACTGATGAAACCGTATTGGTTTTAAACAATCCCACTTTGTTGAAGACCTTGTGGCGATCCCTAGATGTATGTTATTGGTTAGTTTATTTTGGAGATGGAATGTTGTCCCCTTGACATTACTCCATATTCGTTCTTTTTTCATAGCTAACTTGCTAATATACCTATATTCCAAAGTTTGAACATCATAGTATTGCAAGCGGGGGGTATCACTCAGTGAGGTCGCTCACAGTTCTAGTTTAATCATGTTTAATTGTTGGGGTCTTAACAAGTACAGCAAGCTGTTTTGATCATATTTTTTTAATTTATTTAGTTTTGGTATTTGTTCTCTGTATGACAGGTATTTATTAACAAGCCAATATAGGTAATGTGACACACAGGAAAACACCATAACACAAACATAAAAGATTATATCTAGGTAAATATTTCCCCTTCGAGAAACAAATGGTTAACATCAAGACTTGACATTTCACATAACTTTTAGCCAGCTCGCCATTGACCACAATATGTCGTTCATTTTTTTTGTGGTCTTGTTTTTCCACAACATGTAAGGAACAAACTAAAGATATTATTATGTATATATTCTTCATTACTTAAGTAATTGTTAATACTCCCAGGTAATATATATGGTGAAAGTTTGGACCTTCTATGACACTAGAAAAAAAATAAACAGTATTAATTTGCACAATATGTACTATGAGGGTAGATTTGAGAAAATAATCTAAAATGGCTATTATCCAAGTGTGCACACATTCTGCTTTATTCATGATGAGAACAAGTTTATAAACAACCATGAAGGTACAGAAGGTACAGTGGGTGGAGCTTTATATTGGCACAAGAACATGGATGGGAATTTTTGTCTTACAACTGCCTGTTAACTAAAAACTAAAACCTGAGTTTTCCGACATCCTGCACAATCCGACACATTTCCCTGGTCCCTTAATTGGTGTGTCGGATTAGACAGGTTCCACTGTACTAACAAACTTGCTCATTGTTAGTTAAATAAGTTGTCTGTGTTACCTTCTCAATACACAAAGTACAAAAACATTATTTTTATAACAACACTGTCCTTTGGGGGCTCAGTTGTTTGAATTTTACTGCACAACCAGTGGAGGGTCTTCAGAAGGGATGTACCCTTAGTGAAGAAATTTGGTCATGTATCTTTACCTTGGGGGCAACAACAGAACAAAAGCAGTAAACAGACGTGAGAAATTCAACCACACATAATTAACAAATCATTTTTGAAAAATGGTTAGGACAGTCTACCAATAAAAAACTAGAATTGTATTTTCTATCTTAATAAACTAGACAAGCTAGCAATGAAAACAAGAACTGTTGTGAGCAGTTTTTCAGCTATATCAGTTTCGATGTGATGTCGTCTGTGCTTGTAAAATAAAGTAATACAATGTATTTATTTACAGCCCGAAGCATATATACAAATACAACATAGAACATGATCTCTTTAGAGCTCTTTAACCGACTTGATATTTTTAAAAACAGAACAATGGACAACTGAATGAATCTTACGGGAAATCTTTAGTACCAAATGGCAAGGTTCATTCAGGAATTCTTCAGTACCAAATGGCATTGTGCACCTTCTATTTTTGTTTTCCTATTTTAACAGTTCTTGCTAAAATTTCTTCACTATTGGTCTATGTAATTGTCATACAAGGCTATACAATAGAGAAAGGGTACTGTTGCTTATCCATAACTCTTCCTAAACAACAGAATGGAATTCAATAAAACTTCCAGAGATTCTCATGTTTAAATTTTGCAAGGATTAATTTTTCAGAATTTCTTCTGTAAGGAGGGGGCTCACTGTACGTCCTGTTTTGTTGTTGGTTTTTTGTTTATAGTTGTTCAAAATAGGACAATTTAGTTACAATTTATAGTGTTGGGTCTTTTTGACCCCTATATATCTTGGAAAGAACAATTTTAGGTAAGACATTACGCTAGATCTGTTGGTACGCTACCGAATAAAGGTAATAACAATGGTACCGTACTCCAAGGCGCATTCAAAAGGGAAAGTCCACACAAAAACCAACAAAAGCGATAAGAAGCTCAACCATCTCAATCAACGGAACAACTGAAATTCCCGACTTGGTACATGCATTTTCCACAGAAAATGGTGGGTTCTGATAGCAGATTGGCAAGTGGCACTCGTCTAATCCTAAGACGTTACCAAGTATATAAACAATCGATACATGTAAATTCTCTAACCCTAAGACATGACCAAATGTGAAACTAGAAAACAACTATCTATTCCCGACTTAGTACAGATATTTTCCAAGAAAATGGTGGGTTAAACCAGGTTTTACGACGCGTCAAACCTCCCACTTGTATAACAGTCGTTAATAGTTCCGTCATATTGACAAAAAGGGGGAGGGGGAGATGAAACGTGACTGACAAGTCGGGAAAAACAAGTAGTCAAATAGAGATACAGAATAGGTAACAGGTAATAGGTAACAAATAGTACCCAGAATCTGTAACTCAAGACCATCCTGTATGATTTGCGAAAAGGCAAATTTATGAAGAATACAAAGGAAAAACGTAACAAAATCAGACGAAAAATGAACGCTGAAATATCCCAAACTATGAAAATACCGTTTTTGTCGTTTTGTCCGTTTTGTAAAAACAAATAGCGTAACATGATTTTTATGGTGTAGGCTAGGGACTCACAGCATATTTACAGTCTTATTTAATTTGAAAATGTAGAAAAGATTCCTCTGAACTTGAACACATCGTAAATATAGCGTACACTTGGAACTTTTTCCACTTCTGATACAATTTTGATGTATTAAAATACAACTTTAATACATTTATATGATATCACATTATTGTTCAGAGAGTGGATTTAAATATTTTATTGACTGAGGGAAATGTTGACTGGGGCTATGGAATTGTCTTCTATTCTGTTTTTGGCAAACTCTGGTGCTTTATATTCTTCACGGGATAGTTCTCTGTAAGATGATTTCATTTCACTTTGCATCTTCCTTCCAATATCTAACACGTTGGTGTTTCGCCTCCACCAATAAAACTGACCGCCACGATATATAACTGAAATATTGTTGAAAATCGTGTTAAGCACCATGACCCTAACACTATTCATTTTCATAAGTGAAAATGTAGAGAAGTGGCTAGTCAGTCTGTTGGCTAAGATATTTTACCAAAAATAAACAATGGACCATGACTATACGACACCTTTGGAGCTATTTAATAAAAAAAAAATAATACAATTTTTATTTTATTAACATTAATAATTAGATATTACTCTCAGCTTCAATAATCAGTTTCAATATTTAAGATCGCTTCAATTGTTGTCGAGTTGGTAAAACGTATAGATTTCAATCTCCTTCCCTATATATTATAATCAAATCAATCTGCAGATTGATTAGGAATTTCCTAAGGATTCCCTCTATTTTTAGCAAAATATCACGTGGGATGGCACTGTTGCTAACGATGACATCTTGAAAACATCCGCGTTTTTTAATACAAAATGTAGTTCCTAAATTAGACTGTATTTTTTTAATATACCTTTTTAACTGACATGGCCAACAGGATTGTTTTAATTTTATCATTTTTAATTATCATTTTTAATAACTTTTCTCTATTTACATCCCACTTTGTAAAACATTCGTTATTTTTATTTGTGATTAAAACCGGAAGTAGGTCTACTGCGTAGGTATTTATTATCAATAACTTTGATTCCGACTGGAGTACACGAAGAAATTGCGGAGCCTTTATTTTGACAATAGCGGCTACATATGTAACTTTGTTAAGTGTCAGTAAGAAAAAAACAATCAAAATGCCGGCAACTAAGGTTAATCTTTCTCAAATGGTTGATCTAGCCGTAGGAACGTCAGAAGTAGGTACAGTAAATTCCAATGTTTTACACACCTTGTTGCATGCCATGCTGAGACAGTTAAACATTGTAGATGTTCAAGCAGATTTAAATGACTTCGATAGGGATTTATTATCAGCTTCAAAAGCTAGAGAATTATCATTTTTAAGTGATGTTGACAGTGGTCGGGGTGATGATGCAGGAGAAGATGCTTTCAACGAGAGGTCCTCTTTCATGCCTACACAAAGTACACCCTATCATCTCCCCGAGGTCAAAATTGCAAACATTCAAGAGGAATTAAAAAACATTACATCAATTCCATCTAACAAGCATCTTTTCAAAAATTCAAGAACTCCATACAAGGGAAAACCAATTGCAGAAACGTGGTTAAACATGATCATGAGTCGAGTGATAACCAATGAAAAGAAAATAGCTAAGGTATGGCTAATCCTTGATCCATTCCCACATATTTATGGATTGTTTGGGTTGAGTCTTATTTGTTGTGTAACAGAAGTGCCCCTCTAGCAAAGGTTATCTTTTTCTTTTGGTATACAGCTATCCATCCACCGGATGATCACTAGCTGTTGCGCATGCGTGGGATAAAATTCATAAAGAAAAACAATATATTCAGTCAATTTATAACATATTTACAAGTAGTGCCAAGCAGAAATAAATTGTGTGGTTAAAACTATTAATAATTTACAATTTCATTTTTATTTAGATTTGCGATTGTAGATGGCTGAGAACAGTTGGTGTTAGCTGTTCTCTAAACGTGTTGACTGTTGGGCATAGAACTATATTTTGAGGTAGTAAATTCCAGTAAATGATTGTGTTTGGAAAGAATGAGTACTTGTATGAATCTTTGAATGCATGAAGATGTCTGTATGTAAAAGGATGAAATTGTCTGATTCTTGAATCTGTAGGTATTAATATTGTTGTAGGAACTGCAACGATATGGTGAACAATCTTGTAAAACATAATAAGTTTTGTTTTGAGTCGATGTTGTAGTGTAGGCCAGGTGAGAGTTTGGAGCATATCTGTGATGCTGCTAGTATTATGGTAACGGTTGCAAGCATACCTAGCTGCCCGTCGTTGGACCATCTCAATTTTCTTGCGATGTTCCGCAATGTGAGGGTCCCAAACTGAACATGCATACTCTAGTTTTGGACGGACAAGAGATAGGTATGCCTGCCACTTTATATTTGTGTTGGAGGTTTTAAGGTTTCTTTTCAAAAATCCAAGACTTTTATTTGCATTGGCTACAATATTGTTTGTATGCTGTGTCCATTTTAAGTTGGATTGAAGAGTGATTCCAAGATATTTTGTTGAAGAAACTGATTCCAAAGTATGATTGTGTAGCAAGTAGTTATGTTTTACAGGATTTTCTTGTTTGTTATTGTAAGGACTGCATTTGTCTGGATAGAAAGCCATCAGTCAGTCACTTTCCCATCTTGGGGCAGCATCAAGGTCTTCTTGGAGACTATCACAATCCTTTTGGGATTTGATAGTTTTGTAGATGATGCTGTTGTCGGTGAACAGTCTGAGTTGGCTGGATTTCAATTATTATGGTAAGTCATTTATATATACCAGAAAAAGAACGGGACCGGAACTGTTCCCTGTGGGACACCAGAAGTGACTGGAGCAATATCTGATGACTCCCCATCCAGAACCACTGTTTGTGTATGGTTTGATAAAAAGGCAGAGATCCAGTTTAATGTTTCATTCTTGATTCCATAAAATTCGAGTTTATAGAAGTCATTGATGTGGAACTTTGTCCACGGCTTTGGTAAAGTGCATGATAATGAGGTCAGTTTGAATATTTTTATCTGAATTTGCGGCAAGTTCCTGAACAAAGGACAGTAGTTGAGTTTCACAGAATCTAGAATGTCTGAAGCCGTGTTGAAGATCATATAATAAACTTGTTTTCCAGATGGTTAAGTATGTGTTTTGTAATGACATGTTCCATAATTTTACAAGTGAGAGAGATTGGTCCGTAATTTACTGCATTGTATTTTTCACCTTTTTTTGTATGCTGGTGCAACATTTGCATGTTTCCAGTCAGATGGTATGCAGCCAGTCTGAAGTGATTTTTGAAAAATAGTGGTTAAGATTGGAACTGTTAAATTTTGAAGATTTTTTAGTATTCTGCTGCTGATGTTGTCTGGGCCACTGGCTTTATGTGGATTGATGTTGTTTTTGGATGCCAGGTGTTGTGATGGTATTACTGGATGTGGACTCATGCCCTTGTTAGGAATGTTATCTATTGATTCAGTGGTAAATACAGATTGAATCTGTTCGTTTAAAATGTTTGCCTTTTGTTTAGTGTCAGCAACTAGTTGTCCCTCTTTTTTCAAGGAAGCATCTCCACTATTGTCAGTTCTGAGTGACTTGATGAAGGAGAAGAGTTTTTTCGGTTTCGATTGGTTATTAAAACTTTGATCTGGATCATTTGTTGGAAGGTCTAGAATTAATTTTTCTATATAGGTGTTGTAAGCATGTCTTTGTTCTTTCTGGACCTGATGTTTCAGCTGTTTGTATTTCTCTTTATATTTGTTGTCCTTTTTCATTTTGAAGTATAATTTGTTCTTTTTATTAATCATCTTTCTTAGTTTATTATGGACCCAAGGTAGTTGATGCTTGTATGTTAGCATTTTATGTGGGATGTTTTTATCAATTGATTCTGTGAGATTGTTCTTAAATAAGTTCCACATTTCATTTTCAGTGCTTTTTGTATCATTGTTTATGTTTATTATCTTGTTAAGTGTGTCTTCTAAATCAGATTTGATGTTATCCCAGTTTGCTTTGTCATACTTCAGGATTTTTCTGGGTTGTTGACGTATTTTACGCAGCCATATGTCTGCTTCTGTGTAAACAACATCATGGTCACTAAGCCCAAGACTGCAAGAGGTGGTAATGTATTAACTTTATTAATGTTAGATGGATTGGTTACTAGAATGAGATCAAGAGTTCGCTCTGTTCTAGTTGGAACATTTACTCTTTGATGGAGATTGTTTTCATCGATGATATGTAGGAGTTTGATGTTAAGTTCTGTTTCTGGTTTACCTGGTATAACTTGTGGTATAGACCAGTCGATGTGACCCAGATTAAAGTCTCCTCCTATAATAACGTTGGTATTAGATGCATGATTTATTCTACTGAGGGATAATTCAAGCTGTTGTAAAGATGTTCCCTTATCAGATGGTGGTCTATAGTATGCACCTATTAGTAAGTTCTTACTTCCAGACATGTTTATTTGAGACCAAACTATCTCGCAATCATATTTGAGGTCGCTTACTTCAGTGCTAATAAATTCTTTGTTGATGGCAATACGCACTCCTCCATAACTTTGGTTGTTTTTATTTGGTTTCCTGTCTGACCTGTAAACGTTGAATAATTCAGATGGAAAGAACTCGTATGATGATGTATCTTTATTTAACCATGTCTCTGTTCCTAAGATTATATCAGGTTTAGCTGAGTCAATAATTTTGTTAAGGTCTTCTTTCTTATTTTTTATTGATTGAAAATTAATATTTAAGATTCTAACTGATTTACGATTTTTATTTGGAGTTTTCTTTGGTGGTTTTGAATTTAGTTTAACCTTAGTCATAGGCGATGAAGATGCCTGTGGAGCTCCTAAGCTATTATTAAGAGATGTATCATTCATCAAGCTCCAGTTATTTGTGGTGTTAAATGATATGTCGGTTTGATTATTAAATAAGCTGGTGGAAAAGTTTGGCATTCCACAGTTGGTATATTCCCAGTTTATGTTACTGGTATTCATACATTCATAGTTTTGAGATGTCATACCCTGACAGTATACATTTGTATGTGGTACCAAGTATCACAACTGTCACAGCTAAGTGCTTTTAGCTCCCATGTTACTGCCATCTGGCAAGTGCCGACATGGCCATCGTGTGATTTTATTTCTCTTTTGTTGGTTCGTAGGCTTTGTTGAATTATTTCTTTTCATGCTTGTTGGTGGTATCTGTGCTCGAATATGGAATTGTGAAAAGGTGGGAATTCAAGTTAACATTAGCAGAGTAGACTAGTTAAATCTTTGTCCCCTGTTAAAGGAACTGTAGTAGGTTCATGACCATCTACCACTAACTATGTCTCCTTTAGCTCAGTTGGTAGAACAATAACTTACAATGTGAGAGGTTCAGGGATTTAATCCCATCTACGTAACAATTACAATAATATTTCAAGATACATGTAACAATCCAATCTTTCTTTCTTTCAATTACTATTCAAAGATATTTCTTTTTTTATTTTCAGTTAAATATTGATGATCTAATGAAGGGATTAAATGTAATGGAAAAAAGCATGGTAAGATTCTGTTTTATTGTGTGTTCTTATATATATATATGTACAGTATATATCTTTTTGTAGGGAAAAAGGCAAGATTACGAGATAGGAATGGGGGGAATTAGAAAAACATACTTTGTACACTACATGCTAGACAGTTGAAAGAAAACATCGTTTAGATTCGTTTTTATTGTAATTAGTTAAAACTTGTATAGCAAAATTTAAGTTCCAATTTCAAAGGTTCTAACATGATTTATTGTATGTAGAAATATTAATATCAATCTCAATGTAAAATGCAATTGGTCATTTCTGGGACAGAACTCTTATTTCATTGAGAAGTATTATTTTGTGGGGTTTTCATTCCCTTTGAAATGCAAACATACATTTGATATGGGTTTTTTTTTAGAATGAAATGAACGATAAGTTCAAAAACTTGCCATCCCCTGATGATTTTGCAAAATTTATGACTCTGGCAGAATTAGAAGATGCTTTACAAGGTACCAGAAAAGACCAGGAAAACCTGCAGCAACCAACGGAGAGAGTTGTGGTCGAAATGTCAAGTCGGACAGATCTAGTAGTAAGTCATATTTTATATCAGTAATTATTTACTTTCTTATCTGATTGTCATTCTCTGTCATAGAAAGTTAGAATCAGCATAATTTTTATTCAAATACCTGGAATCTGAAATAAATGTTAAATGAAGTTTTGGTGATATATAAGGTCAAGAAACAGATCAATACGTTATTACCGAAACTAAAGATGAATTTTTTATGATGTGCAAATAAAACTAGTGTTGAAAATTTCATTTGATGCAAATTTCCAATTTATTTTCTTATGCAAATGACAAATATTAAAAATCTTTTAAACATGTACATCATGAGGTAGAAATATTTTAGGTGTTTTATAACATATTGTTTGGTATTGTAAATACCATTCAAAATAACTAGTTTTTGCAAAATATATTTTATGCACTTGACAATCTTTTTATTTTGTAATATGTACATTTATACACATATTCAGTTTTAGGTTTTTTTTTTTAAATATGGCATTTGGTTACAAAAAAGCATCAATGAGAATAGAAAACAGCTTAGTGTTGTTTTTTATAGCATTTTTTTTTACTTTAAAATAAACACCATAAGCTTATTTATATAGATGATGAATTGTTTTTTAATTATTATTTTAGCCCTCTAGACCAACTTCTTTACGTTCAGTAACTTGTGGTGCAGAGTTAGAGAAACTTCGTGGAAGTCATGAAGTGCTGTCCAGACGAGTGGAGGAATTGGAGGTAAATACAAATATATGATAAAATGGAATCATTATTGTAATATTATTATAAAATTTCAATTATGTTAACTGAAAAAAAATAGCACATAGTATACATTGGTGATTTGAACACTTAGTCTGAAACATTCAAGTGGTTTTCAGGAGTTTATCTCAGTTTAATTTGACATAGATCTTTTGAGGTTTTTTTTCTTTACAAGGTACACAGCTGATTATTATGCCTCTTGGAAATGAAAAAAAATATTGTCTTGAGTTTTATTTAATGTACAGCATTTTTTATTCACAATGTTGAACATAATATCACAAAATGGAGGTTGATATTTGAATTTATGTGACAACAATTATATCTGAGAAAAAATTGAAAATTACAGATCTACATGTTTATGTTCATTTTTTTTTTATTTCATGTTTGTATGAAAACTTTAGCTTGACATGTTTTCTTTTTCATTGAAAGTTAGAGATTTTTTATTCTGTCTTTTTTAGGCTGAAATGAGGAAGAAGTTGGATCAAGGTGCCTTAGATGGGTTGAGTAAGTAATGAAACCTTGTCAATCTCTTGTATGCACAAAACTGGTTTGATCTAATATAACATTACAGTCAAATCTCTTTAGGTTGAAGTCGAAGGGACCAATGATATTACCTCGAAACAGCTGAGTATTTGAGTTCTGTAATAAATTATTTTCTGAAAGCTACTGTACTACGAATGAACTAAATTTATACTTTGAATTATCCAATGAAATGGCTTATTTTCTGAGTTTGAGATAATGAGACTCAACCATATTTGTCTTCTAGTTTTCATTTGATGTCATGGTGAAGTGTCCTTAGCTTGACTTTTGTTGAGGCCTAGTGGTAATTATCTTAGAAGTACCATGCAGTGTTTAGAAAATGTTACTGCATATGACATTTATTACCCCCCTTTGTCTTACAGATGTATCATCAGATATAGTAGAACAACTTCAGGAGTTGAAAGAGCAAGTTGATGCCCTAGCAGCTGCAAGGGAACAGGTAAATTCAAATTTTGTTTTAAAACTATTGAATAGTGTGAAATTGTATATACTATAGCAAATATTGTCCATTCTTGGCATTAACAAAATCTTGGCAGATATGATTTAAAAAAACAGTAGTTCATAGAGTGTATTAACATTTGTCCACTAGTACAGATTGCATTGTTTTGAATTTGTTTAATTAGAACTAACAACTTATATTTTAGGACAAACATATTGATAAGGTATAATTCTGTACTAAATTGATCTTTAGATATATTATTTATATGACATTGTATTTCTCTCTTTCAAACCTTTTTTTCATGATAATTAGACAGGTAAAATTATGGTGTTTGCTTGACGGGAAATGATTTAATGTTTTGTTAAGTAAAGTAGTATACATGTACTGATCCTCAGAAGGAGGCATATTTTAATTATGAGATAAGGAATCTTAGAAAGAATCTAAAGTTCAGTTTATACAGGATTCTATTTTATTCTAACTATTATTACCATGCACTAACACTTCAACTTT
Source organism: Bathymodiolus septemdierum (assembly GCA_963383655.1). Taxonomy (NCBI): domain Eukaryota; kingdom Metazoa; phylum Mollusca; class Bivalvia; order Mytilida; family Modiolidae; genus Bathymodiolus; species Bathymodiolus septemdierum. The sequence goes on from OY726520.1 coordinate 43,843,138, forward strand.
GTATTAATCCTTTCTCTCATGTAATCGATTACAACTGATTACGATTACCCCATGTCTGCAATTTGACCTTTGACACCAAGGTCAAATAATTGTTTTTTTAATAGTATCATTCGACTCATAATGTGTAACTTATTGTTGTACAGATGACCGCATTAAGGGGAGACATAAGTTTTATGTATCTAAAACAGTTCTTCCTAGTTCTAACTATTATTTTTATGCACTAACACTTCAACTTTGTATTAAATTATTAATCCTTTCTCTCTATCTTAACTGTATTAATCCTTTCTCTCTATCCCAACTAACTACTAGATCAGTGAAACATTAGAACCACTAGAACCTTTATTAGCTCCTCCTCCATCACGATCTGTGACTTTCAATGAAGATCTCCTTCGACGACATGAAAATGAAATGCAGGACTTAACCATAATTTACTTACAAAAGAAAGTTTCCATGTTGGAAGATCAACTCAACCTGATTCAGGGAATGATTAAGCATGACAGTACAAGATGGGAAATCAAACATGGTACTAACTTTGAAGAAGAAATTAGGACCATATTTAACCAAAATGAACCTGATAAACCAAGGAATCTGGCTTATGTTGTCAATGATCAACTGCATGATATCAGAGATGACATCATTACTCTGGAAGAAGAGCTAAAGAAAAAGGCTAATGTTGTAGAAATTCCATTTGTACAGGCTAAATCAGAACCTGTAGAAATTCTGTTAGAGGAGACTAAAGCAGGCTTTAAGGATACGGTTAGTATAGAAAGCAATAAAATATAATAAAATCTGCTGCATTTTAATCTATGATATTTAAAATATGAATCTTGTAGGTTGCAGATTGGAATAAAATGTACTCTTAAAATCCCTTAAAAAACTTTGTTCTGAAATCATCAAGGGATAATGTAAATAACAACTATTTCACTATGTAATTTTACAAACAGGATTTTTCAATGTTCACCAGTATTTAGACGATTATCAGAAGTAAACTTTGTTTTGGAGTCCTACAGCAACAGAGGTTCAAGAACAAAAAAATCGAAGGTGGGCCTACATTAATACCAAACATGTTCTAATATTTTGATTGAGTTCATGCATCTTTTTTTTATCTGGCTTTACCTTTATTCACCTGCATGTGTTACCTGCTTACTTTCTTTGCATGCTTACATATCTAGATTTAATCTACTTTAATCATTCATTGATTTTGTCTATGTTTAATTAAGAATATAAAATATACAATATTGTTATTATAAACATTTTATATGGTTTAAGAAATTGATGGAATTATTCACAATGAGAACATTCTTCCACAGTAACAATCTTAAGTTGATGTCAAATTTTAAAATTTGTGTATGACTGTTACCCATGGTATACAATCTTGGTACTTCAGGTTCACATACATTTATGGAATGTTGCTGGACATTTCATTTGTTAAATTCATTCATTTTGAATTAATCATTTGCCATGTAAAATTAAAGCTTTTTTTCACTTTATACTTTTTTTAATTTTTCATTTCAGCCTGACTGGCATTTGCAATCATGTTGAACATTTGTATTAAAGTTCATCCCATTTTTGTTATAGCACTTAGGTATAATTGTTGTGTAATAAATGTTTTGTGTGTGTGTATGTTAAAAGTTTTTTTTTTTCATAATTGTACCTTAATTAAACAACCTTATTAATAAAAAACTGCTGAGATGTGCTAATCTGGGTCACGGGTCACTGTAATCGGGCAGCTGTATCGAGAAACAGATATGATGTTGAAAAAACTGTTGATACTCATAAAATATTGATAAATGCTATAAAATTTTATGTTTGTCTTCAAGAAATATGATAGACAAAACCATGTGTGAAGTTTTATGACGAAATATCACTGATTTCTATGTAAATTTACGAGTTGAAGTTGTGGCTGTATTGAGAAACAGATACGGTGTTGAAAAAACTGTTGATACTCATACAATATTGATAAATGCAATAAAATTTTATGTTTGTCTTCAAGAAATATGATAGACAAAACCATGTGTGAAGTTTTATGACGAAATATCTCCGATTTCTATGTAAATTTACGAGTTGAAGTGGGGAAACACCCACAGGTATTGATTTGAGTTTGGACAGCGACTTTCTCACAGGTAATTTTAGCGATGTATTTTTATCTTGGACAAGAATAATGAGCGTCATGATTGGATGACCAATTTAAAACACACTGACACCGCATGGTGAAAGGATGCATGTAAAAGAAATCTATGTTATATTTGATTCTGGAATATTGTTGATCATTGATTTAAACAAGAAAAAAAAAGGGGGGGGGGGGTGAATTTTATTAGTGAATTTTACAGTTAAATAAATGTTATGTTTCGACAGTTTAAAGAGAAAAATAAAAAATGGTTGCGACTAAAGCTTAAATCAGCGTTAAAAATTGAACAAATATCAGTGGTTTTGTAAATGAGATTTATTTTAAATAGAAAATCTGAATTTATTATTTATTAATTCATTATTAATGATACAATTTTATATCCCTTGGGAGGGGGGGGGGGGGGGGGGGGGCTATGATGAAAATTTGAAATAAAAACACAGGACCGGACTTTAAGCAAAAATAACAATCCAGGATTAGTTTTTCATTAAAAAAATCCAGGACCCCTGTGTCCATGAATTTTTTTTTAAAGTTAATAATATGATTTGAGATATTAAAAAAGATAAGAATTTCTTCATCAATAAAATAAACATGTTTAAATTTGAATAGAATATGGTAACATAAAAAGGCAAATTGTTTCATAAAAAATGTTCACTTGAAACATATTCAATGTATTTTGCTATTAGAATGAAGAGAAAAATGTATTTTTTTAATACTTTCTTCAATAATAGATTTAGACATGACAGGTGGTTGTGAGTATTTGAATATTACAATTAATAAACATCAAAAAGTTGACTTTTCTTATCAAATTCTGTCTTTTTATCCATTCTCCTATTAAGATTTATGATTTAAGGCTACCGACAATGCTGGCCCACAACATGTTGATATTTCTTTTGTTTAAAAATTTTAAATATGCATTTTTGGATTATAAACATTTGCATACTTGTTCATTTGATTGTTGGATTTTTTAGGACCATGATGCCCTGATAAAATTACAGAATGCAAACAGAGAAGAATTTAAGGTTTGTTATTTCACTTTACGTAGCAATAAATAGAAAGTCAAAGTAAATGCCTCCTTTTAGCCCATTTAGATATTTCACCACCCTTGCTCTGCTGTACTTCACTCAATAAAGGACAAAATTTATCACACAAAGATACTCTTACACCTCTTAATATAAAACACTTTATGGAAGAACTTTTAATCTTTAATGTATTATATTTTTATATTGTCATTTGTTTAATGATATATTTTTTGTGAATATTATATTAATATTATTTTACAGAAACTGTTTGCCTACTGTGATGAACTACAAGTGAATAAGGCTGATAGAACTGAAGTCTGTGATGAACTACAAGTGAATAAGGCTGATAGAAATGATGAACTACGAGTGAATAAGACTGGTATAGCTGAAGTGGATGTGGTAAGTTTATTTTTTGTTAATGGTTCCCTGTCTATGTTGAGCGTAGGAAATAAATATTCCTAGATCCTGATCCAACTTGTTCAGGCAGCATAATAGAAAACATCTATGATCTAGCTTAAGCAACTTCACATTACCTTAAGTTTATCAAGTTCTGTTAATTTCGACAATTTCTTCTAGAAAAATTTTCATTAGTTAAATTTTTTGATTAGTTTGTTTTTTTAGCTCACCTTGCCTTAAGGTGAGCTTTTGCCATCACTTGGCGTCTGTCATCCGTTAACTTTTCACATTTTAATCTTCTCCTCTGAAGCCTCTTAGCCAAATGAACTGAAACTTGGTAGGCAGCATCTATGGAAGGTCCTCTCTAAAGATTGCTCATTTTGTCCCGATCTATTAACAAACATGGCCACCACAGGCAATTCTTTTTTCTGATTGGCCAATTCTTTAAAATCTTCTCCTCCGAAACTGCTTGGCCAAATGAACCGAAACTTGGTAGGAAGCATCTATGGAAGGTCCTCTATAAAGATTGCTCATTTCATCCCAACCTGTTAACAAACATGGCCACCACAGGCAAACCCATCAGCCAAATGAACTGAAACTTAGTAGGAAACATCTATGGAAGGTCCTCTCTAAAGAGTGCACATTTTATTATGATCCATAACCAAACATGGCCACCACAGGCAATTATTGTTTCTGATTGGCCAATTTGTTTAAATCTCCTCCTCTGAAACTGCTTGGCCAAATTAACCGAAACTTGGTAGGGAGCATCTATGGAATGTCCTCTATAAAGATTGCTCATTTCGTCCCGATTGATTAACAAACATGGCCACCACAGGCAATTCTTGTTTCTGATTGATCTATATCTAAAAAATCTTCTCCTCTGAAACTGCGTAGCCAAATGAACCGAAACTTGGTAGGAAGCATCTACATGCATGGAAGGTTCTGTATTAAGTTTCCTCAAAGCAGAATGAAAGGTGAGCGACACAGGCTCAGTGATATGTTTGTCACAATATATATATTAGGTGAAAGACAATTATAATTTATGATTTATTTATGACTATAGTACACGAAAATTTATCTCATTACACATACTGTATGTTAACATAAATCACATCATTCAATTACACATCATTTTTGTCTATGTTTAGAAAGCTGATAAGAGAACTTTGGATAACAAAGTGGACCATCCCTTGCTTGATACAAAAACCATTGCTACTAGCAAGAAGATCAAGGAAATCTTAAATAAAAAGGCAGTAAACGTAAGTTTTTACAACAGTAACATTCGTTATAAATTACTTCAACATAAGATAAACTGGCAGGAAATTTTAGTTACTACAACAATAGATAAACATTAGCTATAATGGCAGAAAATGTAAGTTGCTACAAAATTATACTCTGTGTTACCCTATCAAAAGTAAAAAGAAAAAGAAGTGAAATGACTACTTAAAAAACAGTGTCAAACTGTGATAAAGTAATCAGGACCCATTAATCAAAGAAGTGCAGATGACAATATACAATGACTACAACAAGAGAGATTGGCAAGCTATGAAAGTGTCTAGAGGATGTTCTGAGATTTCCTAACACTCTCCAGCAATAATTTGAATTTAAGTATTAGCTCAGTGTATATTACAGATTTGTTTTATTACAGGTTTGAGAGATGTTCTTATGTCATTTAATGTGTGATGCCAAATTACTAATTAGTCAAAATTGCCCAATATATTTATTTAAAATGTCAGAGATTCCATTATTTCACAACTCATTCCTATTTTTCAGGAGGAAGCATGGAATCAGCAATGTAAGGTATTTAGTGATGATATTGACAGAAAATTAGATCATTTGGAATTGAAACCTCTAAAGGAGTGGTTGCTGAGAAGATTCAAGGCACTTAATGATAAGTTAAAGAAACAGAATCAGGCTCATGTGAGAAGACTTGAGGCACTCAATGATAAGTTACCCACAGAGTAAGTATATAATAGTTTGATTTGTCATATCTTGTGGTAGGTTAAAAGAGCTCTATGATAAACCAGCTGATATTGAACCTACAAGGTAGATTGTTATCATGTGACTTGTCAGATGACATGTGATATGTTTAATGAGTCATGTGATAGTTATGACAAGTTGATAGTGAACCTGCAACATCAATTATTATCATGTGACTTATCAGATAGCTTGTGATAGCTTATAGAGTAATACGAGTTTTGCGACTTGTAGATATTTTTGTGTAGTTTGGATTAAAACCAACACTGATATATTTATAGTTAAATTTATTTTGGAAATTGTTTTAAAAAAAGACTCTGAAAAATTAGAAATATTATTGCATTTCTTGTTGTTTTCTCTTTTAACAGAATGTATGCTGGTATTGACAGTCCTGAGTCTGTGGTATTTATTACATGTATTCACTACTACTAATACTCTCCTACTTGTAGCACATGCCAGTAACAATACAGAATAGCCTCCCTTTTTTCATAGCACATTCTTCCTCGATTTGTGTTTCTTTCAGATTGTTTTGGAGAATGAAAACATTACATGATTTCACTGTGCACTGTTCAGATCACTGTGTGGAAGTCTCATTTATCATCATATTTGTTTATTTCATTCATTTCATAACATATATTGCATATACAGTATGACACCACTTTTGTTAGCATCTTAGGTAAAAACCTTCCATCTTACTTGTATGATTTTAATTGGTTGATTTATCAACACTGTTGAAAAATAAAAAATCCTAGTTAGACATAATCTCCAGACATTTACATTCTTATTTTTTGTGATCTTTTTGCTAAATGATTTTATTTTTAAAAAATGGACCTTTGTGTTATTAATTGTTTTATCTGTATTTATTTATTTAATAAGAATTTTGTAAGGTAAGACTTTCTAATTGATTTTTAAAATGTAAAAATAGTGGGAAAATTGGGATTAACCTGATTTAAAAAAAAAATTAATAAAACAACTTAATCAATCACATATGTTTTAATTACTAACAACTAACAATTTGACTTCAACTTGGAAATTAAGATTAGAAATTATACAATGAACTTTGTCATATTATTGTTCTCTGTTATCCGTTTGTTTTTTGTCATTTTATATATTCGTGTTTGCTATAGCATGTATGTGCTTTTTTTCTATAAAGAATTCATTCAACTGAAAGGGTAAACCAGGTCTTAGGACAACAGGATTTATTAGTAATAACTAAACATTTAATACTTAAGGCAGTGAGGTATGTGGTATGATTTACAGATATGTTATGGTCATTGTTTTCCCTCCCTACCAGTTGAAATTAGTTAAAATGTTAAATTAATTCGACTTTATTGAAAGTGTTACCCGAGTTGCAGGCTCGTAAAGTTCGTTCATATTAATTTGACATATTTGTTCATTCGATATAAATTAAAGGATATTAAATTATAAATTATTGAATAAATGAAAAAAGTTGAAGAGTTGAAGTGAAACACATTTTATCTAGATAAACATTGCTCACATGACATGAACTTAAATATTAAAATTTTCTCATTGAAAAAATTAGAGGAAAGTACAGTCCATTAAGAATCATTTTAGTTAAACTGGTTTTCCATAGAATTTTAACATACCAATATTGAACATTTTAACTTATACTCTTCATGTCTTATTGGTACATGTATTAATTTCACGCCCAAAAATTGCTGTTGATTTTAAATTGTTACTGCTTTTCACGTAATGTGAAAAAAAAATTTCAATGGAAGGCATTAATATTGTTAGACATTTCTCACAAATATTTGTAACTAAATGTTGGATTTAGTATTTTGGATAACATTTTAGGATCATGATAGGTTGACCATCAGCAACTGAATTATTACACATTCATTCTCTCAATACAAAGTAGTTTATAATGTGTTCTTGGCCTTAGGTTTAATAATGGTTTCTTGTATCCCCTGACATCAAAATTCTTAAGGTTTTTAAATGTTTCAATATCTTTTGATCTATTATATTATTTTCAATATATTTAGAATACAAATTAACTAGTATATTTAAGTTATAAAAACAAGGCAATTCTTTGAAATGTATATAAAGGATCAAAAATAAGAACACAATCCATTTAAAGTTATATCTTTTGTCAAAGACTGTCATTCATTAGATAATTAAAACTGATTTCTCATTAAAACCATTTGGATACAATTTTGCTGGATGGCAACATTTATCATTGCATGCTTTTTCTACTAACATAGTACTTAATTTTCAGTTGTGTTATGCTCTGTGAGACCACCGTTTCTCTCATAGAATTTCATGTCTTTCATTTTTCTTCTGTTGTTATTCTTGACTTTTCTTTCTTCCTTTTCCAGTGATACTAGTACATACACCAGTAGTGGAAGTCGGAGTAATGTTTTGTTTGATACAAAAACCACTGATATTAGCAAGATGATCAAGGAAATCTTAGATAAAATGGCAGTAAACGTAAGTTTTTACAACAGTAGATATTTTGACATGCATTCAACATTAGATAAACTTGCAGGAAATTTTAGTTACTACAACAATAGATAAACATTAGCTAAAATGGCAGGAAATGTAAGTTACTACAAAATTATACAACAGGAGAGATTGGCAAGATATGAAATTCTGAGATTTCCTAACACTCTCCAGCAATGATTTGAATTTAAGTATTAACTCAATGCACAGTATATCACAGATTTGTTTTTTATGGGTTGGAGAGGTGTTCTTGTGTCGGTTTAATGTGTGATGCCAAATTACTGATTAGTCGAAATCGTCCAATCTAGTTATTTAAAATGTCAGGGATGCCATTATTTCACAAATCATTCCTATTTTTCAGGAGGAAGCTTGGAATCAGAAATGTAAGCTATTTAGTGATGATATTGACAGAAAATTAGATCGTTTGGAATTGAAACCTGTAAAGGAATGGATGCTGAGAAGACTCAAGGCACTCAGTGATAAGTTAAAGAAACAAAATCAGGCTCATGTGAGAAGACTCAAGGCACTCAATGATAAGTTACCCACTGGGTAAGTATATAATAGTTTGATTTGTCATATTTTGTGGTAGGTTAAAGGAGCTCTATGATAGACCAGTTGATATTGAACCTACAGCATCATTTGTTATCATGTGACTTATCAGATAGTTTGTTATAGCTTATAGAGTATTATGAGTTTTGCTACTTGGTAATATTTTTGTGTAGTTTGGATTAAAACCAACACTGATATATTTATAGTTGAATATATTTTTTTTTGATTATTGAATATATTGAATATAGATTTCATTTGTTTTTTTAAAACTGATTTCTCATTAAAATCATTTGGATACAATTTTGCTGGAGGGTAACATTTATCATTGCATGCTTTTTCTACTAACATAATTTTTTATTTTCAGTAGCGTTATGTTCTGTGATACCACTGTTTCTCTCATATAGCATGTCATGTCTTTCATTTTTCCTCTGTTCTTATTCTTTACTTTTCTTTTTTCCTTTCCCAGTGATACTGGTGCATGCACCGTTATTAGTGGAAGTGGAAGTAACATTAATGTTGACCACACTGTAACAGAAAAACAGAAGGCAAAAGTGCTTAAATCTTACCACAAAGTTTTCAGGTTCATTTCGGAGAGGATGTTGAAGCCTTTCAGAAAAGAGAAAAGCCAGTAATGAAAAGATGACTGGAGGATCTGAAATAGAGAAAACTAAACTGATAATTTAGAAGAAAAATCATTGCTGGTTTAAAGATGTTTTGTACTATACAAAAAATGAAGAAACAACTTATACAAATATTATTTTCATATTGTTTTTGTTAATTTTATTCAGTATTTAAATTAGTGCAATATATATATATATAAGGTGTTAAACCACTAATTAATTTCTTTTAAGTTTTTTTTACAAAATTTGTGTTTTTTTTTAGTATACCTGCTTATTTTATTTCAAGTTTAACCTTTCCAGGACCATCTATTTTCTGAAATGTGCATGATTCATCTACGTTCTGTCAAAATATCATGGGATGTTTAAAGTCTTGCAGTAAAATGCTAGGCTATGGAAAACACATACTCTTAAAATAGCTCCGTCATCCCCAGGAAATTCAGTATTTATAGGTCATGCATCAAATCCTCCATAGAGGTATTAAAATACAACTGAATTCATCAAATTTGGGCTCAAAATAATCCTTATATATTTAACTTCAATTATCAATGTTAACTACTCCATTCCATTCAGTATTTTTCACAATACAACAAAGCGAAAGCAACTTTTTAGCTCACCTTGCCAAAGGCAATGTGAGCTTTTGCCATCACTTGGCGTCCGTCGTCCGTTAACTTTTCACATTTTAATTTTCTCCTCTGAAACCCCTCAGCCAAATGAACTGAAACTTGGTAGGAAGCATCTATGGAAGATCCTCTATAAAGATTGCTCATTTCATCCCTATCCATTAACAAACATGGCCACCACAGGCAATTCTTGTTTTTGATTGGCCGATTTTTAAAAATCTTCTCCTCTTAAACCACTTGGCCAAATAAACCGAAACTTGGTAGGAAGCATCTATGGAAGATTCTCTGTAAAGAATGCTCATATCGTCCCAATCCGTTAACAAACATGGCCACCACAGACGACTCTTGTTTCTGATTAGCTGATATTAAAAATTCTTCTCCTCGGAAACAGTTTGGCCAAATGAACCAAAACTTGGTAGGATGCATCTATGGGCGGTCCTCTATAAAAATTGCTCATTTTGTCCCGATCCATTAACAAACATGGCCGCCACAGACGACTCTTGTTTCTGATTGGCTGATTTTTTAAATTCTTCTCCTCTGAAACTGCTTTGCCAAATTGATCGAAATTTGATGGGAAGCACCTATGGAAGGTTCTGTATTAAGTTTCCTCAAAGCAGAATGAAAGGTGATCGACACAGGCTCAGCCCACTGAGCCTCTAGTTTCTTTAAAAGGGACTACTTTTGTATATGTTCTAAGCTCTGATTGGTGAATTAGTGGTTTGACACCATAATTAGTTAATTTCAAAATAAAATATTTAAATAAATTTAAATGAGTTTTAGTCTTTATTGCATAATAAAGCTTGTGATATATGAGAAAAGTTAAAGATACCAAAGGAGTAATCAGAAGACGTAAATCGAAAAGGACTGACGATATAATGCCCAAAAGAAAAAAGACAAAAGGACAAACAATAATCTATGAAGCAATATACAGAAAACTAAAGATTGAGCAACATGAACCCCACAAATAACCGGAATGAACTGGGGTGCTGTGGATGGAAAAGTAGTTCCTGCTCCGCTAGTGGCACCCGTTATGAGTGATTGTTGTATAATGCCAAATGAGCAATTATGCAGCTATATCATGGTGAGAAGTTACATTTGATGAGTGATGATGTCTGCTTTATACTAGGCATGTTGCTTAGTTAGATCTTGATAGTGCCAGTTCACTGAAACAACAGTCATTGAGTAGGATTGTTGCACGGAATGATAAACTTGAAAAGTTCATGCTGCTTATTTATTTCGTTGTCTGATGGTTACATATCTCGCAGCTCTCAGTTGAACCATTTCTATTATGTTTACGTCAGTTTCACCAAATAGAAATGGTTCAACTGATGAGAGCTGTGAGATACATGTCACCAACAGACAACAAAATACATCTAGTTTTGGTGACATGTTACAACATCTTAAACGGCACAGCTTTGAGGATCAACTCAGAGCTGCATGCCTTGTCATGAAGTATATAATCTACCATGACAAGGTGGCAGTCAGTAGAAGTGACAGACTTTCACCTCCCATGAGGCACTCCAGAAACGTGCACTCTCAGCCATATCAGGTATCATTATGTAAGACCCAACAGAGAAAGACATCATTTTTCCCTCACAGCATTGTAGACTGGAACCGCATACCCCAGACAGCAGTGCTGAGTGACTCGGTCGAGTCCTTCAGGCCAGACTGTGTTACTTCATCTAATCTTTAAATTCTCCCCCGTTTTTGTACACATTTTTAAACTTATTTTCTTATTGTTTATATTTTCTTTTTCGTATTGCAATTCCCTTGACATAATCTTCAAACTGTTGAAATATGTCAATAATTGGTAGAAGAAGAAGAAAACAGAAAACCACAGGCTTTCAATACCGCTATTGAACACCAGACGAATACCGTGACTCAGTCTTGAACAAGCTATTGGAACATTGAAACAGCCTCAACTTGTTGCACATGCACTTAGCTTGATATATGCACCATCCAACGTCTATATGGGAGTACTAGCTATCCCCACCAACAGTACCAATGACCATGTGTGTAGTGGTCGTCCTAGAGTTGCAACGCTACGTCCTTCGACAACATATGAATAATCAATTTACTAGATCCACGCAACACCATGACAGACAATTGGCAACTGCCAGAGACCAATTAGTAATAACACTGCCCGAAGTCGATTGATCGCCAACAAATTAGTTGTCATCCAACCAGAGGACCCATGTGCATCATCAGTAGCCTGGAACGTCTACAGTAGACTATGCAACGTCAAACTGGTATCATCAGCAGTGGATGAATTTCATCTCGGATGAAAAATGAAATTTCCAATGAAGATTGGTGAATAAGCGTCTGGCGAGCGAAGACGTGGTAAGCGCTATGCTGATGCATGTGATATGGAAAGGGACTTGTGGGGCATATCAAACATCATGGTGTTGAGTCAAATTGGTCTTAACTTCAAACTTGCACCTGTCATTTTTCAGAACATCGGTCCACGCAGAGGTAATGGGGTTATGGGCGCTCGTTACATAGACCGCATTCTGAAACCCCGTGTGATGCCATTATTCTTACATCGCTTTAATTTAGGAGACGTTTCTTTTGCGGTTCAGTATATATTGTCTATATAATATATTGATTTGAAAATCATCTCGGAAAACAATGATCCAATTTAATTCAAATTATAGACCGGACATGGAATAGTCATTGGGTCTCCTTTCAAAATCATATCCGACAGTTCCTATCTCCATCCAAGTTGGCCACTACTTGATATAGAGTCAAACCTGCCTTAAAGGGCACCTCTATATAACAAATCACATGGTAGCCTCATTTTTCCTATTAATGACTAGTTCATATAATTTTAGACTGTATATATAAAGTGGACATTTTCAGGTCCCCCCGTGTGCCCTTTATATACAGGTTTGATTGTATCTGAATTGTCAAAACTGGTACATCACATTAAAATGGACTGAAGCTTTATGCTAACAAGTTTTTCTATGAAATTTGATTTTTTTTGTGATATTTTTGCTGAAGATGTAAATTAAGAGTATTGTAACGAAAGTGGATTTGAAAGTCTTCTCTGAAATTAATGTGCTAATTTGAATGAAAATATGACTGTCTTATTTCAAAATTGTTTCTGATAATCCAACAAATCATTCAACATTGCTGCCACTTCTATAAGTAAACCACTGAGGTAAACACAAATACAGAGTCGATAAAGCCACTTTTCCACCTAACTGAGGTAAAGCTGGTGAAGGGGTAAGAAACTATTGTCGACTTACTGTGGTCGTATCATGCTTCACCCGGAATAGCCCTTGATTCGGGAATTAATCTAATTTGTGTTTTAACTTATTAATACTGAAAACCATTATTTGTAAATTTAATGTAGGATTTGCATTAGAAATGAGGAACTTTTCTTCTATGGTGGTACAAATTTTATTTTATTTGTTAAACTTTATCACATAATGTTGTAAAGCCAACTACATGTACCATACAATCATGACCAAGACGGCTCCGGTACAAATTTTTATGAAAATCCAACAAGAAACAGTGACAATAATACAGAGATTGGCATTTCTGGAAAGAAATCATAAATAAAAAGTTGTATGCCATTGTTATTAATAATATAAAATTTCATAAAAGAAAAAAAGTTGATGGCTTTAATGATAGCTCCAAATGGTCAATAATCATTTACCTTGTTCAAATAACAAATTTTAACAAACAAATTGTCTTAGTATATGCAGAGATATCTCAAGTACTTGTTAAAAATATTAAATATTAATATATATGGTATGTGTTTACAATATTAATAGCTGATATTGTTACTTGAAAAAAACATATTGAAAAGTCATCTTTTAACTAGTTATTAACTCACCTGGCCAATGACAAGTCAGCTTTTAATACCGGTATAAATTGGTATTACTTGAAGTCCATTCTCTGTCCCTTCGTCTGTTATACAAGATATTCATTAGTCAATCAAGTACCTACTGAGGGCATCAACATGTAAAACACATCATACTTGTAACAACAAACAAGAAATGACATTAAAAAAAAAGCTTACAAAGCAAATTATAATTACAATATAATATAATATAATACAGTTTACCATTGAGTATCACACAGCACGGATTGCTAGGCATACTCTTTACCACATTATTTTGGGAATTTGTCCCCTTTCGACAGAGTTGATCTTGGAAACCGTAAGAGATAGGGGAAATATTTTGACATACTTCTGAAAGGTTTCAACACAATAAAAAAAATGCATTAAAATGGAATGGAAAATAAAAATTCCGTATATATTCCAAATATGTGATCTTTTAAAATTTCCCTTTCAATCCCTTCGTCAAAATGAAAAACGTCATTTCCTTCATCGACTCACAAATAGCTACATCCATTAAGACGAGCTTTTACAATTTTCCTCCATTAAAATTGAATGAAAAATTTTGATAATTGACACTTTTTGGCCGTTTCGGTCGAGTTTATCTCAGAAACCATATTACAGGGATGTTGAAGAAATCTGACGACATCATGCAGAAAGCTCTTATTAATAATTTTAACGAAAAAAATGGCATCAAAATGGGATGAAAAATTAAAATCATATATACATTTCATATATGCGAAAATTAAGAATTTAATCTCTCTTTTTTAAATAAAATATCTTTTTTTAATAACACATCAATAACCTTAGATGTGCTTTTTGAAACCCCCCCCCCCCCCCCCCCCCCCCATTAAATTTGAATGAAAAAAATAAAATAGCAGATGATGCATAATTTATGATATTGTAAAAAAAAATGTGATTTCTAAACCTTGAAATCAAGGACGTATATGAGATAGCTCTATATACGTCCTTGTTGAAATGAACTGCGAAAAAACCCTTGGCTCATATTGAAATTGAAACCGTACAGTAGCATTCAGTATTTTCATTACTTTGATTTTTTTTTTATAGCATAATGAATTACCTCCCTTCAAATGCAGTCTTCATTGCTTGCCTCGCTGTGATTATTCACGTTTTGACCTCGACAGTAACGCCGGTTAGAACTGCTTGTTTTGGGAATATCTAAAACCACATTAACGATAATGGTATTGGAGGAGATCGGGATGATACTTGAAATGTTCAAGAACACTTTCCCTCTGTCATTCCTGTTTTTTGTGCCTATTGTAATATTGATTTCTCCAGTCAATACTGCTCATGAGTTCACCGCTTTTCGAATGCAGCAATACGATCTTCACGGAACTCACCACGGTAAATCTTACAAGTTTATTAATGTTAGCACCACACTAATTGTGAAACCGTAACTCTTTACAGTCTTTTGACCTTTCCAACAATTCGTTTGAGCTACGGATTTCATCCTTTTATTAAAAAAAATTTGAGGAATTCCTAACTCCAACCACAGGCGCTTGTGTAGAGTCAAAAATATGATCGCTATGTACCTAAAATACCACAAGGCCGGACTCACTCCTACTACCCCGGTCACTTCAATCGCTATTTCCCCTGTCAAAATGTCGATAGGACGCAAATCGCTTACTAATTTGCGTAGTGGAATGATTTTTCTTCAACCACACTCAACAGGTAATCTCATTGAGATTAGACTTCCGAACTTAGCGAAGACATTTTCTGCTCTCTTTCTCCAGCATAATTTCAACGAGATTATCAAAAGGCCTGTGCACTATTTCTAGACACTACATGTACATGTTACGTTAGTCCGAGATTCCTCTGCCGTCCGATGGCATATAAACAAACAAGAAAATATTTTTATCATAGGCGCCTGTTATGGTAGAACAATTAACATAAAATTTAATACAGTTGATTACATTGATTGGTAATGATTTTAACAGCAATAGTGAATTACAGATAACAGTAAGAAGAAGAAAATATGATCTTGCCTTGTCCAAAAAGGGGGGACGTAACACATGCTCTTTCCGAAAGCCCATGGGTAACACTGCCATTGAATCTTTTCTTTCCAACACATTTTGTATTATTTCCTTCTGCTCTGATTTGAGCTGTAGATGGAACTGTTTGTCCTGCAGAATATGCTTTATATCTATGTTGTTGTTTACGTATGCAAATAATTTGGCAGCTGCATTAAGTAGCTCCCATCGTGCAATGCGTTGCTGTCATCATTCAGTTAGTATCGTTTGTAGGTTCGAAAATGAAAGTCAACACGGCGAAATGATGGTCTAAGGCATAATTGTGCTGTAATGGAGTGTAACACTACTTGAGGGCAAGATCGTTATGAATGAATAGAAAAATGATTGGTGAAGCAATTTATATAAGGGTTTCGGATAGAAAATAAAATCTGATAGCCACGAAACGTGGAAATGTGTCGTTGCAGTGGCAAATCTGCTGTTTTCCGTATGTAGAGCTCTCTGACGTCCCATGGCTCCAGCAAGTCGGACGGCAAAGGAATCTCGGACTAATGTTACGTATGATGTATAAACTTAATGTTTTCTTTATATGCCCCTTGTTAGATATGATAACGTAACCCTCAGTCCGCTTGTGCCTCCCGTGAGGGTTACGATTCGGTCCCATTTAGCATAATGGAGAAAATTAAAATTTTTGTTCTGTGAATATTTCAACTTTCTTTTTGCATATGTGTTCATAACTTATTATTCCCTACAATTTTTGAGTAATGGTGATACGAAATAAGTGTTACAATACCTGTTTCTACCTTCACGATCGATTTCGTATTCGAAAATTGTTTCTTGTCCGCCATGACACCTCTCTCGTTACTGGTAATGGGCGGAGCCTATCCATATATGGATCTGAATGCCAATTATGGAAAACTTTTACTACGATGTTTACAACTGACATTTCCGCGGGAGAACAGCGGAAAAAATGGAGTCTGAGAAACAACATTTTTTAATGTACATATAATTAACACCCTTCCATATAACTGAAATAAAAAAGTAAATAAAGCAACGCATGGTCTGGAGCTAAACCTTTAGTTGTTGTATCATCCATGAGGGCAACAGCTCTTGCATGTATATCATGGCTTTTGAGGTATTCAACTTGGTCCTTCATTAAGGATTTTAAAGGTGAAATCACAAATGCTACATGTGTCTAGGATTGGTCAAGCTGTAAAAAAAAAAAAATCTTTTACTACATACATGAAAAAATGAACAAACAAAATACCACTCGCATAAACAAATAATAAAAACAATACTAGTTAAAAAATGTAAAATAAAACAAGAGAACAAATCAATTTTAGATCACTTCACACTGAAAGCTTTGGCTATATCTGCAATACTTTAGGGGGAAATCCTACCTCATCCAAAATCAAAGGCAACATTGTATATGTCAGGGTATTCAATAAGATTGTATTGAACAGGTTGGATTGAAATTTTTAAGTAGCTACAAAAAAAATGTACATGATAAAAAGGGGGGGGGGGGGGCTGGCCCCCTCAGAATTATTTTTTTTCACTTACATTCAAAATGGTGCATTCTGAGGCATTTTAAGGTAGTTTACAAGTGCATGAAAAAGAAGGTTTCATAGAAATGATTTTTATATAAATTTTAGCAAGCAATAAGACCATTTCAAGATGACTGTGGAGCTTTTATTTTCTAACGAGAATGGAGTAGAAAAGTTCATTTTTGTTTGATTGTTCCTAATGTCATTCAGTGGGAAAGCGTTTCCCCTTCATCCAGTCCACTGGAAAATAACAGCTAACAGTTGTTGTGAAAGGGTCTAGATATCCCAAATAGTCCTATAGGTTATATATGTAAATACATAAAATAAAATAATAATAAAAACGTTAATTACTTGATATAATGGTGCTTCAAACTTTTCCATTTGCGTATCTCGTGAGTTATCCATCGATAACATAATTATCTTTTCGATGTGTCTAGATTTTTCAATTGAAATATCTCTATCATTTAAATATTTACAGAGCTCCAGATAAGCTACATATTTGCATTCCATTCTAAATTTGACAAGTTGCTGAAACTTTCTTTTCACAATTTATTAGTACATGTGGAATTCATAAAAAAATGACTAATTTGAAATATTTTTTTTTTTTTAAATATATTTATACAAAACAGACTTGCAGCCTAATCCTAAGCATTTATTCTCTATTGATAATGATTGTTATTTGAATGGAATATATTGTATGTTATTTAGGATGCCAATCCTCACAAGTTAACATGGAAGCAAGGCCAATTGATGCTAAGATGATCACAAGAAGATGCATTGTTACAAAAATGAAAGAATTCACAATGGCAAAATACAGGGAATTGATTCAAGAAAATGCTGGAGCATTGCTTATAATGTTACCAAAAAATATAACTGCTCTCTCAGAAGAAGATACACAGGTACTGTTAAATCATTGATACATGTATTTATAGGAGTATTAAACCAGTCTTATTAATATTAAATGTGATATTGTATCTTTTTTTCTTTTCTTTTTTAATTCACTAATATTTATTGATATTCTAGGTACAGTACAGTCAGAGACATAGCGTGATAAATCACTGTGATTGACGTATCATTCTTCATAGTGATACTGGTATATATTTTGGTCTGTTCATCGCCGATTTGTTTTGTCGAAGAAAATATGAACTTTGACAATAAAAATTTGGTAATTGCTGCCTCACCGCTAAGCACACACCTTTAAGGAGTAAGAGCAAAGACTGGTTGGCTCCAGATCAAGATAATCAAGTGGAGCGATATATCTACCAGCAGGTTGTTATTTCAACTGTGAACTAGCACTTTAAAGATCCAATCATTCATGTTAATTTTTCTTTAGACTTTGAACAGATGATGTTATAAAGGCTGGTAAAAAAAATCAAAACAATTTTTCTACTATTGTAAATCGGACATAAAAATGTTGATCTTTGTCACCATGTACCAGTTTGAGATGTTTACATTTTACAGCAGTTTTGATTGCCAGTTTGACTACCATATATTAAATGTACAATCATTAGTTAAGCCACCACAATTGGAAATTCAGAAACGCAGACAAAATTTAAGTGACCATATGCAGAATATTAAATGATATGAAAGAAAGGTAAATATCTTAAAACAAGCACAATGGTAACAGTTATCTTCATGCAAAGTGTCATGGAGATTGCTCTTCCGGTTAAAAAGTTGTCCTCTAAAAACTGGTCAAATTTGTCAGGAGTGTGACGTTTTAGCGTGACAAACTTTAAATTGCCTTAACTTACCTTGATGATAAAAAAAATGAAATAAAAAATATATTAAAGAAAGATGGTATTCTATAATTTCGTACCATTTTACTTCAAATATCTAGATGTTTTGTGACCCTATGATTTTGCGACAAAAAATTATTCTATTTTTTAAATTGGTGTACATGAATAAATTTAACTTGGAAAATTGTACAAATGTCAAATTAAGCCTTAATAGTTTTTCATTGTTGAGACTAATTAGTTCAGAAAAGTCAAAATATGTTGTAAAAAAGCATTAGTTATAATAATTTAGTAGTATTAGACTGGATGAATATGATAGTTGTAAAATTGGGCTTGCATAAGGAGACACAAAAAATGTCACGAGTGTAACATTGTATCTTAGTTGTATAGTACTATGTTGTATGCTTTAATAGTTCACAATTTTCTTTATGTTCCAAAAGCTCCAGACCCAATCAAAGAAAAAAGTTGGAAATAGCTCTGATATATGACATATCATAGCTAGGAAATCAAAATAACTAATGTCACTTTTAATAGGCATATCTTTTAAGTATAAAAAAAAAAAAAAACCATGCTTCTACAAACTTCCACAATGTTTTCAATTTAATTACATATAAACAATAAGTAATAATTATAGTATTTTGTATATTGCAAGACACCTTTCTCATAATAAGTGATGATAAAGGGTTATATTTTCTTAAAACATGTCAAAATATGGATTTTTTCTAAATGAAAAATTGATGTACATTGTATGTTGCTTTAGATAAACAGAATACTTACATTAATATACATCTTGCCTTTCATAAAACATTTTCATTCTTTTGATATAGCATTTTTGAAAATTTATCAATAATTTTTCATTCAACAGTAATATGTCACACTCCTGACATAAAAACATTAAATGTCGATTGCAATTGCAGTAGGAAGTTTTTTTGTAGAGTAAATTATTGAGAAACATGGGGAAACTAATTTGAAAACCACTAAAAAGTAATTTTATACTAAGAAAAGATGATCTATTACTAGTTTTAATAAATTTCAAATCCATTTTAACCATTTTTGATGAGATAAATTCCTAAAGGGCAAATAATTAGCATGCTAATCATTAGAAAAAGCCAAAACATAATTTTGAATCTTCTTTTAATATTTACTGTTAACTGTAAGAAATATAACTTTTAGTTTGGAAAGAATAAGTTGGTTATATTATTTTCAGCTCAACAGGTTTATTTTCGAGAGGGAGTCAGGAGTGTGACAATTTTATTAAAGAAATAGATTATTTTGTAAGCATATAGCCTCCATAAAACTGCTTGTAATTGCCTCGGAGAATTATTTAATTCTCAATAAGCACTATACTCTTGAAAAGATGTATAAATGGTTGAAAATTGAGTTGTCATTTTTTATGATTATTGATAGTATTACTTAGAATATGATAAAATATGATTGAAATAACATCATAACAATGCAAAAATGAAATATATTCAAGGGAAACCTTTTTTCAGTCAAAATAGATTATGTACTACTACTTAAAAAAGTTATTGTGACCAACAATGATTGCATTTAGCTTGATATTTGGTGTATTTACCTTTTAGAAAAATGTGTCAGGAGTGTGACAAAACATAAAAAAAAATGGACAGTATTTATATTTGGTTACCTCTAGTTTATACCACCAATGATCAACTTAACTTAACTTTTGTTATATTTATTAGGCATATATAAATAATTGATTTACAACTATTAAGCCTCATTAGATCATATTTTTTATGCTTGTATGAAAACTTTAATTACCAGATTTTTTAGAATATAGAGTAAAAATAGTGTTTCTTTGATATACTGAAACTGTTTTCTCATGATATATACAAAGTTTGGTACCAAAATGTGCCTATATTTCATATCATTATCAAATGGAAATACATTTAGGTCTTTTACCATACCCAAAAGAAAATGATACCTCTGAGGAAGTAAGTCTGTATTTGTTATCATTTTAACACTTTGTTGCTAATAAAAGTTGATTTTTTTTTTGTCTTTATATATTGCACTGAGCAACTGAATCTGAAAAATATATCATATTGACATTATTTTACGACCAAAATTATGTCAATTTGTCCAATTTGAAATTTCACCCTCTATGTCACACAAAGTCTTCATTTTTTTTAAAATCACCCAAATGTAAAAATGCTGAGGTTCGTTGTTGAACTTATGATTAGCCCTAATTACAGGATTAATTCCTAATCACATAATTAGCTAATGCAATGATTAAAATGGCGATGGGCAATTTAGTTCCAACAAAGGTACAATTTAGTGCCAGATTATTAACAATGTACATGTAAGGTAAAAGCTATTCACTATGTACAGGTACATAAGAAAATACGGGAACGTGTAAGGCAAAAACTATTCACTATATACTTAAGAAAATGCAGATAAGTCATTCAGATATACATGTAGTTCTACAGGTAAATGGCTTTGAATTGTCCTATGATGTCAGCACTAAAATGTCCACACCAATTTTTTTCTGCTGTGCTAAAATGTCCACCCGATTAAAAATAATTAGATAATACATTGATTAAAAACAGTTCAGCATCAGAATTTAATCATTCATTGGCTAAATATGTGATTAGGAATTAAAAATGTAATTAGGGCTAATCATATGATTAGCTTAATCACAAGTTCAACAACTGACTTGAAATTCTCAGACATTTAATATATTAGTAGAAAAAAACCTTTTATACTAACCATTGTTTTTCTTCTTCAGCATCTACAAACTATAGAGAGAGATTTACTAGTAGAGGAAGGAACTGTGAGCATTCCTGTTTTCTTTTCTGAGGAAACCGATGAGTTATTACAGATATATGATGCTATCCAGCTAGGTAATTCTGGAGACCACGCAGCATCAGCTGTAGAAGGTATGTTGTACTAACAATACAGCTAGGTAATTCTGGAGATCAGGCAGCATCAGCTGTAGAAGGTATGTTGTACTAACAATACAGCTAGGTAATTCTGGAGACCAGGCAGCATCAGCTGTAGAAGGTATGTTGTACTAACAATACAGCTAGGTAATTCTGGAGATCAGGCAGCATCAGCTGTAGAAGGTATGTTGTACTAACAATACAGCTAGGTAATTCTGGAGATCAGGCAGCATCAGCTGTAGAAGGTATGTTGTACTAACAATACAGCTAGGTAATTCTGGAGATCAGGCAGCATCAGCTGTAGAAGGTATGTTGTACTAACAATACAGCTAGGTAATTCTGGAGATCAGGCAGCATCAGCTGTAGAAGGTATGTTGTACTAACAATACAGCTAGGTAATTCTGGAGACCAGGCAGCATCAGCTGTAGAAGGTATGTTGTACTAACAATACAGCTAGGTAATTCTGGAGATCAGGCAGCATCAGTGGTAGAAGGTATGTTGTACTAACAATACAGCTAGGTAATTCTGGAGACCAGGAATCTGTACCATTCATTACATTAACAATCATATGTTAGGCCAGATTTATCCCCCAAATGTAGAGCAGATGTTGTGTATTTTGATAATTACAGCAGTTGATGGATGAAAGTGAATGAATGTTGTGATGTGACATAACACTATATCTGACATATATAATTGTTTTGAATGTCAGAATGTTATTTGTTCAAATAATATTAGATTTAACTGTTCTAGCATTTTACCCTATGAAATGTTAAATATGCATATTATATACATATGTGTTGATACAATTGTCTTTAATTTCGTTTCGGGGCCCGGGTGGCTCAATGAGTTAGGTCGTTGGATCTAACAGATCATACAAACCTATCGCCAATATGGCGTGGGTTCGTGCCCAGCTTTGTAAATTACAAAAATGAGTGCACTCGACTCGCAGCCACAAGGGATAAAATTTACCAGTTGCTTGCCCAGGGTTGGTGGTTCTCTCCGGGTACTCCGGCTTCTTCCACCACTAAAACTGGTCACCATGATGTAGCTGAAATATTGCTGAAAGTGGCATTAAAACACAAAAAAATCAATCAATCAATTTCGTTTCACTTTTGCTTTGCATGGCACAAGGAGCATTCTACATTTTTGACAATAATGATGTCATTTAAAGATAAAACTAAATCAATTACACATGTACAACTGAAAATTGTTTTCAACTAGCAGTTTATCATGCTTTGGGCAGTAACACCAAACAAACAAATTTTTGGAATTTAGACCTAACAGTATTTCACTTGGTTGCTTGTAGATCTGTCTTCACATTAATTTTCTTTTTTGAAATCCTACTTTTATAGCTTTGATGAGTGGAGCTAATGCTAATGGATTCCAGATGGTTGTGGGTGGACCACAGTCCAAGAGCCTTCCAGATTTTCAGATTACAAATATTCAGGTATCTAAATAGTAGTGTAAGCTTTTCACACTTATCTTCTCCTGAAATCATTGGACCAAATTATACCAACATTGTTGAGGTGGAGTGACAGGACTCTCACTATTTTCAAATTAAATGGAGAAGTGACTTCTTATTCAATAAACTGATAGGGAGAAGTGGAAGATAACAGGGAGAAATGGGGAGACAACAGAGAACATTATGGAGACTTCTGGGAATACATGTCATTGCATGGAATCGATTCCTTGTTTCCGACATGTCTAAAGTTACCCTGCCTAAATTTAATTAATACTTTAAAACAATTCAGGTTACTTTTATTGTTTGTGCTGTTTAAACGACATGATTTTCCAAAAGTACATCTATTAAATGTAGAAACAAGAATTATTCTCACCATTCATATATTCCTATATATTTTCAGGGACACCTCTCAGGGTTTGGAATAGAAGAACAGCTGCCATCTATTGCTATTGTGGCTCATTATGATTCTTTTGGAATAGCACCTGTATGTATATACTGTTTTTATATGCCCGTCTCAAGACGGGAGACAGGCCTTTTTATGTGATTGGGTATGACGGGCGTCCACACAGATTTCCTCGCGATATCTTTAGTTCTGTATATTGGATCTTTACCAAACTTGACCACATGATTCCCCTGTGGAAGGGGAAGAACCATATTTATTTTGGGGTCATTAGGTCAAAGGTCAAGGTCACCATTACTATAAATAGAATTTTTGACAACAGGGTCGTTTCCACATGATAACTTTAGTTCTGTATATTGGATCTTTACCAAACTTGACGACATGATTCCCCTGTGGAAGGGGAAGAACCCTATTTATTTTGGGGTCATTAGGTCAAAGTCACTGTTACTATGAATATAATTTTTGACAACAGGGCCGTTTCCACACGATAACTTTAGTTCTGTATACTGGATCTTTACCAAACTTGGCCACATGATTCCCCTGTGGAAGGGGAAGAACCCTATTTTTTTTGGGGTCATTACCATTATACCATTTGATAATTTATATAGACGGGCGTATTTTGTGATGCACACATTTCTTGTTCTACATATTTTTAGTGAGAAATATACAAGGATATGTTGGGGTGGTATTATTGTAACGGTACAATTTTAAAAATGGTGCCGGTATACTTCCATTCATCCACTGACGATTACTCTAGTTTGCATTGATTAATTTTATTGAAATTTTGACACATCCCAAGGATTGATGAAATTACGATACTGTTTTATTTTGACGATTTTCATTCTATTTTATTCATGCCTATTTTGAATTATGGGAATTTGTTTACCTAAAAAAAGACATTTTTTAATTGTGTTGATGATAACACAGGTTTGCGTCGATCAAATTTCATGAATTTTTTACAGTGTAAAGGTTGATCAAAGTAGCCTCTCTTTGATTTTGACCATTTTCAAATTTGCCTTTCCAGAGTTAAATTTTTTTATATAATGGCCTCTTTTTCAAATTTTATAAAGTCTGTTTATAACCGATGTATCATGTGCTCATGGTGTAGCTCTGTATTCTCTTAAAATTCCTTATAAAATTTTTTTTGTCTCCATTTTGATGTAGCTCCAATCTTTTCAGAGTTAAAAAGGGTAAAAGGAACCAATTCAAAAAATGATAACATTTTAACTCACCTGACACAAAGGGTCAAGCTTGCTTTTTAGGTATCGGATGTTCCAGAGTTAAACCCCTTAGTTAAGTGTAAAATTATTGTTTTATAATTACATTTAGATGGATAGAATAAAGGTTAACTTTGATTTTTAAGGTATCTGACTTAGAGCTACCAGGAGGGTTTATGCATACACCTTTAGGCAGGAACTGAACACAATATAAATAGATTTAGCTTGATGATAATTTGTCATTATTTGTGCCGATTTTAACTATCCTCATTAGGCCCTTTGGTTTTATTACTCCCAAAACTTTAAATTATTTGACTTTCGATTTTGAGCGTACCTGATGAAGATTATTCCAGAAACGTGTCGTACGCACTAAATTTGATATCTATGTATTTCTAGGGTTTGGCTGATGGTGCTGACTCCAATGGTAGTGGTGTAATAGCTCTGTTAGAATTAGCTAGACTTTTCTCTAAGCTGTACACGAACTCCAGAACTCATGCCAAGTATAATTTGATATTCCTGCTGTCTGGTGGAGGTAAATTTAATTACCAAGGAACCAAGAGATGGATAGAGGATAACATAGAAAACCAAGGTACAATTTGACTAGCAGTTATTAAAAGGTTTGGCTACAATAGCAATTATTACATTTACAATCTTCAGCCATGTTGACATGATTTAATTGGGCATCAATGGCATCACCAAATAACACGGTATAGGATATCTTTATTCAGTAAATATGTAGCTTTACAACCGTCTTTGTCTAACAATAATTGTTACTGGGAGCTTTATTAATCATAAGATTTTATTCTGTACAAATAAGTAACGAAAATTAAGATTTATGGCAGCTTGTATCACTTTACCATTAATTTTATTATACATGTGTTTAACATTAGAAATTGTTACTGGTTCAAGTTTTAATTTTATTAGCTCGACTTTTCGAAGAAAAAAAGTCGAGCTGTTGTCGTCACGTCAGCATCTGGGTCGGTTAAGTGTTTTGTCAGAGTCCATTTCTCAAAAACTATCAAAGTTATCCATTTGAAACTTGGAATACTTGTTCACTATCAAAAGAGGAACCAATTACAACAAAGCAGATGACCCTGTGATTTGTATATCCAGAGTTATCTGCCCTTGTTTCGACATAGTACATAGAAATTAGGGAATTTTTTTTAGTATGATTAAAATTCTCAATAACTATCAAAGTTATTAACTTGAAACTCAATACACTTGTAGAATGTGTTGACCCCAATCTGTTGACAAGAGAAGACAACTCTTCAGCATTTTATTTGAGTTATTTCCCTTTTTAGTTCACCTGGACCAAAGGTCCATGTGAACTATTGCCATCACTTGGCGTCCGTCGTCTGTCGTCTGTAAACTTTTCACATTTCAAGCTTCTTCTCCGAAACCACTGAACCAATTGGAACCAAACTTAGCAGGAATGTTCCTTGGATGGTCCTCTACAAAGTTACTGTTTTTCGTTCCAGTCGGATATTCAACATGGCTGCCAGGGCCAATAATATGCTCTGATTGGCTGAAATTTCAAAGATCTTCTTCTCTGAAACTAATGAACTGACTGAACCCAAACTGTAAATGAATGATCATTGGAATGTCCTTTACCAAGTTACTGTTTTTTATACCGATCGGAAATCCAAGATGGCCGCCACCGCAGGACATAGATTAACATTGGACCCTATGGGAAAATGTTCAAATGCCTTCTTCTCAGAAACTACAAATATGATTAAAGCCAAACTGTACATGAATGTTCATTGGATGGTCCTCTACAATCTTAAGGTTTTTTGTTCCGATATGAAATTCAAAATGGCGGCTACGGCAGGACTTAGTTTAACATTGGACCCTATGGGAAAAATGTTTCAAAATGCTTCTTCTCTGAAACCACTTGGACAATTGAAACCAAACTGCCCAGGAATGATCATTGGAAGGTCCTCTACAAAATTTGTGTTTTATATGCCGATCGGAAATCCAAGATGGCCGCCACCGCAATACATAGATTAACATTGAACCCTATGGGAAAATGTTCAAATGCCTTCTTCTCAGAAACTACAAATATGATTAAAGCCAAACTGTACATGAATGTTCATTGGATGGTCCTCTATAAACTTTACGTTTTTTGTTCTGATATGAAATTCAAAATGGTGGCTACGACAGAACTTAGTTTAACATTGAACCCTATGGGAAAAATGTTTCAAAACGCTTCTTCTCTGAAACCACTAGGACAGTTGAAACCAAACTGCTCAGGAATGATCATTGGAAGGTCCTCTACAAAGTTTCTGTTTTTTTATGCCGATCGAAAATTCAAGATGGCCGCCACCGCAGGACATAGATTAACATTGGACCCTATGGGAAAATGTTCAAATGCCTTCTTCTCAGAAACTACAAATATGATTAAAGCCAAACTGTACATGAATGTTCATTGGATGGTCCTCTACAAACTTTACGTTTTTTGTTCCAATATGAAATTCAAAATGGCGGCTACGGCAGGACTTAGTTTAACATTGGACCATATGGGAAAAATGTTTCAAAACGCTTCTTCTCTGAAACCACTTGGATAATTGAAACCAAGCTGCCCAGGAATGATCATTGGAAGGTCCTCTACAAAGTGTGTGTTTTTTATGCTGATCGGAAATCCAAGATGGCCGCCACCGCAGGACATAGATTAACATTGGACCCTATGGGAAAATGTTCAAATGCCTTCTTCTCAGAAACTACAAATATAATTAAAGCCAAACTGTACATGAATGTTCATTGGATGGTCCTCTACAAACTGTACGTTTTTTGTTCTGATATGAAATTCAAAATGGTGGCTACGGCAGGACTTAGTTTAATATAATATTGGACCCTATGGGAAAAATGTTTCAAAATGCTTCTTCTCTGAAACCACTTGGACAATTGAAACCAAACTGCCCAGGAATGATCATTGGAAGGTCCTCTGTTTTTTATGCCGATCGCAAATCCAAGATGGCTGCCACCACAGGTCATAGTATTAACACAGGACCATATGGGGAAAATACAGAAATATATTCTTCTCTGAAGCTATTGCACTGATTGAACCTAAACTGTGCATCAATCATTGGAAGGTCCTTTACAAACTTTGTGTTTTTTATGTTGATCATAATTCCAAGATGACTACCACTGCAGGACATATTTTTTACACAGGACCAATTGGTTCTTTTTATAACCAGGTGAACGATACAGGCTCTTGAGAGCCTCTGGTTTTACTTGCATTTTTTTTTCTCAATATAAACTATGATAGGCATTAAAATGAAACCCAACATACCTGTTCACTATCAAAAGGGGAACCCATTACAACAAGGCAGGTGACCCTGTGATTTGTATTTCCAGAGTTATCTACCCTTGTTTTGTCATAGTACATAGAAATTTGGGATATTGTTTTAGTATAATTAAAATTTCTCAATAACTATTAAAGCTATTAACTTGAAACTCAATACACTTGTAGAAAGTGTTGGCCCCGTTCTGTTGACAAGAGAAGACAACTCTATCCAACATTTTATTTGAGTTATTTCCCTTTTTTTACTTGTATTAATTTTCTCAATATAAACTATGACAGGCATTAAATTGAAACCCAACATACCTTTTCACTATCAAAAGGGGGAACACATTACAGAAGGACCCCCAAATTTTTTATTTTTATTTCATATGCACTAAAATAGGGTCACAAGAAAAGGTTATTCTCCCGGAGTGGGTGGTTACCCTTCTGTAATGTGTTCCCCCTTTTTATAGTGAACAGATATGTTGGGTTTCATTTTAATGCCTATCATAACATTAGAAATTGTTACTGGTTCAAGTTTTAGTTTTATTAGCTCGACTTTTCGAAGAAAAAAAGTCGAGCTATTGTCGTCATTCCGGCGTCTGCGTCAACATCTGGGTCGGTTAAGTTTTTTGTCGGCGTCCATTTCTCAAAAACTATCAAGGTATCCATTTGAAGCTTGGAATACTTGTTCACTATCAAAAGAGGAACCAATTACAACAAGGCAGATGACCTTGTGATTTGTATATCCAGAGTTATCTGCCCTTGTTTTGACATAGTACATAGAAATTAGGGATATTTTTTTAGTATAATTAAAATTTCTCAATAACTATCAAAGCTATTAACTTGAAACTCAATACACTTGTAGAAAGTGTTGACCCCAATCTGTTGACAAGAGAAGACAACTCCATCCAATATTTTATTTGAGTTATTCCCCCTTTTTGACTTAGAATTTCTTCAAAAAATACAATTTCTCAATAATTATGATAGGCATTGAAATGAAACTCAACATACCTGTTCACTATCAAATGGGGAACCCATTACAACAAGGCAGGTGACCCTGTGATTTGTATATCCAGAGTTATCTGCCCTTGTTTTGGCATAGTACATAGAAATTTGGGATATTGTTTTAGTATAATTAAAATTTCTCAATAACTATCAAAGCTATTAACTTGTAACTCATTACACTTGTAGAAAGTGTTGACCTCGTTCTGTTGACAAAAGAAGACAACTCTATTCAGCATTTTATTTGAGTTATTTCCCTTTTTTTACTTGCATTTTTTTTTCTAAGAATACAATTTTCTCAATATAAACTATGATAGGCATTAAAATGAAACGGATAATATGAAGCAGCCGGCCGCGATACTGGTATTACCAGTATTGTAATATTTACAATACTAGTATTACCAGTATTATAATATTCACAATACTGTACAATACTAGAAATACCAGTATTGTAATGTTACAATACTGGTAATACCAGTATCGTACATATACAATACTGGATGTATCAGTATCGTGCATTTACAATACTGGAATATCAGAATCGTTGATCTATGCACAATACCGGAAGCTCCAGTATTCTTCATCCAACAATACTGGTAATACTAGTATTGTAAAACACACGATACTGGAAGCTCCAGTATTCTTCATCCAACAATACTGGTAATACTAGTATTGTAAAGCACACAATACTGGAAACTCTGGTATTCTTCATCCAGCAATACTGGTAATACTAGTATTGTAAAACACACAATACTGGAAGCTCCAGTATTCTTCATCCAGCAATACTGGTAATACTAGTATTGTAAAACACACAATACTGGAAACTCTAGTATTTGGCAATTTGACACGAGTGGGCAGAGCCTAATTCTAACTGTAAATCACAGCTCATTGTATTTACCGTTAGTATTAGGCTCCGCCCAGTCATGTCAAATTACCTTACCAATATATATCAAACTCTAAGGGACCATACAAAATATTTTGACATTACAGGGTTTTTGCCTCTAATGTTATGTACAGCAGAAATGACGTATGAGTATGAATTATATTCAATTCTTTTAGTATAATGTAGACATAAAAACTCGAGTTAACCGGAATTCTACCTAATCTTCAATATCTGCAATACTGGTATAACCAGTATTTTCCAGTATCTGCAATACTGGTATTACCAGTATTTTCCAGAATCTTCCAGTATCTGCAATATTGGTATTACCAGTATTTTCCAGAATCTTCCAGTATCTGCAATACTGGTATTACCAGTATTTCCCAGAATCTTCCCGTATCTACAATACTCATATTTTGACAATGACCAGTATCTTCTAGTATTGTAGATTCTGGAAGATACTGGAATACTAGTATTTACCAGTATTGCAGATACTGGAAGATACTGGTAAAATACTGGTATTACCAGTTGTGTACCAGTATTGTAGTACCAGTATCGCGGCCGGCTGCTTCATATTATCCAAATGAAACCCAACATACCTGTTCACTATCAAAAGGGGGAACACATTACAGAAGGGTAACCCCCCACTCCCAACATAACAACCCCCTCCCACTGCCTCCCCCAATTTTTTTTATTTTTATTTCATATGCACTAAAATAGTGTTGCAAGAAAAGATTACTGACTTTTTGAGAAAAAAATTCAATATGCAGGACATAGGTTCTGCACCCAATAATTTTCTGCAGGACCTACTGAAATTGTGCCTGACCGGAATTTACAAAATTCTAAAATTTGAACGGAATCGGTGATGGGAACAATAAAAACCCGACGCGCCATCTTTTCAAATATAAACACACGAAATGGTCACGTTGATGCATCACAGCCAGTTTAAACTATAAAAATACAATGCTTAATAGAATTACCATGGAAACAGTTGCATGTTTAAGAAGTAAATGTCATTTGAAGCAGAATCTAATTCCAAGTTGACTGTGATCGTTCCGGCATACTAGTTGCATTTCCGATTTCCGGTGCAAAACAAAATACACAAACAAATTATATTTCTCGGAGACCCGGACCGGCATACTTGGCAGTATTGCCGGTCCTTGTGATGCTCGGTTCGACAAATTTCAAAAAGTCTGAGATTATACCCCTCTGATTATATTTACCAATCTTGCAAACATATTTGCTTATATGACCATCGTAGTTAGAAGTATGTATAACTTTGTAAATTGCTTGCAGTTTAATATCAGATACGAAAAAGTCGAGCGTCCAGCACCCGTGCTCTTGTTTGTGTGTGTGTGTTTGGAAGTTATACAAATAAAATATCTATGCAAATAAGCTTAGTAGCATATAATGAACGATATAGTTTGTTATTTTTGAGATTTCATTACAAAATTGTGTTTGTGCACTTGACACATCTGAATTATCTTTATCTTTCCATTTCTTATAGAATCCAGCCTTCTGACAGATGTGGCTTATGTTCTATGCTTAGATAGTTTAGGAAAGTCTGACAATCTCTTTTTACATGTTTCCAAACCACCAAAGGAAGGCACGGCTGGTCATATTTTACAACAGGTATTTGTCAAATAATTTTAAAAAACCGATCACATTCTTGTGTCACAAGAATAGGATGATAAACAAAATGGGATTGTT
The DNA here is from genome assembly GCA_963383655.1 of Bathymodiolus septemdierum. Taxonomy (NCBI): domain Eukaryota; kingdom Metazoa; phylum Mollusca; class Bivalvia; order Mytilida; family Modiolidae; genus Bathymodiolus; species Bathymodiolus septemdierum. The sequence goes on from OY726520.1 coordinate 43,874,867, forward strand.
TTGTCCTTACTTTCTTAAGTAGCTGTTGACATCCAAGTTGACCACATTACCTTATAATTGCAACTTCTACAGTTTTGTTGTTGTTGTTACATTGAGTGTCAATGTAAATCTTGTAATAAAAACTCTCCCACAGCTACATTTTAAATCAGATGACTTTCTAATATGACATAATCAATTTTCAACATTTTGCCTGTTAAAATATTTTAAAATTTGAATATGTTTTCATAGTTATTAACTCTTCATAATAGTTCACTTGACCCAAAGGGTCTTTTAGCTAGTACAGTCACTTTGCATCTGTCATTATTAAAATTTCAAATAAATAAATAAATATATATATATATAAACATCTGAAAAAGTAGCCAACGTATGAACCTACGAGATGTCGGATCGGAAACAAGTGTTAACGATACTGTGCAAACAAACAAAAATGATAAATAAACGTCTAAAATGTTAGCACAACAATATCAAAAAAAGATGTTAAAATGTAGCAAAAATAACTATAAGTCTATAAAAAGACTATAATTATAATTAAATCGACGGATATTTCGCTTGACCGACAAGCTTCATCAGCATCTGTAATCTGATTTGAAAAATTGTCACGTGACCTTCAGTTATCGTGACGTAAATTACTAAAAATCATAATCTTGAACTTTATGCTTTATATTAGTGTGCAATATACTTGAATAATATAAAGTATAAAGTTCAAGATTATGATTTTTAGTAATTTACGTCACGATAACTGATGGTCACGTGACAATTTTTCAAATCAGATTACAGATGCTGATGAAGCTTGTCGGTCAAGCGAAATATCCGTCGATTTAATTATAATTATAGTCTTTTTGTAGACTTATAGTTATTTTTGTTACATTTTAACATCTTTTTTTGATATCGTTGTGCTAACATTTTAGACGTTTATATATATATATATACCCATTACATACATAGTGTGGTGGTACAAGACTTTGTATCAGGTCGAGTCTGTTGTGTGAACCAGTATCACTACGAGCCATGAAAGCGACGAGTTGTGATATGGTTTGTTCACACAACAGGCAAGACCTGATAAAAAGTCTTGTACAAACACACTATGTATGTAATAAGTTTATCTAACATTTCAATAAAAACAAATTTTAAGCAAATTGTTAACAAGGGTCGAAATAAAATTTACAAATTTGTCCAATACTCTTAGGGAGACTACATTTTGTGCATGACGTCACGTTTATTTGTTGCCGTTCATTCTATTGCTTTGTAAACGTTGCTCACATTAACATGTTTTACCCCGCATTCCAATGATATGACGTCATGACAAAATAGTTCGGCAGAGAAGATCTTGTGCAACGTCGCACCATTCTTTTATCACCAGTGTGGTGATACAACATACAGGCTACTTTCTTTAAATTCAAAGGACACCATGCAAAATATTAGATAAAATGTAATATTTGTTCCAGTATGAACTAATGCTACATGGTATACATTCTATCTTATCACAGTATATCATAATACTGGAGTAGTTTCTTCTATAAATATACCTGGTATTTGTTCTTTTTTCATCTAGAATATTGAAGATGTTAGCAAGTCATTCTTTGAAGAAGTAAAATTTAAGATGAATCATAAGAAGATCAACTTAGCCGAAGACATGTTGGCATGGGAACACGAGAGATTTAGTATCAAGAGATTACCTGCATTTACTCTCTCTGGTCTAGAATCTCATAAAATTCCTGATAGAACATCAATTATAGACAAACGGTAACACTGCTATTACTATCTTGTTGGGATTGAGTCAATTTGGGGGTGTCTAAAACAGTTTTACAGAGTGAAAATTTGGTAGAAAATAGCTAGTCTGTTTGATTGTCTACAGAATTTTTTTTCTTAAAAATCCATTTTTTCAAATATACAGGTTTTTTTTCTAGATATATATAAATATATGATATATACAAACTGATAAATAATTTCAAAATTTTTGGTTAATAAAAGAAAGTTGTCCATTAGGTCTCTATGTTAATTCAGTTTTGTGAAGTATAAAAAACTGTTACCTATTCAACTTGATTTAAAAAAAAAATATCTATTTTCTCATGAAAATAAATTTGAATGATCAACAGTCAAAATCATATGTTGACCATCTAATACATATAAATATAAGCTATAAATACTGAAAAAAGATGGGGTTTTATATCATGTGTATACATAGGATAAGCATTAAATATAAAAATTTGTTTAATTAATGTTGATTGTCATTATAAAAGTTTACATTATTGTTTTTGTAGAGATACAGTAGAAATTCCAAAGTTATCCAGAAATATTCAAATATTAGCAGAAGCTTTAGCTAGACATGTTTATAATTTAACTAGTCAAGGAAATCTTCGACTATTTTCAGAGGGTCTAGTAAGTCAAATTTATATATAAATAGCATAGAAACAAAATATATTAAAAATGTTTTAAATAATATCACTTTATTGTCTTTATACTCAACTCTTCACTTAGAGCAGGATTATTCGTGTTGTTCGTCACTTACAGTAATTTTTCAGCTGTATCGTAATTACCAGGCTTTTTTTTTGGGAAAGGACACTGGACAGATATAACGAACCAGCCAGTTAAACTCCGGTCCTTGGGACTAGATCTAGAAACCTAAGTACTTGAAGTGGGTATTGAAGAGGCACTGCTAATGTAGTATACTTAAGATTTCATGATATTGTTGATACATTTACTATGTCAGTTGATATCATTTGACTTGTTTTACAGGAAGTACAGAGTGACTTGATAGCTGCTTGGTTAAATCAGCTGACAGCTAAATCAAGAGCAACACAATTAATTCATAAAGATCATGGTTTACTAACAACACTAGAGGAAACCATGAACAGATACCTCAAAGATGTCAAAAGGTCAACTATTAAGGCAGATAAAAGGTATTATTAAATGTTGCACTATTGTTTTAAAGGTGTACTTACACGTCAAAGTTTCCCATTGATTTCATTGAATATTGAAGTAATATATTCTTAACTAGCTATGTATTGATACAGTCTAATATATATTAGTTTGAATTCATCCCCAAAAAAAGGAAGTGGCATTAAACACCATAAAACCCCCAAAAAATCAAATTTTACAAAAAAAAAATAGATTGGCAAAATCTGGAAATTCGTCTCCGTTTCCGACTTCAACAATAGACGCTTGACTATTGCGATATTGATGCTTTCTGATAAGCGTTTAATTGAAACGGATTTATTAAAGACCAGTTTCCTTTTTGAATTTTCTTCATTTCCTTGTACATTTGATCGATGTTTGGAACCAAAAACATTGTACTGCATGTCAAATAATTGATAAGCTGTAGTAAGAAAGAAACAAACAAATTTGTGTGATTTTAGACGAAGGAGCATACTTGTAGGTTTCAAATAAAAAAATTAAAAAATCCTGACCTACTGACCATTATTTTGAAGACCATGCATTATAGTGCTCACCTCAAGTGTAATAGATCGTTGGTTCTATCCCTGGTTGGTCCATCACAAAAACTATAAACTTTATTATATGTTGCTTTTCCACTATGCAACATAAAAGAGAAAATAAAATATATTTTTGTTTCTGGCTTAGGATAGGCACACAATGTGGCAGGGTTTAACCAGTTAATTTGATCCCAACCCTCCCCTCTTGATAATGGGATCTCCAGTGGCAATACATACATAAACAAATGATAAAAAAAATCTGCTTAGATTTGCTTCTACTCAAAAAGATCTCGTACCATCACAAAAATGTTGAGTTTTGAAACGCGGTAGGTAATATTTACAAGAAACAGCACATTTAATGATAGAGAATGTCATAATGATAAGATGCTAAACAAGATTTTAGGATGATATTACACCCAACATAACATTACAGCTTTAAACATTTATTTGTTGTTGTAGAGATACAAACTACAGTGCTTGAACCGTCATTTGTAGCTCGGTACACCAAGGTCATTATAAACACGTGACAGCAACAGTTCATCTTCATTTATGGGGTCATTGGAAGATCCCATTTAATTGTCAAATTATCAGCAATTTGTTGCTATGTTAATTTTGGATTTTCCTTTGCATAGCTTATAATTGCACGTTTTTGTTTGTCGTCTAATTAATTACACTTTCTCTTCAAGCATGACATTTTTATGACAACTAATTAAATTACAAATTTTACTCAGGATTAAAAGTACAAATGTAATCACTAGAAAAGTAAATACAGGTAATTATTCTAATCAAAACAACTGATCACCTGTCCCGACCCTCAACTATGAGATCAATGAACATGTCCGATGGCCAGTTTTGACATTCCATAATTACCGATCAATACACAGCTGTCAAAAGGTAGTTGTGGGCGATACTATCGGGGGAATTTAAATTGGTTTTACGACTTTTGTGTCTGAAAACCTGTGGCGGATGGTGGTAGCTGAGTTTGGCAGTATAACGGGGTATTTTTAATGGGGGAAATCGGGACAGACGAGAATTTTGGCGATGGGCGAGGTTGGCGATAAAATGGGGGGCGATAGACCAAGGGAGCACTGTAGTTAACATACACAAATTAACACTGAATAAATGCACAGATAAAGGCCTTTAGAGCTTGTCTAAATATATGTGCTCTTCCACATTGACTCTACGCCAGAATTGGTTACAGTTCTACAGATACACTTTTACATCTTGGAATTTTTTTTTATTTCAGAGACCCAGAGTTCATCTTCTATGATGGATCTAAGTACATCATGAGTGCCTACAAGTAAGTTTGATCAAATTTATACTGTAGCTTAACGCTAATGGGTCATTTGATATATTTCCAGTTTTTCTTTGAAATAAGTTATTTTGAAGATTTTTTGCTGAATATGCTAATTAGGTCTATTTTAACAAAAAAAAATCCTTTCAAACCACTTGTTTTAAATGATTTATATTTTATCCAGAAAAATGAAAAGGATTGGATAGTAGGAATTAGTTATATTTATCCTCTCCCAGTACAAGACAACAAGCAACAATATAATTAGTTACAATAAATTTTGAAGATGCAACTTATATCATAGACAGCAACTGAAAGATTAAAAAGGGGAATAACTCTAGGTGAAATGATTGTATGCTATCAAATTCTTTGGGAAAAATATTTTAAATTGTTCTTCTGAAACGAATGAACAATTTGAAATCAAACATGGCTGAAATGTTCTTTAGATAATTTGTGTTGAGAGCGGAAATCCAAGATTGTTTCCACATAGATTAACATAGGACATGATGTGAAAATGAATTTTTAATAAATCAAAAACTACTGTTGACTGTAAGTGAATAATCATTGGATGGTCTTATAAAACATTTTCATTTTTCATTGAGAAATTTGAAATGGCTACCACTACAGTACAAAATTTAACATGGGACCCTATGGAAAATGGAAAAAAAATTATACTCCGAAACCACTGAATCATTTGAAATCAAATTGGTCTGGAATATTCCTTTGATTGGTCTCTGCAAAATATTTGTTTGTGTTGATGGGGAAATACAAGATTGCTGCCAATGCATGCCATAGTTTATCATGTGGGAAGTTTTTGTTGGAACAAGAGTAAACGATAAATATTTATTTATTTTTCAGTGTAAAACCAGCAGTTTTTGACCTATTTTTGGCAGCAGGGATTGTAGCCTACTTAGGAGTTGTTTATCTTGTTGTACAGGTATGTTTTAATTTACTTAGCTTTTCATCTTTTACTTTGAACATACCTGATTTTATTACAGAAGTGTCATGCACACTAAATTTGATATCTATGGTTCTGCTTTCTCTGATAGTATGGAGTATATGCTTCACCATTTAGTTGTATTTGAATGACCACATCTTGTATCATATTACTTCACAATTCTGATACCAATTTTCACATTAGCATATTACTGTGGTAGTGAAGATTTTCATATAGATTCTCTCTCTGCTACCATTGGTATTACGATATTCTCCATTCAAAATAGTTAAATTTGAAAATATAACAAGCGAGAGTGGAGAAATAACGTATTGCACTGGTAGTAGTATGAGAATCAGTTTCTCCTATCACCAAAATGTCAAAAATATTTTTAAATTGTTGATGACTGGGAAAGGAAATTGGCGGGAATTCTCCTGCAGATGATGATTAAAAATTTAACAAAGATTTAACTAACTGGTTAAACGTGCTAAGAATAGTCATAATTTAGCTATCTATTTGAATAATTGTGTAAGATCTACTCCTTTTATATAACATAACTTATAGATGGTGTTTTTTCAATTATTTTCAGAACTTCAGTTATGTATATCTAGTTTTACAGAAGTTTTCAATTCATAAAAAAGTCAAATCACAATGAAATCATCAATGTACATAGTAAGTATTACTACTCCATCAACCTCTTGTATGCTACATATTTCTGTAGAGTATGTGGGAACTCTTTTAAATCAGGATATTTCTTTATTTATACAGACAAAACTTATAAATTAAATGTATGCCAAGCTAGATATTGGGAACATTTTTTTTTGTTGAAGTTAACATACATTTGAAGAAGAATGGTCAATGCTGTATAATTTTCCTTTATGTTTTCATATCTATGTTAAGGGGTGTTTTCTAGAATTTATGATTTAGTAAGCATGGTTAATCACATTAGGAATACATGTTTACTTTCTAGCTCATCTGGACCAAAGATCATCTATCTGTAAAGTTGGGTAATTTTAATTTTCCTCTCTAAATCCACTGAACAAAATAAAATTAAACTAGAAAGAAATACCTCTGTAATGATCCTTTAATATATTCACATTTTTTTCGTTGATCAGCAAATCAAGATGACCACCATCTTTGGACATATTCTAACATTGGATCCTATTGCTATTTTTATAATCATAAATCGTGGAAACGATGGAGACCAAATTGTACATGTTCGATCGTTTTGTGTTCATGGTCAAAATCAATGTTTCTTTTGTAAACTAGAAACCTCAATTGGCTTTCATTATTGGATATAGCATAATGTAAAACAGTTACTGAAGTAGACTGGCATAGAAATACTTGTTTTCACATTATCACAATTTTTTTTATAAAAAAACATGACTTCATTGTTTTAGTGTGCAGACATCTGTGTCTACACTTCAATCTTTTCCTTGCAAATAAATGAAGTGATGTTGAAAGTGGCATTAAACACGATAATCCTATAATATATGTCTATGTTTTTTTTTCAGCTTCACGGAAAGTGATTAAAGATTGAAAACAAGACCATGTTGAGAATTCCAAAGATTGTATTGTGTTACTATTGTAGCTCAGTTATATAGACATATGCAATAATTTTACATGCAATCTATGATCAAATATGAACCAACATTTAATCTTTTATGTTGTTTACTAGTTTATATAAATTTTGAAATTTGGAAGCTTATTTTTAACACATGCACTATTAAAGGTTTTATGTTATAGAAATGAAGAAGAAACACATTTTTGTAGTTACATATTGATTATGTAACGGACATCTTCTATATTTCATTAAACATTTGGTAGTCCCTTAAACACTAGAGTTAAATGCCATGCCCAGTACCACAAACATAATTTTTCAAGCTCCAATTCTAACTTCCTGTGGCATTGTTTTCACATTATCACAATATTGAAAACCATATGATCTCTTTACATCTGTTGTTGTTGTTATTTATTTTGTGATTTTGATGCCAATTTAAGATACAAGATGGACAGCCATTGATGCAGTGTGGTAACAGTTGTTTCATTACTATCATTCTGTATGGGATTAAAAAAAAAAAAAATCTAATTTAAAGCTTTTTGTTTATCAGGAAATCAGAAAAGTAAGCAGGACTTCCAAGTGATAACTTGTGACTCAAATTTCATATAATGTAAAAGTCTTGAAGAATTATTTTTATTTCAAGATAAAGAAAAACTATATCAATGCAAAATTTAATTGTTCGTTTTGTTGATATTGGTGGAATTGTTGACCATCACTGTTTAAACTTTCTTTTCATAAAATGATATAGGGGGAGTTGTCAAAATCGCTGCAGAATTAAAAGATAGGAAAAAAGAATTGTTCAAAGAAATATTATGGGGGCAAATTCAAAGACAATATATATGAAATGAACAAAGACAGAATGTGTTTTTAACTTTTAAAATCTTTTAAAAAAAAATAATAAAAAGATGGAAGATAAAAAAAAGATTTTTTACTGATTTTAATTTTTGAAGAAAGATGTTTGATTGACAAAACAACAATAAACAACAATGCAGCATTTGTGGGTGGTAACATTTATGCAAGTTGTCATCATCTATTTTGTTTTTCAGGCTTATTATGGGATTTTTGTCAATTTTAAGCAGAAAATTTTATCATGTTGTAGATTATAATATCATGTGAGACAGTCTTTCAATTATACTGTAAAGGGGTTAAGAAATGTGTACAACATACAATTAACATGTAGTCAACAGCTGTTTATGATTTAGTATGTAAATTTTCAAGGAAGTTTGTTTTTGAAATTAAGTGCTATTTTGTTGTAATTTATTTATGTGTAACTTCTACTGGCTTACTCACATACTTAGTATATAAACTTTGTAAGACCCAACACTACATACTGATGAACTAGTACAAAATGACATATCATTTTTGCAAGTTTTTTTATGATTATTTTTGGTACTTAATTTTATTTGTCATTTCAATATTAACCAGTCAAGTATTAAATTCTGGATGAGTAAAGGTTTACCTCTTTCTGCTACCATACATTGAAATTGCAGCAAATTGTCACATACAGATTGGTATTAAATTATTGATATTTTATTTTCCTATCATGGCCTTTATATGATCACATAAATTCTGTTCTTTTAATAATAATTACTCAGGACTTGTCAGGGAGCTCAGTCACTACTATCATCTTACATGTACCTATGCAGTCAGTGCCTATCATAACTATGATTTTTGAATTTAACTCTTGCCCAAGAGAAGGATGTCCTGCATACAAGCTTATATCAGCGTTCTACATTTCTGAAATTTAGGAATGCATCTCTTCTATAAAAAAAAATATACGACTTTCCGCAAAGTAACAGGTGTCTTTTCTGCAATGATATTTCAGAACACGTACTGTGAATTCATTTTTATTCGTGGTATACCAATTTTCGTGGGTGCCAGCAAACCACGAATTCAAATGTTCGACGAAAAATGACCATATGATTTCCGTTTGGCGGTAAGCAAGGTTTTGACAACACAAACGTTTGTAGCCATGTAGGTAATTCAACATTGTTACATGATGTAATTGTAATGAATGTCTTGTGAATCTAAAATAAATGTACCTGTGTGTCATTTTGTGATTGATAAAGATGTAAACTCTTGGAATAAATTGTTTGTTGTGACATTTATGAAAACATTTTGCGGTAATAACTTCCGGTATTGTTTAATGAAGTGTTGATTCAATGCATCAAAGCCAACCTGATACGAAGTATGTTCTATATACTAGTAGACAAAACTCACTATATATATTTTATTATTTCACATCAATATTCAACAGTACTTTAACACATAAATAAAAACAATATTAACATACACATACTAACATTATTGTCGCCTTTTATAATTGCTGTGTAAACATTTTGATTGACAATCATAAAGTTTATTGGTGATAATAATCGGATTAACGGTTTGTATACTGGTATCATATACGCCCGGAGGTCAGAATTTTAATTTATTGATACGTGATTTTTAACTGCTGTGACATGAAATTTCACACCTTTTTTCTTTACCGTTTAATGCAACTTTTGTATATGTATCATTTATGGGATGTCATGTTCCCGTAGAGTACAAAGAATTATAATTTAAGTTTTGACTCCTAGTGTGAAGTTTAGCAAAAAAACATACCGTTTTTGTGAAATATTAATTAAGAAACAAATGTAAATGATACTGTCAAAAATATTTTTTCTGTATTTATGGCAAGTTGCTCAATGAGTAGATTCACGGCTTGGGATGCAAACATTGTATGCCTGCTTATCTTTTGATCATCTTTCGATGATTACAAATTATTTCTGATTGGATGTTATTGATTTAATTTGCGGGCTTCTTCAAAGAAGTATTAATTATGCAATCAAATAATTATCAAAATTGTAACAAGCTGATGTAATGTACAACAATGATCCATATTTGTTTGGAGTACTTGTAAATTTACTTAAAATGAACACTTTACCGTAGAATCACGACACGCAAAATCCACGAATTTAAGTATTTCAAAACCTAATTTTTTTAAATCGGCAATCCACGAATTTAACTATCCCATGAAATGCCTTTTTTTCTCAATTCACAAAAATTGGTACCAACGAAATTAAATGAATTCACAGTACTTAAGTTGTCCCTTGCTCAATGTCAAGGAGGATTTAAATATCTTGTTTATTTCCGAGTGGAATACAAATGTCTTCATTCTTCAATGTATTACACAACCTAACCTGATACATATTGTCTTTCCAGTAATTTTACGTTTTGATTCGTCTTCATTCATTTTGCTTTGACAAAAGTATGGCATTAAATGAGCAGGTAAAATGAGTAAAAGTAGTACGTATTCTGTTATGGGAAAAAGTAAAATGGGAATTTCCAAAGAAGAAGAAAATGCAGGAAAGTAATATGCCTCCTTATGTGATTAAAGAGGCATTAGCTACGATTTTGACCATTTATATCTTTTGAAAATTGGTAAATAACTTTAAAATGATGAAATAAATAGCAAATAGTTCATGGCACTGAGAGTCATATGGCAGTATATAGACCGGTCCGTCACCAAAAAAATATTATATGGACCGAAGCTTCTGAGGTTCATATAATATTTTTTTGGTGACGGACCGGTCCATATACTGCCATATGACCCGAAGTGACATGAACTATTTGCTATATTATACTTTTTATCTAAAATAATGCATGTACCTGGCCGGTCCATATACGAAAATAGTGACCGGCTGCACTAACAAAGACAAATAGGGAAAATAAAAACGCATGGTGTAATATAGGTAAATATTTCACATTAAACAGCTTATCGTACCACTTTTCGCCTTTTGAGAACGAAAATGGTCATCGATTTATTATTTCCTTGCAAACAAATAATTTAACCTCGCTTTCTCCGTATGCAACTGACCTTACTGACAGGTAAAAACGAATAATTTGTATTTTGTCGCTTATTAACTGCAAACTTGCATGGTTCTTTGTCCGTAATTAACGCTGACTAACAGCAGATTCACAGAAAATAAGAAATAAGTGCATTGTTGTACTGATTTAATGATGATTCGGCAAACTCCGTAAATAATGCCGAAAATTAATAAGATGACGTCCATTTCTTGATTGATCTCAAAACGCAAGCAGTTGCACCTTTTTTTCCTGATGCACGTACATTTCATAACATTTATAAGTTACAGAAGCACGTTTTATTAAGACATCAATCATATCTGATAGTTTTTACGATTTTGGCAGATAATGCCCCTTTTAAGTTTTTTCTCCACTGATATAACTGAAATATTGTTGAAAGTGGCATTAAACACCATCAAACAAACAAACAATATTAATTTACCGATATATACTTTTCCCAGAAATAGATTCAGATCATGATGGAATAAAATCAAAACCTTGAATAGAATAACAAATGTATGTTAGGATTTAATCATAAAAACGACAGTACGAACATACTTCATACCCTACCACAACATTTTTTACTGGAAAAGTCCTTGTTGAATTTTAAATTTCTGAATAGTAATACATAGATAAAAAAAATATTGACTTTCAATATTACGAGGGAACAAAGAAAAAATACATATTAATTATGCAACATTGAACTTATTGTATTGGGCCATGAACAAATCATGTTATCATTTAACCAGATATGAAAACCCATTTTGTACCTTATAAAGTGTTGTTTACAAACTTTTTGTCAATAAAACATTTTTATAAAATTGAAGGCATGTTGTTTTTTAGGCCATATTATGCTTTATGATTAGATAAACTTAGTCAGAATCAAAGTGTATTATAAAATCTTTACCTGGTAGGAAGGTTCCTCGCATGACCCTCTTAAAAACCAACTATTTTAAAGCAAACTTGACTGGAATGTTCCTTGAATGGCCATCTACAAAATGTATGCTTTTTTTTGTTGATGGAAAATTCAAGATGGAGCAGGACATTGTTGAACACAAGACATTATGGGGAAATGGAATTTTTTTTTTCTGTGACTAGACATTTGATCGAATGCAAAAAAAAGTTTGAAGATACCAAAAAGCTGTAAATCGAAGGACAGACAATGCAATGACCAAAAGTAAAAGGGGAAAAAAACAACGATCTACAAAACCCTACATAGAAAACTAAAGATTGAGCTACATGAACACCACTAATAACTGGGGATTAACTCCTCCAGACCACTAGTGGCACCCATAACTACATAAAGAATTATTTTATATGATCTCTTACAAAGTTTTAATTTTTGTGTGGATTGGAAATCCAAGAAGGCCACTACCACAAGACATTGAAGAAAAGGCAATTATCACATGTATTGCCAGATTTATTTGGGGAACATTTCATAATGTTATTGTACAAGATGTTTGCCAAACAACTATATAAAGGAGATAATAATGATCCACAACTCCTTGTTATTAGATTTATTTTATTATCATTTTCAAGATTTGAATCTATTTTATTATCATTTTCAAGATGTTAGTTGAAATTTGTTTCAAAGCAGGGATTCGTTTGATAGAAACAGTTTGAAAAACAAACAGGATGTAACTATTATTTCTACCATCGAACAGTAATCTGCAACAGCAAGAATTTTATAATTGTTCATCTTATTTTCTAGAATGTCACCAGAAAACACAAGGATTAGGGTAGACTTGCTATAAGTCCATTTCTTATTGATAATCCCTTAAAAAATTGTTGCTATGAAAGTTGAAATCTAGACTGACCCACTTAATTTACTAACAACATTTCTCTACTGATTACATGTAGATAGTAAATACATGTATAAGTGGTCGGTCATGATTTCAACTTTCATAGCAACAATTTTTAAGGGATTATTCATATGAAAGGGACTTGTAGTAAGTCTTGGAAAATGTTGAAAATGTATGATTTAACTATCTTCTTGCCCTGTGATATAGCTATAGTTTTTAGCAGCTATTGTCACCACTGAGCATCCGTCGTCCGTCCGTTAACTTTTCACATTTTGATCAACTCCTCTGAAGCCACTGGGCCCCCTTCCAAAATTGTGTCCGGTGATCCCGATTTCCAACCAAGAAGGCCGCCAAGCTAAAAATATAAAAAAGGAGGATGAAATTTTAATTGTCCAATGCTGCTTTAGTATAAGTCAAAATGAGCTCAATTTTTAACTGCAGCTACATGGCAAGGAGTAGTTTAACATACATTCCGGGTTTTTCTGTGAAATTTTTCTTTCAACCGATTTATACCAATTATGCAAATTAGGCATATTTTGATAAAAGATCACATTTAAATCTTCTCCTCTGAAACTGCTGAACCAAATTAAACCACACCTGGCAGGGATCGTCCTTGGGTGGGTCCCTTTCAAAATTGTGTCTGACAGCCCCGCCCTCCATTCAAGATGGCTGCTGTTACTAAAAATAGAAATTTCTTCAATTGTCCATTGCTGCTTTAGTATAAGTCAAAATGAGCTCAAATTTTAACTGCAGCTACATGGTAAGGAGTAATTTAACATTTATTCCGTGTTTTTCTGTGAGATGTTTCTTTCAGCCGATTTATACCTATTATGCAAATTAGGCATATTTTGATAAAAGATCACATTTAAATCTCCTCTGAAACCGTTGAACCAAATTACACCAAACCTGTCAGGGATGGTTCTTGGGTGGGTCCCTTTCAAAATTGTGTCCGACATCCCCGTCCTCTATTTAAGCTGGCTGCTGTTACTAAAAATAGAAATTTCTTCAATTGTCCAATGCTGCTTTAGTATAAACCAAAATGAGCTCAAATGTTAACTGCAGCTACATGGCAATGAGTAGTTTAACATATATTCTGGGTTTTTCTGTGAAATTTTTCTTTCAGCTTATTTATACCAATTATGCAAATTAGGCATATTTTGATAAAAGATCACATTTAAATCTTCTTCTCTGAAACCGCTGAACCAAATTAAACCAAATTTGGCTGGGATAGTCCTTGGGTAGTCCCATTTCAAAATTATGTCCGACAGCTCCACCCTCCATTCAAGATGGCTGCTGTTACAAAAAAATAGAAATTTCTTCAATTGTCCATTGTTGCTTTATTATAAATCAAAATGAGCTCAAATTTTAACTGCAGCTACATGACAATGAGTAGATTATTTTTTTCAACCGATTATAGAAATTAGGCATATTTTGATAAATGATCGCATTTAAATCTTCTCCTCTGAAACCGCTGAACCAAATTAAAGCAAATTTGGCTGGGGTGGTCCCCTTTTAATAGTGTGCCCGACAGCCCAGCCCTCCATTCAAAATGGCTGCTGTTACTAAAAATAGAAATGTCTTTAGTTGTCATTTTCTGCAAATCAAAATGAACTCAAATTTTAACTGCAGCTACATGGCAATGAGTAGTTTAACATATATTCTGGGTTTTTCTGTGAGATTTTTTCAGCCAGTTTATTCCATTTAGGAATATTATGAGATAAAAATAACATCAAAATCCTTTGTTTAGAAATTTGAGTTGAAATGATCTTTGGGTGGCCCACTTTCAAAATTATGTGTAACACCCCCATTTTCTATTTCAACTTTAGATGTCAAATTGAAAACCAGGTGAGCGATTACAGGCTCCTGGGAGCCTCTAGTTTTTAGATGGTTTTGTTATATACAATGCAACTGTCAATACTTTCAGGGCACCTGTTCCTTCTTCCTATTTTATGAGAGTTTCTTTTATTTTATGTTGATACTATTGTTTTTTATATTTGGATCTTCTTTCTTTAAATTTTTTTTCTCATGATTGTTGTACTCTGTTTTTGGTTCCTTGTCAAAGTTTAGCTATAACATGAATTAACTTGACTTTGGTTTGTATTAAGCTTTGGTGTTTCTTACCAAAAAACAAATGAGGGATATTTAAAGCCTGATATATAGGTTCCTACACAGTTTTTACATTGTATTGTTTAGCTAGATTCCAAATTGTGAAGGGCCTGGGTGGCTCAATGAATTAGGTAGTTGGATTACCTAACAACTCGTACAAGCCTATCACCAATACGGAATGGTTTCGCACCCGGCTTTGTAAAATACAAAAAAGGGTGCACTCGACTCGCAGCCACAAGTGGTAAAGTTTGCCAATGGTCGGTGGTTCTCCGGGTATTCCGGCTTCTTCCACCACTAAAACTGGTCGCCATGATATAACTGAAATATTGCTGAAAGTGGCGTTAAACACCAAAAATCAATCAATCAATCCAAATTGTGTGTTAGATTTAAAATTTGCACAAAATGATCACATTTGTTTTTGCTGTAGAATGGTACATTCCAGACACAGAAGTTAGCATGTTAGTGGTATGAAACACATATACAAATATTTCCTAAACCTGACAGAATTATCACCGACAATACTTTGCTTTATGCCATTTTCAACAATCTATCGCCTATAGTGTTGATCAGGCTATTGGATGACAATTTTTCTGGTGAAAACCTAAGTGCCTCTAAGTGCATATAAAGTAAAATGTAAAAAACAATCAAAATAACCCCCCAAAAATGAGTTAAATAAAATGTTCTTTGTTGAAACTACAATAGTTTTTTTGTAGGGACAGCTTTGGTTTGTAGACCGCAAAGCACAATATTTTATGGTGTCTTTAAAAGGTTGATAAAGCCATTGTTCCTTAAGTCTATTGGTTGTGAAATATCATTTTGAGTAGAAAGCTGGCTAAACTTGGTATGTTGGTTTGGTTGGTTTATGGTGTTTAACGCCACTTTCAACAATATTTCAGTTATATCGTCGCGGTTAGTTTTATTGGAGGAAACCAGAGAAAGTCACTGACAAACTATCACATAATGTTGTATCGAGTACATCTCGCCTGAGCGGGGTTCGAACTCACAAAGTTAATGGTGATGGGCACCGACTGCATAGGTAGTAAATCCAACTACCATACGACCACGACGGTCCCCGCTAATATTGGACCACATTTTGCTGTGTCTTGTTAGTTTATTTTATATCCACTATTCTAGACAAGATACAATAATTACTAATACATCTTATTTAAACGAGTGATGTACACATGAAAGTAAAGAAGTATGGCGAGGTTCTCGATAACTGTATTGTATAATTTTGTATGTGTTTAGTATGCATTTAATTGCAGTGTGTGTTGGAAATAAACTTATTGCTAATTCATACACCTCTATTAGAAACGAACCACATCAGTAGTGTAATGGTTTACATGCTCGCTTCGGGTGTGGTAGATCACGTGTTGGAGTCCAGGACGTGTCAAATCTAATACTAAAAATGCAATTTGCTGCATCTCTGCTAAGCACACATCTTTAAGGAGTAAGAACAAGACAGGTTGGCTCGGAACCAGGATAATGTGTCCTAGTGGAGCGATACGTCTACCCGGGGTCTGTTGTTTCTGTTAATTAGCATAATAAAATCAAACTAAGCCTGCAAAGCTGACATCATCATCATAAAAATATAACTTGTTCTCGGCATGATATAACTTCAAACTTGCTTTATTGGCGTTAAACAACAATTACTCACGAATTATTGAACTAAAATGTGATATTCTGTATCATGTAGATCCATTGAATCGAACTACAAACATCGAATCATTATAAAACCTTACTATTTTTTATTAGCATATACATATATATCTTGCATTGTTTGTGAATTTGGTTCATGTATCTCGTGCATTGATCCGGCTAAACGGCATCAAAAAGCAGCAATGCATATTTCTTTTCTTTTTTATCAACACGATTCTAAGTCGCACTGTAGTAATGGCTAATGTTTTGGATTGCGAAATAAATTACAAAAAATGTATATTCCAGTGAAAAATCATAGCAATAAGCTGCTTGCTATAAATATGTTACCTCCTCGATTTGTTTCTGGAGACACGGTGGCAATAATAAGATTCTAAATAATTTAACAGCAACAGACGAATCCTCTTAAAATATACACAACACGTTCTATCTTGTTAATATGCTGATGGTTATTATTAGCCACAAATCCTCATTTAAAATTTAACACAGGTTTTTAAGGTTTTGACTCAACAACGTCCCATGTTATTGGATTCCTGAGTTTTGCTGGAGGGGCACTTTTGCAACGTCTTCCCGGCCATGTCATGGTCCTCGATACATAAGTAGGTTTTCTCTCGCTTAAACTCAGTTTTTGTATCGTCATAGACTCTGAAACCCAATCCGGGTGTATGACAAAATATTCATGTTTAGGCTTATTTGGAAGAAATATTCCTCCATCATAAGAATAATTACTAACAGATTCAGGTCTACATGTAGAACTGTCACTACGAACTGCCGAAGCCGACCGTGGAACTTTAGAACTGTGAGAATGTCTGCTTTGATGGCCCACTTGACCATTTAACAGTCTCATATGATTGTTTATATTACTTGTGCTCGGAACACTCTGACTATACCATTGCTGACTTGTAGAGTTACGCTTTTGAAAGGAAGCACTTTTGGTTGGTGATGGAGATTGGTTCATGGCTGTGCCACCAATCGTTATTCGGTTGAGCTCAAATGCCCTCCCAACGGTTACTGTGTGCAGTTCAAAGGCACGCTTGCTTTTTTGTCTACAATAAGAAAAATAAATAGTGTTTATAATTTATTAATTTTTTTCTTTTTACAAAAATAATTATTCTAAGGCGACACAAATTACTTAGATTTATTATATTTTAAAACGAGTATTTTATTCGTATCAAAAAAAGGGGAAAAGACTAACCAAATTCTAGGTGCTATTTTGGGAAATATACAGGATAAACATGAATCTCGGATTGCATCGCTAACAGAATTTGCAAAGTATGTGGAATGATTTTTTTGTGTGTATTTAATACGAATCAAATGTGATTGTAGTAGAGCGACACATGTGCAACAATATATAAATACCACAATGTTCTTAATACTATTGATATAACTGTAACATTGTTTGAAATGAAAAAAATTAAATAAGCATATATATAGTAATGTCCGATTTAACCATAAATTACTATAATTAACAAAAAGGCAAGATATAAAAGGAAGACATGTTTATAATCATTCTACATAGGTTTCCGTACATACTTCATATCTTCAAGAGAAGTATTAGCATCTCTAACTTCGTTTATGGCATCTTTAGGTAAAAGGACAGGTCTCGTTCGTTCTGTCCCCGCTGACTGAACATTTCTAGGAGGCTGTGGCGTCTTCCATCGTTTTAAACGAGCAGATCTTAAATGTCTTTGCCTGTTTTCTGCCTTTTCCTTGTCTCTGTGGAGTTTGTAAGATTTCAGGGCCTTGTTCATTATGTAATCGTGTTCGTTGTCTAAATCTGTGAAAATAGATGGACTTATCGGTTATTCAATTCCACTTACCTTGCTAAAAGTTATCAGTAAACAATATTTAAGTATATGGAGGTCTGCTGATATACCGCCATGTTAGAAACGGTATGGGAACAAATCGATAGGTGGATCAATAATCAGAGAATTCATCATCAGCATATTCCAACTTTTTATTGCAGAGTTTGATGCTGTTATCGACATTTCAACAATTAATGATTTGATTAGGTCCAATGTATTTGTTTAGTACTAGTATCTTAGGCATCTAATTTCACGTTTAATTATATTTTTTTACAGGACACCAAGAACAAATGAATGAAAAAAATAAAATTAATAAAATCTTATTAAAATTTGATTTAAAGATTGAAAGAAGATATAAGAATTATTAAAGATGGAATAATATTTTATAAATTTATAGTAAAACTTGCCATATTCTTAACTTGATTTCTAAGCCATCACGATAATTGGACACGAGTCATTCCGACTTAACCGGTTATTTAATTTAAACATAAAAACTCTAATATTTGAAGTTTGTCAGTCACTTGCGACAGGTCGGTGGTTTTCTTTGGGTACTCTAGTTTCCTCCACCAATAAAACTGACCTCCACAATATAACTGAAATATTGGTGAAAATGGCGTGAAACACCATAAATCCTAAATCCAAATCCGATATCTTTCTAATAATAAGTAAAATTTAATCTGAATAGTAGCAAACATTACTACTAATGAGGACTAACTAGAAGCCCATAAGAGCCTAATGCCGAAACGCTGACTACTGGGTGGATTATAACCCGGGGATTAATAGTCCACCAGCAGAGATACCGCTCCAGTGATAGTAATTAATAACGTATATATATAATTTAGTGCGCACGATGGTTTTCTTGAATAACCTTTATCAGGTACAGTCATAGTGTACAAGAATGAACAATCTATTGAGACAAGCAACATTTGGTACATGATACAGACCGAAGACATACAAAACAAAAACACAATTCAGAAGCTATGAGAAACACGGTTCCCACCAAAAACCAGGAATGAACTAAAATGTTGAACAGCCAAATAATTTAAAATTCTTTAGGAGCAAGTGAACCGAAGGTCAAAATCGACTAATGTCACATAAGTCTGAGGGAGACTCACTAATGTCACATATGTCGGAGACTCACTAATGTCACATATGTCTGAGGTAGACTCACTAATGTCACATATGTCTGAGGGAGACTCACTAATGTCACATATGTCTGAGGGAGACTCACTAATGTCACATATGTCTGATGGAGACTCACTAATGTCACATATGTCTGAGGGAGACTCACAGAATCGACTAATGTCACATAAGTCTGAGGGAGACTCACAGAATCGACTAATGTCACATATGTCTGAGGGAGACTCACCTACGTTTTATTGAATTTCATTATTTAGGAACTGCAAATTTGAAACATAAATATATCTAATAAACCATGTCAGAGCCGAAGCAGCACTGCCTACTGAGGCGATGACCATCGACAGAATGTTCTAACATTGTCAGAGCCGAAGAGCACTACCTACTGAGGGGATGACCATCGACAGAATGTTCTAACATTGTCAGAGCCGAAGCAGCACTACCTACTGAGGGGATGACCATCGACAGAATGTTCTAACATTGTCAGAGCCGAAGCAGCACTGCCTATTGATGGGATGACATCGCCAGAATGTTCTAGCATTGTCAGAACCGAAGCAGCACTGCCTACTGAGGGGATGATATCGCCAGAATGTTCTAGCATTGTCAGAGCCGAAGCAGCACTACCTACCGAGGGGATGACCATCGACAGAATGTTCTAACATTGTCAGAGCCAAAGCAGCACTGCCTACTGATGCGATGACATCGTCAGAATGTTCTAGCATTGTCAGAGCCGAAGCAGCATTACCTACTGAGGAGATGACCATCGACAGAATGTTCTAACATTGTCAGAGCCGAAGCAGCACTACCTACTGATGGGATGACATCGCCAGAATGTTCTAGCATTGTCAGAGCCGAAGCAGCACTGCCTACTGAGGGGATGATATCGCCAGAATGTTCTAACATTGTCAGAGCCGAAGCAGCACTGCCTACTGAGGGGATGACCATCGACAGAATGTTCTAACATTGTCAGAGCCGAGGCAGCACTGCCTACTGATGGGATGACATCGTCAGAATGTTCTAGCATTGTCAGAGCCGAAGCAGCACTGCCTACTGAGGGGATGACCATCGACAGAATGTTCTAACATTGTCAGAGCCGAAGCAGCACTGCCTACTGAGGGGATGACATCGACAGAATGTTCTAACATTGTCAGAGCCGAAGCAGCACTGCCTATTGAGGGGATGACCATCGACAGAATGTTCTAACATTGTCAGAGCCGAAGCAGCACTGCCTACTGAGGGGATGACCATCGACAGAATGTTCTAACATTGTCAGAGCCGAAGCAGCACTGCCTACTGAGGGGATGACCATCGACAGAATGTTCTAACATTGTCAGAGCCGAAGCAGCACTGCCTACTGAGGGGATGACCATCGACAGAATGTTCTAACATTGTCAGAGCCGAAGCAGCACTGCCTACTGAGGGGATGACCATCGACAGAATGTTCTAACATTGTCAGAGCCGAAGCAGCACTGCCTACTGAGGGGATGACCATCGACAGAATGTTCTAACATTGTCAGAGCCGAAGCAGCACTGCCTACTGAGGGGGTGACCATCGACAGAATGTTCTAACATTGTCAGAGCCGAAGCAGCACTGCCTACTGAGGGGATGACCATCGACAGAATGTTCTAACATTGTCAGAGCCGAAGCAGCACTGCCTACTGAGGGGATGACCATCGACAGAATGTTCTAACATTGTCAGAGCCGAAGCAGCACTGCCTACTGAGGGGATGACCATCGACAGAATGTTCTAACATTGTCAGAGCCGAAGCAGCACTGCCTACTGAGGGGATGACCATCGACAGAATGTTCTAACATTGTCAGAGCCGAAGCAGCACTGCCTACTGAGGGGATGACCATCGACAGAATGTTCTAACATTGTCAGAGCCGAAGCAGCACTGCCTACTGAGGGGGTGACCATCGACAGAATGTTCTAACATTGTCAGAGCCGAAGCAGCACTGCCTACTGAGGGGATGACCATCGACAGAATGTTCTAACAATGTCAGAGCCGAAGCAGCACTGCCTACTGAGGGGATGACCATCGACAGAATGTTCTAACATTGTCAGAGCCGAAGCAGCACTGCCTACTGAGGGGATGACCATCGACAGAATGTTCTAGCATTGTCAGAGCCGAAGCAGCACTGCCTACTGAGGGAATGACCATCGACAGAATGTTCTAGCATTGTCTTAACATTAACGTTAATAACAAAAATACAATACAAAATACTGACTAAAGGGAGACAAGCCACTAACCTCTACTGGATATCTACATTGATATTTCTTTTCATTGTTTGGTTTTAATTAGTTTTCATTACGTTAGGAAAACTACTACTGTATATAATTGTAATACTAAATTGGTGTCAATGTAATGTCTAGCTAAAATGTATTTGTTAATCTACATAAAGCCATGATTATTTTTTCATGCAATAAAAATAAAATGGCTGTTACCGAGACTATTAGGTGGAGATGGTGGCGATTCTCGATTATCGTAGGTCATTAAGGCTCTTGATGGTGAGCACAATTTGATGCCCTGAACTGTTCGGATGGGACCTAGATACAAAATGTTTTTCTTAAGTTACAAGATATTATAAAATCTAAAAATGCCTATATATAAAAAAAAAACAGCATATTTTTATATTATTTTGTTATACCATACTCATTGTGATAGCTCGAACACACATATGTATATAAACATAACATTTATTCATTTCGCTGTCCACTTGTTTAATACACTATGCTCACTTGTAAGCCATGGGCTAGGTGTGTCATGCATGCACCAACATCCGAAGACCCAACAAGACAAATTCTATGGTCTCCTATTATATATTTTTTTCTCGAAATTTCAGTGTGTACAAGATTGTTCGGGGATATACTTTTAGTTTTAGAGTTATTTTGAGATTCTAATGTGCATTATCGGACCATTTTCTTTTATACAAAATATATTTTCAGAGCAGCAAATATATGATAAGAAGAGGGAAGTTAGGGCACATGTATTAACTTTTAAATACACTCCACACCTTGTATTGATATTCACTCAAATCTAAGGTAACTTCACCAAGAAATGCTTGAAATGTATATAAACACCAAATATGTTCTAAATCACCATTATTTATTTTTATTACAAAACCTAATTGAAAGGGTCAAATTCACATATAGTTATTGCTTTTTAGTGTTTGTCATGTCAATTTACTTTAAAAAACAACAACCTTAATATGGTGAATTTTAAGAATTTTAAAAATTTTCAATATTTTATCTTGTTCAAGCTCTGGCAACTAATCTAACATAATTCTACACATATATAGATGGCGATGGCTTGAAATCGCTTCGTCTTAATGCATTGTCTTGCTTATCTCTTAGAATATTTTCAACTTTAAATATTCCATATAAAGAAAACGTACCTTACCTGACAGCTATTATAATATAGTACCCAATATTTCTTGTAGACCACTTTGTAAAAAAATATCCAGTACTTGTCTATATTTTTAATTGTCTTCCTTTATGAATATACCAAAATAAAGAGAAAAATTTCCATGAGTTAACAATTTCGCATTTTGACCTATATTGCTGATTCTAAAAGTTCAAAGGGTCTCTGGAAAAGACAGACGGACCGAATATCATATCTTTACATATCAGTTCGTAAGACTAAAAATCGTTAAAACTTATCTGGTTTTCCGTGCATTATAGAAAGCATTCGATCGAAGTTGGCCTGTTTTATGTACACTGGAAAGGTAGAATGCAAGGCAAGTGTTGGACGCTGCTTAGATGGCTTTACAGCTATATCACAAATATGTTCTATTTTGGTAACTTTGAAAACGAAATTTTCGATCAAGTCTGGTGTAAAGTAAGGATGTGTTCTGACCTGTACTCTTTTCTCTGTTGTGGTGAACGATTAAGTCAATATGCTACAAAACAGAAATATGGGTGTTGAACTTGTCAAGTTATTAATTGCCTACTGTTTGCTGATGACATTGTCCTTCATGAAAAATCAGATACAGATTCGCTAGCCTTAATAGATATTAATGAAGTTTAATTCAAACAAATTTAAGTAAAGACGATAAACAAACGTACTGACCAAAATATAGAATAGTTGTTGGGTAGGGATGCTTTAAAGGAAGACAATAAATATATTTTTCTTGGTGTGTATTTTCCCAGATCTCTTAGTTGTAGCTAGCACATTGATTGTTATCTCAAAGACAACTTTGAGTGAAAGTATAATTATATTATGAAACCGCTAGATGAACACGGTTCCTTCCATTGTATTTCTTTTCGTGATCCGTTATGGAACCCTTGTTATTTGTCCATTAATTGCTCATAGCTGCACAGCTTGGGTACCATCTTCCAACGCTAGTGTAGCAGCATTAGAATCGTAACAATATAAGGCCACCAAATTGATTCTAAACACCAATAGGAACATAGCTTTATTCTTAGGAATGGGATGAGCACCGATTAATAATTTGAAAGACACATATGTTTCCTACTTTGTTAGGGTTAAGAAGATTGTGTAAAAAATGGTTCTCAAGACGATGGAAAAAATGTCGGTTTGCAGCAGAGATCAGTGCTGTAGGAAATTCTAATCAAATGCATTACATATTTGGTACTATATTATAAAAGCATTATTAGGCTAATATTATTTGATTTTGAAGAATATTTAGAACCTGTCAAATTTCCTGTATTCAAAAATGTCGAATCACCAATTGAAATATTTTTGCTAGATTATTGTGACGACAATTAAATCATACATACCATATGTTTGGGCCACAGGTAAACGAATTGGTCCAATCTGGAGACCATTTGGTGTCTGTAAGAAAAGAATATAAAATTATTATCAATCTAGACATCTAATAAGAAGAACAAATGCTGTTACGTGGAATAATGATACATTTGCTGGAAGACTTTTAGACATATTATTTTTTATGTATTGCAAGGGTAACGTCAATAGTTGATTATTTTTGTTTTGTTACATGTTTTTCAAAAGTGCACAGTGTTATAATATATGTAACAGCATTACAAGTCAACTCAATAAATTCAAATGATAAATACTAAGATAATTTGAATGAAGTTAAATACTCAGTGTCTGGTTTTAACAAATACACAATGTATGTAGATATGACCAAGAACACATTGTTATCAAATGTATTGTACTGACATGTTTGACAAACTGTACAATGTTCTTTCTTGATATTTTAAAGTGGTAGTGTCCGCAACTTTAGGTTATTTTCTTCTATCAATTTTTTAACCATTGAAAAAATAACAATAACATGATATATGTTTTACGACGTAAGTCGGATAATAGTGATATTATCACTAATTATGCATAACATCTGTTGTTATTGACAGATTTAAATATTGATGAAGTAATTTGTAAAATTTTCTGCAAACAAATGCCAAAGAACTATAAAGGGATATAGGAAGGGGTTATTCTTTTACAACTCTTGACATAAGCAGCATAACGTCCATAAACTCAAACAACGGCCATGGAGGCGTCCTATGTTAATTCATGTATGATTCTATCTTGACAAATCCTTCTGTTCCCATTTGATCAGTTGTTTTTATCAACTATTAAAAGGGTATATGGAAACCAAGGAAACATTTTCATATGAAGATGCATTAAAACTTCTAAAATTGTTTCCATTGATGGTCCCTATATTTTTAAATTAAATTGCATTCCCTTGGTACATTTCCACATAAGAGTTAATAAATGAAACCCAACAATATACTGAGAAGAAATATTTATATCAAACATCACAACAGTACATACCAAGAGAAAGTACTCAATGATCGCACTGAAAATGATTGCAATCACAACAACGGTATACAGTTAGTTCTACTGCCTGATAGCACTGTCAGTGCTTTGATATATTTTTGTGCGTACTCATTTTCTCTGAACACTAAATAAAAAAGATATAACGCGATTTAAAGGAAAAATCATTGTACCTCCTTTGCGTATTCTTCATATCAAAGGACTTTGATATGGAATATCTACCCATACACATATCATTTCACTATTTATTATGAAAATGATATGTAGGTGACCTTAACTGATGTGTTTTCTTGCCTCCAAATATTTTTAAATTCAAATATTTTGGCTTTGAGCGTACGTGATCAAGGTTATTCCAGAAACGGATCATGTACATCTATATTTTTATTGTCAACAAAAGAAAATAGTAAGTCAAAAGAGCTGTAATCTCTACTGGCGGACAGCAATAGCCGTATGTGAAGTCATGGTCTGGTGTAATCTCTACTGACGGACAGCAATAGCCGTATGTGAAGTCATGGTCTGGTGTAATCTTTGCTGGCGGACAGCAATAGCCGTATGTGAAGTCATGGTCTTTTCTGTTGTGGATAGGTCAAAAGCAAGTTAATTTCCATGGTTTGATGTCACAGGTACTTTTCAGTGCAACCAATATAAATAATTTTTATCAATGCTGCAATATTCTTCCACATAAATGGAAACCATAAATTCTGGATATAGGCCTGATTAGATTCTTCACGATCGTATCGTACGATGAACCGGATGTTTATATAAGCTCTCTAAGGGGTAAAAGTCATTCACCTCTATGCGACACATTCTGATTCCATTTGCTTCTTTTTTTTTAGCATTAATAGCCGTGTATTAAGTAGAGTTTGAGTAAATAATACAAGTCACTTCTCCTCATACTTCATATGGAATATATATGTACTTACATACTTCTACTAAATACTGACATCAATAATACAAGTCACTTCTCCTCATACTTCATATGGAATATATATGTACTTACATACTTCTACTAAATACTGACATCAATAATACAAGTCACTTCTCCTCATACTTCATATGGAATACATATGTACTTACATACTTCTACTAAATACTGACATCAATAATACAAGTCACTTCTCCTCATACTTCATATGGAATATATATGTACTTACATACTTCTACTAAATACTGACATCAATAATACAAGTCACTTCTCCTCATACTTCACATGGAATACATATGTACTTACATACTTCTACTAAATACTGACATCAATAATACAAGTCACTTCTCCTCATACTTCACATGGAATATATATGTACTTACATACTTCTACTAAATACTGACATCAATAATACAAGTCACTTCTCCTCATACTTCATATGGAATATATATGTACTTACATACTTCTACTAAATACTGACATCAATAATACAAGTCACTTCTCCTCATACTTCACATGGAATACATATGTACTTACATACTTCTACTAAATACTGACATCAATAATACAAGTCACTTCTCCTCATACTTCATATGGAATATATATGTACTTACATACTTCTACTAAATACTGACATCAATAATACAAGTCACTTCTCCTCATACTTCATATGGAATATATATGTACTTACATACTTCTACTAAATACTGACATCAATAATACAAGTCACTTCTCCTCATACTTCATATGGAATATATATGTACTTACATACTTCTACTAAATACTGACATCAATAATACAAGTCACTTCTCCTCATACTTCATATGGAATATATATGTACTTACATACTTCTACTAAATACTGACATCAATAATACAAGTCACTTCTCCTCATACTTCATATGGAATACATATGTACTTACATACTTCTACTAAATACTGACATCAATAATACAAGTCACTTCTCCTCATACTTCATATGGAATATATATGTACTTACATACTTCTACTAAATACTGACATCAATAATACAAGTCACTTCTCCTCATACTTCATATGGAATATATATGTACTTACATACTTCTACTAAATACTGACATCAATAATACAAGTCACTTCTCCTCATACTTCATATGGAATACATATGTACTTACATACTTCTACTAAATACTGACATCAATAATACAAGTCACTTCTCCTCATACTTCATATGGAATATATATGTACTTACATACTTCTACTAAATACTGACATCAATAATACAAGTCACTTCTCCTCATACTTCATATGGAATATATATGTACTTACATACTTCTACTAAATACTGACATCAATAATACAAGTCACTTCTCCTCATACTTCATATGGAATATATATGTACTTACATACTTCTACTAAATACTGACATCAATAATACAAGTCACTTCTCCTCATACTTCATATGGAATATATATGTACTTACATACTTCTACTAAATACTGACATCAATAATACAAGTCACTTCTCCTCATACTTCATATGGAATATATATGTACTTACATACTTCTACTAAATACTGACATCAATAATACAAGTCACTTCTCCTCATACTTCATATGGAATACATATGTACTTACATACTTCTACTAAATACTGACATCAATAATACAAGTCACTTCTCCTCATACTTCATATGGAATATATATGTACTTACATACTTCTACTAAATACTGACATCAATAATACAAGTCACTTCTCCTCATACTTCATATGGAATATATATGTACTTACATACTTCTACTAAATACTGACATCAATAATACAAGTCACTTCTCCTCATACTTCATATGGAATATATATGTACTTACATACTTCTACTAAATACTGACATCAATAATACAAGTCACTTCTCCTCATACTTCATATGGAATATATATGTACTTACATACTTCTACTAAATACTGACATCAATAATACAAGTCACTTCTCCTCATACTTCATATGGAATATATATGTACTTACATACTTCTACTAAATACTGACATCAATAATACAAGTCACTTCTCCTCATACTTCATATGGAATACATATGTACTTACATACTTCTACTAAATACTGACATCAATAATACAAGTCACTTCTCCTCATACTTCATATGGAATATATATGTACTTACATACTTCTACTAAATACTGACATCAATAATACAAGTCACTTCTCCTCATACTTCATATGGAATATATATGTACTTACATACTTCTACTAAATACTGACATCAATAATACAAGTCACTTCTCCTCATACTTCATATGGAATATATATGTACTTACATACTTCTACTAAATACTGACATCAATAATACAAGTCACTTCTCCTCATACTTCATATGGAATATATATGTACTTACATACTTCTACTAAATACTGACATCAATAATACAAGTCACTTCTCCTCATACTTCATATGGAATATATATGTACTTACATACTTCTACTAAATACTGACATCAATAATACAAGTCACTTCTCCTCATACTTCATATGGAATATATATGTACTTACATACTTCTACTAAATACTGACATCAATAATACAAGTCACTTCTCCTCATACTTCATATGGAATACATATGTACTTACATACTTCTACTAAATACTGACATCAATAATACAAGTCACTTCTCCTCATACTTCATATGGAATACATATGTACTTACATACTTCTACTAAATACTGACATCAATAATACAAGTCACTTCTCCTCATACTTCATATGGAATACATATGTACTTACATACTTCTACTAAATACTGACATCAATAATACAAGTCACTTCTCCTCATACTTCATATGGAATATATATGTACTTACATACTTCTACTAAATACTGACATCAATAATACAAGTCACTTCTCCTCATACTTCATATGGAATATATATGTACTTACATACTTCTACTAAATACTGACATCAATAATACAAGTCACTTCTCCTCATACTTCATATGGAATATATATGTACTTACATACTTCTACTAAATACTGACATCAATAATGCAAGAAAGTTTAATTTTCCAAACGCAGTTAAAAAGTGAGGAGTTTGAAGCGACCGGAAATTGGTACTGAAAATTTCTCGAACTACATTGTAAGTAAATTAAAGATATGAAATATGTTATAAAAATATCGGTTCTTCTTCAAAACGTATTAACAATTTCACATAGTTATTTTTTTATAATAAAAAAAACCTAACCTTTATAAAATATCGATCAATTTAACATAATATTTTTAACATCATAACTGACTTTTCTTTGATCAACTCATAAAGAATGAAAAAATCAACATTGTATTCGTCCATAGTTTGACTTTATCGTCGTATATTACGAATAAACAATTTGTGCAGAAGTAAATATTTACGTTGGTATTTTCTAGTTTGCTTCATACAATTGAAACTGATATAATTATGTCCACTGTAAAATCCTTCTAGAATAGATACATTGTTGAGGAAAATGATTGATTATGAAAAACTAATATTGATAAAGGAATCGATCTACGACTTACCCAGTTGATTTATGATGTTAATGGTTTTATTTTGTATACGTTAGTCTATACAAGGAGTCAGGAGATTAATTTGGTAATGTTAATGTGATTAAAAGTTATACCTTGATAAATTAACATAATGATTATTTAAAAAAAAGGTAAACGACCTCAGTTCAAGGTTGATACCAAAGTATTGACAGGATTTATATCTTTATATGCAATTTACAAACAACGTCAGATTTATATTTTGAAAAATAAAAAAAAAGCGAAATAGATTTCATCAAATCCGTTACTAATCGGTAAACTTCGGGTGAATCTGCTACTCTTTTTCTATCTTCTAGATAAAGGAACGGAATTATCCGAGTTGTAACGAGTGATCCAGTTGTTATGAAAACGTAGAACTACCGAGCGAAAACTAAAAAGGAATAAGGCGTGGAAGCTGCATGTGTAACACGATGATATAACATATTATTTATTATGCCGGATAAATTTTAGTATCAATCAAATAGAAAATATCTTACAATATATTAATCAAATTAAAGAACCTGCATAATGTCAGTATTTAGAAATAAGTAATTATCAAATATGTAATTCCAATTTTAGGCCAGGTTTGGGCTAAAATGTAATATTAGAAAACGCCACCTTCAAGTTAAAGTATGAGTGTCACGGCATTCACCGTCTTTAAACACTATATATACTGAAGATGTGTATAAACTTTAAAGTAAAAATAGAACGAAGTGTTCTTTAACTTTAAAAACGAATTCACAATGCCAAATGTGAAAATTAATAGGTTAGGAGATCGAACACAGCCGATCTCTGGGACAGTCTAATTTCAAACTTACCAACTTGTTTACGTTGGTTCAAAACGTCATGAATGTCATGAAATTTCACGTAAAAACTATTTTTCGCGGATCTCGAACATCCGATTATAATACAGACAATATCGAATACAACAAAGCATATATATAAATTCATGCTATTACATATCACAAATTTATCAACTATTAAACACGGATTTAAAACCGTCCTTGTAAAAACTTGTATATTACTATTTCAAGAACGATAACTCGAACGCAAATGAAGAAAAGACATTTGGCGGAAAATGTAAACATTGCATATACTTCGTATGAAAACTCAACTAAAATGTACTTAATCGTACGAAACAATTATTATACATATTCTGCATATAAAAGGTAAAACTACCATTGACATCAGAAATAAAGATAAAATGTGGAATTAGCGATTTGCAAAATGATATAACTCAGTTTCATAACACTACCCCCCTGAAAGAAAAATTTCGTCCTCGAAATTTCTTAACCTATTGCTTCATCTATAACTTTTGTAACGACTTATGTGAAAATTTATGCACATTTCATATGTGGTATAACATTACAATGACAATATAATAAACATATAATATACGAAAATACAGTTGCAGATGTCTGAAATTTGTTTTAAAGTCAGAATAATTTTTTAACAATACTTTTGAATTTCTTAGTTGGAGGTGTGTCAATCTCGCGGAAGTCTGTTTCCCTAAGTTTCCCTCTTAGGGCTTCTATTTCCCGGTCCTTGTGACGGTTGTACCTCTCTAGAACGCGGAGCTTGTCATCTCTTTCTTTCAGTGAAAATTTTAATTTATTGTTCTCCTCATCTACCTGACTAAGCTTTTGTTCCTTTCTCGCTATAAAGTCAGCAAACCTATTTAACTTAGCTTGATGTGCTCCTTTTAAAACATTTATTTCAGCTTTATATGTTTCATAATTGTCCTCCGTTTGGCAGGAAACATCACAAATGTCAAACTCATGACTAGATTCTATTATTTCAATTTCTGATACTTCAATTTCTGACTCTGTTGTAGATGTTTCATTCATAATTTTCAATACTGCATCACAAGTTGAAGTATCCGTTCCCACATTTACGAAATAGGGGTCTTCTGACACAATCAAGAAGTTTTCCAACATTTCACCTTCATTTTTCCCCATCAGTTCCAAATGCGGACCATACGACTGAACATGTCTTTCCAGTATCGTAAATGTGCCAGCTCTATAATGACATAAGATGCAGTGGAATGGTACCCTTCTTTCCTCTATATGATCCCGTAAAATGTGCCATATTATTTCCCGCTTCTTTCCCTCTTGTAAACAATCTTTCCAGTTGCAAGTATATATATCAGACATCTTTACTGTAAATAAAGGAATCTGCATTTCTAAAAAAAACTGTATATATAACGACACTGACTGCAGATACCTTGACTGAATAATTAATTGGATTATTTTGTAGCCTTTTTCAGGACCTTATGGACCCAAGAAGGAACGTCATCACACAGATATAACTTTAGCCTATCATGGTGAACATTTTCACATTTACGCTGATTCTCTATTTTATACAGAACAGGGCTTAGAACATCAGTGACAACATATGGGCCAGACCACCTCTCCTCAAGCTTTTTGAAGAAATTATTAAATTTATATACAAGAGTTCCTCTGGAAAACTGAGTTTGAGAAATACGCGTATCATAATTCTTCTTCTGAGTAACAGCACTCATACTAACATTCTTTCTAACTGTATGATAGATTTTCTCTAATTTATCTTTAATTGATGCAACATAAGAATCTGGATCAAGATAAGAATGAGAACTAGGCAGGGGAAATAAGAGCTGATTAGGCATGACAACCTCTCTTCCAAACATAAGCATGTTGGGAGAATATGCTGTAGCTGGATGAGGGGTACTTCTATATGCAGCCATTAAAATACCAATATACAAATCCCAGTTAGTTGCATTTTTTTCGACAAAACTACGGATCATTTTTCCCAGAGTACCATTAAATTTCTCTATAATACCATTAGAACAAGGTCTATAAGATGTAGTTCGAGTCTTTTTTATTTCAAATAGTTTGCATATCTCTGCAAATAAAGAACTCTTAAAATTCTTCCCCTGGTCGGAGTGAATCTCCAAAGGAGTACCAAACCTTGAAATAAATTCGAGAACTAATTTCTGAGCAATAGTTTCAGATTGTTGATCTGGAAGGGGATATGCCTCCATCCAACGTGTGAAATGATCACCAATGACCAAAATATACTTATTGTTCTTCTTGCTAATAGGAAGGGGACCAATTACATCAATATCGACTCTATCCATAGGATGGCCAACTAAATACTTCTGCAAGGCAGCTTTTGATTTTTTATTCAAGGATTTAAACCTATTACAAACTGAGCAACATTTCACATGGAGTTTTACATCCTCAGCCATCTTGTACCAGTGAAAATCTTGTTTCACCTTGTTCAGAGTTTTAGATACTCCAAAGTGAGCTGCATAACGAGTATCATGACAAGTGGTAAGAACTTCTTTTCTAAGAATCTTAGGAATAAGCATTTGATAAAATATAGTATCATTCTTATATAAGTATTTTTGAAAAAGAACACCATGTCTTTTCTCTAACTGGTCAAAGTTTAACCAATACAATCTCACAGAAGGGCTAAAAGAAGCAGCAGTATCCCTATCTGGTTTAATTTGATTATCAAACCAACTGTGAACAATTTTCAAATCAGTATCTTCCTTTTGAAGTTTCTCTAGATCTATATAAGTGTAACCACTCAACCAATTATATAGTTTAGAATCAGTAGCTTGACTCCTTGTTACAACTCGTATTATTTCTTTTGTAGGACCTGTGCCAAGAGTACCAACATCATCAACATCAGCCTTGAATTTAGACCATTCTTGAGTTAAAGACAAACATATATCACATTGGGATTCAGTTCTCAATTGATGCTGACAATGTGGTTGGTCACCATCTTTTCATTTTGATGCTTCAGACCTGGTCTATGCTGGATATCGAAATCATACTGAGACAAAGATTCGAGCCATCTGGCTAATTGTCCTTGTGGATCTTTGAAACCAAAAAGCCAACGTAATGAACCATGATCGGTTCGGAGAAGGAACTTTTTACCCAAGAGATAATGGCGAAATTGATGAATAAATGTTACAACTGCAAGCAGTTCTCGTCTAGTGACACTGTACCTCTGTTGTTGTTTATCAAGTTTTTTAGAACCATATGATATAACCCTTTCTTTATTGTTTTGCACTTGCGACAATACTGCCCCGATGCCAACACCAGAAGCATCTGTATCTAGAATAAATTGTCCCTTAGACATGGTATGCTAGAATAGGAGCCTCACACAAAGCTTTTTTGAGATGTAAGAAAGAGTTATTGCACTCATCAGACCATTTGAAAGTAACACCTTTCTTAGTTAAAGAACTAAGAGGAGCAGCAACTTCGCTGAATCTAGTAACATAAGATCTATAATAATTGCATAGACCTAAAAACTTTTGAACATCTTTAACTGAGCTAGGAACTTTCCAATTTTCCACAGAATCAATTATCTTAGGGTTAGGTTTAATGCCATTCCTACAAACAACATGTCCTAGATAGACAATTTCATCTTTGATGAATTCACATTTGGAAGGTTTTAATTTCAACCCAGCTCTTTTCAATCTAGACAGAACTTCATCAAGTTTCTCAAAATGGTCATCAAGATTAGAGCTATACAGAATAATGTCATCCAAGTAAATGAGTAAAGTTTTCCATTGCATACCTCGAAAAATTAACTCCATGCACCTTTGAAAAGTTGAAGGGGCATTGCAGAGACCGAATGGCATCTTAGTGTATTCAAAAAGGCCATACTTGGTAATAAATGCCGTCTTGTGACGATCTTCTGGAGCAACTTTGAGCTGCCAATATCCAGATTGTAGGTCCATTACAGAAAAAACTGAAGCCTCTGCCAAACAATCAAGGCACATAGATATTTTTGGTAAGGGGTACGCATCCTTAATAGTAGAATCATTAAGTCGCCTATAGTCAATGCACCACCTGACTGACATATCCTTTTTTCTGACCAAATAAACAGGGGAGGCCCAACTAGACTTCGAAGGTACAACAACTCCATTAGCAATTTGATCTTGCAAGTACTTTTCTTCCTCACCCTCAAAACCTTGTGGGGTCCTTCTTAATGGCTGTCTTATAGGTTTTGCTCCCGTAGTGTAAATCTTATGGGAAATAACTGAACAAGAACCAAGATCTAATTTGTTCTTTGCAAAAGCATCACAATTTATTAATAGAACTTCAGCCAGTTTTTTCTTGTGCTTAGAATCATTTATTTTCTCAACACTTTTCTCATACAAGTCTAACAGATAATCTGGCAATTTAGGAATTTCGGCCTCTATTCCTTCATCAACAGTATTATCTGATGAAATTTTACAACATGACCACTCCTCAGGTATAGAAGGAAAACTAGTCTCCGAAAAAATATCATTTGATTTCACATCAGAACACAAATCATTAGATGAAACTTTATTGTCAGGACAGTTCTCATTTCCAAAGTTTTCAAAGTGAATCACAGGGTACAGTTCTCCAAGAAGATAGTTTTTCCTAATTTTGACAGGAAATCTTTCAAGATTGACAAGCCTAATAGGAATGGTTTTACGGTATGGATCGACCAAACTTCTAGCAACAAGGATATTCCTTTCGTCCTCAACCGTAGGCTCTACACTACAATACCTAGTATCTAGAGAATCAGTATTAATACCCTGCCCAGCCAAAATAACCTCACTATTGGGTGGTACCGTAACTGTTTCCTTCAATACAACACGAGCCAGCGTATCCATTTTACGAACAACATCACATTCAATCCACTCCCCTAGGACTTCTAATCCACGCCTAGTATTAATAGTGATATCCTTCTCATAAATGACGTCACAACCAAGCAAAAGATCATCACCTATTGGTGCAATGTAAATTGGCCATTCAAACTTAAGAGAACCAATCTGAATTTCGATATCAGCAATACCTGATGTAATCATCTTTTTCCCTGCTTCGGCTACAACTAAATTCCTCTTAGCACTACGACGAACAGGACGCTGCTCTTTGGGAATACCTAAGAATGCTGTTTCACTCATAACCGTTACCTCAGCACCTGTGTCAACAACAGCTTTAACCTCCTTACCATTAGTGACCACGGGCACTTTCAACGTCACAGCCCTGACTCTATTAATAATAATATCAGCATCACAAAATTTTGACTCAAAGTCATCTGAAGGAGAACTAACAAAAGACTTATTCTCTTCTATAAACTGACCAGAAACCTCGGAAGGTTTTGGCGAAACAGAACCGACAGGGACAATCGGATTATCAACAGGATTGCAACAAATTTTGTCATCAAAAATATGGTTTTCAACATCAATATCAGATAAACTTGGTAACAGGGCTAAGTCTTGGCCGTCAGTCTTAGCCCTCTCTAGTTTAACGCCTGATTCCGTGATTTACTTGAGCTCTGAGGTGCATTGACCTTTTCTGTTGTACCATTTTGAGCACCTCTACTATTTCTGTTACTGTCAGTACTTACTGATTTGTCCTTGTTTGGACACCATTTACTAATATGACCCTTTTCATGACAGTTGTAACATGTCACCTCACTGTAATTTGACCTCTTTGACTCTTTATTATATCTACTGTTATTTGCTGAACTCTCAAGTTTCCTCTGCAAAGTAGCTGAGAGTCTATTTATTTCACCAGTCAGATTTTGTACAATCTGTTTGTTCATCTCTGCCATTTTAGCCTCTGTAGGTGTAATACCACTAAAGAATTCTCCATAGCCTTCTATGTTAAATAAAAATAAATTGAGCTTTCATACAGGATTCATCTTAAGTTTAATCTAAGTGACACTCATATCTCATGGAAGGAGTACCTAATAGGAAGCTTAACTCCGAAAATCAACATACATTTAATGGCATATAAGAAAAAACAGACAGTCTGAAGATGTCTACCGTCAAAAATCGTACTTTCACTTTCGATTTAACACAAATTCAGGTGGTTTCTTTCCAATGCAATCAATTTTTTATTTAAAACCACAAGGACATCAAATATGGGCTTAAAATTATCCTAAAATATGTAGGTTTCTGCTGACATTCAGTATTTTGCAGTATCTAATAGGTTTTATTTTTTTATCCAACAATGTAGGAATCCATTTTCTGTTTACGTACTACTTTCCCATACGTTCTTTTCGACTGGTACCCATGTTTAGTGGTTATAATACACCTGTAACAAACCTCTAACTGTTACTGACCGTTCTTACATCAGGTTCTGATTCCAAAACTTCCATATCAGGTTCCTCTACATTTCGAATATTAACTTGCCTTTTGCTACCATTTTTGCAACATTCATGCCATGTTACAAGCCTAATAGTTTCATCAATAGTCTTTGGTGATTTAGTACGTACCTCATACGCAAGAGTCTGATCAGGCAATCCTCTTAAAATGTGCTCTATTGTGAGAGTAATCACTAGCTCCAGTGGATTCAGCATAGGGTATGCCTTATTTACCAAGTCACCAACTCGGCAAGCATACTCTGATAGGGACTCTGTCGGTAACTTTCTTACCTGATTAAGATTTTCTCTATATTGCTCAGGTAACAAATGATCTCCGTACCTTTGATTTAACGCAGAATAAAGTGCGTTTATGTCACTCTGGACTGCTTCTGGCAATTTAGTAGCAAACGTGAGAGCATCGTCTTTCAGAGAACAAAGCAACTGTTCTATTTGCTTATCACCATTCCAGCTAAACTTCTTGACCCCGATCTTGAATATGGTCCAGAAACTCTGGAAATCACCCTTACCATTGAAATAAGGCAGTCGGGATTTTGGTTCATCATATGTTGTGCGACTGGCAGTACTTACAGGGTCACCATGGCAAGACAAAGGTCGAATTGGTGCAAAATCAATATTACCTTGTACACATGAGATGTTACTTACTCGCTGGCTTGGATCAGCCAAGTTATTTATCATACTTCCTGCAGTAGTACATGTACGCCCATGATTATAATCATAACTTGTTGCAAAAGGGGTGATATTCATATACTCATTTGCACCGTGTGCACTTGAATCATTTACCTGCATACACATATGTTGTAACTGTCGTCGATTTGTCTCATGCTTTAAATTCTCAATTCCCATCATAGCGAGGCTAAGCTCACCTTGTAGTTTAGAATTTTGCCTTCTTGACTGACTAAGCTCGTTTTCTATACTAGTTACCTGTAATTTCAGACTCTCATTTTGCTCTTGACATGTAGAACACTCATCACGAGTTTCTATGAGCTGTTTCATAGTATTTCGCAACCCTGTCTTTGTTTGAATAAGCTCATGTTCAGCCTCATGTAACCTACCAGTCGTATGATCAAGTTGTGTGTTTAACTCCGTTATTTCACTTCTTATATCTGACATACATGTATTCTCCATAGATGCATTCATTTTTCCATTACATGAATTTAATGCACTGTCACTATGACATCTCTGTCCAAGTGTTCCAAAATTTGACTCACCTACCTCATTAGAACTAGCATGTACATTTGCTTGTATAAACCGAGACAAATCATCGGTATGATCTTCATCAACCTCCATTGATACATAATTTCTCCCCTTCGAAGCCTGCAAACGGGTAAGAACACCATTGCGGGAAGTGTGAGGGGTTAAAGAGTCCATAATGAGTGATTTTACTACTCAAATAAATAAAGCACTTCAATACAAATAATTGTACCTGAACTATTCAGTCCTAGGATACAATAATAATATACTGTAAAATGTATATGAACTATTCAGTTCTAGAGTACAAAATTCTAAGTCAAAATATCTCTTATACTAAACGAATTCTCGTTTCAGTCAAGATGGTTGCTTCAAACTATTCAGTTTTTCCGCAATAAATAAAAACATGCAGCAACCACTTCTCTACAACCAACACCAAAAATTCCACTTCAAAATATATCAATAACTTCAAAATCCTGAGAAATGAGTAAGACCGCTGCCACCAATTGTTATGAAAACGTAGAACTACCGAGCGAAAACTAAAAAGGAATAAGGCGTGGAAGCTGCATGCGTAGCACAATGATATAACATATTATCTATTATGCAGGATAAATTTTAGTATCAATCAAATAGAAAATATCTTACAATATATTAATCAAATTAAAGAACCTGCATAATGTCAGTATTTAGAAATAAGTAATTATCAAATATGTAATTCCAATTTTAGGCCAGGTTTGGGCTAAAATGTAATATTAGAAAACGCCACCTTCAAATATGAGTGTCACGGCATTCACCGTCTTTAAACACTATATATACTGAAGATGTGCATAAACTTTAAAGTAAAAATAGAACGAAGTGTTCTTTAACTTTAAAAACGAATTCACAATGCCAAATGTGAAAATTAATAGGTTAGGAGATCGAACACAGCCGATCTCTGGGACAGTCTAATTTCAAACTTACCAACTTGTTTACGTTGGATCAAAACGTCATGAATGTCATGAAATTTCCCGTAAAAACTATTTTTCGCGGATCTCGAACATCCGATTATAATACTGGCAATATCGAATACAACAAAACATATATATAAATTCATGCTATTACATATCACAAATTTATCAACTATTAAACACGGATTTAAAACCGTCCTTGTAAAAACTTGTATATTACTATTTCAAGAACGATAACTCGAACGCAAATGAAGAAAAGACATTTGGCGGAAAATGTAAACATTGCATATACTTTGTATGAAAACTCAACTAAAATGTACTTAATCGTACGAAACAATTATTATACATATTCTGCATATAAAAGGTAAAACTACCATTGACATCAGAAATAAAGATAAAATGTGAAATTAGCGATTTGCAAATTGATATAACTCAGTTTCATAACACAGTATAGGATGGAAATATATATGACTGGACAAAAATTGGCAATTAGAGGCAAGATTACACTTTATTTGTTATTTTGGTCCGGTACACATTTGTGAATATAAATTTAGACCAATAATTCCCAGGATAAGTTTGTCGGATTGAAATATCAGTGAAATTAAAATATGATCCTAAAGAAAAGCTGTTTGTGCCAAAATGAGATAAAAGATGATCATTCGTCATTAATTTGGTTACAGTTATGATATTTAACGCCACTTTCAACAATATTTCAGCTATATCGTGGCGGTCAGTTCTATTAGTGGAGAAAACCGGAGTACTCGGAGAAAACCAATGATCTGTCGCAAATCACTGACAAACTTTATTACATAATGTTGTATCGAGTACACCTCGCGTGGCCGGGATTCGAACTAACAACGTTAGTGATGATAGTCATTTATACTTTCGTTTAATTTGACATATTCCTATAGAGTTATCTCTTTATCTTCACTTTAAGTTGTTAAATACGTTTAATGTGTAACAAACACAACATACAAATGTACCTGTTATTAATTTCATTTAAATTACATACAGTTTTCTGAATTATAATTGACGGTACATAAATTAAAGGTTTTTAATTGGATTTTTCACGTTATGTATATATTTGAGCATTTTTGGTAGAATTAAACACCAGTTATACACATTAATTTGTAATATCTAAATGTTATATTCTGCATAACAACAATTCAAAATAATACTACTGTAGCCATGGTTACAACATACATGTAATACTTTTTAAAACTGAGCATTTAAAAGTAATCTCTGAATTTAATGTTTAAATGAGTGCAACAAACTTTCTTAACATCTACTGTTTTTTTACAAGTAGACACTGTCGTAATTTTACAGTGGTAAACTATGCATCGTGCTTCAAGTGGCAGAATTCTTTGAAACTAAAGGGACTGGTCGGAAGCAAACCTTGAAATTGCTTACAATGTGTATTGAGAAGTAACTTAAACGATTTGTGCCATTAGTAAAATGATCTCACAAGCTGTATCATCAATAGTTTTATGCATAATTTGCTAACCTAATAATAAAAACTAACCTTGGTCTAGATCTTCAATCAAAACGAAATAAAAAAAACATTTTAGTTCTTTAAGTATGGTATCTGAGTTCGTCATAGTTTCAACCGTTTCAGACCTCGCATCTTAACTCATTTTAGCTTCAGCCGTTTCAGACCTCACATCTTAACTCATTTTAGTTTCAACCGTTTCAGACCTCGCATCTTAACTCATTTTAGTTTCAACCGTTTCAAACCTCGCATCTTAGCTCATTTTAGCTTCAGCTGTTTCAGATGTTATGGGGGTGTAGGGTTATGGTGCTTAACGCCACTTTCAACAATTTTTCAGCTATAACGTGGCGGTCAGTTTTATTGGTGGAGGAAATCGGAGAAAACCACCGACCTGCCACAAGTCAATGACAAGCTTTATCATATAATGTTGTATCGAGTACACCTCACCTGAGCGGGATTCGAACTCACAACTACCATACGATCACGACCACGACGACCCCAGCCATTTCAGACCCCACATTATAGCTCATTATAGCTTACAATAGCAGTTTAAAGTAAATGAAATATACATACCCAATTCCTTGGCAATCGTCGCCCCCATTGTGCCCAACAGTCGTATGACGTATTGGACATTATTTAATTTTTAAAAGATTCCAAAAATCTAGTCTGAACATGGAATAAAATTCATCTGTTTCATGTAGAATGAATATGTATCAATGTATGAATGAGGTTTGTTAGAACACAATGCATCTTTTTTTTTAAATAACAAACATAGACAAATATTAATTACAACATTTTAATAATTAAATACATCGGTGAGAAATTCTATTGTAGCTTTATCTCAAAGGTGTTGTAAAATGCAAAGGTAATCTGAAGTAATAAATAGTACATTCGGATTTTCAATTGCTGAAGTGTAATATCGAACATCAAATTAGTTTTACCGGCGTGCAGCACAACCATTAAGCTAGTATGGGCATTTCGACTGCTAATATGGAAATGTTTTAGATTAATTAAGGAGATTTTTCAATTAATGTATTCAATTATAGCAACTAGATAAATAGTTAACAAATTGATTTACTTGTGCAGCTCAATATCTAATTCATGAGTAACTATGTAATAGTTTCTAAAAAAAACTTTCAGAGGGAATAAATTGTACAATTCAAAGGAAGGACAATCCATTACATATCGAATTTGTAAAAATCGATGCATTATAAATAGTACAGATTGATAATTCTTAAGTTATCATCTCATAATTACATCTGTTATTCCCACTTTAAAGAGTAGCTTACATGGAAGTGTGACCATTAATTGTTTATACTACCATATTTAGTTATTTCATTTATATGTCTGGTTCTCGCAACGTCCAGAGAAAAATGGAATAACCGGGGTTCGACTTACGACTGCCCCTGGAAAAGTATGAGGAATTCGGTAGGACTGACAATTTAGCCTTCTAACGCGGCTACAAGGCGCCTATACAAGAGGTCTATAATCTTCAGAGTATGGTACTCTCTAAACATGTTACTTACAGTGGTCTACGGTTATGCTTTCCGTATTATAGCCCAACACCCTCATCAAGAGAAATTATTACAATACTTATAATATAATAGCGATAGGAATCGAAAATAAATATTGTCCGAATGGAGACATACTACTGTCGCTGTGGACTGACTGTTGCTGTGTGAACCAGTTCAGCTGGTGTATTGGTCTATTGCAAGGACATATCAAAATTATTCTTTTAACAATACAATTTAATATCTTCTCGTCATGAAATACAGTATTTAAAATGTGTTTTCTGGACGTTGCGAGAACGAGACATATGAATGAAATCATTATTGCAAGACGAGAGATTCATATTGAAAAAAGTTTAAAATTGAAATCACACAAATTTCGAGTAAAAGTGACATACATGTATTGTCTTGTATAACTAAATTTTGACATAGCATATTTCTAGTTTAAATCTACGGTCAATTATACGTGGAAATCGTGTATGAATTACCCTCTGTCATTATTGACTT
Organism: Bathymodiolus septemdierum; assembly: GCA_963383655.1. NCBI lineage: Eukaryota > Metazoa > Mollusca > Bivalvia > Mytilida > Modiolidae > Bathymodiolus > Bathymodiolus septemdierum. The sequence continues at coordinate 43,917,433 of OY726520.1, forward strand.
TATAATATTACTGGCAGCTAATGTTTTCCCGCTCACCACTCGTTTCTACTGTTTTATACTTCCGGGTCGTAGAATTCACCGTCACAATAATTGAATGATAGCCTTGGCGAACTTTTTTGCAGCGAAAAGCACACATCAAGAAATATTTCCGTATTGGGTATTTTCCTTAGTGGTGAACAAATATGAAGAGTCTACTATTGACATAAGTATTAACTCTACAAAGAACAATTGCAAATAAACCCGATACAACATTAAAAAGTTGTAAAGTTTTCTCCCAATAAATGTTTAAATATAAGGACTTTATAACTAAATTATTGTCGGGAAACATAATCCTTAAAAGACTCTATATTCTCTGTAAATCGAAATCTGTTTATCCCACTTGTAAGAGGTGTTGAACGATATTGAATTAAATTAAAAAACGACCTCTTCCTTGTATTGATTTCAATGTTTAAACTTACACAGTAGCAATATAACTCGTGATAAATCTATAACATTATTCCGTTACTGACAAACTTAACTATTTTTCATTCAAAGTCAAGTTGGCAACTGGATTTGTCTTAGTAATATATCACGTATCTAAAAACAAGCAGAAAGGCGTTTCCTTTAATAACCCGTAATACAAACAACACAGACTAGCACATTTGATAAAAACAATCAACATATGCATATTCTCTAATTTAAATAAGGGTAAGAACAAAATTACCGAACTCCGAGCAATCTTACAAAGGGAAAGTCAAAACTCATAAGTTTATAAACAGACAAAATCAGTCAACAATCGGAAAACTGTGAAAACCGTAATGACCCCGACTTGGTACAGGCATTTCTAAAGAAATGGTGGGTTGAATCAGATTTTAAAGCGCCAAACCTCCCCCTTTCATTACGGCTCAAAGTTTCCGGCTGTCACTATAACAGTATTTATAACAATACTTGAACAAAACAGGTAAAACAGTTGTCATAACAGCACCAAACTCAGTGAAGTGAATGTCAAAAACATTTTTACGTCACACATTGATAAACAAATATTTTTGACATTTTTGTTTTTGACCACTTATCTTTATACATTTTCACTATATGAAAATCCATCGTTTATAATCTTTCTGCGGAGACGGAATATATTTCGACAAGATTTTGGTATCGGAATATAAACTTTTTAAGAGATCGAATAAGGCGAATCTTTTTATAGCCCTGGTCCAGTAGCCTGTTTCTCAGATGAAGATGACGTTTCAGGAAATCAGAATAATTGCTACTGGCCCTTGCATAACGAATCAATTGCGAGATGTAAACACATATGCAGGAGAAGCTGGTATATTGCTGCACATATTTGGAAAATTTATGATTTTAAAATTGAAGTCGTCCCGTTTATCATATATTTTAGTACTGATTTGACCACTGTCGTCAAATTCGAGGTATAAGTCCAAAAATGATGCGGACGAAGCGGTATCTGTGGTCTCTTTAACTTCCAGCTCTGGAGGATATATCAATGGAAGAAATTCTGCAAATCTAGAATTATTGATAGATAAAACGTCATCAATATACCTGTATGTGAAATTAAAGGTGCATGAGTAACTACCTCCCAAGAATTACATCATCTCCAATATCTTGGTAAATCTTTCACAAAGTACTACACCGAAAACTAAAGATTGACCAATATGAACAGGGATTAACACAGATGCCCCGGAAAGGTAAACAGTTCCTGTTCCATTAGGGTACCCGTCGTGTAATTGGTGGTACAAATTCAGTAATAATTTATATTTCGTGACAAGTCATGAACGAGGAAAGAGTGACACTATTGTGACAAACAGAACATATCCGTGGTAATCTGTGACACAGATATTCCGTAACAGTTAACCAAGTCATGATGGCGACAGTAAAGCGCTTCAAGCGATGATATCAACTTTGCTATTTTACTACAATAGAATCGTTTTTATTTGATTATATTCTTAATTTGTTATTTTAAGTCCGTATATGACATAACTTGTTCTTTTTGTTTTATAAATGAGAAACAAATTCCGTGTTTGTATTGTCCAATCCGTTTGATACAGTACAGTAGTAAATGGAAAGTCTACAATGACTGCGAGTCTTCAATTAATGTATTCAATTATAACAACTAGATAATAGTTTAACACATTAATTTGATTGTGCAGCTTAATAGTTAGCGCATTAAATACAAAACCATCATCATCGGCATATACTATAGAGTACAAGAGAAACTAACTGCCAAGATTGATATACAATATCTCCAATGTCTTGATATATCTTTCACAAAGTGCTACACCGAAAATTAAAGATTATCCATGTGAAGTTAGCAATTTCTTCAGCTATATAATGGCGTGAACAAATACGTCTTTGTAATATGATGATAATAGACCATCAAGCAGAGTTGGATTTTTACAATTTTTTTAAACAACACATTCCACAGACAGACAGATAGACGTGTCGCTCCACTCAGATATATTATTCTGACTTGAAGCGGCCCAGTCTTTGCTCTTATTCTTACTCCTTATAATACGGAGTGCTTAACTACGAATTTCATAGGATTTTGTTTGATCCGACCGGGGATCGAACCTACTATAGTATTTTGTTTGAACCGACCGGCTATCGAACCTACGATTTACCACACTAGAGGCGGACACGTTAAGCATTACACCACCGCGGCGGTTTAATTGATAAGAATCAAAGGTATGAAAATATACATATTTATATAATTTTTTGCACAGTATATCATAATAACTTTATTTGCAAAATAACACCCGCAAGACATCAAAAGATATAAAGATATGTCTATTATAAATAATACATGTATAATAATACAGATGAAACATTGACCGGTGTGGACCTTGTCTCAATTCTGATTATTGCTCTAAAAAGATACGAAATACACATAACAGGTCTAGTTTAGGATTAAACAGATTTTGTAATTTGCTCTGTGGTGGCAAATTGTGAAATAGAGGAAATTTGTTTCCTGTAGTTCTCATTATATCATTTCTACTTTATTCGTCTTCTGGTGTTATAAAGGGAAACAGTTTGAATATACCAAAGGGGTTATCGGAATCCGCAAATCAAAAAGGACAAACAATCATAATGACCCAAAGTAAAAAGACAAAGAATTGTCAACAAAACACAAAAGAGAAAAGAAGACATGATTGCAACTACTACAAATGGAACATATACGTGGTCATCGGTGACACATTTAATGGAGCAGGAACTGCTTACCCTTCCGGAGCACCTGAGTTCATCCCCAGTTTTTAGTGGGGTTCGTGTTACTCGATCTTGTTTTATGTATATATTTTGTAGATCGTTGTTTGTCCCTTTGTGCTTTTTCTTTTAGCCAGTGTGTTGTCTGTTCTTCTTCGATATACGGATTCTGATTACCCCTTTGGTATCTTCAAACTCTTCTTAACAAAGATATGATGGCGATCATAAAACTTTCGAAATGTTGACATCAATTTCGCCATTAGGAACCATTAGTTCAGTAGGTTAAGAAGTTATATATGCTTTAACTTCTTAGACTTGTTGTCCTTGAACATTTTTATAGCAACTTATATCTATTTGTAAACAGTGATCACTGGCGCGAAATTTTCTCATAATCTTCTTTTATTTTAAAAACGTTTTGCTTACAAGACATGTATAGAGAAGAAATGAAAATAATAAACCTGATTTTTAATTTATTGTCTTCGGGGTGCTTTAAAGACGTCAAGCAGGATCTGCCTAAATAAAATATTTAATTAAATGTATGTTTTTGTTCTGGTTATTATTCTTATAAAGTCGATAGACACCATACTTAAAATTTAGACCACATGATATTAAAAATTAACAATAAGATGAATATACTTAAACATTATCCTTCCTTGTATCGATATAGCAGATTTATCCGGGAGGGGTAAATGGTTTCTCATTATGCCTAAGCGAGTAGATACCAACCGTGTGGGTTTGAATCCCACTGAGGACAGAACAAAAATATATAAAAAATGTCAATTAATACTTTTTAACTCTACTCCTGCTGAATGGAATGCTCAGACGCGTACGTTTATATAAAAAATGCTCAATACAAACTGGGGATCTAGTGAGGAAGATCGTGGAGGTATTAAACCTCCATGTGTAGATATACTGTATATTTGTCACCATCCAAGCAGTAACTATTAAGTAGTATGCAGCAGAAGTGTTATCTGCTTCCAAGGTTTTGACCCATAAAACTAGTTTGACCCCGCCACTTTTTATTGAAGTGTCTGTACCATGCCAGGAAAACGAGCGGTCATGTAGACGTGTGTTGAGGATGAGCGGTCATGTAGACGTGTGTTGAGGATGTTGATTTTGCCTCTGTTTCCGATTAGATTTTGATCAGTGCCTATTACTGCTAACGTTGTAAGTTCGAATCACACTCGGGCGAGTTGTACTCGATACAACATTATGTGATAAAGCTTGACAGTGTCTTGCGGTAGGTAGGTGGTTTTCCCCAGGTCCTCCAGTTTCCTCCACCAATAAAACTTGACCGCCACGATATAGCTGAAATATTGTTGAAAGTGGCGTTTAACACCATAAACCACCCACACATCCGATTGGATTTTGGAACGGTTCAGACAGTCTGGTATATTTGCTTTTCGTTTTATTAGTGATTCTGACAATGCCGGAAAAAATAGAAATAAGCTATATACAATATAGTTCTTACCTCAATATCACGATCCTCTGATAAACGATACACAGACATCATTTTAATTAAAATCCTTCCTTCTCCAGCTATTAAATCATTGTATATTATATATTCACATCATATGTAATGCATCATAAAATTCATCAAGTAGGTCACATGTCAGGTATATCTACCTAGCATACTAATTACTAAAATGTCGTATTTATTTTAGAATTCAAATACAACTCCATACATACACATTTGATTTTAAATCCCCTTATTGACATTAAACGTTTATATCTGGGAGCTGTCATTCCGCATGGATCAGTACAGGAGATTAGTAAGACATAAAAAGAAACCTTTACCAATGACAAATCTGTTTTTATATTATTAATCAATTCATTGACATTTCTATCATTTTCTACCTATATATCTTTAATCATCTATAAGGGAATTTAGGTGGATACAATTAATTAAAAGTTGTCCATGTAGTACGCGCAATTCACATTTAAAAATTCACGTGCGACTATCACTTAAAATTCAAGTGAAATGTTTGCCTTGCAACGGACCATCAACGGCCACTTATAACAAAATGTTGCCGGTGATGAGCTACTGTAAATATTCTTCTGAATGTGCACACTATGCGCTACTGTAAATTATCGCTTACGCGCGTTCATTATGAGCTACTGTCAAATTATCTTTTTAGTGCGCTCGTTATGATCTACTTTAAATTATCTTTCACGTGCGCTCATTATAAGCTACTGTAAAATATCTTTTACGTGCGCTCATTATGAGCTACTGTAAATTATCTTTAACGTGCGTTCATTATGAACTACTTTAAATGATCTTTTACGCGCACTCATTATGAACTACTGTGAATGATCTTTTACGTGCGCACATTATGGGCTACTGTAAATAATCTTTTTACACGCGCTCATTATGAGCAACTGTAAGTTATCTTTTACGTGCGATCAACTATGAACTACTGTATATTATTTTTTACGTGAAAGGTACGCGGTAGAAGCCTTATGACGACAGACATTCACAGAATTCAAGTCTGAGCATTAAACAACAATCGATCAATCAATATGATTAGTAATACAATCAGAGCAAGTTTACTTAATGTATTTTTTGTTTTTCTTTATTGTTAGCATAATTATAATAATCATTTTTTACTTTACATAAAGACAATGAAAACCAACTGAACATTAAGTCCCAGTTCTTCACAGTCTACCAAAGGTTTACACAACTGATAAAACAAATATAGAATCACATGCAAGTCAAACTGATTATTACACAGTTTTATTCTACCTGTATGTTGTCGGGATAACCACTTATAACCACTTCTGAATTTTTCAACAATATGTTCGATTTAATTGTTTAAATAGGTACGACAATTTTCGTCTCAAAATACATATTGACCTTAAATGTGTATTTGTATTTTGAAAATCACTCAATGAACTGTTATGTGACATCTAGAACACAATGTTTAATTGTAAAATATCACAATACTATACCGATGAATTATTTACAATATGTTTTGATTGTAAAAATAATTATGGATTGGAGAAATAACCATTTTTCGACAAATTAGATCTCTAGTTCAATCTTCCTGTTCTTTTTTGTTCTGTTTGTTTGTTGTTTAACATGGGATGTATTTTCCAAATTCTGCGTCACGAACAATAAAGCTCAAGATTAGAGCTATGTATTCTTTATTACAATGCGGCTCGCCCAGTTGTGATATGATCGGTTTATTCCTAACATGTGGAAACACACGTTCCTACATGCCCGCATTAATTCATTCCGAGTGGAGATTTGATCTAATAATCCAGTTTTACCGCGTCATTTTTTTTTTATTGAAGTGACTCCAAAAGTCAGGAGAGTAAGAAAGTTCACTTATTTTGTCAAGAATGCAACATAATGCAAAAGGTTGAACACAGAAACTTAAGACATCAGTATGTTTGGGTTCCACATTGATAACCTATCTGTCGAGTTCGGAGGGCACATTTTCAACAAATCATAGGGAATCCCAATAGGAACAAACTGCGTCCCTCTCCTTGTCGTTATCTTATCAAAGATAAAAGAATTTACAAGAGCTATGGTTTCTAATCGCATATTCAGGTATATTGCAGATGTCCAGTCAATTAATAATCGAAACTGTTGATTTGATTCCCCCATATAATTAGATATAAAAGGAAAAACAGAAAGAGATTCGTTTGCTTCATTTCTTGACATTTACCTCGAAAGTGACACCAATAGCTATTTTTCAACCAAAGTCTATGATATAAAATACCATTTCCATTTATTTGTCGTAAATTTCTCCCATGATAGCAACATACCAACCGCTATGGAGTTTATATGCCCATTTCAAAACACATATACGCTACGATCAAGCTTACAGTTTGTCTTTATACTTTTAGCAACGTCATTGGTTTTTGAATCCTAAACTATTAAATCGATGATTTAAAAAAAAATATCATCTCATCTTATCTGTTAAAAGGGTTTTGTTTTCGGAATACTTCAACACACTGGTGAAAAGTATTCTGTTAGTTGCGTACAGACGACGAGAGATGTTATTGGCAATTATATTTTGGTTCAACTTTGACCATTGTTTCTCTATTATATATTCCGATGGCCGTCCATACTATCTAGCATGACAGCTTAGGCCATTGTGTATCCTATAGAAGAGTACATACAACATCTTGTGCGTCATAACGACTAAATATATAAAACTCGACAATCTCTACAACAACGCTGATCACCCAGTGATATGAAAGGGTTGGCAAGTGACTAACATGAGGAAACTATTGCATCATTTCACGTTTTATGAAAGTGCCTGTACCCAGCCAGGTTGGTGAGCCTTCATGTATAAGTGTGGTGTGGGCATACACAAAATTTGAAGATACCAAAGGGGTAGTCAGAATCTGTAAATGGAAGAAGGACAGACAATACAATGGCCAATATTGTCTTTGTTTCTAAGAAAGACAGACAATACAATGGCCAATATTGTCTTTGTTTCTAAGAAGGAAAGGCAATACAATGGTCAATATTGTCTTTGTTTCTAAGAAGGACAGACAATACAATGGCCAATATTGTCTTTGTTTCTAAGGACAGACAATACAATGGTCAATATTGTCTTTGTTTCTAAGAAGGACAGACATTACAATGGCCAATATTGTCTTTGTTTCTAAGAAGGACAGACAATACAATGGCCAATATTGTCTTTGTTTCTAAGAAGGACAGACAATACAATGGCCAATATTGTCTTTGTTTCTAAGGACAGACAATACAATGGCCAATATTGTCTTTGTTTCTAAGAAGGACAGACAATACAATGGCCAATATTGTCTTTGTTTCTAAGAAGGACAGACAATACAATGGCCAATATTGTCTTTGTTTCTAAGGACAGACAATACAATGGTCAATATTGTCTTTGTTTCTAAGGACAGACAATACAATGGCCAATATTGTCTTTGTTTCTAAGAAGGACAGACAATACAATGGCCAATATTGTCTTTGTTTCTAAGAAGGACAGAAAATACAATGGCCAATATTGTCTTTGTTTCTAAGGACAGACAATACAATGGTCAATATTGTCTTTGTTTCTAAGAAGGACAGACAATACAATGGCCAATATTGTCTTTGTTTCTAAGAAGGACAGACAATACAATGGTCAATATTGTCTTTGTTTCTAAGGACAGACAATACAATGGTCAATATTGTCTTTGTTTCTAAGAAGGACAGACAATACAATGGCCAATATTGTCTTTGTTTCTAAGAAGGACAGACAATACAATGGCCAATATTGTCTTTGTTTCTAAGAAGGACAGACAATACACTGGCCAATATTGTCTTTGTTTCTAAGGACAGACAATACAATGGTCAATATTGTCTTTGTTTCTAAGAAGGACAGACAATACAATGGCCAATATTGTCTTTGTTTCTAAGAAGGACAGACAATACAATGGCCAATATTGTCTTTGTTTCTAAGAAGGACAGAAAATACAATGGCCAATATTGTCTTTGTTTCTAAGGACAGACAATACAATGGCCAATATTGTCTTTGTTTCTAAGAAGGACAGACAATACAATGGCCAATATTGTCTTTGTTTCTAAGGACAGACAATACAATGGCCAATATTGTCTTTGTTTCTAAGGACAGACAATACAATGGTCAATATTGTCTTTGTTTCTACCATTTTACAATTGTGTTTTAGAGCTGTTTTGGAGGTGTTGTTCTCACCATTATTAATTAACTCTATGTTATTGTTGTCAAAACAACCTAAACTGTCTTTACAATATAAAATCATAAACTCGGCCAATATAAAAAAAACTAAGCCAATATCGATATTGACTTCGTTTTTCCGATATTGGCTTAGTTTTTTTATATTGGCCGAGTTTATGATTTTATAATACCCATTATAAGATAAAAATTTATGGTTAATTAATAAATATATCAATTTTATAAATACCCATTATAAGATAAAATCTTATGATTAATTAATAAATATATCATTACGTGATGATTTCCGTATTGGCCTAGTTATTAGTCCTCGGGCAGCTGTATTGGACTTCATCACGTAATAATAGGTAATTATTAAACGTGTTCCTTCAAATATATGATAATACTGTTCAGAACTTAGAAGAATTGAAAAAAAAACACCAACAATTTCTTCATAGAATTTCCTACATTGACATTTACATGTAAGTGGACATAATTGTTCGTCGACTCTATATTCATGCAAAATCCTTTTTTTTTCTCAAAAACTTATACAGAGATCATTTCTTGACAAATTTTATTTAAATTTTTGCTCACAAACGAAAAACATATTCTGAAGTTTTTCGTCAAAATGTTCATATATTTTTTTTTGAGTCGTAGATTAAAACGCAATTTTGAATTCTTGAAGTTCAAAAACAGTATGATTATATAGTAGTTTGACACGTTTGTTTAAATCGTGAAGTTTTTTGAAATTATACGTAAATTATCAAAAAAAAAACTTCAAAACATTTTTCATTTTTGAGTGAAAATTTCAACAAAATTGATCATGCAATAATAACCTCTATATATATTTTTTTAATTATCGTGGTTTTACATAAAATGTATAGAGACAATCGGACGTAGCTAACAATTATGTCTCCTTACTATATATCTTGTTTGTCATGATTACACTACATTTGAAGAACATTTTTGTCAAGAATGAGATACTACATCTGTCTGGTTTCTGATTAGAAATGATTTAATAAGTTCAGACATTCGTAACAGAAATAGAACGGTGAAAGCAATCTTTAGACACTGAAGCATAAATGCGAAAGGAAACCAAATATTAGAAGAACATCCGTGGTGGCCATTTTGTATTTTCCGAGAAAATAAAAAAATCAATTAAAAGCGTATAGTGACGTTGACAAATCACCAAATGATGACAAAATGATATAACAAAAAACAACCTCAGAAGGACTCACCACCACCAGTCAGTTAGATAAGACCTTTTTCTCGTTAGCATAACTATAATATTATTGTATTTCTGCTACCTATAGGGCTATTATCAAACATCATTTGTAAACAATTACATTTCACAGTCTACTTTTAGATTTGTGTATAGAACAAAACAAATAACAAAGCTCCCCAACTACTCGAACGGATTATAACATAAGTTTGTTAAATTCTACGTTTACTTTGTCACAATGGCCACTTAAGTCCACCCCTGAACTTTTCAACAATGCGCTTGATGTAAATAGTTCAAACTATTTCCTCTCAAAATACATATTGACCATCTATATTTAGAAAATTACCCGGTGAGCATTTGGTAATATTAAGAGATAAAATATCTAACCGAACACTTGTATGATACCTTGACGTCTTGTGTCATTAAAAAAGGAGATCACAATTTATAATTGTCATGTGTTGGTGGGGTCCATGGTGATCATCTTTATAGGTTTCTGTGTTTTGTTTTGTTTGTCTTCCTCCTGTGTCTTGTGTGCCTAATGAAGCCAGTGTGTGTAGATTTTCAATTCTTGATTGCACCCTCGGTTTTCTATAACGTTTATTTATTTTCATTAGTCTAAACTTTACTTCAAATGCAGTTTTCTTGATCACATGTATATCAACTTGACCTGAACGTGCAGCAAGAAAATTGTTATAAAAATATTAATTGGCGAGGAAGGCCCGAACAGGTATAATGAACCGGTGATATCTCCACCCATGTCTAGGTGTCTGGCAACATTAACACTTGAAGTAGGAAGAAGAGTTTGAAGACACCAAAGGGGTAATCAGAATCCGTAAATCGAAGAAACAGACAACACAATGGCCAAGAGAAAAATGACCAAAGGATAACCAACGATCTACAATACATACACATAAAACTAAAGATCGAGTATGACGAACCCTATTAAAATCCGGAGGTGAACTCATGTGCTCCGGAAGGGTAGGCAGTTCCTGCTCCACAAGTGGCACCCGTCGTGTTAATCTAGTTACAAACCCGTTGATAAGTCATGAATAAGGAAAGGACCGGGAAGTGCATACGACAAGTAGGAAATGGACCTCGAATCCATGCTTGTGGGACACGTCATAGTAATGGTAAATGGTGTTTATGTACTGTCAACTAATTCGATCAATTTTAATTATATGGATGTCAATCATTACAAACTTAATACTACTAAATAAAATAACAAATACCGAAAAAGATTAAAATCGATATTTAATTTAGAATTTAATGAACTGTCATTTCTGAAAAATCAAGTAGGTAATTACAAAGATCTCCCGTTACGATTCATACACATCTTTTAAAACCCATTTCTTTATTTGTTTTTAATCTGATAAGAAGTGGCATGATACACCTTCCTCTATACTAAAAAAGCGCTTCAATTACTAACATTTACACAATGAAAGGTATTACACACGCGTACACAAAGTCATGAAGTAATTAAATACGGTAGAAAATCTCTAAAGCATTTGCCAAGCGTCCGAAAAATAAAGTAATTTTACTCTCAGACAATAAAATAGGAATGGTACTCGCCATTGTGTTTCAAACATCTAGGTGTATACTCACAACTATTGTATATTATTATATTATGATAGCAACACAAATCCAAACATATTCTAATTAGTAGTTGAAGCAACCATGTCCCACTTGGTTTAAAGCGAGTCTTGATAATCCGCCTTTGTTACTATGGATTTTTAATGTAGAAATATGGCCACATGATAACAGGACAGAGAACGAAGACAATCAAACCAAGAAACACAACACCTGAAACTAAATAGATGAGCAACATGGAAGATAAGGTCGCTTATAAGATAATATATTGACAAGAGATGCACGACTATATGCACGCTAAATGTGCGATGCAAAAATGCTGAATGGCAAAATACTGTCTTCTGAATATTTACATAACCAGAACATTCATAACTTTTAAAACAAATGTGCATTTAGCATTCATTTCCATGCCTTTAACACAAATGTGCATTAACTATATTTTTATAAGTATCGACTGAAACGAAAAATTGATTGAAATAACACATTAATTAAAAATACATGTCTTCCTGTGTCAAAAATTCAATTTCACTTCATGTGGTCACGTGGAATGCAATCCATCAGAAGCAGGCGACCATTTGTTGTGCATAACGAAAAATATAAACAATAGCACTGACGAAGGCTGTACACGGTCGTCTCATGCAAAATTTCACGTTTCTTGCACGTAAAAGACAACCGGATGCATCTCTTAATAAACAATTGCAACATCTTCTTTAAAATTGTAGTTTCAGGTCCGTTTCAAGTCACAATTCCGGATTCTACCCATTATTCCCCCTTATACTTGTGACGATCAAAAACATTGGATAAATAAGCCCTTCGGAGTGTCATATTTTACATAGTTTATATTGTTTGTAAAATTGTTTTCGTCATAAATAAAGCGGAAATATTACATGCATGTAAAAAAAAATGCAATCATAATAAATTGGTAAACCAAAAGCTTGAGATGCAGCCTCCTTGTCTCAATTAATTTTAATTCATATGAAGATATTTGTAATAAGGTCTAGATATGTAATTTAATTTAAAAAACAGAATACATCAAAGTAAAAATCTACTCACAACATCTAATTGTTGAAGCCATTTAGGATATCTGTCTCTACATAGTAGAGGTGGAAAGGACATCGCTAGAGTACCATCCATCTTGTATTTATTTCTTCAAACGACGAGTATTTCAAAAACGCACTACTCTCAACAAAAATATTGCAATCAGAAAGAAATAGTTGTGATATACATGTACAAACCAAAGATTGTGTATAGCAGATATTAGGTACACAACTTCCCCTTTCAGTAATATAAACTTTTCTTTACAGTTTGCATATTGATTAAGAGTATGCTTTATAGTTCCTTTGTTAAAGACATGTAAGACATTTTAATTTAAAAGCCATTTCATTATCGATATTTACCTCCATATCTTATTTAATCTGGAGTTTAATTAGCATTTTTCAGTTAAAGTGGTCCAAATATTAAACAAGTTTATATGATAAATATTGTAATCGCATGATCTAGTTCAAGATGGATTTAACTAATTTTGAAATGTTGTTAGAGATTTTTTAAATATAAAATACCCATTAAAAGTATGACGAACTCAAATGTACACGATGATACACTATTTTTGGTTTGCAATATTTTTTTCTTGTCACAAGACCGGAAGTGGAGTTTCACCAATTTCTGTTTTGTTTTTTATTTGTGTTTCGAGTTTTGATAGTCGATGAAATGATTGTTACGGTTGTTTCGAATCATTTCCATTCCGTCAAAATTTTGTTATTTTCGTCCGCCAGATCACGTGATTTCGATAGAATGTTAGAAAAAAACAAAAAATCCAATCGATATGTGCCGTTTTAACGTTCGATCCTCAACTTAAAAAAAATCTTAACATTTTCAGTAAAAGACAGATATCGATTAAATTATTTTATTTGTATCAAAGACTTCAATGCAGAGACAATTACTTCTTTAAAATTAAATTTGTTTTCTTTCTTTATTTGCTGCTGTCAGCATCATGAAAGGATAACGATCTGCCTTTATATATTTCTGATATAAGACAGACAGTGAGGTACCGAACACCAGTATTTACTCAGCCGTTTTCATGGCGTCTCCATATTACAATTACTTATAATCTACCGCATCTACGACTATGATATGTTGACGTTGTCACAGTAATAGCGTAAACACCGGAAGTAGTTTGCCTAACATTTCAGATGTCATGACACGAAAAAGACGGAACGTGATCGGAATTGACATGATTCGAAACAACCGAATTGTGTTATAATACCGATGTTATTCTTGGCATTGGTTAAACCGATTTCCAACAGATAATAACTTACAAAGGCAAACAGATTCAGGACCATAAACTTCAAAGCATGGGGAATAAGAAGAGCTTGAAGATACCAAAGGAGTAATCAGAATTGGTATATCGAAGAAGGACAGACAACCCAATGGTCAGAATAAAAAGTACAAAAGGACAAACAACGATCTACAAAACATACACATAAAACTAAAGATCGAGTAATATGAATAAGATACGAATAACTAAACGTTAGAGAATACTGAAGGGGCAAATAAAAATGGACAGTCTAGAGAAACTGCCAACAAAGGGTACACAAGACGAAGACAAACAAAGCAAAAACACAACACAATATGTGTTAGACACCACTATACGCAAACAAACACAAATAACATAAATAAGACATTAGCTCTAAAAAAACAACTGAAGGTAAAGACGAGTCGAACATCGTTTTTGTGCGAAATTTTGTAACTGAAATCACAACATGGAACTCAGAAGGTAAAGGCACATAATAATACAACACAAAAAACTTAAAAGATGAGCAACACGGACCCCACTAAAAAACCGGGGGTGAACTCAGGGGCTCGCGAAGGGTAAGCAGTTCCTGCTTCTTATAAGACACCTGCCGTAATACTCATACATACAGTCAAGTTCGGTAAAAGTCTTGGCTGTGATAGAGGAAAGAAAGCGGCATGCAAAAAGTAAAAGATTCATTGTCATATGGATATTTCGTAATGGTCAACCAGATTGAGATGACGACCGTAGAATTTTTGTGGCGATGACTTCATTCAGTATTAAACACAATTTATTTGCTTGGTATACAACAATTACAAGCAATTTCCCTAACTACGATTACGATAATGAAATGGCTTTTTAATACATACGTTTTGTGAATAAGACACATCAAAATTTTACATTTCTTACAACATATACAAATCTCTCCAGAAACACTGTGGTCGTTCTGGTTGATAATTAGGTAATTCCTGTTTCTCATCTCAAATTGATTTAAGAATTAAGATTTCATAAGCACATCTTTACATAATTGGACAGGAGATGCTAACCATTTCGGAGCACCTGGCCTTACTTCCTGTGTATTCTCGCTCTAGTTTTTGAAGCTGTTAATATTACGGATCTGTTTTGAATACACAACATTATGTCAATCAGGTTGAACTTTTTGATGCTTCACGAACAACTGCTTCGTCTGGTATGTCATCTATATCTTATATTTGGAAAGCTTTTTTCCCCCGTTATTTAAAATGTTATCATTCTCAACTCGACCAATGGATTGATCTACTTCTCGGTGTATTTGTGTTTAGATGTGTTTAAAAAGTTGTAAAACGCGACAATGTACAAAGGACTAAATATACTAGCTTCCAATTATATATAAAATACTCTAAAGTGAAAGGGTATTTGTTATTGATAGCAACTCATAGACAGGCACAGAAACTGAATATAGGATGATTAATGATATTGCCTTTTTCAGCAAATCATGGTTGCCATAAACTCCTGTAAATGAATGCCACAAAAACTCTAAGCTTATATTTCCGTTTTGACTAGTAAAAGATTATTTTCTTTTCAGTCTAAAGCTCTTTATATATATAAGAATCGATGTTTACAAACTAAAAAAAAAGAAAAAATATCAAAATTTACCCTCTTTCCAGTTCCGAGTTTGCAGTTCAGCAATGTACAAAAAATGTAACTCGACGTGAAGATAATTTATTTTTAAATGATTGATAATACCGTTCAAATACACTAATATAATTTACTAGAATAAAAAAATTTATCAATTTTAGCATATTATATATTACTCAATTTAGTTTGTTTGATGGTGTTTAACACCACTGTCAACAATATTTCAGTCATATCGTGGCGGTCAGTTTATTGGTGGAGGAAACCGGAGGACCCGGTGAAAACCACCGACATGTCGCAAGTCACTGACAAACTTTATCACATAATGTTGTACACCTCGCCCTGATCGAGATTCGAACTCACAACATCAGTGGTGATAGGCACTGATTGCATAGGTAGTTGTAAATTCAACTACCATACGATCACCAACCCACTCAAATTAGTAAGTATGTTTTTTTGTAAAATAAGGTGGATTTCACATGGTACCATCATAAATATTTTCACAAATAGACATTTAATGATTAAACAAATGTGATGATATCTCCGTGTTCAATATCAAAAGAAACTTCCGTATTGATATGTAGCCATAAATTGTCCTTGAACCATGATAATTATTTATAGCTTATGAGAAAAGAGATTGATTGATAGATACAGTATTCATAATTCGAAGTAAAAGCCCAAATTTCATATCATAACTGACTTTATAGTTAATACATTTAAAGTCACATTAGAGTTATTATCAAAATACACGCACTTTTCTGTTATTATGCAATTAAAAGACAAATATCAACCAAACTGATTGGAAAAAGCATGTTTTGCCTGAAGGCACATCAGCTTTCCATAGTTTTACCATCTAATTCCAGATTGGTCCAATTGCGAATTTATACTAGCTTCACTAAGATCTGTTTTTTCCTTGGTGTTACGCGTTATTTTTCCAGAATTACTTACTTCTGGTCAATTGTACTATTCAGTTGTAATGATTTTATTCGATCTTTATATTATTTTTGAACTATTCTTAAAGCTCTAATAACACAACATTATTTTTGCTTGATATATATTGAAATTTAACAAGAAAATTAGCATAAACCTGCTGTTATACAATTTCATGTCTGTGGTGTTACCTTCCAAAAATAGTTTCTCCCTTTGCTTATTTCCTGTTTCACCATATGTGCAGACGACAAAAGCAAAAGTGACCCATAAATCAATATACAGCCGAAAAGGTACGTGCAATTAGCATAGTATTTAAATTTCATGTCTGTGGTGTACTTCTCACTTCTTCTTTTCGTTAGAATTGAACCAAATATAAAAATATACAATACATTACATTTGCTATTCATATAAAATATAGCCAGGGTGAAATTATTTTCCTTTTATCCTGAAAATAGTTACCTGTTTGTCTGTGGTGTTACTGTCAATGGTGTTACCATAAAGATTGTGTAACACCACAGACATTTAGCATTAAAATTGTGAATAAACATATTATTCCATAAACAGTAATATTCAGAACAAAATATTACTCTTTATCCTATGCGCAGAAATTGCTTAAACATCGTGATTTACTTATAAGATATCGTTTAACAAACTTATGGGAGTATACTGTTTAGACCTGGTAACACCAGGGACATACCTTGGTAACACCATGGACAAAACTGATATTGTTTATGCATTAAACCAATATGTTGGAAAACTGAATATTGTACTGAAAACATTTAATTATAAGAAAACACAAAATACACGTTGATAGTTGTGTTTTTTTTCTGGAATTAAATGTTTACATTCATGAAGATGTCTCTGGTGTTACTTTTGTCATCTGTGGTATTACCTCTTGTCAATGGTATTACCTCATGAAAATTGTCTCATAAAGAGGATACATGACTTAATTGAAATAAATTATATTATAGTTGAATAAAGTTGACTTTGATTGCTATGTATAAGTCATCTTTTATTTAAATAAAGTGAAACAAAATACAATTATGAAAACTTGTTTGTTTCATAATACAGCTTAAGTGGTACTCCACAACTACATTTCCAAATATTGTGGGAAAAAAATAGAACTCCAAAGAAAATATCCTAAATTATGAATAATTTTCCTGTATATTATATATTCTAATATGACGTCCTTCAAACGCTTTGAGTCCAAACCCGTGGTAAAACTAATATATTCCTACACCCATTGCAATTTATGACGTCATCGACAATTTATAACGATATTTTACCAATTTTTACATATTAGAATCGAAATAATTCATGGAAGCCATATGTATATATTGTTTTTACCACGGATAGGCCTTTATGTCAGCTTTTTACCCCTCGTTGACGCTCGGGGTAAAACTTCGTGACATAAAGGCCTACCCGTGGTAAAAACAATATATACATATGGCTTCCATGAATTATTTCTTAATTTAACCACTTTTGACATAAAAATTATTATTTATTTTCCTGCAAAGAATAATTTTATGTTGGTAACACCACGGACTGAAAGGTATAAGGGGGTGCAACATATTTTGAAATAACTTTTGTCATGGTGGTTTTCCCGACTGCATATTATGTGAATATATCATTGTAATGTAGGCAAAACTAAACAACTAAAGAGAAAGGTGAAAGAAAATATTTGATGTCACCAAAAAATGAACAGGAAAAAGTACGTGTATTTTGATAAGACAGTTTTTTTTTGTAATCTTCAGCTTTATTTAAAATTCTAAATATTGAGCATAAGTGACAAATCGAGTAAAAGTTGTGATTTACTGCCTTGGGAAATATATGTCATTTACCCTATTAGTATTAAAACTATAAATGGCAAGGGTCCCACAAAAAAACCTTCTCGAATCATTTACGACTCCACCATGTGCACCATTTATTTAATTCATCATACATTATATATTCAAGTTATTCAAGTTCATTATCCTATCTAATGGGTAATATTTCCCAGACCTCTCTTAATGCCAATATCTAGATAATAGAATAAAGGAATATGGTACTAAAATGTATTTCTTCTCAGTATATATAAATCGACTTCATCTTGATGGACCAGGATAATGATGAACAATATGAAGCTAATGACGTCGTACTTAATCGAAGACATATAATACCATTATGGACGAGGTACTAAAATGACAGAAAGAAAACCCGACTACAGATAAACAACTCACGTCAAATACTAAAGAAGCTTCCGGGGTATTACTATTTCGATGATAATTAAATAAGAGAATAGATAAGTTATGGGGATGTTGTTGATATACAATTTTCCCAGTATAAAAGAACTATTGTGGATAAATTGAAAGTTTTACGGCCACTTCCATGACTCGGTTAACCATTACCGAATATCTGTGTCACAAATGACCACGGATATGTTCCGTTTGTCATAATCACAATCCAGTCTTTTAATCATTCATGACTTATCACCGGGGTTGTAATGAGTAAAACGACGGGGATCACATGTGGAGCAGGAACTGCTTGCCCACCCTTCCGGAGTACCTGCGGTCACTTCCGGCTTTAGTGATGTTCATGTTGCACGATCTTTAATTTCCTGTGTCATGATTTGTCGTTGTTTGTCTTTTTTCTTTTGGTCAATGTATTGTCTGTCCTTCGATTTACGGCTTTTGATTACTATTTGATATCTACAAAGTCTTTTCTTGTAGCTATAAAAAACTTCAATAACCAGACAGTATCCAGACATAGATTAGACAATTTCACTCCTGAGTTATTGCTTCTTTGTAAATATGACCGATAACCGTTAAGTTTACAGAAGCACCCGTCCTCACGGCAATCTGCTGCATTGCTATGGAGTATATGAAGATTCGTCTTATTGAGGCTCATTGAAGACGGTAAGCAGTTTTCAGAAAACAATTCGACACACTTCCTTAAGGTTTAAATATTTTAACGATACACACATTTGGTGTTGCGATATGAACAAGAAGTTCAAGAACATGTTCATTGACTACAAACTTTGTCAGCCATTTACCGTGATGAAGAATGAAACTGAAACCTCAACACCAAGAGAGGATAACTATGTCGTCCAGAAGATCGGAAGTCCTCGGTATTCTACATGTATGAGGATGTCTAATATTTATATATTTTCGTTATTAGTGTTTGAGCTTGTTTGCGAAGAACATTTCTTCATTCTAAATCATCCGAATGTAATACAACTAGTTGAAAAAGGAATCCTGACGTCGACTATATCTAATGAGGTTTCAATATACAGCTCTTTTATTTAGTATGAGAACGAATTGGCATCATGTATCCAATAAGAGTTTGAAGATATATACCAAAGAGGTAATCAGAAGTCGTAAATCGAAAAAAGACAGACAACACATTGGCCAAAAGAAAAAGGATAAACAATAAACTATAAAACACTACGCAAAAAAAAGTAATAATTGAGAGACACGATTCCCACATATAACACGGGGTGAACTCTGCTGTCCGACACGGTAAGCAGCTCCAGCTCCACTAGTGGCACCCGTCATGTTACTCTTGTTACAAACACAAGATGTCTAATCACAAAATGATTTTCTGAAACGACAGAAACAAATGGATCCTGTGTATGTAAACAAATATTTAGTTTTGTTTAAGTGAATCATTCACTTATGAAAAGACGAAATGTTTCAGGAATATATATCTGAATATTAACACAGTAGTATTTTTTATTCCTTGATGCCAAAAATGTTCTTGTGAAACGTATGGTCGTGTGTAACTAAATATATTACAAACTGATATTTTGTTTGATTAAAATTGAGGATTTAAAAAAAAATATTTTTAAAATTATATAAGTACATATACATTGTAAATTGTATCCATTGTATTCATATGTGAACGTACAATACAATGTAAAACAGAAAATACCACACTGTCTGAATAATTTCAAAATAAAATAGAAAAATCGACACCATTAACACATATATACTTGACTTTTCACCTTTCTAGCTTGGTAGAGGCGCTTCAATAAAAAGTGGAGAGGTTAAACTAGTTTCATGGGCTTAAGCCTCACTTCTTAATGAAGTTATGTGCTCATACAAGTGTTATCTGCATATGAGTAAATTACCAACAGTAACATATAACTTGGTGAGCACCGTTGTTTTAAAGAATGCTGGGTCATATTCTTGAACTTTATACATAATATATTTAATCTTCGTGACACAGAAGTTGTGAAATGTATGATATTCGTTCTATAAAAGAGAACCGATGGCCTTAACCATCATTAAACAATTAGATAGTACACAAAGCCATCAGAAGACATAACAAGCAAGCACTGGTGAACCTGGAGCCAGCATCTAATTGCCAATACCCTCTCTTGTCATCCATATATAAGCAAGTGACAGAATAGTGTTTTAGTTTAAACATAGTTTTCAACATGGTGTTGATTTCTACCTATAAACCCTTGGATAGAATGTAATTTTAATTTATTCATTTTTGTTATCAATTGTCAGATTATACTGTTATTGTTTTACGCTTTGATGCTATTACGGCTTATAATTGTAATTTAGACATGTTATATTGGGTTGATGCTCCTTATATTGGTAATATCGGTATATGCTGTATCTCTGGTACTGAAACGAATATTCCGTACATTTGTAATATCGACATGCTGAGGCTTAGGTTTTATGAGAGAGAGAGAGAAAGAGAGAGAGAGAGAGAGAGAGAGAGAGAGAGAGCATTCCAACCAAGCATACAATAAATCTTGAGTACAGAGCAATTTATGACATAGGTAGTACATGTACAAGGTCGGAGATAATTATTGTTATTCTATTGGTAACAGGCAGGGCGGTGATTTAGTAAGCTCCCTGTTTATATTATATTTTTTAAGCAAATGCAGATTATATAAAATGTTATATATGTGGATTTACAGTTAATCTTTGCAAAAGAAAACACGTTTTTGTAATATAGTTATTCCCCTTTCTATAGAAAATGTTTCATTTTTTTGTGTTATTACGAAACGCATACGAATACTTAGTGAAGTCACTAAGACTTAACATTCAATCCTCTAATGTAGTCTTGAAAATTAACTTGTTCTCACCATTGAATAATTGAAAAATTACTGAGTTGGCGTTAAACAACAATCACTCACTCACTATAATGTAGTAATCTAATTGTAACACATGATTTTTACATTTGCTTTATAAAAACGATTCTCATTTCAAAATATAAATAATGATTGGACATTCCTTTAATATATCTGATGTTATCAGAGATTTAAGTACCTCAAAGTAACCTCATTGTTTAGAAATAGGAAATAGTTTCTTCGCCGTGGTGTAAAATCATTTGGAAATAGTTATCGACAACTCGTCCTTATGACAGGATTTAACCGTATGTATGGAAAATACGTTTATATATATACAATTTAGTGTATAAGACACGTTTCTGTAATAACCTTCATCTGGTACACTATGCCGAATATATTTGTATATGTACAATTTAGTGTTTAAGACACGTTTCTGTAATAACCTTCATCTGGTACACTCATTGTCCAAAATTTGGATAGCTAAATAATATAAGTCTTGGGAGCAAGAACACCAAGGGACCTAAATATGATAGTGAAAATCGGCTATGGTTACCCATCCCTGAGGGAGAATGTCACGTTCCTTGTATGTAAAAAGTAACTGACTGACTATCAAGTTTGACATGAGTGGTCAGTGGCGGGCCATTGCAAAGACCAGATATTTGCATCTTCTCAATTTTTATTGTAGCTGTCCATACATCTCATAGATCCGTTCCGATAAATAAGGGTAATAACAAAATTACCGAACTCCGAACAATCTTACAAAGGGAAAGTCAAAACTCATAAGTATATAAACAGACAAAATCAGTCAACAACCGGAAAACTGTGAAAACCGTAATGTCCCTGACTTGGTACAGGCATTTCTAAAGAAATTGTGGGTTGAATCAGATTTTAAAGCGCCAAACCTCCCGCTTTCATTACGGCTCAAAGGTTCTGGCTGTCACTATAACAGTATTTATAACAATACTGGAACAAAATAGGTAAAATAGTTGTCAAAGCAGTACCAAATTCAGTGAAGTAAATGACAAAAACGATGCCATCGTCTTTTATCTACATGATTTACAAAGAACACTCTTCGGCCTTGGATACAGTTATGTTGCTGTTTATTGAAAACCTAATCATATGCAGAATTCTCAGTTACCTGTTGTTCATCTCATTATTCAAATTGACATATTGCCTAAGTGGTATTTACATCAAGGCAGCCATACAATTAGTAGTGTAGCATGATATCAAAAGGTTGGACAACATGAAACCCATACACAAAAAAAGCAAAAACATAGACAACAAACGGGGATGAGACGAGAGGAGAAGTGTGAGCGAATAATTATCTCATAATCCGTGCATGGTATCCATGATATTTGACATATATATATTCTACATTCGATTGTTTGAGAAAGAAAAATACATACATTTTAGGAAAAGATCATCCTTCTATTAAATATCAGTATTATAAACAAGATATCTCTGCTGCTGCACGATTTGTCCCCGAGGGTATCATCCGCCCAGTAGTCGGTGTCTCGCACTCTGCTGCACGATTTGGCCCCGAGGGTATCATCCGCCCAGTAGTCGGTGTCTCGCACTCTGCTGCACGATTTGTCCCCGAGGGTATCATCCGCCCAGTAGTCGGTGTCTCGCACTCTGCTGCACGATTTGTCCCCGAGGGTATCATCCGCCCAGTAGTTGGTGTATCGCACTGGCATTGTTTATTAGATATATTTATTATCTAAACTTACAGTTTCTACAGCATGTTATTATTATTAAAACTAAAGTCCCCCCCCCCCCCCCTCAGGCAAAGATGACAGTAGCCGATTTTGGCTATGCTGTTTGATTTTATCACTCCCACAGATTTTAATTGGCTTTCCCATCTTTTGGGTTTGAGCGTACCTGATGAAGGTTATTCCCATCTCTTAGGTTTGAGCGTACCTGATGAAGGTTATTCCCATCTTTTAGGTTTGAGCGTCACCTGATGAAGGTTATTCCCATCTTTTAGGTTTGAGCGTACCTGATGAAGGTTATTCCCATCTTTTAGGTTTGAGCGTACCTGATGAAGGTTATTCCCATCTTTTAGGTTTGAGCGTACCTGATGAAGGTTATTCCCATCTTTTAGGTTTGAGCGTACCTGATGAAGGTTATTCCCATCTTTTAGGTTTGAGCGTACCTGATGAAGGTTATTCCCATCTTTTAGGTTTGAGCGTACCTGATGAAGGTTATTCCCATCTTTTAGGTTTGAGCGTACCTGATGAAGGTTATTCCCATCTTTTAGGTTTGAGCGTACCTGATGAAGGTTATTCCCATCTTTTAGGCTTGAGCGTACCTGATGAAGGTTATTCCCATCTTTTAGGTTTGAGCGTACCTGATGAAGGTTATTGCCATCTTTTAGGTTTGAGCGTACCTGATGAAGGTTATTCCCATCTTTTAGGTTTGAGCGTACCTGATGAAGGTTATTGCCATCTTTTAGGTTTGACCGTACCGGATGAAGGTTATTCCCATCTTTTAGGCTTGAGCGTACCTGATGAAGGTTATTCCCATCTTTTAGGTTTGAGCGTACCTGATGAAGGTTATTCCCATCTTTTAGGTTTGAGCGTACCTGATGAAGGTTATTCCCATCTTTTAGGTTTGAGCGTACCTGATGAAGGTTATTCCCATCTTTTAGGTTTGACCGTACCTGATGAAGGTTATTCCCATCTTTTAGGTTTGAGCGTACCTGATGAAGGTTATTCCCATCTTTTAGGTTTGAGCGTACCTGATGAAGGTTATTCCCATCTTTTAGGTTTGAGCGTACTTGATGAAGGTTATTCCCATCTTTTAGGTTTGACCGTACCTGATGAAGGTTATTCCCATCTTTTAGGTTTGAGCGTACCTGATGAAGGTTATTCCCATCTTTTAGGTTTGAGCGTACCTGATGAAGGTTATTCCCATCTTTTAGGTTTGAGCGTACCTGATGAAGGTTATTCCCATCTTTTAGGTTTGAGCGTACCTGATGAAGGTTATTCCCATCTTTTAGGTTTGAGCGTACCTGATGAAGGTTATTCCCATCTTTTAGGTTTGAGCGTACCTGATGAAGGTTATTCCCATCTTTTAGGTTTGAGCGTACCTGATGAAGGTTATTCCCATCTTTTAGGCTTGAGCGTACCTGATGAAGGTTATTCCCATCTTTTAGGTTTGAGCGTACCTGATGAAGGTTATTCCCATCTTTTAGGTTTGAGCGTACCTGATGAAGGTTATTCCCATCTTTTAGGTTTGAGCGTACCTGATGAAGGTTATTCCCATCTTTTAGGTTTGAGCGTACCTGATGAAGGTTATTCCCATTTTTTAGGTTTGAGCGTACCTGATGAAGGTTATTCCCATCTTTTAGGTTTGAGCGTACCTGATGAAGGTTATTCCCATCTTTTAGGTTTGAGCGTACCTGATGAAGGTTATTCCCATCTTTTAGGCTTGAGCGTACCTGATGAAGGTTATTCCCATCTTTTAGGTTTGAGCGTACCTGATGAAGGTTATTCCCATCTTTTAGGTTTGAGCGTACCTGATGAAGGTTATTCCCATCTTTTAGGTTTGAGCGTACCTGATGAAGGTTATTCCCATCTTTTAGGTTTGAGCGTACCTGATGAAGGTTATTCCCATCTTTTAGGTTTGAGCGTACCTGATGAAGGTTATTCCCATCTTTTAGGTTTGAGCGTACCTGATGAAGGTTATTCCCATCTTTTAGGTTTGATCGTACCTGATGAAGGTTATTCCCATCTTTTAGGTTTGAGCGTACCTGATGAAGGTTATTCCCATCTTTTAGGTTTGATCGTACCTGATGAAGGTTATTCCCATCTTTTAGGCTTGAGCGTACCTGATGAAGGTTATTCCCATCTTTTAGGTTTGAGCGTACCTGATGAAGGTTATTCCCATCTTTTAGGTTTGAGCGTACCTGATGAAGGTTATTCCCATCTTTTAGGTTTGAGCGTACCTGATGAAGGTTATTCCCATCTTTTAGGTTTGAGCGTACCTGATGAAGGTTATTCCCATCTTTTAGGCTTGAGCGTACCTGATGAAGGTTATTCCCATCTTTTAGGTTTGAGCGTACCTGATGAAGGTTATTCCCATCTTTTAGGTTTGAGCGTACCTGATGAAGGTTATTCCCATCTTTTAGGTTTGAGCGTACCTGATGAAGGTTATTCCCATCTTTTAGGTTTGAGCGTACCTGATGAAGGTTATTCCCATCTTTTAGGTTTGAGCGTACCTGATGAAGGTTATTCCCATCTTTTAGGTTTGAGCGTACCTGATGAAGGTTATTCCCATCTTTTAGGTTTGATCGTACCTGATGAAGGTTATTCCCATCTTTTAGGTTTGAGCGTACCTGATGAAGGTTATTCCCATCTTTTAGGTTTGATCGTACCTGATGAAGGTTATTCCCATCTTTTAGGCTTGAGCGTACCTGATGAAGGTTATTCCCATCTTTTAGGTTTGAGCGTACCTGATGAAGGTTATTCCCATCTTTTAGGTTTGAGCGTACCTGATGAAGGTTATTCCCATCTTTTAGGTTTGACCGTACCTGATGAAGGTTATTCCCATCTTTTAGGTTTGACCGTACCTGATGAAGGTTATTCCCATCTTTTAGGTTTGAGCGTACCTGATGAAGGTTATTCCCATCTTTTAGGTTTGATCGTACCTGATGAAGGTTATTCCCATCTTTTAGGCTTGAGCGTACCTGATGAAGGTTATTCCCATCTTTTAGGTTTGAGCGTACCTGATGAAGGTTATTCCCATCTTTTAGGTTTGAGCGTACCTGATGAAGGTTATTCCCATCTTTTAGGTTTGAGCGTACCTGATGAAGGTTATTCCCATCTTTTAGGTTTGATCGTACCTGATGAAGGTTATTCCCATCTTTTAGGCTTGAGCGTACCTGATGAAGGTTATTCCCATCTTTTAGGTTTGAGCGTACCTGATGAAGGTTATTCCCATCTTTTAGGTTTGAGCGTACCTGATGAAGGTTATTCCCATCTTTTAGGTTTGAGCGTACCTGATGAAGGTTATTCCCATCTTTTAGGTTTGAGCGTATCTGATGAAGGTTATTCCCATCTTTTAGGTTTGAGCGTACCTGATGAAGGTTATTCCCATCTTTTAGGTTTGAGCGTACCTGATGAAGGTTATTCCCATCTTTTAGGTTTGACCGTACCTGATGAAGGTTATTCCCATCTTTTAGGTTTGAGCGTACCTGATGAAGGTTATTCCCATCTTTTAGGTTTGAGCGTACCTGATGAAGGTTATTCCCATCTTTTAGGTTTGACCGTACCTGATGAAGGTTATTCCCATCTTTTAGGTTTGAGCGTACCTGATGAAGGTTATTCCCATTTTTTAGGTTTGAGCGTACCTGATGAAGGTTATTCACATCTTTTAGGTTTGAGCGTACCTGATGAAGGTTATTCCCATCTTTTAGGTTTGAGCGTACCTGATGAAGGTTATTCCCATCTTTTAGGTTTGAGCGTACCTGATGAAGGTTATTCCCATCTTTTAGGTTTGAGCGTACTTGATGAAGGTTTTTCTAGAAACGCGTCGTACACACTAATTTTGATATTTACGTTTTTACTCAAACATGTGTATATAAAAATTCGAAGCCAATTAAAATGTAAAATAGTAGTTGTCATTCTCCATCGTCTATCAAATTTTGTACATTATTTAATGGCATGTTTCGGGAAATAGGTATGTTGTCTAACTGCCAGTATTTTAAAATCATTATGATCAACCTGCCCAATTTCACTAAGAAAAAGGCTTTTGCGTCAGCAGCTGAGCTCTGTCCAATTCAAAGCTATGATTATTCATATAATGTTAGAAAATTTGAAAATGAAACATCAGTGTTCAAATTGTATCTATAAGAATAGTAGTTAATTTAGGTATCGAAATACATTAAGAAATCTAATGTCCGGAAACAAGGACAGATTACATGTAAAAAAAAATAAAATAAAAAAAAATATGTAACCCAAATAAATGAGCCTCATTTTCAAAGCTATAAAAGAAACAGACTTTAACCCATTGATTTATAGATATATGTTTTATACTAAATAAACACTTATCTATCTACCCAACACAAATTGTACCTATTTAAAAAGTGGGTAAATAGAGAAAATACCACTATTTAACTCGACCAATTAATTACCGGTATTCGTTTTAATTATTTATTGCACACAAATCGTAGCTAAAGGTGCAATTTAAAAGACAGAATATAAACCAGGAATTGTCTGTCGGAAGATTAAACCTTTAATTCATGCATACTGTTCCTTTTTACATATATCTCTTGTAAAACTGTCAATAACATGCCACTAATATCACCTCATTGTAGTTATAATTTGCTAAACACCAGTATCTTGACAACTCGAAAAATGTAGCTTCATTCATTAGATTATAGAGAACATGATATTCAAAATAATAAAAAATAACAACCTAGATACCACATTTAGTGCACACGACACGTTTCTGGAATAGCCTTCATCAGATACGTTCAAAATCGTAAGATTGGAAAAAAAGCCAAATGATTTAAAGTTTTGGGAGCAATAAATCCAAAGGGGCCTAAACATGATATCCAAAATCTAGTTTTATAACTAAAACTTGTATTTTCAATTACACACTCTAAAAGCAGTTAAAATATAACATTTAAGACATTAATTACTTCCATTATGTATATATACATAGCTTGATGACTGGTATTTACCAGTCTGGGCAGTCGCGACAGTCCCCAGGGCTGAACCCACACAACTGTCCAGCACGTCTCCAGGTCACGCATAGGGAATGACCTCTCGATGGGGGTTGATAGCAGGGGCGGATCCAGGGGGGAGGGGCGCACCCGGCGCGCGGCCCCCCCCCTAAAATTGGAAAAAATATGATTTTTTGGCATATAATCGTGATTTTTCACCCGAAATATCAAAAAAAAATTAGCGCCTCCCTCCGCTTGGCGCAATTTTTTTAAGTGCGCGCCCCCCCCCCCCCCCCCCCCCCCCCCTACTTGAAATCCTGGATCCACCCCTGGATAGGTTATAATACGTAAAGCCAGATCATGAACCCATATATTGTATGTTCCGTGTTTGGAGAGTGCCACGATCCGTACACTCCAAATACCCCTTATGTATATCTCGAAAATAAAAGTAGACATATTGCAGCCATTACAAAAGGATAATTGTGTTTGTCCCTGCCCAACTCCTTATGCTTTCCTATTGGCATTAAGAAGTCGTGTTTATGGTTGTGACGATTCATCCTTGACTTCTGTATATATTTTTATTACGTAATGTTGAACTATGCATGAACTATTTCCCAATCAATCCAATTACACGGCTATCATTTCATTGCCGAGCTAACCAACACAAACTTTGCCTTGTCTAAGCTCAAATATGTTTCTGGTTACATAAGTGAAAGTAGTTAATGTTGATATATACAGTACAATAGACATAAATTTAGAGTTTTACGACGTCTCTGTGCACTACTTTTCTTGTAATCGACTGATTCTTCTTGGTCTGAAATGTTGACACCTCTGGTCATGTGTTTGGGAATGTACTCAAATGACATTTAATCAAACATTAATGCAACTTTAAAGTGTCTTCCCGTTTGTGTTACGTTGGAAAAATACATCGATTTACTCAATAGCACATTATTGATGGAATATGTGAATTCATACATAAAATATGAAATGAAGCGCCAATGCTTGAAACAATAATTATAGTTTTATATTCTACTAAGCTTAATAGTGTTGTGAAAGTTCTAAATAATCGGTAATGTATAAATACTTAAATTAATAGTGCTGCTAAAGCACTGAAATAATACTACTGTCAAATCACTGAAATGGTACTACTGTCAAATCACTGAAATAGTACTACTGTCAAATCACTGAAATAGTACTACTGTCAAATCACTGAAATAGTACTACTGTCAAATCACTGAAATAATACTACTATCAAATCACTGAAATAATGCTACTGTCAAATCACTGAAATAATACTACTGTCAAATCACCTAAATACTACTACTGTCAAATCACCTAAATAATACTACTTTCAAATCACCTAAATAATACTACTGTCAAATCACCTAAATACTACTACTGTCAAATCACCTAAATAATACTACTGTCAAATCACTGAAATAATACTACTGTCAAATCACCTAAATAATACTACTGTCAAATCACTGAAATAATACTACTGTCAAATCACTGAAATAATACTACTGTCAAATCACTGAAATACTACTACTGTCAAATCACTGAAATAATACTACTGTCAAATCACTGAAATAATACTACTGTCAAATCACCTAAATAATACTACTGTCAAATCACTGAAATAATACTACTGTCAAATCACTGAAATAATACTACTGTCAAATTACTGAAATAATACTACTGTCAAATCACTGAAATAATACTACTGTCAAATCACTGAAATAATACTACTGTCAAATCACCTAAATAATACTACTGTCAAATCACTGAAATAATACTACTGCCAAATCACTGAAATAATACTACTGTCAAATCACTGAAATAATACTACTGTCAAATCACCTAAATAATACTACTGTCAAATCACTGAAATAATACTACTATCAAATCACTGAAATAATACTACTGTCAAATCACTGAAATGATATTACTGTCATACTGAAATTAATACTACAGAAACAATACTACTGTCGAAATACAGAGAAAAACAGGGTTGTCAAAGCACTAAGATAAGAGTTTCGGTTAGTGTTATGTATATGTGCTTAACGTCACATTCAGCAATATTTTAGTTATATCGTGGTGGTTAGTTTTATTGATGCAGGAAACCGCAGTACTCGGAGAAAACCACCGACCTGCCGCAAGTCATTGACAAACTTCATCGCATAATGTTGTATCGAGTACATCCCGTCTAACTCACAACGTTAAATGTGATAGGCACTGATTGCACAAGTAATTATAAATCACTAAAATAAGCACACGGTGGAAATACTAAATACAACATGCATGTCAAACTACTGACATCAAAGCATCCTCGTTGTAATATATATATAATGAAATAACACGAAACAATAAGACTTAATATTCAGAAATCGTAATGAAGCAGACATGACCTCCCAACAAAAACAAATTATGAGCTATTGCAGGTATTCGAAAAGATTTATCAATAGTGAAACCTGTCGTAGTGACCCGGTTTCCAAAGCCATAATAGTCATATATTGACCTATTTCTTTTTAAGGGAGTGTCGTCCTGCTCAATATTTAGTTTTCTGTGTAGTGTTTTGTAGATCCTTGTCTTTTCATCTCTTTATTTTGGTCATTGTCATTTCTGTTCTTTATTTTGGTCATTGTCATTTCTGTTCTTCGATTTACGGTTTCTGATTACCCCTGAGGTATCTTCAAACTTTCCTTGTCAACATTTATTCAAAATAGATCTGTACAATCAGCATAATAGACATTTTAACTTGATTTAATTATGACTTATGTTCCATCCGATGGCATATCCGTTTTAATACAATGGATAATCAAGGCATAATTGTTAAAAATAGATTCTAGTATGCAATATATATATACAGGTATATTTTTTATCCATGTCTTCCTTAGTTGTAAAGACTGATACAATATTGTTTATTGTCGACGTAAGTCGTTCATTATTACACATGGAAGAGGGCCGGTCAAGTATTGATCGTGCAATTTATTTCATTAATGGATGGTCAATGAGCAGTATAATCATTTAAAAGAAAATTTTTCCCTAAATTAAGATTTTCTAAATTTATTTAATTGATTGGTATCTCTTTGTGTTGTGGCATCCTTTGAAAAGACAATTTGTCATTTCGTTTATACGAGTCGAATGTATTTTTGTACAAAACTACCAAATTGCTATTTTAGTAATAATTGTGTCTATATATAGACATTATATTGATCTTATGGTTGGGAAAATCAATATTAATGAACATCAAAAGAGTAATTGTAATTTGACTTCTTGCTGTGAAAACCGAGTGATTCAGTAAAGCAACTCGTTCTTCTTACATATGTTTACTTCTCACCATAATCCATGAAGTGCTATATTCAATATGTGTTTGGAAGGACTATATTTCGGTGGTTATGTTAAGCTCATCTCTTTAGTTTTTTTATGTTGTGTTGTACTTTTGTGTTTTGTTGTTATCGTCATGTGTCTTGTGTACCCTATGTTGCTAGTGTCACTGGATTGTCTTCGTCATGTGTCTTGTGTACCCTATGTTGTTTGTCCTTTCCTTGTGTCTTGTGTACCCTATGTTGTTTGTCCTTGCCTTGTGTCTTGTGTACCCTATGTTGTTTGTCCTTTCCTTGTGTCTTGTGTACCCTATGTTGTTTGTCCTTTCCTTGTGTCTTGTGTACCCTATGTTGTTTGTCCTTTCCTTGTGTCTTGTGTACCCTATGTTGTTTGTCCTTGCCTTGTGTCTTGTGTACCCTATGTTGTTTGTCCTTGTCTTGTGTCTTGTGTACCCTATGTTGCCAGTTTCTCTGGATTGTCTTCGTCTTGTGTACCCTATGTTGTTTGTCCTTGTCTTGTGTCTTGTGCACCCTATGTTGCCAGTTTCTCTGGATTGTCTTCGTCTTGTGTACCCTATGTTGTTTGTCCTTGTCTTGTGTCTTGTGCACCCTATGTTGCCAGTTTCTCTGGATTGTCTTCGTCTTGTGTACCCTATGTTGTTTGTCCTTGTCTTGTGTCTTGTGTACCCTATGTTGTTTGTCCTTGTCTTGTGTCTTGTGTACCCTATGTTGCCAGTTTCTCTGGATTGTCTTCGTCTTGTGTACCCTATGTTGTTTGTCCTTGTCTTGTGTCTTGTGTACCCTATGTTGTTTGTCCTTGTCATGTGTCTTGTGAACCCTATGTTGTTTGTCCTTGCCTTGTGTCTTGTGAACCCTATGTTGTTTGTCCTTGTCTTGTGTCTTGTGTACCCTATGTTGTTTGTCCTTGCCTTGTGTATTGTGTACCCTATGTTGTTTGTCCTTGTCTTGTGTCTTGTGTACCCTATGTTGCCAGTGTCACTGGATTGTCTTCGTCATGTGTCTTGTGTACCCTATGTTACCAGTGTCACTGGATTGTCTTTTTCTTGTGTACCCTATGTTGCCAGTTTCTCTGGATTGTCTTCGTCTTGTGTCTTGTGTACCCTATGTTGCCAGTTTCTCTGGATTGTCTTCGTCCTGTGTCTTGTGACTTGTGTACCCTATGTTGTTTGTCCTTGTCTTGTGTCTTGTTTACCCTATGTTGTTTGTCCTTGTCTTGTGTCTTGTGTACCCTATGTTGCCAGTTTCTCTGGATTGTCTTCTTGTGAACCCTATGTTGTTTGTCCTTGCCTTGTGTCTTGTGTACCCTATGTTGTTTGTCCTTCTCTTGTGTCTTGTGTACCCTATGTTGTTTGTCCTTGCCTTGTGTCTTGTGTACCCTATGTTGTTTGTCCTTGTCTTGTGTCTTGTATACCCTATGTTGTTTGTCCTTGTCTTGTGTCTTGTGTACCCTATGTTGCCAGTTTCTCTGGATTGTCTTCGTCTTGTGTCTTGTGTACCCTATGTTGTTTGTCCTTGCCTTGTGTCTAGTGTACCCTATGTTGTTTGTCCTTGCCTTGTGTCTTGTATACCCTATGTTGCTTGTCCTTGTCTTGTGTCTTGTA
Organism: Bathymodiolus septemdierum; assembly: GCA_963383655.1. Lineage (NCBI taxonomy): Eukaryota > Metazoa > Mollusca > Bivalvia > Mytilida > Modiolidae > Bathymodiolus > Bathymodiolus septemdierum. The sequence continues at coordinate 43,950,608 of OY726520.1, forward strand.
TACCCTATGTTGCTTGTCCTTGTCTTGTGTCTTGTATACCCTATGTTGTTTGTCCTTGTCTTGTGTCTTGTGTACCCTATGTTGCCAGTTTCTCTAGATTGTCTTCGTCTTGTGTCCTGTGTACCCTATGTTGTTTGTCCTTGCCTTGTGTCTTGTGTACCCTATGTTGTTTGTCCTTGTCTTGTGTACCTTATGTTGTTTGTCCTTGTCTTGTGTCTTGTGTACCCTATGTTGCCAGTTTCTCTGGATTGTCCATTCTTGATTACCCTGTCGGTTTTCTATAACGTTTATTTATGTCAAGTTTGACAATATTTTTAGTCTGTTTTTGTCTAGTTACTTTAAGCATATTTTATTCTTCAATAAACAATTGGATGAGACAATTGTTTGTTGACATTAAAATATCTAAATATTGGAGAGACAAATCCAGTTAGATGTCATATATTAAAAATTACGATAAAATAAAAACTATCCTAAATGAAGAATTAAAAACTTCAAAAAGGGAGCGTTAAATCTGTCACCAATGTATAATGATAAACAATGCGCAATAAATACTCCCTTTGTAAACATTACACCCATACATCAAGGCTGACACTGACGCAAATGGCCACAAGACCACTAATGATGTCTACAGAGTGATGGGATCAACGCCATCATACTCAATGACATCCTAATAACTTAACTAGATTAAACTTGAGACTTTAGTAACATTAAAGATCACATCATATTTCATAAAGTTTCAGTTAATATGTCATAGACGCAACTGTCGGTCTAAACCTACATATTGATATCTAGATATAACATAGACTTGTAACTTTAGACAGTTACTATTCTATATTAATCTTTGTAAATTTTGGGGAGGTTTGGACCCATAAAACTAGTTTAACCAAGGGTTCTTAGTGGTGAATTTGAAGTCATCACCTCGAAAGTTTTACGATCGCCATCACGATTCTGTTAACCGTTATGGCATATTTGTGTCACAAATGACCACGGATATGTTCCGTTTGTCGTAATCACAATCCGGTCCTTTCCTCGTTCATAACTTATCACCGAATTCATAACAAGAGTAATACGACGGATGTCACATGTGGAGCAGGAACTGTTTACTCTTCCGGAGCATCTGAGACCACCCTCTGCTATTAGTGGGGTTGGCGTTGCTCGATTTTTAGTTTTCTGTGTAGTGTTTTGTAGATCATTGTTTTTCCTTTTCTTGGTCATTGTGTTTTCTGTCCTTCGATTTACGGCTTCTGATTATCCCTTTGGTATCTTAGATTTACGGCTTCTGATTACCCCTTTGGTATCTTAGATTTACGGCTTTTGATTACCCCTTTGGTATCTTAGATTTACGACTTTTGATTACCCCTTTGGTATCTTCAATCTTTTCTCACCCCTCTCACGTTTTAGTGAGATACCTCGATCAAGCCAGAAAAGTGAGCGGTCATGTGTATGTGTGTGAGCGGTCATGTGTATGTGTGTGAACGGTCATGTGTATGTGTGTGAGCGGTCATGTGTATGTGTGTGAGCGGTCATGTGTATGTGTGTGAACGGTTATGTGTATGTGTGTGAGCGGTCATGTGTATGTGTATGAGCGGTCATGTGTATGTGTGTGAGCGGTCATGTGCATGTGTGTGAGCGGTCATGTGTATGTGTGTGAGCGGTCATGTGTATGTGTGTGAGCGGTCATGTGTATGTGTGTGAGCGGTCATGTGTATGTATGTGAGCGGTCATGTGTATGTGTGTGAGCGGTCATGTGTATGTGTGTGAGCGGTCATGTGTATGTGTATGAGGTATCGATTTTGCCACTGTTTCTACAATTTTTCGAATGAAATTTGGAATCGTTTCCACAGTGAGGTATTCTTCACATATTATTGCACAAATTCCAATTATTATTATATAACCCAATACATTTACAAAGGAGTTTATAGGTATCGTTTTGTAATACAGAAGGTCACCCGTTAGGTCATAAACAGACTGAACTATTTTATATTTATTTATTTTGTATATATTTTATATGTTATACATTTAACTAACAATAAAGTTGTTTGATTTTAATGTCCGTGCTATTAAACTTATTTACCTTATGGTTCAAACTTTAATGTAAACTTATTCACTTGAGACATCCCACTCATAAAGCCATATAAAGAAACATAATTGCGTTGATCAAACGACATATTTATCGAACTTTATGGCTTTTCCCTCACCTGAGGTATTGTCATTACTTTGTGTCCGTCGTCGTCGTCTTTCGTCTGTGAACCATTCCCATTGGATACCATTAGATCAAGTCGATCCGATCAGATTGAAAACGTAGATATGCAAGTTCCACAGATACATGTACAAGAGACGCTAAGGTGTCAAACATTTGTTTTCTGTTTTTGTGTGAGGAGCATTAATTTTTCTACCAATTATTTCTCTTTACGTCTTTAAAATATCTTTATGCTAATATAATTCAGAATTTGCATAACCCTTACCATTTCAAACATTCAAGGGGATCAAAATGTGACCAACACCCAAAATTTCAACTATCAGTTCGATTTTTCCCTTTAGATTCCTTATGAAATATCCTGCCTGTATTTGTCAAAAAGATATGATTTAAATCTTTTGAAAATATTTTTTTTCCCATTGAATCCTATTGAAATGTGCTTTCTTGAGTACTGCAACATATTTGTTGTAGCTCTTACTATTATAAATATACCAGAGTTCGAATTTAATCAGTTATTTTTCTCTAATTTCCATATGAATTTAGTTCCTGCACTTTTAGATTTTACCCATTGTGTTGACATTTGCCTGACAATAATACGTTACAGTAGTCTGTTATTTCAATTGTTTGGCAACATAATTTTGAACCTAATCAAGCCTAATTTGAACTCTAACTTTGTTTAATATTCAGAAAGGCTCTCAGACCTGTTATCTTTTTAACATACATTTCTGGAATCAGAAGAACAATAATAACTGTGAACAATTGGTTTTCAAAATATTTAAATGCCATCTTTGGTAGATATCCTGGAAGACTTTCAAACCAGGACAATAGCTGTGACTTTGAACAATTGGATTTAAAAAAAATTGAATTCCAACTTCAATAAGAAGAGTTTGAAGATACCAAAGGGGCAATCAGAATCCGTATATCGAAGAACAACAGACAACACAATGGGCAAAAGAAAAGTACAAAAGGACAAACAACCATCAACAAAATATACATATAAAACTAAAGATTGAGTAACACGAACCCCACTAAAAACCGGGGGTGAACTATGGTGCTCCGGAAGGGTAAGCAGTTCCTGCTCCACAAGTGACACCCGTCGTGTTAATCTAGTTACAATTCCGGTGATAAGTCATGAACGAGGAGAGGACCGGGAAGTGTTTATGACAAGTGGAACATATCCGTGGTCATTTGTGACACAGATATACACATCCTGCTGGAAGAATATCAGCCCTATTATTTGTTAAAAAAAATGCTACCAACCATGCATTTCTGTAACCAAACGAACAATAACTGTAAAAATTGGATTTCAAAATATTGGATTTCCATCTCTGAGATATTTTACATGTTTTGGATAAAAGTATCTCGCAACCATACATTTCCTAAAACAGAAGAATAGCTGTGACATGAAACAATTTGAATTCCAAATATTCCAGTTCCATTTTTGTTTCATATCCAGGAAAACTCTCAGATCTATATTCTAAAAGTACCTAGCAACCATATATTATTAGACTCAGAAGACAATAGTTGTGACGTTGATCAATTGGATTAAAAAAAGAATTTTATACGTTGGTAAACATCCAGAAAGACTATCTGTCTCATTATTTGTTGAACAAGTACATATCAACCTTACATTTAGGTAACCAGAAGGATAATAGCTGTGACTTTGAATAGCTGTCTTTACAAAAAATGAATTTCAACTTTGGTAATCACCCTGAAAGACTCTCAACCCTTCCATTTATTATAAAGTACATGGCAACCATCCGTTTCTGGAATTAGAAGAACAATAGCTATGACGTGGAACAATTCGATCTCAAAATATTTGATTTTCAGTTTTAATTCGTATCCAGCAAAGCTCTCAGACTTATGTTTTTGGGGAAATGTACATAGCAGCCATAAATTCTGAAACTAGACGAAAACCAGCTATGCCATGGAACAATTTGAATTCCAAATATTTGCTTTCCAGCTTTGTTTCTTATTCAAGAAAACTTTCACATCGTTTGTTTTAAAAGTACATAGCAATCATATATTTCTAGAACCAGAAGGACAATAGCTGTGACTTTGAACAATTGGATTAGAAAAATGAATTTTAATTGTAGTATACATCCTAGCAAACTACCAGTCTTATTATTTGTTATATAAGTACATAGTAAACGTACATTTCAAGAACCAGAAGAAGTAAATAAACGTAGAAAACCGACAGGTCAATCAAGAATGAACAATCCAGAGAAACTAGCAACACAGGGTATAAGACACAGAGAGTACAATCCAGAGACACTAGCAACACAGGGTACAAGACACAGAAAGTACAATCCAGAGACACTAGCAACACAGGGTATAGGACACAGAAAGTACAATCCAGAGACACTAGTAACACAGGGTATAAGACACAGAAAGTACAATCCAGAGACACTAGCAACACAGGGTATAAGACACAGAAAGTACAATCCAGAGACACTAGCAACACAGGGTATAAGACACAGAAAGTACAATCCAGAGACACTAGTAACACAGGGTATAGGACACAGAAAGTACAATCCAGAGACACTAGCAACACAGGGTATAGGACACAGAAAGTACAATCCAGAGACACTAGTAACACAGGGTATAAGACACAGAAAGTACAATCCAGAGACACTAGCAACACAGGGTATAAGACTCAGAAAGTACAATCCAGAGACACTAGCAACACAGGGTATAAGACACAGAAAGTACAATCCAGAGACACTAGCAACACAGGGTATAAGACACAGAAAGTACAATCCAGAGACACTAGCAACACAGAGTATAAAACACAGAAAGTACAATCCAGAGACACTAGCAACACAGGGTATAAGACACAGAAAGTACAATCCAGAGATACTAGCAACACAGAGTATAAAACACAGAAAGTAAAATCCAGAGACACTAGCAACACAGAGTATAAAACACAGAAAGTACAATCCAGAGACACTAGCAACACAGGGTATAAGACACAGAAAGTACAATCCAGAGACACTAGTAACACAGGGCATAAGACACAGAAAGTACAATCCAGAGACACTAGTAACACAGGGTATAAGACACAGAAAGTACAATCCAGAGACACTAGCAACACAGGGTATAAGACACAGAAAGTACAATCCAGAGACACTAGCAACACAGGGTATAAGACACAGAAAGCACAATCCAGAGATACTAGCAACACAGAGTATAAAACACAGAAAGTACAATCCAGAGACACTAGCAACACAGAGTATAAAACACAGAAAGTACAATCCAGAGACACTAGCAACACAGGGTATAAGACACAGAAAGTACAATCCAGAGACACTAGCAACACAGAGTATAAAACACAGAAAGTACAATCCAGAGACACTAACAACACAGGGTATAAGACACAGAAAGTACAATCCAGAGACACTAGCAACACAGAGTATAAGACACAGAAAGTACAATCCAGAGACACTAGCAACACAGGGTATAAGACACAGAAAGTACAATCCAGAGACACTAGCAACACAGGGTATAAGACACAGAAAGTACAATCCAGAGACACTAGCAACACAGGGTATAAGACACAGAAAGTACAATCCAGAGACACTAGCAACACAGGGTATAGGACACAGAAAGTACAATCCAGAGATACTAGCAACACAGAGTATAAAACACAGAAAGTACAATCCAGAGACACTAGCAACACAGGGTATAACACACAGAAAGTACAATCCAGAGACACTAGCAACACAGGGTATAAGACACAGAAAGTACAATCCAGAGACACTAGCAACACAGAGTATAAAACACAGAAAGTACAATCCAGAGACACTAGCAACACAGGGTATAAGACACAGAAAGTACAATCCAGAGACACTAGCAACACAGGGTATAAGACACAGAAAGTACAATCCAGAGACACTAGCAACACAGGGTATAAGACACAGAAAGTACAATCCAGAGACACTAGCAACACAGGGTATAAGACACAGAAAGTACAATCCAGAGACACTAGCAACACAGGGTATAAGACACAGAAAGTACAATCCAGAGACACTAGCAACACAGGGTATAAGACACAGAAAGTACAATCCAGAGACACTAGCAACACAGGGTATAGGACACAGAAAGTACAATCCAGAGACACTAGCAACACAGGGTATAAGACACAGAAAGTACAATCCAGAGACACTAGCAACACAGGGTATAAGACACAGAAAGTACAATCCAGAGACACTAGCAACACAGGGTATAAGACACAGAAAGTACAATCCAGAGACACTAGCAACACAAGGTATAAGACACAGAAAGTACAATCCAGAGACACTAGCAACACAGGGTATAAGACACAGAAAGTACAATCCAGAGACACTAGCAACACAGGGCATAAGACACAGAAAGTACAATCCAGAGACACTAGCAACACAGGGTATAAGACACAGAAAGTACAATCCAGAGACACTAGCAACACAGGGTATAAGACACAGAAAGTAAAATCCAGAGACACTAGCAACACAGGGTATAAGACACAGAAAGTACAATCCAGAGACACTAGCAACACAGGGTATAAGACACAGAAAGTACAATCCAGAGACACTAGCAACACAGGGTATAGGACACAGAAAGTACAATCCAGAGATACTAGCAACACAGGGTATAAGACACAGAAAGTACAATCCAGAGACACTAGCAACACAGGGTATAAGACACAGAAAGTATAATCCAGAGACACTAGCAACACAGGGAATAGGACACAGAAAGTACAATCCAGAGACACTAGCAACACAGGGTATAAGACACAGAAAGTACAATCCAGAGACACTAGCAACACAGGGTATAAGACACAGAAAGTACAATCCAGAGACACTAGCAACACAGGGTATAAGACACAGAAAGTACAATCCAGAGACACTAGCAACACAGGGTATAAGACACAGAAAGTACAATCCAGAGACACTAGCAACACAGGGTACAAGACACAGAAAGTACAATCCAGAGACACTAGCAACACAGGGTATAGGACACAGAAAGTACAATCCAGAGACACTAGCAACACAGGGTACAAGACACAGAAAGTACAATCCAGAGACACTAGCAACACAGGGTATAAGACACAGAAAGTACAATCCAGAGACACTAGCAACACAGGGTATAAGACACAGAAAGTAAAATCCAGAGACACTAGCAACACAGGGTATAAGACACAGAAAGTACAATCCAGAGACACTAGCAACACAGAGTATAAGACACAGAAAGTACAATCCAGAGACACTAGCAACACAGGGTATAAGACACAGAAAGTACAATCCAGAGACACTAGCAACACAGGGTACAAGACACAGAAAGTACAATCCAGAGACACTAGCAACACAGGGTATAAGACACAGAAAGTACAATCCAGAGACACTAGCAACAGAGGGCATAAGACACAGAAAGTACAATCCAGAGATACTAGCAACACAGGGTATAAGACACAGAAAGTACAATCCAGAGATACTAGCAACACAGGGTATAAGACACAGAAAGTACAATCCAGAGATACTAGCAACACAGGGTATAAGACACAGAAAGTACAATCCAGAGACACTAGCAACACAGGGTATAAGACACAGAAAGTACAATCCAGAGACACTAGTAACACAGGGTATAAGACACAGAAAGAAGACAAAATAGACAACACAGTAAACAAAAAAGATGAGCAACAAGGACTCCCGTCGTGTTACTATCAACAAGGACTCCCGTCGTGTTACTTACTAGTCAAGTCCGGAAAAGTCTTATCGGTGATAAGAATGTCTGGAACGCATCGATTTCTGGAACCAAAAGAAAAAGAGCTGTAACGATTATATTTTTAAAAAGAAGACAACTGGGTATATTTATCTACGATGCCTTCTATGATTTTATATTACAAAAATAATCAGTTGGATGGATTATTGTTATGGTGTTAAACGCCACTTTCAACGATATTTCAGCTATATCGTGGCGGTCAGTTTTATTGGTGGAGGAAACCTGAGTACTCCTGAGAAAACCACCGCCCTGGGGCAAGGCACTGACAAACTCTATAATAAATGCTTCTTGTATACTAAAACCCCTGTTACACGGTAAAGCAAGTATCATGATACTTGTATCATAAACCAAAAAATACAGTGTAAACAGTGCTATTACTCTGTATCATGCAACTTTTAGAAGTTGCATGATACACACTTTGGGATAGAACATGTTCTATTCTGTACAGCAAGGATCACGATACATTTTATCTCTGACCAATCAGATATCTTGGTTTGAGGTCAGGAGGTTACAACATCATCAACAAATAAAAGCACATGGTCAGCACATGGTAAATAAAACATGACTGGAAAGAGGAAAAAAGTAGTGATGTTATTTGGTCAAAGGAACAGATGGAGAGTCTCCTCAATTTGTATGACAATGTCTTCATTGTCAGGATTCTCCATTTTGGCGGGAACAATTTGTAAACAAACTCTGCATGAAACATGCTACTTGATTTAGTGTGTCAACTGACAAGGATCATGATACAAAAAGTTGCATGATACAAGTATCGCGATACTTGCTTTACCGTGTAACAGGGCCTTAAGCGTTCCTCTACCAGTGACATCTTGTAGAAAGATGTACCGGTGTCGCATCAAACTTTTGTATTGGAGGTAGCAGTTTTTGAAATAAATAAAATAGGTACTCTATTTTAACCTGTAAGTTATTGTTTTATCTACCTGTAAAATATTGAATGGTAAACTATTTAATGGTTTTTATGTTAATAAAAGAAACATCAATTTATATTGGTAAATTGTTGTTCGAGAAACTTGCAATGAAATGTACAAATATATATATTGATGTATATTTCTATGTCAATGTTACATGTTTGCATTGTCTGGTAAAATTAATGACAGGAGGTTAGAAGTAGCATTACCTAATACCTTAACGTGCCTGTGACAATAGGTACAATCTGTGTTTGATGTTCGGAGTGAATATATGTAAAAATTGCATTAATATGACAATATATAAAATCGATAATAATAATCCGTTACATTAGACAGTTATATCTGGATTGTAAAATTTTACAAAAGGAATCCTTTTAAATACACAAAGGGATTTTAAGTGGACTGTTGAGTTGCTGTCGTCTGTGAAGGAACGAAATTTTCTTATTTATCAAAAGCGTACAGTCGTGATTTTGAAGAAAAGAAACAAGTAAATGTTTTAATTGAGAGGGAAAAAAATCAGTATAGGATTTAGGATTATGGAGGATAGTCTGATCAAATTGCAGGATTGTTAAAGTAATTCTGTTTTAAATATTTATGTATAGTGTGTTTCTAACTGTGATTTAAGACGCTTTCTTAAGCGATCTTTAATTTCTGTACTACAACTCACTCAATACGATATGCTTAATTTACATTTTTAACAATTTTCGATATGTTTTCTTTTCGATTTTAAATGTATGAAGTATGAATCAAAAGGCAATTTAAATTCTAGAGATTTAGAAGTAATAACACCAAGATACTTATACCCGTTCAGTTCGATTTCTGTTAGTGACTTGTATCGGACTCAAAACTACCAAAATGCCACCTTTGGGAGAAAAAATGTGGATTACAAATTATATGGATAATTACAATAAAACGAAGAAGACACCACTTAAATTCAGTGGCACATCAAGATATAACACGTCTTCAAAGAGAAATGCACCACAAAGAACGGTAAGGAATGTTCACCAATATAATATTTTAAGCCTCTTAATAGTTTAATCAGATTGGAATCGATGTAACGTGTTATCAAATATTTCTGTTTAAATGTAATTAAAAGAAAATAATTACTTGTAAGATAAACTATCCTTTTATCTGTTTTCTTTATGTATTTATAATGTTTTGGAGTGTTTTGTATTATGTTTGTCAATAGCTGGGGTGAAAAGAGGAGGCTATTAAACAAAATGTTATTGTGGTCCTGTAGCAATCTATCAAAATAATAATAAAAAAAATGAATAGGCAGTGTAACAAATATCAACTAACACCAGACCAATCCCAAAAACTCCGGGGATATAGGGTTAGCTTCTCCTGCTTCTGAATTGGTATGTCTCATATATTGTTTCCCCAATCCAAAGAACAGTTTACATCATAACAAATAACAGATTACGACGGGACAAAAGAACAGTCTACATCATAACAAATTACAGGTTACGACATTACAAAAGAACAGTTTGCGACATTCGGTATTCAATGTAAAAAAATACTCAATTATAAACTCGGGATATACATGCAACAATCAAAATTGGCAAAAAACAAAATGATGGCTCAGAGATCTTTAAAATATATCTCAGTTTAAAATATATGTTCTCAGAATTGTAAAACCTTATTCAATCATGTGTACCAAAACCAGGTCACCAAAAGATCATGTCTGAAAACGACGCCGGTGAATTTGGCAAAGTGCATGTTCCCCTTATAATAAATGTCTAAGTCGTGTCTATTGATATATTTAGATGAACAGGTCAAACAAGTTTAGATATCCACCCCCTAATACTGATAATGTGTTGTTTGTGTCTGTTTATTATACTGTTCACTGGTGTGGTAGACGTTTTTGATAACATTAATAGCCCCAATATACTGTAGTAATGTAATTTTTGTATTTTATGATATAAAAATCGAATTTAAAAAACCTTCATCAAGAAGGATATTGACTTATAATGTAAGTCGAAATAATCTATAAGAGATGGCATGCTTAACTTGATAAAGACTTTTTAGTGAAAACTCCAACCAATAAAATACACATAAAGAGAATATTGTTCGTGTACGTCAATGTCATTCCATTTAATTTTCAGATAACACATTTTTAATAATAAAATGAAAGACGGTCGATTATTCTTTTATGCTTGAAAGATTTAAATATGAAATGAAAATCCAAAAATGTTTAAACACAATAACTCAATCATATAGCATGGAACCTTCAAACTGTATATTATGAGTAATAAAATACCACACCTTCGGAACAGTTATAATTAAATACCACACCGTCGGAACAGTTAAATACCACACCTTCAGAATAGTTCCAAATACAATTTTTAAATCGTAGAAACAGAACCAAAATCGATACCGCTATAACACATATTCGTGATAACCGCTCACTTTCCTGGCTAAGTGCTTGCACTTCAATAAACAAGCGGCGGGGTTAAACTAGATTTGTGGGCTCAAAATTGCCGTCGTGTTGAAGTGAAATGATTCGGTCAGTTACGATTTCAAATTAAACCTTTGTATAAGGTAGCGATACTGTACTAAGAGGGTAAATGTAATGGCTTTTTACCAACATTTCAAATATCTCGTGTTGCCCAGTATATGAGTTAATAAATTATAGTGGAAACTGGAATACTCAAAGAATCCAAATGATAGTGTTGAATTGAGCAAATCTCAATACAGGCCGGGAGTGATTAACGTTAATCAAACTATCATATGAAGTCTGCAACGGATGATGCTTTGAAACACCTACCCGTCTCATTACCTTATATGCCACATTTTAACGAAAACACGGTTTTTCTTTATTTTAACCGATACTGTAGTTTAATTGCCATCGACAAATCAAAGACAATCGCATTTGCTTTCACAGCTTCATGTCAATTTAATTAGTTGTCAATGAGAAAAACAAAATAATTTAGCAAGAATTCCAGACCGAATGCTATGAATATGACCAACACAACATTATGAACCACCTCATGCTATTTTATGCCCTTTGGTTTTCTTGGTACCAAAACTTATTTGTCTTTCAAATCTTTTGACGTAGAGCGTACCGAATGATGGTTATTCCAGAAACTCATGGTGCGTACTAATCTTGATATCTACGTTTTAATGAAGCCTGTAAGAATATATGTGGTCAAATGTTGAATCTAGACATCTATGGTCAAATGATACACTCTAGACATCTAGGGTCAAATGATACACTCTAGACATCTAGGGTCAAATGATACACTCTAGACCCCCAGGGTCATATGATACAGTCTAGACATCTAGGGTCAAATGATATACTCTCGACATCTAGGGTCAAATGATATACTCTAGACATCTAGTGTCAAATAATACACTCTCGATATCTAGGGTCAAATGATATACTCTCGACATCTAGGGTCAAATGATACACTCTGGATATCTAGTGTCAAATGATACATTCTAAACATCTATGGTCAAATGATATACTCTAGACATCTAGTGTCAAATGATACACTCTCGACATCTAGTGTCAAATGATACACTCTCGACATCTAGTGTCAAATGATACACTCTCGACATCTAGTGTCAAATGATACACTCTGGATATCTAGTGTCAAATGATACATTCTAAACATCTATGGTCAAATGATATACTCTAGACATCTAGGGTCAAATTATACATTACAGACATCTAGGGTCAAATGATACACTCTCGACATCTAGTGTCAAATGTTACACTCTCGACATCTAGTGTCAAATGATACACTCTCCACATCTAGTGTCAAATAATACACTCTGGACATCTAGTGTCAAATGATATACTCTCGACATCTAGTGTCAAATGATATACTCTCGACATCTATTGTCAAATGATATACTCTGGACATCTAGTGTCAAGTGATACACTCTGGGTATCTAGTGTCAAATGATATACTCTCGACATCTAGTGTCAAATGATATACTCTCGACATCTAGTGTTAAATGATACATTATAGACATCTAGGGTCAAATGATACGATCTGGACATCTAGTGTCAAATGATACATTATAGACATCTAGTGTCAAATGATACATTATAAACATCTAGGGTCAACTGATACATTATAGACATCTAGGGTCAAATGATACATTATAGACATCTAGTGTCAAATGATACACTCTCGGCATCTAATGTAAAATGATACATTACAGACATCTAGGATCAAATGATACATTATAGACATCTAGGGTCAAATGATACATTATAGACATCTAGTGTCAAATGATACACTCTGGACATCTAGTGTCAAATGATATACTCTGGACATCTAGTGTCACATGATACACTCTGGACATCTAGTGTCAAATGATACACTCTGGACATCTAGTGTCAAATGATATACTCTCGACATCTAGTGTCAAATGATACATTATAGACATCTAGGGTCAAATGATACATTATAGACATCTAGTGTCAAATGATACACTCTCGGCATCTAATGTAAAATGATACATTACAGACATCTAGGATCAAATGATACATTATAGACATCTAGTGTCAAATGATACACTCTGGACATCTAGTGTCAAATGATATACTCTGGACATCTAGTGTCACATGATACACTCTGGACATCTAGTGTCAAATGATACACTCTGGACATCTAGTGTCAAATGATATACTCTCGACATCTAGTGTCAAATGATACATTATAGACATCTAGTGTCAAATGATACACTTTGGACATCTAGTGTCAAATGATTCACTCTCGACATCTAGTGTCAAATGATACATTATATACATCTAGGGTCAAATGATACATTATAGACATCTATGGTCAACTGATACATTATAGACATCTAGGGTCAAATGATACGATCTGGACATCCAGTGTCAAATGATACATTATAGACATCTAGGGTCAAATGATACGCTCTGGACATCTAGGGTCAAATGATACATTCTAGATATCTAAGGTCAAATGATACACTCTAGACATCTATGGTCAAATGATATACTCTAGACATCTAGTGTCAAATGATACACTCTGGACAGCTAGGGTCAAATGATACATTATAGACATCTAGTGTCAAATGATACACTCTGGACATCTAGTGTCAAATGATACAGTATAAACATCTAGTGTCAAATGATACATTATAGACATCTAGGGTCAAATGATACACTCTGGACATCTAGTGTCAAATGATACACTCTGGACATCTAGTGTCAAATGATACACTCTGGACATCTAGTGTCAAATGATACATTAAAGACATATAGTGTCAAATGATATATTATAGACATCTAGGGTCAAATGATACACTCTGGACATCTACTTTCAAATGATACATTATAGACATCTAGTGTCAAATGATACATTATAGACATCTAGGGTCAAATGATACATTATAGACATCTAGGGTCAAATGTTACACTCTTAACGTCTGTGGAAAAATACTGTAGACCTGTAGATTTTCGCGTAAAAACGATGTTCGATTCGTCTTGACTCCCATTTGTTTTGTAGGTGTTTTTGATTCATTTATGTTATTTGGTTTTATTTACGTATACTGGTGTCCAGCACGATTTCCATATCAGATTATGTTTGCGTCACTTAACAGTAACACGACGGGTGTCAGATGTGGAGCAGGAACTGCTCACCCTTCAGGAACATCTGAGTTCATACCCGGTTCTTAATGGGGTTCGTGTTGCTCGATCTTTGGTTTTTGTGTAATGTATTGAAGATCGTTGTTTGTCCTTTTTCTTTTGACCATTGTGTTATTTCTTCTTCTTAGATTTACGGCTTCTGATTATCCTTTGATATCTTCAAACTTTTCTTATAGCTTAATTACATCAATTTGGTTTCACGTCAAAAGAGCAATCATAAGGATTTTTTCATTCTGCTTTACAACTAGCCACTTTATTGAATTTGATTTCTCTCCAAAAAAGTTGAAATATATACTACACAACCAGATCTAAAGCTAAAAAAAAAACCACCACAATGAGTTATGGAATTACTTTCAGAATCCAAACGAAAAACGTAAACTAATATCGAACAGCAAACTATTATGAAAACAACGTCTAAGTTTGTTTCCAAATGGAGACGTCAATGATTAAAACCCAGTCATTGAAACCTTAATCATAAGAATCATAATATCTTCTAGCTTGCAATGGTGTGTTCATAATTGTTGATCTATGTATTAAGAGATAATTTGACAATATTTCTACAGGTTTATGATGTTTTCACACGGTCGAAAAGTAATAAAAAAAAATTGCAATAATTTATAAATTATTTTGCTTTATTACTTCAGTTGACAACTTAGCACAAAATTTCAAATCTTTGAGACAATGGCTCTAATTGGATCCGTCATTAGAATATGTTGGACAATTTTGAATTTATTTTAATCACGAACAAAATCAAATAAGACGTCAAGAATTTAATGTGCCTGTACCGAGTCTTGAATTATTCCCTATAAATTAATTCAAATGGTAATAAAGCGTGTAATTTAAAGTCAATTTCATGTTTGTATTTCAAAATTTAATTTCTTTTTAATTCAATTAATTTCGTTGAAACGGAATGGAATTATAAATATACGAGGGATATAATTGAATGTTTTTAAACTATAAATATTTGTCTTATTTAACTGACGAGTAAACAAATATTAAATGGAAAGTGAACCAGGTCAACTATTGTGTACAACAGTGTAAGTTTCACAAACTTTCATTGTAACTAAGGAAAGAAAAAGACAGACTTATTATATTTTATTGTACATGGAATCTGTTAATGACTGTTGCAAGGTTGAATTGTATATTCCCTGAAAATGTAACAACGCTGATGTACACTTTAGATGCAAAAATCTAACATTTTTACTGGAACGTTTAATTGGAAAAGGAATGTCACCGGAAGAGATTTACATTTCTGATCATGCGGTTTTAGTAAATATGCCTAATAAAATTATATATTTAACAAGGGCTCATTCTTCTTAATGTAAAAGTATTAAAAGAAAGAACGAAAATGCCAATATATAAATCTTTAAATTATAGTATGACTCAATACAGATACTATGGATATGACGACAATAGTATATGTTGAGAAGAACGCAATTCTCAGTCAGACTAAAACACTATATAATATATTATCCCTAGATATAAGTTCAATAAATTAAACCAATTTTTCCTTTTTGTCCCAGCCAACTGATAAAGCATCAAACAAGGGCTTGGGTTTATGGTGTTTAACGCCACTTTCAACAATATTTAAGTTATATCCTAGAGGTCAGTTTTATGGGTGGAGGAAACCGGAGCACCCGGAGAAAACCACCGACCTGTCGCAAGTCACTGACAAACTTTATCACATAGTGTTGTATCGAGTACACCTCACCTGAGCGGGATTCGAACTCACAACATTAGTGGTGATAGGCACTGATTGCACATGTAGTTGGAAAGCCAACTACCATACGATCACGACTATAAAGGCCATCAAGCAAGGTTATTGTTGTCTGATATAAGGATGTATATCGGCATCCACATGTGTACTCATGTGGAAAAAGTATCCCGTCATACCCAATGCTTCCTTTGTTTCAATAATACTATATCCATTACTTAATCCCGCCTTCTATATGTGACAGAAGTATAATTGTTGCGACGATTGGTTATATTAACGATCATTACTGTTCAACTTTATATTTTCAATACAGGAAACTTAGTCTCAAACACGAAACTTAGTCTCAAACACGAAACTTAGTCTCAAACACGAAAGGTAAAGTTGAAAAGCAAAGGAACTAAATATTTATTGCTTTTCTTTATCTCATAATTACAATCAACCAATCAATGTTTGGTCTCTTGGACCATAGCCACAACATTACTGTAATGATACAATGTCTACATAAATAAATACAAGGATAGACAATGCAATGGCAAAAATAAAAACAATGATCTAAAAAATACTACATAGAAACTAAAGATTAAGCGACATGAAGCCCCACAAAAACTGGGATGAACTCAGATGAACCAGAAGGATAAGTAGTTCCTGTTTCACTAGCAACACCCGTCGTGTTACGGTCAAACGACATGAACATCATCTGACATGAAAATCGTGCTGGACATCAGTATGCATAAATAAACACAAATAACATAAATTTAGCATGAACACCCTACAAAAGAATGGGAGTGAAGAAGAACCGAATATCGTTTGTACACGGATATCGCGGTGGACATCACAACACGGAACTAAAAACGTGAAGACATGTAATTTGACAATATTAACACGAACCCTACTAAGACAAGTAAAAAACGGGGGTAAACTAAGGTGCTCCGGAAGGGTTAGCAATTCCTGGCGGACATCCCAACACGGAACTGAAATTACAAAGACGTGTAATTGAACATGAGCAACATTAATTAATGTTTCACTATTCTTTACTAGATTTTGTCAGACATAATTCTTTTGCATTTCAAGACATAAATTCTAGTTAAATGCCTTCTGTCAGTTCACCATTTCCGCCTAATATTAAAAACAAATACAATAACCCATCTAATAAAACACATCTACGCTCTTATTTACTTGACTCCTTCATCATAGTATGATAAAAATACACTAACGTTTTGTTTCATTCTTTCTTCTAGACATATTCAGCAAGACCAAAAACTGCATCAGTGTCACGTGGCTCAGCTAGACCAAAAACACCTTCATGTAACCAGGAATCACCGGAACCGAAGACAGCTTTTTCTATTATCCATGAATCGGCTAGACCCAAAACGCCGTCTGTTATCTGTGAATCAGGAAGACCTAAAACAGCCTCTGCTCTCCATGAATCAGCTAGACCTAAAACAGCTCCATCTACCCGCGAAAAGACTCAACCACTTGTATCATTTGAAGAATTTAATAAACAATTTTGTAACCTGAAAGTGCAATTCGATAGCCATGGTTACGTAATTCCTCAAAAATATTTTCCTCCTGAAATGGACATGGCAGTGCAAGGAAAACAAATACCATTGTCCGAAAGTAAGTAATCGTAAGATGAATGTACAATAACAGTGTTGGATGACAGATAAATAAAATATCACAATCCGAATAACCAAAGCATCTCCGTAAATTAGAATATAAAAAAAGAAAAAAAAAGTACAAAAGAAGGTTTCGAAAGGGTACACAACTCGTGTTTCATGCATGAAACACATCGTGCCACGTGTAATCCCCATATGACAGGAGTTAAGGATATTAATACTTTAAAATGGACATTTTCTGTCGATTTCTATCATTTTAAATAAAATGACCGTAATATGAAACGGAAGTGTGTATGCCTGTTGTGTCCATAATTTAATATTCAACGCACAAAGCAAAAATGTAAGAATGCTTTTATTATGTGAACAAACAATTTTAAAAAGTCATATGAAATGCTAAAAAGTGACAATTAACACACCCGTAGACATGATTTAATTACGTAGAGATCTAAATTGTGGAGCATCCAAATTGAAGTTATGAAACACTGACTATAATAACGTAGCACAAAAATGTCTAAGTATAAGAATGTTGACCTTAGCAGATTTAAGCTATCATGTTTAGATCCCTTGGTTTTCTAGCTCACAACGACTTTAATTATATGGCTTTTAAATATCTTGGCTGTGAGCACCTGATGAATGCTATTGGCTTGGCTTTGAGCGAACCTGATGAATGCTATTCTTGGCTTTGAGCGTACCTGATGAATGCTATTCTTGGTTTTGAGCGTACCTGATGAATGCTATTCTTGGCTTTGAGCGTACCTGATGAATGCTATTCTTGGCTTTGAGCGTACGTGATGAATGCTATTCCATTTGATATCTGCGTCTGTATTTCAACAAAGATTATCTATACTGTATGGGTAGCATTCATTGCTGGTTATGGTAGATTTGACTGCACGTGTTCACAAATATTTAAGCGCTTTGGTTCCATTAAAGTTTCCACATAGGTACTACTTTGAAGTTTCAAAGTATTGAATGTAATATCTGGCTCCGCTATCTTAACTAGAACAAAGGTAAAGAAATATATAATCGATATAGAAAATCTTTACAAAATCCCGAAAAGTCCGACCTAAGTTGGAGTCGGGATTCCGCAATTTTACAAACGGGTTAAATCCGTAGCGCTATTGTCACAAATAAATAATGCTATAAGAGCTACGGTTCCGCAACTACTTACATTGTGTATCGGGTACACATTGAAACAGACACACAAGTGGACGGATGTCGAATTTTCAAACCTCAGTGAGGTTTGTTCTGTCCAACTTCATGCTTTTTTTTCTGACCATTGTATTGTCTGATGTTCGTCAATTAACGGCTTTTGATTACTCCATTGGTAGCTTCAAACTTGTCATAGTGTATAAAAACTGTATATAAGAGCTGGTTACGTAGGTAGAACAAGAAAACGAGCTAACACCAGACCATTATATTATTTTAGGGGAAGATAAAACCCATTATATGCAACCGATCTTGAGTGCTGCTGACAGTCTTCCTAAGCCTGAAAAGGCCGAAGGAGAAGAGGAAAAGAGTAATGAAGAAGAGAAAAATGAAGTTACAGATAGCAATGACAAATCAAGTATGTATTTCCCAGTAGTTAATTTCCCACACATACCAATACTTTATTGTAGATACTATATAGATAATAGTGATAAACATTATTTTTAATTCGTCACTTATTGTCTTCAACTTGCATTTGGTAAGTAAAATATTGGCGAAGTTATTAAAGTTGTATGTACTCTTACGACATACTCTTAACTGACTTTACCATCACTTCAAGGTCAATCGTCCTGAACACTTACGTAATCCATGTTTGTATACAATTAATAAACAGAGCAATAAACAATTATTTTACAAGGTCTAGAGACAAAACAAAGTAACACAACCTGCGATTACAAGATTTAACTATGCAATTGTATAAACCTTGTAATACATCTAGACTAGTGATATGTTCCGATGAACGACTAATACATCCAGACTAGTGATATGTTCGGATGAATGACTACTTTAAGAACAGCTGGTTAAAAGGACATACTGGGTACAATTTTTCTGTTATCTTTCGTAAGGTACTGGGTAAACACGTCTTTTCTAAAGGGAAAATCTAGAGCTTATGGACTAACAAAATTAATAAGGTAAGAAAAATTGCATTATAGCAGTGTTTTGTAGGGATATGTTTCTATTGTGTAATATTTGCTAGAGAACTAAGCTGGATATTATACTTTCAAAGAGTGATACTAAGTAGCACATGGGTAGAATAGACCTTTATCATACTTCAATAACAAAGACAAGAATATCAGTATATACAGTCATTTTCATTAGGTATGTTTTCATCTTCACAGGTACAACTTAAAATATGTCGTTTTGTCAAAATTGAAAATAGTTTTATTTTTTATTTAAATGGATATAAATTTGTAATTCTGATTTCTACTATATAACATTATTATCTATTAACATTCTATATAACAAAATGTACATATGTTTGTTGTAACAAATTAATTGAATCAAAAAGGTGAAACAATGCGTTCATGCAAGTGGTTTCCACGTGTGACTAAATTTCCAACCCGCACCTATAGCTGGATTATCAGGATTGTTGTAAGTAACGCTTTTTATAAAATTCTAGTCTTGAACTTTATGTATAGTATATACATTCTTCGTGACATAGAAGTTGTCATATATGTCATCATAATGTTAATTTTATGAAAGAGAGTCGATGGCTTCGATCATCATTTAAATATTAGATATTACAGAAGGTCATCGGAAGACAATTGTCAACCTTGAACCAAAATCTAATTGCCAATATCATCTTTCGTCATCTGTACGCAAGGGAGTGCATACTATTCAACAAGGTGTTGATATCTTACGAATATAAAGATTGCTAAACTGTTAAAAACCGCATATTGACTGGTTGCATGTTTTGTTGTTGTTGATAATTTGCAGTTGCAAAGTTTATTTAATGAATCATTCGCACACAAATTTATAGATTGTCTTCATGCGTTTTATAAAAATAAATGCTAAATAATAGACATCTAAAAATTTATATATATAAAAAAAAGTGAACACTCTGTATGTACAAAATCGTCAACCAAACGCTGTACCTTTGTTTCACACCAATAAAATGACAGGTGAATAAAACTGCTATTCGTATATCAGTTCCTAATAGAAAGTTAACAGTAACAATGTACACCATATTCAAACATGAAATTATTTAAATTGATACTGAATAACTATCTCTTTTCCACTAAAACGAAATTTAAAACGAATGAAAATGGTAAAACATTGGTTACATTCAAATCAGAGTTACTCCCCCTAGTCCTGTGTTGTTTCATAGAATTATGTTTTACTTATGATAGAATCAGCTTTTTGTAATAAAATAAGCTGAACATCCACATTTTAGTTTAACTTTTAGCTTTATTCCGTGATTGACCTTTTTTCTCCAGCCTTTTGTTTACTCGCTCCCAAAGTCTTCTAAATTATTTGGCTTTCTAATTATTTGACTGTTCCGACAATGTGGTCTTTCTTGTTTTCCATTATATTTTTGTTTATAAATGTACCTGATCAGAGTAATACCAGCGTCGTGCGCTTTTAATTATATTTCTACGTTTTTCATTATTGATATCGTCGCATATATTCTAGGTCTTTATAATTTATAAATCATCATATCGGACGGATATTAATGAGATGTGGAAGTTAGTTATTCTTAAAAGTAATTTATCATGACATTCAATTTAAATGAATTCAATTTCATAATTTTGAAAACATCAAAGTATTTCTCTTTTTTGTCGGTATTTCACATTTCTCTTTACAACAGTCCCAATTTTATTTACTATTTTTGAAACTTGTTATTCACTTCTATATCTATATTAGAAAACTTTAAAGTAAGATACGTTATTCAGTCCCCGGTGTCTAGATCTTGTATTATGAACGAGTATGCCATTTTTATGGTAAAGATATACATATGATCTGGTACTAGTTAGCATGTTCTGTATTTATCAATGACGATGAATGCATATTCAACAAAATATATTTTGAAGCTTACACTAATGACTTGTTCACTATTACAATAGAAATATTTGATATTGTTTGTGGCGCATCGTTTGTACGGGGTAATGAATGAGTAAGTAATTGTTTAACGCCAAGTGATTAAGTGTTCCACTATATCATGGCGAGAACAGTTTATATTTAGATGCGATATTGTTCTAGACTAACACGCTTTTTTTATATTTATAGTATTTTTAATGTGCTAGCACACTGATACAACAGTCCTAGAATAAACTTGTCGTCCCACTCGGACGCATTATCCTGACCCCGAGCCAACCAGTCTTTGTGCATATTCCTTAAGACTTCGTGTTAACCGGTGAAACAGCAAATATCATTTGTTGAGTCTTAGTTTGAGCCTATTCCGACTCGAAATCCGCGGTCTACTGCACACGAGGCGAGTAAGCTGACCCATATCCAGAAATTGAGGGTACTTTCCTCATAAATATTCATCATATTTAAATTCGATTTTGATCACGTGACTGCAGTTT
This sequence comes from Bathymodiolus septemdierum, assembly GCA_963383655.1. NCBI lineage: Eukaryota > Metazoa > Mollusca > Bivalvia > Mytilida > Modiolidae > Bathymodiolus > Bathymodiolus septemdierum. Next base: position 43,972,958 of record OY726520.1, read on the forward strand.
CAAGCTTGATGGATCGTTTATTAGATTTGTCAAAAAATAGCCTATAGTACGGAAATTCAATGTGTCCGTCAATGATTCGAAAATTAAAAGTTATTGTTTATTTCCGCAAAGTTTTTCTTCTGTCAAAATTCAAATATTTTTGTTTTGTAACGATTTTAGACATGTCTTTGATATCGCGATCATGCAAAAATGATCATATTATATTTAATGTGGGAACCCTGAGTTTAGAAGCTAGAAATATAAGGTTAGTTAATATAATTACATATATTATTGAGGAATCTAAATTAATTTCAGAAAATATGTCGCCAAATGTCATTCATTGTTAAATTTTGTGTCACACGCCACCAGTTTCATGTATTTCAGACATTTTTACATAGACTCTTAAGGCCAATAAAAGGTTCGTCGCCTCGGATTTTTATTTAGTCCAGGAACCTCGAATATTTAATTGTTTTCATTAATTTGTATTTCATTTAATTCAGCTTGATTCAATGTATCATTTTCAAGTTCAGAAAATGACACACATGCAATTATGAATGATATCGTCTATATAGATCATATGAAAATTGCAGACGTCCCGGCGTCTCCATCTTAGATATGCAAATGAGCAAAGTACCCATCACTTCTGGCTATGCATTACACGACAGATGCCGGCACGAAATTGTGTTGTGTGACACAGGACAGCTATGTTTTTGGTGAACATCTACGAATCTCCACCAAAACTACTTGTTGGCAGTAGCACTGACACCATTTTGACCTTTATTACATGAAAGCGATTTCTTTGAATAACGCTACCACCTTCTGAACATACATTAAATTAAACGAATGCAAAAACCGATGTCAGAATCATGTGCACAGTAAAGTTATACAGTAATAGAAATCATGTATAATTATAGTCTAATAATAATCAGGGGCGGATCCAGGATTTGTGGTCAGGGGGGGGGGGGGGGGGGGGGGCGTGAGTAGGCGAGGGGTCTGGGGATCGCTTAAGGTTCCCAGCAGGTCCAAGGCAGAGCCCTGGTAGGGGGCCAGGGAGGCTAAGCCTCCCCGGAAGCTCTGGGGTTTGAGGAATTGCAGACATTTATTTGAACGACAATTTTGAACCAACCACACTATTTTTATCAGACCAACAAAACTTGACTTTGAGTCTTAATTTTGTCGGATAATTGTTAACAGTATGTTTTTGTCAGATTATAAGAACCTAAAGTAAAACTTTTTTTGAACAACCGTGATGCGAATTGTTCAACTCATGACTGATCGATCACGATATTTTAACCCTTCAAAGAACTATTGGTTTAGTTTTAACGCATTTCTCATTTCACTAATTGGTCTGTACTTTTGGTGCTTGTCCTTTCGGGTGGTTCTAGTTAATACTGCCCGTCCGGGTGGAGCTTTTCTTTTCGTCGTTTGAAAACTCATTGAAAACGAATGATTCGACCGTTCTTGTTTATAGACAAACAAAAGCGGAAATTGTCTAAATACATAAACTTGTTGTTGATTTCTGATAAGCTAACGTAACTAAATTAAATGATCAGAATCGTTTCATGGAGCATTAATGTTAACATATTAGCCTTTGTTTGTCTATAAACAAGAACGAATCATACGTTTTCAATGAATGAGCCACACTGAACGGCGAAACGAAAAGCTTCATCCGGACGGACAGTATACTGATCATTTATCAATGGATAGAGTTTTTTGGAATGATATCACAAATTTACTCCTAATATCATTACTATTCATTTTGACTTACAGGTCACGAGCTAACCATTCATGAAAAAGTTGTTTGTTGAACTGCTTAATTAACGTTGTATAACATATGCTTTGCGAATTTGGGGGGGTTGGGGGAGGGGGAGGGGGGGGGGGGGGGGCGCACGCTCCGCACGCCCCCTCTAAATCTGCCTCTGAATATAGCATTACAGTTTATGATAATCCGGTCAACATGTGCTATAGTAACTAAGTTGATATATACCATGTGTTGCAATTTTCTATATAAATATTATAAAAGGGGTAAATATCATACCCACGTGTTTCATAATGAATATTAATATAAATTGTTATGGGATTTAAATAATTATAAGGCGATTATATTTCTTTCATTTGGCAATAAACATGGTGTTATACCTACTAAATAAAATTACTTTATAAGTTGATATGAATAATTATTTGATCAGATATGGAATTAAAAAACCTGCTGATCCATTGAAACTAGTCAATACGAGTCATTTGTATTTTCATATATGTAAATAAAGACTCCATTACACAAAAGAAGGAATCTCCTTATAATGTAATGCTATTTTATAAGTAGGACTATCAAAACAAAAATACACTAGAAAACTTTATATCTTAAAACTTTCATTTAATTTCAATAAAATATTTGTATTGCCTTAGCGAAAAGATCGAAAATTATTTATTTGAAAGGGCGTAAGAGGTCTTTACGGCATTGTTGACACAGTTTGACAATTTGAAAGACGGAATTATTGATAAAATACTGAGTGAAATTGTTATGGGCTATTTTAGCAACAATACAGCAGTGTCAAAAAAGAATCGCTCAGGTTTGCTTGTGTTGATAATTTGATCAAATGTAAACAAGACACCTTTAATATTAACATTGGACTAGTCAATACACTAAGTGTTACTCCATTATTAAGATTCTTGTAAATTGGGTTGGAGTGAAGTTCAGCATTAAAAACTGTTGGATTGGAGATAACATGGAACTAAGTAACGTTGTTTGCCAGCAGACGATAATATGACGTGTAGGAAATGAAACGTTTGCCTAGACTCTTAGTCTTACACAATGCATATATTCCCAGTCAACATTCCGGAGAAGTCTAACAGGAAACCTATACTAAAGCACCCGTCTCCTGTTGTATATTACCCTCATGTAGATGAGCAAAGTAAGTACAACATATCTTTTTTGTCTAATACGCTTCTTGTAGTAATTATTTTATCTACCAAATTTAGAAATCGTTATCATTGACATTGAGTAAAATAATGTATAGGGAATGAAAACGTATACGTATTATACAAAGCTACTACGAGTAATTAAATTCACATACTATTCAATTTTCGATTTCATTTCGTTAATCCAGGTTATTTAATTAATAAAGTTCACCAGATGTACATCTGTGTGCATATAACTCACATATTAGTGACCAGCCCACTCAAACTGTTGAGCAAATCATATTTCAATACCAATAATTGCATAATCACCAAAATGTACAAACCCAGCTAAGATTATCGATGCTTGAAGAGGTAATCTTCATATTTACAATAATTTCCAAATATTGTACCCAAAGAAAAAAGTAAAAATGTTACCTTGGGAGCATTTGATTGAAAGCCCCCGTGAGTATAGGCATATGAGCTTTGACCTTACAGTTAGTTAAATTAACTGTAAACCTGTGACAACACAGAAATAGGCACTTTGACAGGATTATTCTGTCGTAAACCGCAAATATCTCTGGTTCTTCAACCCCATAATCTCGTTTTTCGTCATATTTGTAAAACATATGCGCATTTGAAGGACTTATGGCGTTAGCTAAATAATTTAACACGATTCATTATGCACGTGAACATAAACAAATAACAGTATTAAGATCTAAGTTACGGCTCAGCAAATCAATATTCGATCAGACAATAACAAACATGATATGTGTTGGTAATTGTAATTAAAGTGAAGTTCTACTGTTTTATTTTCTTCACGCAGTGGCACAGTTTTTAAAATTAAAGTAACATCAAAACATTACTATTTGTAAAATTGAAATGCATAACTGTTTTCCTAAACTATTCCTTGAGACAAAAATGTGTATTACAACTCTGTGTTGATATATTTGTGCATGATTCGTCTGCGTTAATTCTGACCGAATATTTTAGGCTTTTTTTTCACTCATTATATAATTTTTCGTGTTATTTTATATCTGGAATGTCTCTGTGTTGTGCTGTCCGCTACGATTTCCGCGTACTCCCATTTCTTTTGAAGGTGGTTCTTGTTATTTGTGTTTATCACCGGCTTGAAAAGTATAACAATTTTTTATGCCCATATTCCTGGGTGTTGCTAGGTCATATTACGGGGTGTAACTAACCATTTCCGCGGGGGAATATCTACGGATAGGACCGTAAATAACGAATTTATCCCAGGTTATTGTCAAAAATAAGACATTTTGAATCCCCAGGCCACGTAAAATTTACGTTTTCTTTGTTGTTGGAAAGAATAAGTAAACAACTTATGACGTCAAAGCTCGCGACGTTGCGCGACAAAATCTAATTTAGTTAGTTCTGATTTCGGCCATATATTGAATATATACAGATTAATACATGGACATTTCCATATTGGCCTGGTTATCATCCCGAGACCCCCATATTGGCCCGAGACGGAGTCGAGGGCCAATATGGGTCGAGGGATGATAACCAGGCCAATATGGAAATGTCCATGTATTAAACTATTTATTACATACTTCCGACATCTAGAAAAGAGACACCCATATTGGCCTGAGACGAAATCGAGGCCCATATTGGCCCGGGCCAATATGGGCCTCGATATGGAAATGATCTTGTAGTAATCCAATAACAGGTTATTTTCCCGTGGTGTGAAAATATGGACAGTTTACTTCCGGTTATATTGGTCATAGGAAAATGCCTTTATTTGAACTAAGTATGTAATAAAAGGCTGTTCATTTCTAATATGACGGCCTATATATCGTCAACCAGTATATGTCGGTATATATCTACCGTTAGCACCTGCGCACTCAAATTATCGATTGGAAACAAAAAAAACATAATTTAAAAAGTTTCTGTAATGAATAAAAGTCTACAAGGCCGTTTCCGTGAGGTCATACACAACAACTACACATTATATTACTTTGTTTACATGTATACACAAATATGCGATGAAAACGCACTCATCTGGGGTTTTCCTCGACGGATGTTCCGGCCACCTCCCACGTGAAATTTTGACGACGTAAACAACCAATATTCGTATTTATCTGTGAAGGGGACTAAACGGAACAGCTGTTGTGTGGCGGATTCTTAGGTCACCTAGGGTCATAAAAATTACCGTATTTATCATATTAGAAAAGAAATAATTCATGGCAGCCGTAGATTTGTGCTCATTTTACCTTGGGTTGGGCATTTATATTCGATTAATTTTTCCCGAGCGCTGTAGGGTTTTATCACATATTTATAAGTAATATCGTCAATTTTTTCCATACGTAAACACCGGAAGCGCCACAGCGATATCAGCCCATGGGCAGATATCGGACCAAAAATCTGATAGCACGATATCAAGTCTTTCTATAAATAGATCAATGCATGACTTTTTCCATATCAGGACTGTTATCATCCCTCAACCGATATCGATCACTCATATCCATATAAGTTTGGTATCTGTGTGGGAAGTTAATTTTGTTCTTTTTAATTCAATGTTGAAATATGTGATAAATAGATTAATGCATGCCTTTTTCCATTTTAGGACTGCTATCAGCCCTCTGGCCGATATCGGTCTCTGGGGATGATAGCAGTCCTGATATGGAAAAGGGAATGCATTAATCTATAAGTACTGTTTTGCATATCACATAATGTGAGTGTCGTTTAACAGAAACACGGCGGATTCCACTAGTGGAGCAGGAATTGTTAACCCTTCCGATGAACCCGATTTCACCCCCATTATTAGTGGGGTTCGTGTTGCTCAATGTTTTTTGTAATGTTTTGTGGACCATTGTTTTTCTTGTTTTATTTCGGTCTGTCCTTCAATCTACGTCGTCTGAATACCCCTTTGATATATATTCTTATTCCAATCTGCAGATATAATTTATTAAAGAACGGTACATGTAGCAAATGGTTGATAACTGGTACATACTTAAGGTCATAATTGTCATATTTATTATTGAGACATAATGTACATGACATACGCTTTGAATACAACAGGGAGGTACCATTGTTATGCAATATGTAATCTGAAATCAGTCAATGTTAAGTAAATACCCACTAAACCACCACGTCAGATAAATATTAGCTCATTGTATAGACAACACATGCTTGGCAATATTACATACAAGAGAAGTAATTACCGAATGTTTAAAGAAACAAAATGCATTTAAGACTGAAGATTATGTCATTTACGTGTCATTAACCTGTTAATCGATCAAATACACTTTGAGAGGAAAGTGTTTTCTGATCTGATCCAATCGACATTTTTAAATAGTTTGTAAATAATGATTTGTTTAAGTACAAAGAAGCCTTGGATGTACATTTTCTGTATTATTATTATTAGGCTTGCACAAATATCTGCTTAGCTATTACTATTAACGAGGGGCCGTCGTGGTCGTGATCGTATGGTACTTAGATTTACAACTACCTATGCAATCAGTACCTATCACCACCCACTAATGCTACGAGTTCGAATCACACTCAGGCATGGTGTACTCGATATAACATTATGTGATAAAGTTTGTCAGTGACTTGCTACAGGTGGGACGTTTTCGCCGGGTACTCCGGTTTCCTCCACTAATAAAACTGACCGCCACGATATACATTTTTTTTTTATCTGAAATATTACTGAAAGTGGCGTTAAATACCATAACCCCACCCTATTACTACTAACACTCCTGATGAGGTAGTAACATACAATATAGCATGTACAAGGCTTGAAAAACGAACTGATTTACCGAGTCATAATCGTCCTGTTCGTACTGATTACAAAATATAATGAATACCCCTACAAAGAACGTATTGTACTTACCCTGGGAAAATAAAATAAAATAATTTATTTTCGTGAAGCATTCCTCAACATTTTCAGCTTCAAACCATGTCAATGCATTCCCATATAAATGTACACTTTTGTTTTAAATCCTCTATATCCCCAGTGGAACCCCATGGTATAAAAACAGGGTACATAATTCTCCGTTGTAGGGAATTATCGCTAGTTGTGAGACGAATGAATAATACCACGATTCTTTCACGTAAAAGACGACTTACAGCTGCTCTTAATAAGTGAGTTTGCAAGGAGTAAAGTGAGTTTGTTAGGAGTAGCCATTGGAGGCTCTTTGAAAGGCAGCAACTTTACTTTTACTGCACATTGTAACTTTAGGTCATTGACCCATCCTAGTGTCATGTCATTACCTACACTATTAATTGTTGTGTAAGCTTAAAATAATGGTCGCTTGACGTTAAACAAGCAATCAATCAATAACGTGTGTCACCATGTATTTCTTTGCAAAATGCATTCAATATAATTCCGCCATCGTGTTTATCTCTCGTCTGCTAGCGTGCAAATATCATTGTATTCGGAACTCTCTAGTGCGTACCAAACTTTAAGGAGAAAGTATGCAATGCAATATCGGTCAAGATGCACTATTTTTGACTCATTCGGAAATGCTCTACTTTTAGGTATATTTATTAAAGAAGACTGGTAAAAATATCGGAAAATATTGCATTTTTATTTTACAAAGAAATCTACATGAAATATTTGATACTATATTATAAGAAAATATATTCCTACCTTTTTTATCTCCATCTTTGTCTGTTGTTTATGACCGATACAAATGCAGTAAGACAAAGAGTCGCATTGTTCTGTTAGACTTTAATCGTTTGATGATTTAGATTATATATCTTTTGTAATTAGTACATTTCTCAATTAGGAAGCATTAGATAAACATTATTATTATATGACTATAAATATTTCTTTGATCTGATTGGCTAAAAGCATGAAATTTTTTCTTGATAGAACTTTATGGCCTCGGTAAATATCATAGATGTGGGAACGATAGATCCTTATATTAACCTCAACCAAAAGTCAATAATTGTATAATATCCTCATCTTTTTTTTATGTTGATGGATATTCATGTTTACGTTGCATTTGTTAATAAATGTTTCAAAAGGTCTTTAATGATCAAATACAGTATACAGTGTACAGACCCAAACAATTGTAGGATAGGGAAGACAATCAATGCAAAGGAGAGTTCTGATATAAAATGTTGGATTTCCAACGCCATATGTCGTGGTCTTTTTGTGTTCAATACTTCGAGGTACGAGGTGGCTGTTCGTTTTGTTTAGTGGAATTGTTCACCATTACTGTTTAAATTGTTCCTTTTCATAATGTAGTGAAACTTTATTTTCCCACCTTAGTGAAGATTTTTCGCAAAGTGTGCTTTCATTGACTAATCACATTCACTTGAATATTAATAGATTTCAAGATTTCAAGATTTTATTGAATAACGCTCAGACACATAAAGTGTAACATGAGAACAATACAATAATTACAATAAGAGTGACGAAATAAACAGACAATAATACACACACAAAACACATTACAACAAAGCATTAACTTTTTTGATAAATATAGTAAAACGTTTGTATTTAACTGAACATTGCACAGTGATAATAAGGCTGACATTTTTGCTATATTAGGATATTGCACATAATATTTTGGTAAATAGATATTTTTGAGATTCACTATTCTGTCATTATTGCACATAAAAAATACATGAAATTCATTGACATTGCCAACATTATCATTACAAAATGTACAAGTTCTTTCTTGTCTTGGAATATTTGCCCATCTTCCAGTTTCAATGAGAATACGAAGATTGCATGTTCTTAATTTTGTCATCCATATTCTATTTTGTACTGGTAATTTTAGTAAATAATTTTCTAATCCAAAATTCTTTTTGAATAAACTATAAAATTCGCCTCTTGACGAATTTTCGATATCACTAAACCACTTTTGAATAAATTGATCATGTAAAATTTGAGTAATATACTTTACATCAATAAAACCTATTTGATTTTCAAAAATATATGACAGACCAACATCATTAAATATAGATTCGATACAATTCAACCATTTAAATGATTGAATACAAAAGTCTATAGATACAACTGCTCATTCTTTCATTATTGTTAACTAATCCGTTCCAAAATGATATCATTCTAATTTTAACTCTTATTTCCAGTGGATATCGCCCAAGTTCTTCATATACCATGACATTAGGAGTAGAAGATCTAACCATCAATATTCGGTTACAAAAACCCAAATGCACTTGTTCAATTATTTTAATATTTTCGTAACCCCATATTTCAGAACAATAAAGTAAAATTGGCTCTACCATGGCATCAACAATTTTCAATTGTAAATCGATAGGAATATTTTGATTTCTAATATTTTTATAAATGCTAAACAGATTTCTGTGCTTGATTAACTAATTTCTTTCTGGATTCTGAAAAACATCCATTATATCTAAATAATATCCCTAAATATGAAAAAAAATCTACAACTTCTAATAGAAGCATAAAGTACCCAAGTCAGAAAAGATATTAAAACAATTAGTTTTCGTTACAAGTGGTAATTTCATGTATCTGTATTTCACAATTACATTCCAATCGGTTTAAAAATCACCATTATCGCTAGTATCTTGGCGAGTCAGAGATGACGAGTGATATCACTAATGGTAAAGTATGTCAAGACATTCAAAACTAACGTCATTGTGTTAATTATCCTAATCTGTTTGACATCACACTGACCAATAATGTTCAGCATCAGAATCTGTTCGTTTATACTGACAATACAATGGAAATTAAAGAATTCCACTCTGTCGGAAAAGCTCAAAGCTCCAATAGAAAAATCTTTAAAAAGAGGCAAAATAGATACTCCCTAACACATAAATACACGACGCTCACTTTCTGGTTTCGTACAGGCACGTCAATAAAAGTGGCGGGGTCCAATTAGCTTAATGAACCCAAACCTTCCCTCTTAGTGACATGATACGATGCTTTCCACATTTGAGTACAATGGGATTCGGTGAGACACATGAACGTACAATATTAAGGTTATTACAGAATCGGTGAGACACATGAACGTACATGATTAAGGTTTACAGAATCGGTGAGACACATGAACGTACATGATTAAGGTTTACAGAATCGGTGAGACACATGAACGTACATAATTAAGGTTATTACAGAATCGGTGAGACACATGAACGTACATAATTAAGGTTATTACAGAATCGGTGAGACACATGAACGTACATGATTAAGGTTTACAGAATCGGTGAGACACATGAACGTACATGATTAAGGTTATTACAGAATCGGTGAGATACATGAACGGACATGATTAAGGTTATTACAGAATCGGTGAGACACATGAACGTACATGATTAAGGTTATTACAGAATCGGTGAGACACATGAACGTACATAATTAAGGTTATTACGGAATCGATGAGACACATGAACGTACATGATTACGGTTATTACAGAATCGGTGAGACACATGAACGTACATGATTAAGGTTATTACAGAATCGGTGAGATACATGAACGGACATGATTAAGGTTATTACAGAATCGGTGAGACACATGAACGTACATGATTAAGGTTATTACAGAATCGGTGAGACACATGAACGTACATAATTAAGGTTATTACGGAATCGATGAGACACATGAACGTACATGATTACGGTTATTACAGAATCGGTGAGACACATGAACGTACATAATTAAGGTTATTACATAATCGGTGAGACACATGAACGTACATGATTAAGGTTATTACAGAATCGGTGAGACACATGAACGTACATAATTAAGGTTATTACGGAATCGATGAGACACATGAACGTACATGATTACGGTTATTACAGAATCGGTGAGACACATGAACGTACATAATTAAGGTTATTACATAATCGGTGAGACACATGAACGTACATGATTAAGGTTATTACAGAATCGGTGAGACACATGAACGTACATGATTAAGGTTATTACAGAATCGGTGAGACACATGAACGTACATGATTACGGTTATTACAGAATCGGTGAGACACATGAACGTACATGATTAAGGTTATTACAGAATCGGTGAGACATATGAACGTACATGATTACGGTTATTACAGAATCGGTGAGACACATGAACGTACATGATTAAAGTTATTACAGAATCGCGCTGTGCGCACTAAATTTGATATCTTCCTTTTTATTTCAATTTACCAATAAAGTGATGAATTAAAATTATCACCATATCTTATGGGACAATTTGTGTTGATTGTAACACATATGTAAGATATATCTTGTCTTTTATGAATTAGAACAAATAAATGTCAGTAATATCAAACATATCACAGTGTGCGGTTTTATTGGGTTCGTATTGCTTTAGTTTTCTGTGTAGTGTTTTGTAGAACATTGTTTGTACCTTTCATTCCTTTCTTGCCACTGTATTGTCTGATCCTTCGGTCTACGGCTTCTCATTGCACCTTTGGTATCTTCAAAACGTTTTTGTAACGCATAAACAGATAATTTCAAGCATAATTTAAATACAATGTGACGAATAGAAAATAAAAACAAAAGAACGTAAACAGAGTTGCTTCCCTTTGGTTGAGGTTCTATACATGTAAAAGAAATGATATCTGTGATATTTTACAAAGGTAAATGAAACAATACATGTGATTGATTCAAAATGATCTGAATATTATAGTATTAGTTCCGGACTTGAAATGTTTCAATTATATCTATACTAATCATCATGTAGTATATAAACTAGGACGAATAAGAACGGACACACCCTTTTGTAGCTTAATATGAAATATAGAACACTGTCACTGTCAACTTTTACAAAAGTATTTCAAACAAACTCTGACGAACAAGAGATTTATTTGAGATTGGACATGTCATTTGTTCGATTAAATTTGAATTACTCCTTTGCTACGTGAACTCTAACTATATGACCTGAACACTTTATGAGGCATCTTTAGAAAAATGGTAAGGGTTCTTCTTATATTCTGGCTTTATAAAACGTCTGAAACAAAATGCAGGTTAAGGTAAATAAAAAAAAAATACAATACATCGGGACATTTTCTGCGGAATTACATTATGATTAGATCAGTGATTGCAAAATATTTTTAGTAATTTTTCAATTTTTCAGTTTCCATGGTGAAAAAAGACAGTTTTATAAATTTTAAACTTAGAAACAATTGCTTATATTGCAAAGGATTTTATATGAAGCTGCTTGAACTTTTTAGAAATAATATTAGTTTTCTGAGTAGTACTTTATATGTCATTGTCTAGCTTTTTCATTTTTTTGTCTTTTGGTCGTTGTATTGTCTTCACTTCTACGAATTACGACTTCAGATTAACCTTTAACCTTATGGTATCTTCTAACTTTTCTTCTCAGCTTTTAAAACTACTATTTTTCAATGACCAGTTTTTGAAAATTGTAAAACCCGAAGCACGTGTCTACATTAAAGGGATCACTGGATGAAGATTGGTAAACAAAAGCCATTTTTTTTTTTAATCTCCCCTTTTATATTTATATGACAACGTCGTTCATATTTTTCCTGGAATTCCTATTTTATTCATACCACTTATTTTAAAACCTATACTGTTGAGCGATTACTATATTAGGATAGTGTTCGTATTTATACATTTCATCGGTTATCATGGAAACGGTGACAATTTTGAAAATTCTAAGACTTTAGTGTACATTTAGGCATGATGGTCTACCATCAAATAAAAGTTCAAATTGAAATGACTTCAGATCTTAGAGATTTGCTTCGAACAGTTACATGGAGTGATAAATAAGGGCAAAATAGTAGTAGTTCCCGGAGCATACATAAGGCTCCTTCTCTCAAATTTTGAAAAAGTTCGCGGAATTATGTTGATTTTGCTACAGTTTTCTGATTAACTTTGTGTTAGAGATATCAATTACACAACAACCGTGATCAACATATTAATTGTGATACATAAAACATATCATTAAAAAACAACTAAAAAGATATTAAAAAAAAATAAACAAAGAGAAAAAAATATTGAATAATTAATAAACTGTTAATAGTGAGCATCGCAAGATGCGAGCTAAACAGCAACATGTGTGTAAGGAGATGAATCAATATATGATCAATACCAACCGGAAATGGATTCTAAGTTTCGGTATAGAATGGACATACGGAGTGAAGTACAGGAAATAGCCTTTTAATTTGAATAAAAAATAACTATCCAGTTTAAAAATATTTTATTTAAAAAATAGACAGTCGTTAGACCTTCTGTTTCGTCCCTAAAGAACGATCGGCCCTAAAAAAAAGTCGTCCCCATTATATCTCGGCCCTACAAAAAAGTCGTCCCTGATATATCTCGGCCCAAAAAATCTCCTTTGCAATAGAATTAACTGGGTAAGTCGAATTGAAGAACAAAGAATAATAATCAAGAATAATGAAGAAAAGAACCCAAAACTACTATTTGTGTTGCTTAAATGTGTTATTTCAATCATCCCAAGGATTTACATGATTTAAATATTAGATAATATAGATTTTGCTTCGTTGGCACTACAGGTAGCACCTGTGTCATATTAGACGTTTGACTCATAATCATAGACTAGTAACATACATTTAAATGTCTATGCACATATATAGACAAAACTAAAATTGTATGCTTTACAAATGGAAGATTACCGCAAAATTTACAATTTACTGTGATATAGCAACAGCGAAATTGAAATTGTGAAGGAATTTAATTATTTGGGTTTATTATTGAAAAAAACGGGAAACTTTAAAGGGCAATTAAAACACTTGCTGATAAAGGGACCAAAGCAATGTACGAAATCTTGAAAAGAGGAAAATTCCACAATCTTTCTATTTCATGTCAACTTGATTTATTTGATAAAGTGGTAAAAACTATATTACTTTATGGTTGTGAATTATGGGGATTAAGTAACTGTGATATAATTGAGAGAGTACATTTGAAATATTGTAAGCTTCTACTAAATCTCATATCTTCAACTCCAAATTTTATGATTTATGGTGAATTGGGACGCAACCCCCCCTATATAGATATTAAACAGCGGATGATGTCATACTGGACCAAACTTATAGCAGGAAAACTGTCAAAAATTTGGTCTGTTGTGTATCGTTTAATGTACCATTTATGTAATACACAGAATGCAAATTTTTCTTGGTTAAACAATGTAAAAACTAATTTAGATGAATGTGGTTTTTCGTATATTTGGGAAACACAAATTTTCATTAGTGAATTCTGGTTAAAATACAATATAAAAATGAGATTGCACGATCAATTCCAACATACATGGCGAGAAACATTACACAATTGTTCTAAACCCCTAAATTATTGTATTTTTAAAGAAACGTTTATTTTTTAACAATATTTTGATATTTTAGACGAAAAAGATTTCTTAACTCTATGTAAATTTCGAACAACAAACCATAAACTGCCAATAGAACATGGAAGATGGAATAACATACCACGCGAAAATAGAAAATGTAATTTATGTAATTTAGAAGAAATTGGTGACGAATTCCATTATATTTTAAATTGTCCATATTTTAAGCAATATAGAGATATTTATATCAAGAAGAGATATACAAAAAGACCAAATATTATTAACTTCTTGGGGATTATGGCGGCAACAAATAGATTGAATCTGACTAATCTATGTAAATTATACGGATCATACATGAAAGGGTGTGTCCTCCTAGCTAAATGTTTTCCTGTGTTCTGATATTGTATATATATATATTGTATATATTGTATATAATTGTGTCTATGTCTTCTCTGTACCTATGTCATTTGGTGATGAGAATAAAGATATATATATATATATATGCGTAAATGCGATGCTCGCCTGTAGGCTGTGCCTAATCCATATTATCAGTATTTATCACATACTAGGTATTAATATGCTAGTTTTTGCATATGTGTAACGACCGGAAGTAAACTAGCCATAATGTCACCCCCATGCTGATAACCCATATCACAGACGTCTCGTGCAAAAAATCCATAATAGTGCGTCTCGTGCAAGTTGCTTCCGGTATTTCCGGTGTCGTCTGTTTATAAACATTAACTGACACACGAAGATGAGAGGGAGATAGGGGACTCATCACTATTCACGCACAAAAAATACTTTTTATCAATCACATTTCACGGGAAGTAAATTATGATGATTACACTTCTTGAAAAATATGAAACCCAACGTAAATTGTTAAAAGTACGTTTGTACCCTTGTTGCATCCCTACTAATCGTGTCAACAAGAATCGGTGGAGGTGGCCAGTATGGCAGTTAGGATGCCTATAATATTGACAAATTGAGTTGATGGGGAAAACATTGTCGTCAAGAAGATCACATTAAATAAAAATCATAGAAACGTTAGATGATAGAATATTATCACGGAGAACGTAAAATTATTTTGAATGAAAACGATTCACGAGCCATGTCCTCTTCGCGATGCACGGTAAGGAATCACATCTATTCTATGTTTCAATGTATGCTTCATAGGAAATGTTGCCATTGACATTAATTGAGGATAAAGATGCTCTTGTTTGACAGTGTTCTGAAAATGCATCTGTTGAATACACAACGAAACTTCCATATAAAGTCATCTAATTATTTCATTTTGTTTATTTTTTTCATAAAACAATTTGTCGGAAGTATATGATAAAAAGATTAATACATGAGCTTTTCCATATCATCCCGGCTGTCATCCCTCGACCTATATCAACCCTCGACTGCGTCTCGGGCTGATATGGTTTTTTTCTAAAAAAATATTCTGATTCCCAATGTTGCTGAAAAAAATATTCTGATTTTGGTGGAGGAAAAATAAAATAATGTGATTCAGAGTTTTTGTCATATAACCTAATGTTAAATTCGCGCGACAACAAAAATGAATATTCTAACTCTTGTGACGAAACAAAAAACCATAACCCCCCCCCCCCCCCCTTCAAGTTAAATGGTCGGACCCTAATGTACTCCAAAGTCTAGATATATATGTATCATACGCTCAATAATTAGGTCGTTTATGTTTCCTAACAATCTGTTAAAGGTGACAACGCTCTTTTATAAATCATGTAAATTGTATGGTACTGTATGCTATAGTGAGTATGCACTCAAAGAGTACCAGTTTGTATTGAGATATTGTAAAGAGTTATGGAGCCTGTCAGTATATCAGTTCATAAAAAGGTGTTGTAGTTGTCGAATCGTAAAACATTATTGTTAAATTATTTCTATAATTTTAAAGAAAAAAATAAGACCTATTGTACATAACTGAGTGATTGTTTGATTTTTCTACCGAGTAAATCAATATTTTGTTTAAAAAATAATTGTGGCATATTTGAAAACCATTTGAAGTTCATTTAATAAATACATGTGAACTAGGTATAAAAGTAGGTTTAAATTCACGCAGCATAGTTCTGAACATTTGAGCTGCCTACTTGTTGCTACAATATCAGAAAAAGGTAAGAATGTATAGTATTATTTCAATTGATTAATGACACACGTTTCAAAAAATGTGCATTTTTTTTTTTTATAGCACATTGATTTTTGAATTGATAATGTAATTTGTATCAGTAAATCACACATTTTGAATATTTGATGAAATCGGGAGTCGTCAACAGCTGAGAACTAAATCGGTCAAATGGTAAGCTTTCTCGTTCACAATTCTAGCCGAATGCTACCCACATGGGCTGTTATTGGTGATGATTACCCTATCGACCAACAAAAGTGTGGATGGGATATTTATGATTTCGCCCGTCCGTCATTCCACCAGAAATATTCAAAATTTCAAAAATTCGTTTAAGCTCACGTTTCGTAACAGGCCTTACTTGGTGACCTTTACAAATATCCGAAGCGTTTTTAAAGAAGTCATTGATGGTTACTAATGTATAGATGTAGCCCTATCGAAAACATTTCTTATCTTGTAATCGTGTATATTATTGTAAATGTAATAAACGTCAATTTGCATGCACTAGATGTACATTAGAAATAAAATAGTACATAATATACATCATAGTGATAAACAGCTAATGATAACAACAATTGTCATATCCAGGGTTTATTTTGGTTAAAAAATGGCATACAAAATAATTTTCTTTGTAAAGATACTAATTTTTCTAAGCTCTATATAGCAAAATGGAACGAAAGCTCTATTAATATATACGATTTGGACAAAACGCAATTAATGTATTATTATGTATTAAATTACATTGAAGATAAAAAGCATCTCAGTATCAAGTTATATAACTCGTCAGAGTTTGAGTTGTAAGCTCGCAGAATTAAGTGATGAGAACAAAGACTCGTGGACTTGGGAGGCCCATAGTAGGAACAAGTCTGCATACTTTTGCTTCAGTGAGTTAACACTATAACATATTACAGCGTATTGGTCTGGTTCAAAACAGATATCATCTTGAACTCATCAATAGTAGTGTGTTAACTCAAGGCATTAAGCAACAATCCTTCACCTGTATTTTCGTGTGTTGCAAACAAAAACCAAAATATAGGACAGAATGGAATGTTTTATAACGTGTAGGTTGTTGTATTCCTGTGTGGTGGTCATTTTGTGTGCTTAAAATACAATAAAAAGGTCCAATTGTATATTGGTATCAGGAGAAAATAGAAGATATACAATAGAAAGGGGTTCTATGTTGGAAACAGGAAACAACTTGAATAATGGCTTATCCAGGAACACTGCGTAACTAAGGTTACAAGAAAACAATAGTTATGTAAATTTTATTTCTGACATGCTGTGGTGTTACAAGACGTAGAATTTAACGGCGAATGATACAAGCTATTTCATCTGTAAATAATGAAAAAGAAAATTTGCTTTAATAAACGCAAGAAAACTAATGTCACCTCCTACGCAGTTTTATTAGAGAAGTCTTCTTAATCCAAACGTTTAACTTGACAAGCGACACAAAAGAAGACAGAAACCCCCGGTTTTTAGTGAGGTTCGTGTTAATCGATCTTTAGCTTTATGTGTATGTTTTGTAGATTGTTGTTTGTCTTTTTGTACTTTTTCTTTTGGCCATTGTGTTGTCTGTTCTTCTTCGATTTACGGATTATGATTTCCCCATTGGTATCTTCAAACTCTTGTTGCAGCTGTCTTCTATGAGCTATCTAACATGGAAAAGCTCAATTTTCAGAAGAAAATAATGGTCATATTTAAATTTCTTATCTCTGTACTAGCCGTACAACTATTTCCCTTAAGCTCTTTACATAAGAAGAATATTCTCATGAAACTAATTACTGATCTCGTTCCATTTTGGTGCCAATTAAACAATGTTTGGCTACCTATTGTTTGTTGCAATGATTACTGTATGAAAATTACATAAATTGTATTGTTAGTGATATACCGTATAACATTGCTTGTTAATATTTCCTAGAATAAAGTCGGTTAAGTGTTGTCCTCTTTGCTTCTTGTACAACAAAAAATGTCGTAAAATACAATTGGATACCCTACATTGGTCACACTTTATTGTAAGATATGGACACATTACTCTGAAGAACCTACTCTTAAAATACAATCAGATACCCTACATTGGTCATGCTTAATTGTAAGATATGGACAAATTACTCTTAAGAACCTACCCTTAAAATATGATAAACTACAATTTTACATCAATCATAGAATACCGATACAGATCAATTATACATGATAAAAGCATCCGTCCTACGGTGTATAATTTACACATATAAACCCCTTTGTGACGTAAAAACAAAATGGTATAATATTACATATCAAATTATGGTAACAGGTTGGTTCTTCATCGTATTTGAATTGTTAAATGTTCCATCAATGATTATATAACAATAATATATTGACAGTTAAGATATCAAATCTCATTTCATTCAGATTTACTTCTCACAAACTAATAATCATGTGTTTATAACTTTCACGACCCACACGAAGTTGAAAGTTTCCCTCAGACAGCTATGTCAATTGCAGGGTATGAATTGTTGTAAAATCATTATAAGGAAAATCCAGACTATAGCCGTTTATTGTGTCTGCTCAATTATTCATGTAAACCCCTTATGTTGAGGGTCTTGATGGGGTTTCTATGTTATACTCTGTCATTTTACTGAAGTTTGTTATTTTAGTTATAATGGTTTAAAAAAAACTAATCATAATATTTGATTCTGTTCTTATCAAAATGACTTGTCATAAACATGATAATAATATCAATAAGAATGGTCGATTTAATACAGTTATACAAATGTACACCCCTTAGGTATCATACCCAATCTGTTACCTGATTAAATGTAACAATACAGTAATCAAAAAGAAACTTAATATATCATTCAATACACATAACAATATAAAATAAAATCTGTCAAAGATTTACATATTAATAGCTAGAAATCGATTTATTATTGCTGGCAAACTTATCCCACTTTCACCCGGTGGTTTGGGTCAGCGATTCAGAATCATACAGTTGCTAATTCCGTCCATGTAACTAAGGATTGTTTAAAGTTAACCTCATTGTTCGTGTAGCACTATAACGAGCCACAGGTATGTAAAATAAATGAGAGTGAAATTTAATTGAAATCTATTAAATATGTTTTCATTTGTAATTATTTAACAATAAATATCTAATAGACTTTATAATTGTAATTATATGTACCATAAACTATTTATTGAGATATTAAAATGAAATGAAATTGAGATATTGATAACAAATGTCTACCAACATTCTATGTTTTTAAAACATAAAAAGGTCAGTATACAAGTAAGCATACGGATGTTCAAATTGCCGTTATAAACATTCTAATAGTTAATGTAAATAAACAACTCTTTAATTGATGTTTATCACCTCACGCAGTCGCATGAGGATGAAAGTGTCTCGTATAATACAACGACCAGTTATCATGCGGTTGAGAACTGTTGCTCCTTACTCCGGTAAAAAGACTTTAAGCTACTCCCGGTGCCTTTCAAGTTACCTCAAGAAATCTATATTGCTTCCCGTTAGTAGCATGAACTTTATGTCATATTACCTCTGTTCCCACCCTCTGTGTACATCTACATGTAGGCAGTATTTGTCCATGTCCATTGTTGAATGTTAATTTCTTGTTCCCAACAACCTTTTAATTATTTGGGTGTCCTATCTTTTGACTTTGACCGTACCTGATAGAGGTTATTTCAGCGTCTTACCCATTAAATTAGATATGTACCCTTTTGCTATCTGATAGGAGACAATCACCAAGACCCACGGCACAATGCACATAATTGGTATTGCAACCAACTATAAGTGTTTGGTGAAGTTGCTAACCGTTCCGGAACACCTGAGTTCACCCCGGTTTTTAGTGGGGTTCGTATTACTCGATCTTTAGTGTTATGTGTATCTTTTTGTAAATCGGTGTTTGTCCTTGTGTCCTTATTCTTTTGGTCTTTGTGTTGTCTGTCTTTCGATTTACGGATTCTAATTACCTCTTTGGTATCTTCAAACTCTTGTCCTGAATTAAAGTTCGTGTTGATTATTTTGTTTCATATTATTCTTCTGCCATTATGGCGATTTTAGTTTGTTTTATTTATTTTTCTATTCTAATACCTTTTTATTTGCTTTACCTTATTTGCATTCTACGGTCTTTGTAAGTATCTGTATTTTAAATCATTATTATACTTTTTGATTCCATGTTATTTAAAAGCGTCTTTTCATATTCTACAATATCAAATTGAATTCGTACATGAAAGACGACATAATTTCAGTCACATGAGAACCACTTGTAGACGTGATTGACACACATTTAGCATAAGATTAATTTGATCATTATCTAATATATCAGAGTGTTAAGTATACACTACCAATACTATTGTACATCTCAGCATTTAACGAATAGTTCGGAGAGTCTGTTCAAGTTGTCATTTTATACACCAATGTCAGAAAGAGAGTACAAATATAGTTAATAAACAATGCAAAATACTCTACTCTACGTATAATTAGACAACAAGATGTTAACAAATCGAGTCGTTCAGGAAATCCAGAATAAAGCAATATTGGTCAACACAAAATAATTTGATAATTTAATAATCCGTGCAATAATCAAAAACATTAGAAATAGTGAAAACAATGTTGCTAGGTCTTGTTTAATGTGTTGTGGCTTCTTGTGTTGTTGTTTTGTCTACTATAAAACTAGAATGTCACACTGGTAAAAAGAAAGACTAAACCTGAATTACATATGTGTTCTGTGGTTTTGTTTCCTAGTTAATCCCGAATGGACAATACATAGATACGAGCAACAGTGGGCACAAGACACAGAACAAAGACCAGCAAGCTAAAAACAAGACAGAAAACTAAAAACATCAACAATACGGATTTTTACCAAAAACCTGAGATGAACCCAGGTGTTATGGTCAAACATTTTACGATGGCTACCATTCCTAACGTAAAGACCCCAAAACGTCATTTTTCTGATTTGTAAATAACATAGTATTTATTTTTTATATCACAGAACAGTTTATGTAATCAATACAAATGTGGTGTATAATATATTTTTAACGAGATTCAAGAATTTAATATCATATAATTACATTGATTTCCTTAAGTTTTCTTCAGTCCTCTAATATCATTAATATTTATTTCGCCACTCGACGACATTTTGATGTTGAAGAATGTAATTGTCATTGCTGAATTATATTTAACTGTCTCTATTACACGTTTTATTTCTTTTATCCTTTATTTTTTATCTGTATTTAATGGGTTCATAAATGTTTTAATTAATTTTATTTTATTTTGAATTCGTGTTAAATTCTGTTGAACAATTTCAAACATGACAAGGTGACATGTCACTATGTCTCATTTTATACATAATTTGTATTGAAAATAAGACGTAAAAATGCCACCAGTGGAACAGCAACTGCTGACCATTCTGGAACATCTGGGTTCGTGTTGCTCCATCTTTAGTTTTCTGCATAATGTTTTGTAGATAATTGTTTGCCATTGTACTGTCTGTCATTTGATTTACGGCTTCTGATAGATGTATGGGTGTCTTCAAACTTTTCTTAAAGCATACCATTATTATACAATGGCTATATAAACATTGGAGAATATCGAAGGGGCAATCACAAATTGACAATCCAGAGAAACTGGCAACAGTGGGCACACAGGACGAAGACAAGCAAACCAAAAGCACAACACAATATGTGTTAGACACCACTATGCGCAAACAACTACAAATAACGTAATTAAGACATGAGCCCTCCTACAAACAAATTGAGGTAAAGACGAACCCAACATCGTTTTAATGCAGAAATTGTATTGGACATCACAACACGGAACTCAGAACGTAAAGACACATAATACGATTACACAGAAAACTAAAGGGATTTTGCTCAATGACCATATACAGCAAAAATATATTCAGTCAATACAATTTGACTGTACAATTGAAAACCAGTGCTGCATAAAATAAAATATTATTCATGTCAAATACTGCAATACACGTGCATCATTTTGGTGCTGCTAAGTATTCTTGATATTAGTACTATATCTGTGGATGAATACAGCTTTTGTTAGGTTGTTGTAAGATTATTGACCATTGATGTTTGTATTAACCGGCAGTTACGCTTGAAGACGAGGCTTACAATAGTTACTATTTGTAAAAGCCTTCTCGGCAGGGGATTAGTTGGGTGAACAAAATTACATATTGGCACTTTATTAATAGTCGATTAATAAAAAGGCATATTTCTAGCAAACAAAGACTGAAATTCACGTGATTTTTTTTCTCTTGAACATAAAAGCTTGTACTTTAAATCCTTTTATTAATAATAATGGTGATTGACGCGATGAACGAATTATTGGTAAATTTAAAAAAAAAAAAGGTTTGGCACACTCTTGAAAAATGAGGAAAATATTTTTATTTCCATCGATTTCAGCCAGGACTGAAAGAAGTGAATATATATTATTCATCTTAACACTACTTAGACTATGTGTAATGCTGTAATAAATGTGTTTGAAGTTGTTAAGTAGTGCATGTTAAGTATTTAGATTAACACTTGTGCTGCTTAAGAGTCTGAAACATTTGAAATGTCAGCACCTTTTATGCAAGATGAAGCATGTGTGATATATCTAGGGTAACATCCCTTTAATGGAATATAAATATGCATTTTATCCTTAATAGCTAAAGCAAACATACAATCAAATGCACAATCTATTTTATGCAAATTGTTTTGAGAAAATCCTGTCGGAACAAGAAGATTGACAACTAGCTTTAGTATGTTTGCACTCTCTAGATTGGTTCAACCGACAAAGATTAAACTTTATAAAACCGTAGATATCAAATCAAGTGCGCACGACACGATTCTGGAATAACCTTCATCGAGTACACCCAAAATAGAAAGACTGGAAAACCAAATAATTTATAGTTTTGGGAGCAATAAAACCAAAGGACCTAAACAGGATAGACAAAATCAGCTAAAGTCACTTATACCTGAGGGAGGAGAAACGTAGTTTTATTGATAATATCACGACTAAATGGATTTTCAAATTACAAGTGGCTATGCACTTATTAGTTACTAGTTAACTAATATATGATATATGTTTCTTACATTACCATTGACAACAAACTTCCTTAGCTACTGTAACAAATTGTATGATTATCTATCTTCATGAATATATATCTCGGATTGTCATCTGTGACACAGACAATCCGTAACGGTTAATCGAATCATGACAGCGACCGTAAAATTGTCTACGAGTTAATAAAACTATTGAAGGTTATAATTACTATGAAAGAATGTAAATTTTATAACAATAATTTTGAGAACAATATCCTATTTTGTGTTTCTTGTCAAAACCCAGAAGGGATGTGGATTTCTCCCACTTATAACTGTGCTTTTTTTCATCTTCTGATAGTCTTGATATCCTCTGCCCTACACCGCCCTTGTCCTGTCGAGTAGCAGTCGCTCTTTACTCTATGCCCATATATCGTCGAGATTTAGCAATTTTTATCGCAAGAATTTTGATTAATAATTCTAATTTTTCTAGTTGATATTTTAACCGTGGAAGCAAACATACTTCTTGTTTCTGAATATCTAAATAAAAAGTTACATATAAAGCAATGGGGCGTTTTGTCAAATACGACATGTTAAAAGTTCAAGGGCAGATACTATGATTTTTTGGAATCAAAGGAAAATGACATAGCTGACAAAGATGTAGGGAACTTCGATGAAAGTGTCCTATGTATATCAAACATCATTGTAAAATTGAAAGCAGGTGTTGATAAAATGCAATATATATGCATATACATATGAGGAGTATAAATACGTACTTGTTTGCTAACGTGATTATGCTAAAACATGGTCGACTTAATTATATATATTGTCTATATATGTTGGAAATAATTACATTGCAATGCAAGTCTTGGCAAACATGAGTAATATATTGAGAGATAAAAATTAAAAAAAAACGTTTTCCCTTTTGGGCAAGTGATCAATTTCAAAGTCCTTATAATCTGTCCTCCGAGGGTTGACGCTTACTATTATTGTTGTAATGGAAACTGACAAATATTATTATAGAGTTTTTTGAAACGGTTAAATAAACCTTTTAACCCTCAGCATAGCGTAAGCCCTCAATGAAAAACGTATAATATAAATACAGATTTATCCAAATTGCCTTTCAATCTGAACATTTTATCTGGCATGGTTTAGATCGAATTATAACATTTTAACCTTTTAAATCACTTTATCTAAAACCATTTTTACAAAAGTAGTTGTTAATTACATTTAAATGGCTTATTTTGATGTCCCATTGCAACGGCTAAATAAGTAAGGAATTCTTTCTCCCTTTAAAATTGTTAAAATCTCACACCTGTCAAACAATACGAAATTTAACACAAGTTTAAAGTGTTTTATTTTATACTATAGAATGTAATTGATTTCAATTGATGGTGTTTGTTCAGAAATAGAATTCACCCCCGACATAAACCACACAGGTTAAGGTCAAATGAACGAACTTGTTAAAATATGATAAATTAATACTTATCTATAGACTATGTAATAAAATGTTATGACATTTCTGATAAAATTTTAATATAAATTGATCACCGGTATTTCGTTTCCACATTTCATCGCACTCTTCATCCTCATTGTTTCTAGTTTCTTGCTGCAATTTTTTATATCAGAAGCATGCAATTTGTTATATCCTGAAGCATATATAGTCATGATTATGAACTTTGAACTGAACTAAAGTAGTGTTAAGCATTCTATAAATAAAAGGAATCCGGAATATTTATTCCAGATACATACCGCCAATGACATTTTATGGAATGTATAGAGGACTTCTCAATATGAACCCCTGATGGCTGCTATATGACGACAAAGGACAATTAATTAATTGTGTTTATCTATTCATCATTAATATCTTTTTAGACGAAGTGCCCACTGTAGCAGCGCCTGTGCCGGACCTAACCGACAAGCCTAAGGATTACCATTGGATTTGTTGGCCGGAACTCAAAAATCACGAACAACCCCCGCGACCTCATACGTCATTTGATATCCATAGACCTCCTACACCTTACGGCGGGGGACCAGGCGACGACATAGAAGACAGACCTAGTAGTGTTATACCTGGTTATGGTTTTGGAGATAGCGAGGTATGTAACTTCTTAATGTGTCCATTGTTAATAACA
This sequence comes from Bathymodiolus septemdierum, assembly GCA_963383655.1. NCBI lineage: Eukaryota > Metazoa > Mollusca > Bivalvia > Mytilida > Modiolidae > Bathymodiolus > Bathymodiolus septemdierum. The sequence goes on from OY726520.1 coordinate 43,998,357, forward strand.
GAGCATTAGTTGAAAATATTGTAACTGGATAGGTCGCAGGAACAGTTTTTTTTTTGTGGAGGGGGAGGGGGAGGTCTTAATTACATGGTAGCGTTTTCCGTTAATGTATTGAATATTGAGAGTAATATATTATTGTTCTACTTTTGTTCCGCAATGACGAAAAATGTATATATATGCCTCAGTACACAGTACAGTATATCTGTATAGTGATAACAAGGTCACAATGTAGGTTCTGATCAAAACTCAACGGACTTTTTGTAATACATTTTTATGTTAATTTGTCATATGCTGATATGGTCTTTTAAAATTAAAATTTACTTTTAAGTAATCCTAAACCTGTGCGAGAGTAAAGACATCTAAGCAAGCAATAATATCCCACCCCCATTTCAAATGCGCGATTTGTTTGTATGTTTTCATGCAATGCAGTACGGAACCTACCACATATAATCAATAATCACTGCCTTGCTCTTGCATGGTCAATGTGAGCATTATTATATCAATATCATGATTACAACATTGTATTATAAATGTAAAAAATTAATATAGACTGTGCAAAGTTTTACAAAATGAAAAAAATATGTTCAAGAGTTTTTGAAGAACATCAACAAAAGCAATGTTTCTAAGCCGTGTACTTTTATTAAATGTACATTAGCATCCTTACTTAAATCAGAGAAACAGAGACACAACAGTAGCCAAATGAAAAAAATACTACACAGAAAACTGAAAATTTATCAACACGATCGCCACTAAAAACCAAGGGTGAACTCAGGTGTTCAGGTGTCAAACCAATAATTCACCAATCAGAGCTTAACGAACATATACAAAAGTAGTCCCTTTTAAAGAAAATAGTTCCTTTCACTTTGTTGTATTGTGACAAATACTGAATGGAATGGAATAATTAAAATTGATTATTGATGTTAAATATATTAGGATTATTTTGAGCCCAAATTTAATGCATTTAATTGTATTTTAATACCTCTATGGAGGATTTGATGCATGACCTATAAATACTGAATTTCCGGGGATAACCGAGCTATGTTTAGAGTAGATGTTTTCCATAGCCTGGCATTTCACTGTAAGACTTTAAACATCCCCTGATATTTTCACAGAACGTATCTGGAATCATGTACGTTTCAATATATGGTCTTAGAAAGGTTAAACTTAAGATAAAATAGCCAGGCAGGCTCGAAAAAACACAAATTTAGTAGAAAATGTCAAAGAAATTAATTATAGGTTTGACACCTTCAGGAACAGTGAACAGTTTATGATCCACTAGTTATCCCCGTCGTGTTACTCTTGTTAAATATCTGGTGATGTGTCATGAAAGAGGAAGGCAGGAGGATATTAACAAACGGAGGATATTCGTTGGAATCTTTAATATAGATCTTCCGTAACGGTTAAAACCATCAATATACTTGTCAAATGCAACTGCAAATTGTATGAAAATGTAAATGTCATGCAGTGATTGTTAACAATAATGATAATCACAACAACTAATAATGTCCATTTTTTATTGTCCCTTCGGTATTCTCTAACGTTTATTCATCTGGTTTGACTGAAATCCAAGTTGTATTTGGCCAATACAAATGTATATTGTAATTCCTTCTTTGATTCACGGCTTCTGATTATCATTTGGTATCTTCAAACTTTTCTTCCAATAGAAATTACACAAAGACAAAAAGGTAATGGAAATGCACCTTTTGATTTTGTCACAGGCACAAACACATGACGGGTTAAACCAGTTAATGGAATAAATCCCGCATCTTTATTTCGGACAAATTAAAATGCAATAATTAAGTTAGGTTATGTCAGAGGCTAGCGACAATAAAGTGCACTGCAACCTCTATTGACTATGTAGAAAAACAATTAACAGAGTCAGTGACACATTAAATTAACAGCCAATATTGAAATTTAATGTGTAATTTGATGCTATTAAAACATGAAACGGAAAACGATAAAAGTCAAATATTGGAACAGAGTTGTCATAATACCTTTATTGTCAATTTCATGGTTGAATGTATTGACAAATAATGAACTTTTAATTTCAAGGAAAACACATTACCATTCTATCCAAGAACAGTGCATGTCTGGCAACAGAAGGAAATTGTTACTGCTGCAACTAATTTGATCTAAGTAATTAATAAAATCCTAGTTATCATGCAATCGACAATTAATTTGTAATAAAACTCCGATTTCAATTATCATATCCACGGAAACAATTAGATAATCACGTAGGTTAATTTGTGGGAAAAAATTTCAGAACGTGTAACATTCAAAACATGGCACTCGAAACATTTTTAGTACGCCGAGTAACGTCCCAATTTAACACAATAACAATAATAGACTCATAAGATTCATAACTGAAGCAGAAATTAATAAATTAATATGGAAGAGCAGATTTCGGGATTAAACTAGATAAGAAGAAGTGGTTGATAGCTCCAAATATTCACACTCGATAACAAATAACAGTCAATTGTTGAAGACATCTGTATTTACAAAAATGTCAACCCCGTGTAAAGCATAACATTGACATTCATAACTCTAGAATAAATAAAACTCAAAGGATGACGTTTCTCTCCTAATGATTTTATTGATCAGATTTATGCTATCACATAATTTGTAAATTCGCACTTTTAGATGGGATCCACGCAAACTCTTTCGAATTACATATGAAGTTCGTTACATTTTTGTAGAAATTCGGGGTCGTCGTGGTCGTGATCGTAAGGTAGTTGGATTTACAACTAACTATGCAATCAGTACCTATCACCACTAACGTTGTGAGTTCGAATCCCGCTCAGACGAGGTGTACTCGATACAACATTATGTGATAAAGTTTGTCAGTGACTTGCGGAAGGTCGGTGGTTTTCTCCGGTTTCCTCCACCCATTGAACTGACCGCCACGGTATATCTGAAATATTGTTGAAAGTGGTGTTAAACACCATAACCCTAACCCTTACCCATCAGTCTAATGTTATATATTAATGTCACATGGCTAGGAAAAATGAGTTAATCGCTGTCGTCCTATATGTAGGGACCACGTTCGCAGCTTTATAAAGGAAATTACAAAGTTTAATATCCACTACTACGAATCACAACTCAGAATATATATAACATTGGGAAGATCTATAAAAATACACAGATCCGATAGTATCCTCTCAAACGATACAATCTAAAATAGGTTACGTCACTAGTCAACTTATGTAATTAATATCCTAAGAGAGCAAGTTGTGTCAATATTAGATTTAAAATTTATATCTTAATTTTACTATTTTTTCTCTAGAAAATGTATATAAGCAATATTAATTGTGCACTTTAGTAAATATTCATAAACCTAATATAGGGGATTATGCAATTAAATTACCTTTTTTGGTCACGAAAAGATTAATTCGATGCCAGACACAAAAAGTCTAGTCAAACCACAAACAAATTAACTCCGATATGAAATTAAGTCAAATATTGATTAAATTCATATCAAATAAAATTAGAATGTTTCTCTTTTGTAATATGGGAGAATTCCTCCCAGTCTTTAAAATACAATTTGGCTTGATATATTCATTTAATCCATGTAGTTCAAAACGTGTATCATTAATGTATATATGATTTATTATGCAGTATACATTATGATGTTCATAGTAAATCATTAGGCATCTACAGGAAATAATTTGCACAGAATGGCACGGAATGATTTTCATACAGTCACTAGACATAATTTGTATACAGAAGAAGTCATTTCCATACAGTAACATGATTCCATGTACATATTGTAAACATTCGTTTTAAATTTGAATGAAACATGGGAACGATGGGGACGTTTTTTTTTCATTCACAAACAATTCCAAGTAACTTCAATTAATTTCGATATATATGTAAGAACAAGTCACATCAGTGACGGAGACCAAACCCAGTGTCCAATGCATAGATTGTTCGTGCTACAACCGTTAACCTTTTTCCTGGGATAAAAAAGATTATAATACCTCACATATTATAAATTAATACGACTAGCACCACGTGACATTTTTTTCATTCTGCTATATTAAAAAATTTCGACTGCCGTGGTACAACCCGTTATTACCCGGGAAATAACCCTATATATCCGTTCCGTCGAGAAGAACAATGATTTAGGAGATAAATGTCTTGTATTTTAAGCTTTGCGGACGTAAATCATCGGTTTTATGGTCGTAAATTGAGCTTACCTAGCGACGCGTAGCGGAGCTAAGTAAACGGATACATGCGACAAAGCTTAAAATGGAGTAAGTTTTCTCCATTCTAATGCAATACTGAACATAAAAATGTATTATTTTTTCTCCCATTATTACGGCGTTTTAACCTCGCTGAACCAGTGGTGGAAAAATCTGTAATCCTCTAGAGGATTAAAATGTCTGGTGCCTTTCCCCGTATGTTGTCAAATCGGTAATTGGCTAGATTTTGAAATAAAGTTCGTGTTAAATAATGGGAGAAACAAATTCTCCTTCAGTTGTCCATGTGGGTTACGATATTTCTCCACTCTCGAGAGTTGAATTAAAATTTTTAACCACTCGCCTAACGGCTTGTGGTTAACATTTTAAATATAACTCTCTTGAGTGGAGAAATATCGTAACCCACGGGCGACTGAAGGAGAATCTATATATATCCCTTGGACTGAAAATCACACAAATTAAAATTCTGCGAACTGTTGTTGACGACTTTGGTACATAGACAACATGACGTCATATGAAGACTTCCAGTTTAACACATAAAGATCAGAGGTGTTTTAGTTTTGTGTACGCTTCAATTTTGATTAAATTTAACTAAAATTAGTTTGCAAGGTAAGCATTTTAATTAATGTTTGTGTTTATTGTTGTAAATATGACATGTAGGGTTTCACGTTTTCAAGATAGCGGATCCTTCCAGCTGAATCCCTTAGTTACGACTTGTAGTACTTAAAATAGTAACCAATCAAATCCGACGATACAAAAAAAATCCATTAGAATACGTCATTATTCATCAGCAGAAAAAATGGACGAATACTAACAGGTTTGGTTTAAATTATTATTATTATTTTTTTTTTATTCAGGCAAATATCAAGCACATACATTTAAGCAAAAAAACATCACAAACACATTACATTAAATAAAATAAATAGGTTTAAGAACAGTGCATGACTGCCTTGTATAACCCATAAAGCCCGAAGGCTTATTTCCAATGCCAATAATGGGGTCCATAACTTAGGAAGAATACCATTTGCATTAGATTGCTTTACTTCAGTTTTTAAATACTGGTATCGTTTAGATTCTTCTACTAATTGTTTACTTAAGAGTGCATACATTGAAAATAAATTCCTACACTCACAGGGTTGTGACACTTGGTATTCTGGTCTACAGAGAAAATATTTGATAACAATACAGGAATTCACAATATGCTTAAATATAAGCATAATACATTTAAACGAAAAATTAAAGTTTATACAAAAGCCTTTTATAAAAATAAATGGTATGTTAAAAGAAATAAACTTCTAGATGAAAACGGCAAATTGCAAACCTATCTAAAACTCAAATGCAATTTCGGATTCGAAAATTATCTTCATATTTTATCAGATTTTAATCAAAGAAAATCTATCACCAAATTTAGAATCGGCAACCATAAATTAAAGATTGAAACTGGCAGATATTCAAAACCTATAACACCTTTATAGAACCGCATTTGCGAAAAATGTTTTTCAGATGAAATAGAATCTGAAGAACACCTTCTATTAAAATGTTCTTTTTACTATACTTCCAGGCGCAAACTTCTTGAAACAATTAAGAATAACATTAATCATTCTAACCTTGAAAAATTATCATTTGGGGATAAATTTATATGGCTTTTAAACTCAGAAAGTAAAGATACTTTAATATGCATGTGTGATTTCCTGTTAAAAAGTCACTGTTTCGGATAGCTGGTATCGCATATTTTAACACTAGTCATGTCTCTCATTCTTGTATTTACAATTTATATGATATTTTATGCAATCACCTTATGTTTTATTATGTTTATATGCCCCTTCGTGGGGCCTTTAATTTGGACCAATAACATCTTATCTTATCTTATCTTATCTGTAAATATAATACAAAATGACTAAATATAATATTTAGCACTAAGCACAAAATGTTGCCGTAAAAAATAGGAACATAAATATATATATTATGACTATAGACATACAATTTAAAAATCATAGCTAAAATCATCCGATATTCTCTATTTCTGGCTGTTATTTTTAAATAATTTTTAACTGCTGATTTGAATGCAGGTTTGTTAGAAATATTTTTTATTTTGATTGGCCAATTGTTCCAGTCAAGAATAGCAGAGGGTGTGCCGGGGGTAGAATAGGCACCAGGTTTCTCCGCCCAAGAGGCACTAGTCCTCTAAAAGGGGTCAACCCCGCGGGAAACCCGGGGTATAGAAATGGGCCCGAGAGCTTCTTCGGCTTGAAGGGGCGTCCGTCGGTTGTGCGGGATGTATGAATTCACAACCAACCCGTCCTTCGGATGAGACGTAAATAAAACCGAGTTCCCGTGTTGAGAGATTGCCACCCTCTTCGCACGTTAAAGAACTCAGTGTAACAGCTCATTATGATGAGTGGTCCATAGGAGACCTGTTGCACTGGCTAAATTATCCGTCCCTACCCATCACCTTTCCTTGTTTCTAGTCCCGTGGCGTTTAAATTTGTAAATGTTCTCGTCCTGAATATAGCTGAAAAATTGCTCGCTGGACGATAAACACCAATCAATCATTCAATCAATCATTATAAACAAAACTATTTTTTATACAAATATATCCTGGTAGTGAGGGTTATTTGCGAAAAATACCGGTTGAGAGAGAAGGCAAATTTCACGAGCCGCCTTAGCGGCGAGTGAAATTTTCCTGTCCTCGAAACCGGTATTTTTCGCAAATAACCCTCACTTAACATGATATATTTGTTTAATTGCATCATTGCAGATTGGAACCAAGGAACCTTCCCGTGGTTTTTTTTTCACCATTCAAATTAGCTCTGTAAAATTCAAAATAACGGCCGACACTGTCGTCTGTCATTTTTCTTTCCTTTATCGTTGGTTGGAAGAAGACACCCGAGTAATTCGGAATTACATACGTGACGTCATACACTATTTAAAGAAGGGATTTTCTCACGAGCGTGGTATTTGCCTATACGAAATGGAGAACATTCACCCAAATTTACTCAACAGGTGTCGCTCGAGTACCAACGGTGGTTAGCGGAGCGTTTTATTATCGCTTAGACGTTTGTAACCTATGTAAACTATTATTTCAAACACAATTTCTATCTAATTATCCAACAATAATTATTTTTTATTTGTATAACAATATTCCTCAAGTTAACAACAAATGGATCATAAGTTGTAACCTATCTTCTGACATGTTACTAAATTACTAAAGTGATCACGTCATTACGTTGAAATAAGACAAGGACAACGTTGCAATCATATCTGAGTCACGGGCACCTGTTACTAACCTTGAATGCGAATATAAAATAAAATTGAATACATTCTTATTAATTTTTTCTTATGTTCTCCATGAGCAAAAATCAATATTTTCAATAATTTTGTAATTAGTAAATACGCATAGCATACGTACAATAACTGTTGAATGAGGAAACTATAGTACACGTGTACGTATGTTGTTAAACAAAGTTTGATATTTGTTCACATTCTTTGTATTTCCCTTTTTAAAAGATTTTCGTGTTGGTTTCCTAGTTTTGTTGTATCGTGATTTTCTACTTTCATGGTAAATAATCGTTTATTAATGGTTAGAATCAAATAATTTCGATCAATTTCACGTACATTAATTATTCTTGGCGAATTTTATGTACTGTTCTGTTCCGGATTTCAACCACAGTGGCTTGTCTTTAAGACATATAACTTTATTAATAAAAAATTATGCACCCCTATATCATTTTTAAGATATATATATATATTATAAAAAAAAACAACAACTAAGCGTGTTGGGACCTCATCTTCATCTCATTGAAAATTAACTTGTTCTCGTCATGATATAGCTGAAAAATTGCCGTAAACAACAATTACTCACTGATCTCCAACATGATGTTAAAAACATATTCTGTCTCAAATATAAATATCTACATTTATTAATCTTCTATTTAAGTGGTTATTTTCGAAGGGGTGTTAATTTTGCGTTTTTTAGTCAAACTGTTGCGAAAATTGAAAAAAGCAAAATTAAAAATTTTACGATTTCAGCTTTATCTTAAGCCATTCAAATAAAGGCATCAAATATTCTAAAGATTTTGATAACAAAAAAAATTCAAACGTGAATACCTGTAGATAATGTTGATTTGTTTCATGAACAGTCATGTGTACATTTTATTTTCATCAACAGTCATGTGTGGATTTTATTTTTCATTAACAGTCGCCTGACTATTATTAATTGGTAATAATACTAATGTGATTTCTATGTGATAATGTTTGTCAGTGACTTGCGGCAGGTCGGTAGTTTTTTCAGAGAACTCCGGTTTCCTCCACCAATAAAACGGGCCGAATAAAATTGACCGTTACAAAACAAGAAGTGTACTGTTTTGCATTTCAACGGTAATACAAGCTATTTAATAACCTCTACACTAAATACAAAATATATTATGCAACTTATCTCTTTGAAGGTTTACTTTTTAAGGAATCAATCTTATCGGGACAAATCCGCTAATCAGAAGCAATAATTAAACTGTTGAACTTTCTTGCATAAGGTTCTTGAAATCCGGACACGTATTATACGAGTGATTGTTGTTGCTTAACGCCAATTCGGCAATTTTTCAGCTATATCACGGCGAGAACAAGTTAATTTTCAATGAGATGATGATGAGGTCCGCTTTGTACTAGACCAACACACTGAGTTGGATTTTTATAGTGCTAGCTCACTAAAACAACAGTCCGCGGATAGACATGTCGCCCCACTTGGACACATTATCCCGATTCCGAGCCAACCAGTCTTTGCTCTTTCTCCTTAATGCTGCGTGCTTACCAGAGAAGCAACAAATATCAATTTGTATAGTCTTTGGTATGACCCGATCGGGGCTCGAACCCACGATCTACCGCACTCGAGGCGAGCACTCTAACCATTACGCCACCGATGCGGTTCGTATTATACGAAGCTGCATGGACGCGGCCGAGACACACATTCATGTCATTAAGGGGACGACCATTTAACTTTTAGAATGTTTTTTTCTGGAAAAAAAAATATATTAATTATGTGGTGAAATTTTAAAGAAACAAAATAAATTGACACGAAAGATGCAAAAATATCATTAATCCGACCCTACAGTTCTCAACGAGAAATTTATGATAAAAATTTGAAGAGAAATTACTGATTTTTTTTATGTCCAAAAAATAAAAATCTTATTTTTGTTTCCTGTGAAAAAATATATCGCTGTGGTGGAAATGATTAGTTTTCTGTGTAGTGTTTTGTAGATCAGTGATTGTCCGTTTTCTTTTGGCCATTGTATTGCCTGCCCTTGCGCTTTGGGGATCTTAAAACTCTTCTTGCATAAAATATTAACGTTGCGGTGGCGTAATGGTTTAGCACACATGACTGCCGATAACAACATCGTGAGATCAATATTGTATTCTTACTTATTACAATAAAGTTTGGAAAAACAAACAATATATTTGATAATTCGTAACTCATCCAATACAGTACATATAACGATATAACGTGCATGTTTTAACATAGTACACGGATGTCGGGTTTGATTTACATATTGGGTGTTCTGTTTATAATGGTCCTTTTGTTATCCTAACTAAGAATTTCATTGATATAGTCTATCGTTTATGAGTCAGTGCTAAATGTGTAGTATTACTTGGAATTTTAGTGGTATGATCTTACTTTAATGGGCCATGACCGATAATACAGTATTACCAAGGACGTATATAGAATACGTCCTTGGTATTGCCAAGATTTCAAGATTTTATTGATAACACTCAGACACATAAATGTGTTACATGAGGACATAACATATATACAGTATTACATGGCGAAATGATCATATATTATCAAAAACATTAAAACATACCAGCAATTTTCTTTATGAACAATGATAACCTTTTATAAACTTCTACATTACAAAAAGATAGGAGACCATTCATTTTAACAATACTAGGATAAGTAACATAATACCTAGGTAAATATATACGTCTCAGGTTTACTAAATATTCATTACAACAAACAAATAACAAGTGGAACTCATCACCAATTGATTGTTCACACAAAGTACAAACCCTCTCATCTTTAGGAATATTATACCACCGCCCAGTTTCTATTGGAATTCGTAAATTTGACGCCCTTAATTTTGTCATCCAAATTCTAGTTTTCTCGTTTAATCTCACTAAATAATTTTCTAATCCAAAGTCTTTTTTGAAAGAGCCATAAAATTGTCCTCGAGATGAATTTTCAATGTCATTATACCATGAACTGACAAACTGATCGGTTAAAATTTGGTTAAGATATGTTTTATCACAATATCCAACCTGATTTATAAAAATATATCCTAAGCCAGCTCTATTTAATATAGATTCTACATAATTAATCCACTTGAAATTATTACCAAGCATTCTATAATCTATCACGTTTTACTTTTCTCAACAAAAAAAGTTTGAAGATACCGTAAATATAAATTACCGTCTTCCAATCAAAGTATACTACCGTATTTGTACTCTTAGACATATCAGAATCGAAATAATTCATGGAAGCCAGAATGTGTTTTGAGTTTTAACATGGATTGGCGGATATTAGTAAATTTTATCCCTCGCTTCTGGCTCGGGATAAAATACTATTCTCTGATGTTCTCGTGGCAAGTAGAATTTTGATTGGCTAAAAAGGTACTTTTAAAACTTCAGGGAAGCCGTGCGGTGACTGAAAATCAATAATCGCTCTCACCTATGTGCTGTCCATTTACATTGTGCACAGCAGACGACACACATTTCACAAGATGATAGAAAATCAATAATCGCTCTCTGTGATCTTTGTCCAAAGATACACGTATTTATGTTTTTCCTATAATTAGGACATACTTATTAATGTTGGAACATTCAGATTAAAATGTTATCAATCTCTAGATGATATATTTATTCTCGAGACTAATAACGTATAATATCCGCCAATCCATGTTAAAACTCCCAAAACATTCTGGCTTCCATGATTTATTTCTTAATTATTCAACATGGATTATATCCTCTCCTACCGCTGTAGCGCTGCTTTACCATGTTATGCAGTTGACTTGGTTCCTTTGACATTCTAATTACTGAGAATAATTTCCTCTCATGATTTAAAAAATAAAAAGATCAACATTCGGTTATAAAAATTTGAAAAAAAAGCAATTTACAGAGCTCAGCATTGACGAGTTTCTGCGGTTGCTAGGGATAATATTTGGTTACTAGGGACATTGTAAGGTTTAAGGAATTCTTATAATATATACTGGTTAGTAATGATAAGATGTCTCAAGATTTGCTAAGGTGTTGTTGTAGTATTTTTTTTCTTGATTAAATAAAAGGTCCATGAGATCTACAGGAAAATACTGTGCATAGGGAAACCTGTTGCTATGGACGGGGCATAACTATGAATAAAAATATCAAAATGTATTTTTGAAATATGAAATGACATTTGTAGTGTGTATAGCTTGACAAAAATGTACCGCTTAATCAATATTAAGTCAAAAGATCGTAGATGTCAAAATTCAACCATTAATTGCAATAATATAGGCTAATTTAATGTTTACAAAACCGTTGCTAGGGTGACAAAACTACACAAAAATACTATATGCTACCATAGAGAATTGGAATATTATTTTTAGAGTGTACATGCACAGAATATAACATTTTGTCGAAAAGACTATGCAAGATATGTAATATAAAACCACCATATTTGGATTTCCAATGATTAATTGGACCCTCCTTCAATTACGTTGCTAAGCAACAAAGGACAAAGTGAAATCATAAAAAAAAAAAAAAATCTTACCTTTCAATGATTGTGTTTAATATTATATCTATATAAACAGTTTCTGAGATTGGGCCAAAATCTACCCTTATCATACTCACTCCTGTACATGGTTAGACCCTATACAGTGTGAAAAAAATACGTGTACAATTTTCAATCTGGTTCGATTTAGTCTGAAAACTCGTATGCAATTTTATGTCATTAGAGAACAAATGAAGTAAAACAAAAATCGTGTGCAATTTTACGTCATTAGACACCAAATGAGGTAAAAAAAAAAAAAAACACGTACATGCAATTTTACATTGCCATTGCAGGCATTGGGCCCTATAGGCTAATGATTGTTACCGGTCACTGTGAAATAAACTAGAAAAAAAGGTATTGGAAATATCAAATTAAAATCTATTATGTTCACTTCCGTCCTCTCTATAGTATAGGCCGTGCCTACCGTCATATTACGCAACGCTTCAGATCAAGGACACCACGTAGGTATTGCCATTTGATTACATTGGTTACAAGCGTTTATCGGAAAACAAACGTTTTCCTAACCACCGTTAGTACAGCGACGCCACCTGGGGGAAAAATGGGTGAATGGTCTCCATTCCCAAGGACAAATACCCCTCCGATGGGGAAAAGCGGAAAAAAACTTTTGGTGTGTTGGTAATTCTGGATTTTCAACTCCTAACAAGTAAGTGTATATGGTATTGTTGTAATCACTAATGTATATATCAGACGTCTGTGTTTATCAGATTTGTGTCAGCAGTATGGTTTAAATTTCAGTATTGGTCGTCTGCTCATTATGCAGTGTGATTTAATGGTTGTCGCTTTATCTTTTGTATAGCTACTATTTTAAAAATAGCATTGTTGGTTCATTAACACGGGAAAAGTGAATATGTGCCCTTTATCTGTGGTAAGTTAATGATAGGACTTAAGTTACCATATCGCTAAATCGCTAAAACTATCAATGACAGTAAAGGAGCTTTTGTAAGAGGAATGCCAATAGTAACCTAACATCAGACACATTGTGTGGGTTGGCATTTTACTGACTTGTGTGAAACACTTGCATGACTGTATTATTTAACTAATACAGGTGGTTTTCCTTGCTATTTTTTTTTTATTGAAGTGCATGTACCAAGGCAACGAGTTAGCGGTCATGTTAGGGGAATCGAATTTGAATTTGCCTTTGTTTTTATGATTTTCCAAATATTTTGGAGCTGTTCTTACGATGTGGTATTTCTAGTTTCTTTCCATTTTATCAGTTTAGATATAATGACTATTTTCAACACTTTCATATTCCCTTCATTTAAAATATATTAACTTATTTTATTTCACAGTGTGAAAATTAAATTATAAAATAAAATAAAATAAAATGAACGACTGCTAAACTATTTTTTAAAACGTCGGTCATAAAAATTTAAGTAAAACTGTCAACAAGAATGGAAAATTACAGTTTTTATAATGTTAACCCTATGATTCGGTTCTCTTACAGTGAGATCGCATTATTAGCATGTTCGCCTCGAGTATAGTAGATCGTTAATTAAATCCCGATCGAGTCAAACCAAAGACTATACAATTGGTATTTGCTGCTTTTCCTCGAAGTATTCAGCATTATTAAGGGAAAGATGGTTAAGCCGGGTCGGTTCGGAATCAGGATACTATATCCCAGCTGAGCAACATATCTATCTGTGGACTGTTGTTTCAGTGAGCAAGCACTATAAAAATCCAACTCATCTTGTTGGCCTAGTACTAAACAGAAAGCAGATATTATCATCATTTCACTAAAACGTAATTTGATTTGGCTATGATATAGTTGAGAAAGTGCTCACCGGGTGTTAAGGGAATACGATACAGTAGGGATTGCCAATTGATTTTTTCATGAAAATTCGTGATTTGGTCAATTTCGACATGCTCTTTCCAAATATGCAAAGAAAAATATACCTTCGTGACTTAGTTTTCGAGATATTTACGATCGAATTTCGACCATTTTTCGACAAATTTTTAAAATACGGATTTTTATAGCGGTAAAGAAAATATCACAATTTCAAAACGGTAAAAGATAATTGCATCCGGTTTTTTGCAATAGCTTCCTATGATAATTTCGTTCAAAGATGATGAACATGTACATTGCCAATAATAGATTAAATAGTCCAAAAATTCTACTTATTTGTGGAATATGGATTATTTAGTGGTTTCTTCATGAATAAATTTGCATGTAGAAAAAAAATGACAATTGATATTTTCATAATATTTTGTCATGATATTCTCGCAATGATTTTATTTAGAATTTTAACAAAAAATAAAGGAGTACATGTGCTTGTTTTTTAGCTACAGAACAAAAACCGTGCATTTTTCATGACAAACCTAGACATCGTCAATTTCGGCGCCAAATTACCCTACAATGTATTTTAATAGGTAAAACGTCGTGGAGTCTTTCCCGCCGTTTTCCTTGGATTGGATGAAAGGGCAACGCAACCGGAGAATGAAATAAATGAAAGAGAACGGCTATAGTTGTACAACGAATAGATAAGTAACTGCCGAACCCGTGCACACGTTCTTGCTCAATGTTCATTAGATTTAACGGTGTATCACAACCGTCACACGCGTTTAATTGCTCTGCTAGTGTTTTTAGTTCAACTATTCGTCTCCCATCCTGTCAGCATATATCTTTATAATCAGTTCCAGGGTTTGCGTCTGTCTGGTCTACCTCTGTCTCACCAACATTCATATCCAACTCTTTCAAGTGTTCTGAACATTTTTTCCGACGGCGTATTTCTCCTTCTTTTAAAAACGGCTTTATTCGGCTTGAAGCAGGTGCTTTCAAATTTTTACGCAATCTGCTTTTTATGACGTCGATACAACTTCCGCGGAAAATGTCGCGCTCGTTACTGTGACATCGCAAAAACAACATGCGGTAGTCGGCAAAGTAATTATCTGCCCTTGCTACTGTATCGTATTCCCTTAAGTAGCAATCACACTTTTACTAACGGAAGTATTGACTCACCAGGCATGTTTAGTAAAATTTCAGTAAATTAGATTCAGATTTCTAGCTACCTTGTATCTATTACTGTAGAAGAAAATAGTAAGTCAAATATATCGAATGCCGTTGACAAAAAAAAACAAAAAAAATTAAAATGGGATCGGTTTTAATTTCGAATCGTATTTAGTTATTTATGTAGTTTGTCAAACAACGTAAATATGTTCATTAAAACAATAAGTAGAGATGAGCTTTCAAATATTTTGCTAATTATTGATTGTTGATACGTTAAGGCAGTGAACATTTTTTCTTTTCTTTTCTTTTTTTTGCAGTTGCAGGTTGATTGTATGTTTCTAATCAACAATATTATGAATATTTAACAAAAATATCCTTATTGTATGTTGTTAGCAACAAATGGTTTTATGGTGCCATAAATATGAATTATGAATGCAAAAGAATTTTCAATTGTTTTGCGCTACCATAATTTTTTTTTTTGCGACAAAACCTATTTTCACATTAATAGATTTCATCAGATTGAAATCATTACCTTTTTTATATGAACAACACGTTTTCTTTATCAATAGCATAATCAAGTTAGTAGGCGGTTGTTATATTGGAAATTGACAAAGCTACTGCTATAACTACTATTGTCTATATACTGCATTATTTAATATAGTTGAGTATTTAATGGTGTTGTGTCGATAGTAATCCATAACCATTATACAGTTGTACTTAAATGATATTGATAAATATCAAATATCCTTTTTTTCCCATTGAAATTCGCTTGGCATATTAATCAACATATTTTGAAATTTTTAATAAAAACGTAGATATCAAATTTAGTGCACTGACACGTTTCTGGAACAACCTTCATGAGGTGCGTTTCAAAGCCAAAACTTTTGAAAGCCAAAGAATTTAAAAAAAAAAGTATTTGGGAACAAGAAAACCAAAAGGCCTAAATAGGATAGATAAAACTCGGTTAGGTCAATGTGTTGTCTGTACTTCGATTTCTAGCTTCTGATTACCCCTTTGGTTTCTTCAAACTTTTGTTGTTTAATGTTATGGCGGAACATCATAACACTCAATATAATATAAATGGTATGCTGTACGCATGTGTTGTTTGATACTCAAGCAGAACATCGCAACATTTACTATGAAATAAAGAGCATGCTGTAAACATTTGCTGTTTGATGCTAAAGCAGAACAACGCACCGCTGAATATACAATAAATTGTGGGCTGTGAGCATGTGTTGTGTGATTCTACAGCAGAACATCACAGCACTTAATATAGAATAAATGGTATGCTGTAAAACATGTGTTGTTTGATGTTAAAGCAGAATATTACAACACTTGCTATACAATAAATGGTATGCTGTAAAACATGTGCTGTTTGATGCTAAAACAGAACAACACAATGCTGAATATACAATGAATGGTGGGCTGCGAGCATGTGTTGTGTGATGCTAAAGCAGAACAACACAATGCTGAATGTACAATGAATGGTGGGCTGCGAACATGTGTTGTGTGATGCTAAAGCAGAACAACACAATGCTGAATATACAATGAATGGTGGGCTGCGAACATGTGTTGTTTGATGCTAAAACAGAACAACACAATGCTGAATATACAATGAATGGTGGGCTGCGAACATGTGTTGTGTGATGCTAAAGCAGAACAACACAATGCTGAATGTACAATGAATGGTGGGCTGCGAACATGTGTTGTGTGATGCTAAAGCAGAACAACACAATGCTGAATATACAATCATGGTGGGCTGCGAACATGTGTTGTGTGATGCTAAAGCAGAACAACACAATGCTGAATATACAATAAATTGTGGTCTGCGAACATGTGTTGTATGATGCTAAAGCAGAACAACACAGTGCTGAATATACAATAAATTGTGGGCTGTGAGCATGCAAGCAGAACAACACAACGCTGAATATACAAATAAATGGTGGGCTGTGAGCATGCAAGCAGAATAACACAACGCTGAATATACAAATAAATGGTGGGCTGTGAGCATGCAAGCAGAATAACACAACGCTGAATATACAAATAAATGGTGGGCTGTGAGCATGCAAGCAGAATAACACAACGCTGAATATACAAATAAATGGTGGGCTGTGAGCATGCAAGCAGAACAACACAACGCTGAATATACAAATAAATGGTGGGCTGTGAGCATGTGTTGTTTGATGTTAGAGCAGAACCATACAACAGTGAATCTAAAATAACTTACCTCCGCTCTTCGTACATAAGACATCATGACAGAATGAGGATAAAATATACAACGCCTAATTTATTTTTGCATATCAAATGTATAATAATTTGACCTCTCCAAATTATTTCATCGAAAAGTCATTAAATTCCTATATCAAATTCATTAATTACCAATTTTAAATACAGTCTTGATATATTATTTTCAACATTTTCAAAACAATGTTAATTAATATCGTCGTACCGTAGCTTATTTAACTGACGTTTCTAAATATATATATAGTCTTATCTTTAAAAATGATATTAACGAACAAAAGCCAGCATTGCCTGACACGAGCAAGTAGTCTGTGTTATATAGTGATATCATTGTTTCTCACATGAACTATATTATGTGAAGGTCAACCATTAAATACATATTTCTATTTATTTATTTATTTATTTATTTATTTTTATACATTAAATTGGGTCGGGAATTTTTAACATTTGCAATCGCCAATTTATGATTTACTATCACAAATGTTAACCGCATTGAATTTGAGGAAACCGTTTTATTTACGGAGCAAACAGGATAACCCGGGGAAAAACCACTGGCCTTCTGTCAATTTTTATTGGAAAGTTGTTAATAGCACAGTTCATTATTGTAAATCGAACTTCAATACATGTATGGCCCTTGGGGTCCCCATACAACAATGTTATTGGTTTTAATGGAAAACGGAACTGGCAAACTAAAGGGGTCACAACTGCATAGCGAGAGCTTATTTTGATAGTGGATCTGACTTTGAAATGGCTCAGGAATAAAACTGTTACGAAGGTTATAGACAGTGTATGTTTTGTCAAAAACAAACCAATGGTTGTTATAGGTTTAAATATATTGTTGGTTTCTGATTACTGTTTGTTGTTCTGGTATTATAATGAATTGGTTTGAATAACATGAACTGCAGCTTTCTACAAGCATCGTTAGGTATGACGTATGTAATAGTATTTCAAATGCGCTAATTGTCGGAGCTGTTGTAACGTTTGTGTTATAAATGTATATGCGAGACGACAGTACTACCATTACAAAAGTCAGATCATGCCACTGCTGTGCAAAATTCGGACATCATTTGGTCGTTATACGAGGTACATAGATGACATGCTTGTTTTCAAATGCAAACCACTCGAAAAGCAAAGTTGTTTGTAGGAGTGCTCATGTCTTATTTACGTTATTTGTGTTTGTTTGCGCATAGTGGTGTCCAACACATATTGTTGTGTTTTTCTTTTGTTATTCTTCTCTTGTGTACTATATGTTGCCAGTTTCTCTGGATTTTCCATTTTTGATGGCCCCTTCAGTATTCTCTAGCGGTTATCAATTATTCAGAGATCTAGATGCATCAATGACCTCTTTTGTTCCTTGGTTGTTAACAAATATGAATCCGTCGTAAGTTTTGTGTTTAAACACCCCAAAAAATGTTTAGAAACGAAAAACAAATGGTGCTTAAAATCGTTAATTACCTATGACACCATTTTGACGTCACATGTGGCTTGATACTGGCATTTACTCAATGATTTACTGTTTTTTTGTCAATTTTGTGACCATTGTTATATATTATTTCAAAATACAGCTTTATGTTTTTTTCTTCTTAAAAAATGGTTTAAGATGGTGTTCTGTCGTTATATGTGTAATTGGCAAAAAGGAAGATTTTTTTTTAATACAAAATACACCGAAAAAAAATGTATTTTTAAGTCAATTTGCATTTGATTTGTGAATGTGTTTTGGATAATTGTTTAAAGGGTAGGGTTTATTGTGTTCAGCACTAGCTTTCCCCTGGGAGTCAATACCTCTCAGCAATTTATATACTGAGTTTATTTATTCATATGTTCATCTGTTTTTGGTGGTTTATGCCTGTTGTTGAATTAGGTTTAAAAACTAGAAATAGTCATCAGAGTACGTGTTAAAGATTGTATCTATTGGTCTTGTATTTCAGACCCAATTCAAAACTAAAAGTACACCAATAATTGAATAGTTGAATAGAAAATAAGTCTGATTTTTTAAATGTCGATATAACATTTTATTTATGTCATGATCAACGAGATTTGTTAGATCGTAATATCATAGACAATTACCCTTCAATGTCGTAGGTGACCCGAAAGACAAAGATCATATGAAGGTTTATCGCGTCAATTGTTCCCAGCCTAAATAACAAACGCTTAAATGAGATTGAATGGGGATATTATATTTTGTGATCCACGGTACAAGTGTTCTAACATGCCGAGACGACGTGTAATGAATTGTGCATTTAATTAACTTTACATAATAAATATGTAAGGTAGAACATTTTGTAAGTGACATGATCTCTGCCTACCTTAAAAATGGATGATGGTATCGTTGATACCGATGATGAATCATTCTTGTTGACGGTACGTTGTAGGATTTGTCTTTCATTACCTTATTATTACGTCGGCAATTCTGAAACTGGAGATTAATTATGTATTTATTATGTAGATGAATAATGTAAATCTCATTTGCTTGAATTTATTAACCGGAATCTTAACCGGAATCACATTGAATAACGGTGAATCCGTGAACAAAGAATTTAAAGTGTTATTGGAATATTTTTGTTCACTGATTTGTATTATACGGTTTGATCAATTAGCATACATTTTGTTGTACAATATATTGCGAATATTTGATATTTTTTTTAAGATTTACCCCCAGACGTATTGTTTAAGTTCACAGACTGGAGACATATGGAATTGCATCCAAATTTGCTTCTTCCGCTTATTTCAATACAATCTTGTCAGGTATACAAAATTGTGTTTGAAGATGAAGACCCGGTACCTTTCTATATTAGTGTTGAAGGAGTGTCGCTTATCAACACGAGGTCACTCTGACCTTGACATTTGACAACAAGGTCAATAATGCATATTTGTATCATACTACTTTAATGTATTTTATTTATTATTTTGTTTTTATCATTGATAGAGTTTCTGGGACCCAATGCTCCCTGAAAGAACAGTATCTCTAGTATTATATTTAATCATTATTATTATTTCCACTCAGAAATTGTAGAAATGACTGGGCAGATTATGATACAAAACTCTATTTGCTTAGCGAAGCCAAATCAAGGAATTAAGATTCATAAAAGCAATGAACACACCAGATAACAAAATGAACTGATATGAAAACACAAACCATGATCAAGACATGATCATCAAATTGTTCGTCTTTATTCGTTATAAGTTGATACACATACAGACGTAGACAGTCTAAGAATGCAATCTCACTTTGGTTTTGTGTGGTTTTATTTTCAGTTTGTTTGGTTTGTTTCTGTATTCTGTAGTAGGATAGGTAGTAATTAGACGTATATCTGCAGCACATCCAATTCAGCTAATAAACATAAATATTTTTCCTAATTAAACGTTCCGTAGAATAACTCGTCATCACCGAGCTTCTTGAATCTCTTATTATCTTATTATTTTTCAGTTATGGATGTCATAATCTACTTGTAAATAATGTTAAATTTTGTTTACTTTCAAGGATATAACTCGTGGACCTCCTATGACCTATGTTCCTGAGCTGAAATCGTGGATTAACTCTTCAAGTGAATACGGTAAGAACATTTTATAGTTTGTCTAACTCTATTGAGTGAAATGCGTTAAGAGCGTTACACCGTACATCTAACATCATTGGGTGTAGTGCGGTAAGAGCATCTAACTATATTGGGTGTTATGAGGTAAGAGCATTACATCACATCTAACTACATTTGGTGTAATGCGTTAGGAGTATTGCATCGTATGTCTAACTATATTGGATGTAGTGCGGTAAGAGCATCTAACGTCATTGGGTGTAATGCGGTAAGATCATTTAACTATGTTGGGTGTTATGGGATAAGAGCATCACATCGTACATCTAACTACATTTGGTGTAATGCGTTAGGAGCATTGCATCGTATATCTAACTATATTGGGTGTAATGCGGTCAGATCATATAAACTATATTGGATGTTATGCGGTCAGAGCATTATTAGTTACACAGTGTGTTAGTGACCTAATTATATAATAATGTTGTGTTAGCAATGACTATGCCAATATAGTGGTCAGAGTTGAAGACATAGTGCACGACCCGAAGGGGAGTGCACTATGTCTTCAACCCTGACCACTATATGGCATAGTCATTGCTAACACAACATTATTATTATTATTATGCCGACTGTTATATGTAGACAACATATATTGAGAACTATTACAATAAAGGAGGTGCTGATATTGATGACTAACATATTGGATCAGATAGTCTTGAAAGTGTGAGAATATTCTTTGTTTCATTTAAAGCTTTAAAAATATAAAGATTTTTGAAGTTTGAAATTTAATTAACAGTAACATGAATAGTAGACGAATATGATAGATTGACAGATTGGATCCGCCCCCTTGCACGTGGACTAGCTATATATAGCTTGACAGACAGCTGAAAACCCAACCTTCCCCGCGTGAAACTGGCATAGTAGACGTACTATTTTCGCATAGTATATCAACGCTATAGATCTATAATTCTTTGTGATATATGCCAAAATATCGTATGAACTTTATAAAGTTATTTATATGTGTCACTAAAACAATATTTGGTGACTTGTGGAATGTTACATTGGTCAAGTCATTGAACCAACATATAGGGACAAACTTACTCGGGTCAATTAATTTTTTATTGTAATATTTTAAAAAATTAATACGTTTGTTTATATTTTCAACGTCTGTTGTCAGGTTGAAACGCGCCGGTGTCTCGTTGTTCAACGTCATCTTTGGTTTGAAAGAAAAAGGGGAGATAACTCTACTACTAACCGTGTATTAATAATCTACTGACCGTGTATTGAATATACACGGTTTCCACGTGATCACTTTAAACCAATGATATCCTAGAAGTTTGTAAGAAGTAAGATATATAGACAATAACAGTGCATTGACTTGACATAAAATCGATATACGGATGAGGCTTCGAATCGGGGAAAATGCGAGGGTTTCCCGAGCATTTTTCCCGATTCGTGCCGAATACTTTTATCGAATTTTATGTCACGTCAATGCACTGTTATTGTCTTTATACTGCAATCATTAGTGACATTAATGGAGATATTTATATTACTACCAATATTCAAATTATTTTAAAAAGTTAGTTACCCCCAAGAGGCCCCAACTGATTTTGCGGAGTAATATGATTAGACGGAGACTGCAACGTTTCAAAGATCGATGCTCAGGTAAATATATAATTGATATTCGGATAAGATTTTTGAAAATAAACAACAGTTTCGCTGAAAATATTTTTAACAATAAAATATAAGTGACAAGAGAATACATATCCAAATTTGGTTCTAGGATTGAAGTTAATAAGATTGTTCATTTCAATGCTCATTTCATGTGACGTAAACACGAATATTGTCAATGGCGGTCGCACATGTACACATTCATGGAGTTTACATGAAGATTGGCTCCGTAAAACATGGAGGATATCCTGTTCGAGGTGTTAGTTTGGGAGCAGATAGAAGGATGTTCGGGTAAGTTTATGTCAGCTCCTGTAGATGCTGCAATATGCTCGTGATACGTTGGTCAAGGCTGAAGTTGTAGTTTGGATCGGAACAAGTGCGCGCGAATTGTCACTCAGCACCCGCGAGTACATTTGAGATGCTAATAGCGCTGTAGTTTCTCACCGATT
Source organism: Bathymodiolus septemdierum (assembly GCA_963383655.1). Classification (NCBI taxonomy): domain Eukaryota; kingdom Metazoa; phylum Mollusca; class Bivalvia; order Mytilida; family Modiolidae; genus Bathymodiolus; species Bathymodiolus septemdierum. The sequence continues at coordinate 44,021,195 of OY726520.1, forward strand.
GCACGCTTTTATGCCCTGATATTTGCATGATGTCTGTGTCTTCCACGTTATTGTCTTTCAGCTTTTGTACCAAATCATTTACGTGCACTATGGTTTGTTAGGTGTTTGTTGGTGTCTAAACCTGCTTTTTGCTTCATGGTTTTCATAATAGAAGCCAACTTTTTCTCCCCAACCCGTTGTTGAACTATATGTACGGTTTGTTTACATTCATAACGGAAATAGCCTTCAAAGGTAAAAAAAAGTAGTCCCGTCAATCAGGTCAAGTAGGCGTGGCCTAAATGTTTATCACTTGTAAATATACTGTCAACGCATTTTGACTGCTCAAATAGAACGATTGCAGTATAAATAACTATATTGGGTGTAATGCGGTCAAAGCATATAACTATATTGGGTGTAATGCGGTCAGAGCATATAACTATATTGGGTGTAATGCGGTCAGAGCATATAATTATATTGGGTGTCATGCGATCAGAGCATATAACTATATTGGGTGTAATGCGGTCAGAGCATATAACTATATTGGGTGTCATGCGGTCAGAGCATATAACTATATTGGGTGTCATGCGGTCAGAGCATGTAACTATATTAGGTGTCATGCGGTCACAGCATCTAACTATATTGGGTGTCATGCGGTCAGAGCATCTAACTATATTGGGTGTTATGTGGTAATAACACTACATCGTATATTTAACTATATTGTGTGTAATGCGGTAAGAGCATTGCATCGTACATCTAACTGTGGTGCATGTAATATGGTAAGCATTGTATCGTACATCTAACTGTGGTGCATGTAATATGGTAAGAGCGTTATATCATACATTGTTTTTTAACATCAAGTAATATCGAGCAGTATTTTAGCTATATTCATGAAGGGGAAATGTTTACAAACAATAAATCATTAAGATTAAGGTGCACTGGGATAAACCCATGGGAGGACGTTAGAAAGTCTTAATAGAATAATATATAATGGGTTGGATTGGGAAATTATGCCTTGCAACATGCCACCAACGCTCTTGGTTGGATTTTTGTAGTGCTATATTATTGAAACAGTCAGCGGCTAGACATGTCGCTCCACTCGGACACATCATCCTTATACCCAACCAACCAGTCTTTGTTTTTATCCCCTAATGTTGCATGGATGTTGGACGCATCAAATATCAATTCTATAGATTTTGGTATGACTCAACCGGGGCTCGAACCCACAATTTATTGAGCTCGAGACAAGCACGGTAACGTTTACACCACCGATGGAGTCAGCCTGTCAAAGAACATGAGATGTAACCTCATAAGTTGACATGAGATGTAATCCCATAATTAAGTATAAAGACACAAAAGACATCCCATGGTGAACGGTGTTAATATTGTAAGTTGCTCAGAGAATTTCCTTATCCTGTTGATATGGTAAAAATAGACGGGTCGGGTTATTCTATCTCTTGTATGTTATTGCCAACCAAATTTATACTGTCTCATATTATGCCGGAGAATCATAAAGCACACTTTATCAAGTAAAAACAATGCTTTATGTGTTGAAATCAACAAATACTGGGATGGTATTTGAGATTTTCCCCTTCAGTAAATTGAATTTACAAATAATTTATGTACATGTAGTAAGGTTTTCATTAATTGGTTTTTCTTCACCACATAGTATGTCTGTCCCAAACAAGGATCTAGATTGTCATCAGATTTTGTTCGTTGCCTTTATTTGTGAGCTTTGGGAAGGACCCTTGAAGTGCCTTTTGTTGTATGTCAACTGTCATTATTTAACTGCCCATTGCCCTTTATCTATGCTGTTCATTTAAACGAACTAATTATATTTCCTTAGAGATATAGATCTCGGTAAGAGCATGGTGAAATTTATTTGAATTGTGTTTTCTATATGGTACTACGTACATATATGTACACCTGTGTAGGTAACACTCGCTGCATCATAAAATGTGTTTTCACGTATATTGAAAAGACGTTATGTTGAGCATATTGATTTTGTAATCAAACTGTTTGGCTAGAAACCAAACTCACTGGAAACACAATATTTTCAAAGATAATACTGAATCTGCATATGTTAACAATACAATTTTTTTCATGAAAAGTATCGTTCCCTCACCATAAATCGCTACTCAATGTAAAATAAAATTTGCAAGTGTGTTACATCAATATTCGAGAATCCACTAAGTGAACAATACACTACCATCGGCTTATATATTACAGGTATACCTTTAGACATTTGTTGCTGAGTTCACACTCGTTTTATTGGAGTTCGTGTTACTCAATTTTTAGTTGTCTGTGTAATATTTTGTCTATCATTATTTGTGTTTTTGTCCATTTTAATTTGATCATATTGTCTGTCCTTCGAATTACGACTGTTACCCCTTTGGCATTATTATTTCGTCTTGCCGATGTAAATAAACGTTAGAGAACACCGAAGAGGCAATCAAAAATGGAAAACCAGAGAGAAACTGGCAACTTAGGGTACACAAGACGAAGAAAAACAAAGCAAAAACACAACACAATATGTGTTGGACATCACTATAAGTAAACAAACACAAATAACGTAAATAAGACATGAGCCCTCCTACAAACAACTGGAGGTAAAGACGAACCCAACATCGTTTCTATGTGGTAATAGTAACGGACATCACAACACGGAACATCTACTGATATATTACAGGTATACGTTTCAAGATTTAATTGTTGTATTGGAGTTCATTGGGGTTGGGGTTGGAGAGATAGTGATATTAATCACATGTTATCCTAGATTAAATAATCCGCAAATGATATTTGGCAAATGCGAAACAAGACAATCATCTTGCAAAGACATTATAGATAACACCGTGTACAATTTAAAAAGAAATGCTAATTTTGCGAGAACCAAACTATAATAACGTTAAGTGGGCACGTTTAAAGTCTATAAGTATATATATTTATATATCTGAACTGCTGAAATTCTACCACAGTTGTCAAGAACAAAAAGGTTATTGCCAAGGGATAACATTGAACAAAGCGGATTAATATTAATATTGTATTTTAACACTGTTATATACGTACAATAATAAGTTTAAAGACTTTAGCACAAACTTATTTTCATTACAGACAAAGACATCGCACAACACATAATGGCTACAATGTACAATAGTCTTGCCCCACCACTGCCACCAGAAGCACTTCGACCAAAAAGACAAATGACCTTCACATATGGTGGACGAAGGTCACATAATTCCAACTATAATTCAATGGCTGATCCTCTCATCCACTATTCGCAAAGTTGGCGTCCAATGTTTGAGGATACAAGGTCATATAGTCGACAAGATCTGTAAGTATGCTTCTATTATATCTCTGACAAGGTCATATAGTCGACAAGAACTGTAAGTATGGTTCTATAATATCTCTGACAAGGTCATATAGTCGACAGGAACTGTAAGTATGCTTCTATAATATATCTGCTATTTTGTATAAATCACTGTGTCATACCCGGTTGTATAACATAGAACGATTGTCACATTTGTAACCTACATGAAACTGACATTTACAGCGATCTCTTTCGCGACGTTTAAACAATAGTAGTAGATCCAACTATTGTAAATTGCTTGATTACAACAATATTCTCTGTCATACTTCCCTTGTTGATATTTGAATAGCATGATTTACAACCTAATGAATTTTGATCAAATATGTCTTCTTTGTATTGCTAATGATGACGGACTCAAATAAATACATTTATAATTTTTATCGTAATCTCAATCCGGTCCTTTCCTCAAAACTTATCAGCGGGACAAAAGTAACACGATGGATGCCACACGGGGAGCAGGAACTGCCTACCATTCCTGAGCACTTGTGTTTACCTCCGGTTTTTGTGGGGCTCGTGTTGCGTGATCTTTAGATTTCTGTGTATTGTTTTGTAGATCGTTGTTTGTCCTTTTGTCCTTTTTCTTTTTGGTCATTGTTTTGTCTGTTCTTCTTCGATTTACGGCTTCTGATAGATTTTGATATCTTCAACCTTCTCTCAGTCGTTATCAAATCAGAGATAAAATGTGTATCTATCAAGTGCAGAGAGATATATTATGTTTGTCATGTTAACATCAGAGAGATATATTATGTTTGTCATGTTAACATCAGAGAGATATATTATGTTTGTCATGTTAACACCAGAGAGATATATTATGTTTGTCATGTTAACACCAGAGAGATATATTATGTTTGTCATGTTAACACCAGAGAGATATATTATGTTTGTCATGTTAACATCAGAGAGATATATTATGTTTTTCATGTTAACATCAGAGAGATATATTATGTTTGTCATGTTAACACCAGAGAGATATATTATGTTTGTCATGTTAACATCAGAGAGATATATTATGTTTGTCATGTTAACATCAGAGAGATATATTATGTTTGTCATGTTAACACCAGAGAGATATATTATGTTTGTCATGTTAACATCAGAGAGATATATTATGTTTGTCATGTTAACATCAGAGAGATATATTATGTTTTTCATGTTAACATCAGAGAGATATATTATGTTTGTCATGTTAGCATCAGAGAGATATATTATGTTTGTCATGTTAACACCAGAGAGATATATTATGTTTGTCATGTTAACATCAGAGAGATATATTATGTTTGTCATGTTAACATCAGAGAGATATATTATGTTTATCATGCTAACATCAGAGAGATATATTATGTTTGTCATGTTAACATCAGAGAGAGATATTATGTTTGTCATGTTAACATCAGAGAGATATATTATGTTTGTCATGTTAACATCAGAGAGATATATTATGTTTGTCATGTTAACACCAGAGAGATATATTATGTTTGTCATGTTAACATCAGAGAGATATATTATGTTTGTCATGTTAACACCAGAGAGATATATTATGTTTGTCATGTTAACATCAGAGAGATATATTATGTTTGTCATGTTAACATCAGAGAGATATATTATGTTTGTCATGTTAACACCAGAGAGATATATTATGTTTGTCATGTTAACATCAGAGAGATATATTATGTTTGTCATGTTAACATCAGAGAGATATATTATGTTTTTCATGTTAACATCAGAGAGATATATTATGTTTGTCATGTTAACATCAGAGAGATATATTATGTTTGTCATGTTAACATCAGAGAGATATATTATGTTTGTCATGTTAACATCAGAGAGATATATTATGTTTGTCATGTTAACATCAGAGAGATATATTATGTTTGTCATGTTAACATCAGAGAGATATATTATGTTTATCATGCTAACATCAGAGAGATATATTATGTTTGTCATGTTAACATCAGAGAGAGATATTATGTTTGTCATGTTAACATCAGAGAGAGATATTATGTTTGTCATGTTAACATCAGAGAGATATATTATGTTTGTCATGTTAACATCAGAGAGATATATTATGTTTGTCATGTTAACATCAGAGAGATATATTATGTTTGTCATGTTAACATCAGAGAGATATATTATGTTTGTCATGTTAACATCAGAGAGATATATTATGTTTGTCATGTTAACATCAGAGAGATATATTATGTTTGTCATGTTAACATCAGAGAGATATATTATGTTTGTCATGTTAACATCAGAGAGATATATTATGTTTGTCATGTTAACATCAGAGAGATATATTATGTTTGTCATGTTAACATCAGAGAGATATATTATGTTTGTCATGTTAACATCAGAGAGATATATTATGTTTGTCATGTTAACATCAGAGAGATATATTATGTTTGTCATGTTAACATCAGATCGATGTCTTATTCATGGTGGGTTATAGGTGGTAACATCATCAGCCTTACAATAATTGCATTGTCATGAAACACATTATTGTAATAAAGTGGACCGTGTGTGGTACCGTCAGTCTTACAATGATTATCTTGTCATACAATTTATGCTTGCAATAAGGTGGGTCATAGGTAGTACCGTCAGCTTTAGAATTATTACGTTTTCATGATGAAATATATGTTTGCAATAAGGTGGTACGGTTAGCCTTCCAATATTACATTGGCATGAAATATATGTTTGTAATAAGCATGAGGAATACATAGGAAGGCTCATATACGTTATTTGTGTTTGTTTACATGTAGTGATGTCAAACACTTGTATTGTGTTGTGTTTTTCTTCGTTTTCTGTACCCTATGTTGTCAGTTTCTCTGGATTGTCCTTTCTTGATTATCCCTTCGGTATTCTCTAACGTTTATTTCCAGATGTAGTTAATTTCTTTTATTGGTATTGCTTGTCATAAATAGTAGGAAAGCAAATAAAATGTTTTATAATTGTATGTGCTAGTTATAAAATGAAAAGTTAAAACATACCACACTGTCGGAACAGTTCCTAAATCTAATGAAAAGTCAAAACATACCACACTGTCGGAACAGTTCCTAAATCTAATGAAAAGTCAAAACATACCACACTGTCGGAACAGTTCCTAAATCTAATCCATTTTAAAGAGGTTTATAATAGTAAATGTGGCTTAGCTTTATTCGATTAAATTTTCTCGGCTGCTCAAACATGGCTACGTTGCGCCTATGTTGATGTCATCGCTACAAAAATTCTACGGTCGTCATCACGATATGCTTGACCGTTACGAAATATCCATATCTAAATATGAATAACACGACGGGTGTGTTATAAGAAGCAGGAACTGTTTACCCTTCGCGAGCACCTGGGTTCACCCCCGGTTTTAAGTGGAGTCTGTGTTGCTCATCTTTTTAATTTTCTATATTGTATTTTTTGTTTTGTTTGTCTTCGTCCTGTATCTTGTGTGTCCAGTATTGCCGGTGTTTCTGTATTGTCCATTCGTGATTGCTCCTTCGGTTTTCTCTAACGTTTATTTTCTTTACCTGAGAGATACTTTGAAACTCCCAAGCATCAGTAATGAAGTATGTTTCGTGTCGGTATAAATTGTAGATCATAGAGGAACGACATACTCTGTCCTTGATCAAAAATCAAATTAGACATTTGTACAAATATATTGGAATCGAAAACGAATACGAAATATATAAAATCATGATTGTTATTTTTGGATTATTTTGGATTATTCTGTGCATTTTTTTTAAGTTTTCTTTTATTTATTATTTAGGCGACACTCGGTCCCAAGTTTCCCACAGATACGAGGTCTAGAGAGAAGTCATACAGATTTGAGCCCACAACGTCGCAGAGTTATACGATATCCAAGAACAGAGGATTATGTACACGAGCGTAGCATGTTTATGGTAAGTTGAAGAACAATTACGAAGCTGGTAGTGTATAGAACCCGGATGAGGAAATGCCGAAAGACTACTACTTCTTTATAATATTATACTATGCTCATAAAAGTAAATTTTTTAATCTAACATGAATACCACAGAGGTAAATTTAAAAAGAAACTAAAAAATTTCTTTCCTTTAGAATAAGAACAGGAAAAAACTATTTGAACATCGGTGATGACTTCTACTGATTAATGATGTTGCTATACAAATTTAAAGTTAGGCTATATGGTAAAGTAATTTGAGAATCAGACAGAGGTGATGGGCATACAGATATGATGGCATTAAAATTTCCATGGCGCCAGCGAAGCAGGGTCGACATATATGGATCACTTTCCGTCGTCTTGCATAAATCTCTGTCCTTAATCCACAACTTCCTCTGAAACCACTTGGTTCCGAGAAAAGAAAACTAACACAACATTTTACCGAACATGAAAGTTATGGGGCTTCAATTTTATGTTTTTAGCAGAAAGTGTTCTGGGGGATTCCCAGAACCAGACTATGATTTACAATGTTGTACAGAGGAGTGTACACACCTCTAGGCTCTACTTCGTAAGTCTTCATAGACCACCCAACAGTAGCCAACTAAATGTGCACATTTTCTGTATGAAAGTCATGAACATGTTATTTATTTTTGGCTATTTTGATTTGATGGTTTTCTAGAGCCAAACGGGGATTTTTAGTCTCTAATCTCTACTCCACAACTCTTTCTCCTACTCTTGGACCCACATAATTCAAATAAACTTGAGTCACTAGTAGAAAGAAACAGACGACACAGATCTTCCGTGGACATCACATCTCGCAACCAAGTTACTTGCGTATTCACTGTTAAACAGGAAATATGAAATAAACCAGATACTAGTAATGAAACTATATGCACAGTTTTCGAAGAATTTTTAAATCATTCTACTAAGAGGTGAGGTTCCGGTCCATAAAGCTAGGCTAACCCCGGCGCATTTGAAGTGCCTACACCAATGCATAATGTGAGCGGTCTGTATTTGTGCGCTAGGGGTATCTATTTTTCTCTTTTTACGATTTTTCTGTTGGATTCTGGAATTGTTCAGATTGTGTAGTATATTTTTTTCTTTTTATTTCATTGTTATTAATCATGTTTTACAGACGACTCAGCCGCCATGCACTGGACACTTTATTATTCATCCGGATTGGGTATCTGAACGAAGCGGGAAAAGAAAATTGAGCGCTGCCCGAAAAAAGAACCAATCACTAAACGGATTACGCTATGGAACACCAAATGAAATCTAGAAATGTTAAATTTATGAAGACTGATCAAAAGCAATGCACCTTTGTCTTAAATTCTATAACTGCTCAATACACTGTATTTGGTTTATTTATTTATTTATTTTTTTTATTTTTTTTAGTAAACTTTTTGGTATTAGTTTTAAATTAATATTAAATATACATGATTTTTTTTTATATTGCTCATTTACAGATTGTTATTATATACAAATGGTGGAGAACTGAATGAGATAGAGATAAATGCATTTTTATTATGAATTATATTTTACCTGTTTACAGATAATATAGTTATATACAAGAATTGAAATCTTCAAACAAACAATTATAGTTTGCTTGTTTACACGTTTCTTGTATTCCTATTTCGTAATTTTTCGCTACATAATTTAATAAAATGACCGGAAATTTTACAATGCAACCTCTTTTTCATTCATTTCTTGTTGCATAATAGAATATCTGAAATGCCATTTAAATTTTATTTCAGCAAATTAAAACAAATTTTTAATTAATTATGCATAAATGTACACTTGTATTACTTTAGTTGAATTGACAGGATCTCAGTTTCTGATTTTGTACAATCATTTACCTGTAAAACTGCCATTGTAATGTTATTTGATTTAAGCACTTTCATTGGTCAGTTCATTGCAATAGTTTAATTCATTTTGTAGTTAATATTAATAAACTAATACAAACGATAAGAAGGCATGCTACAAAAAGTCTTTCAATGATTGTATCCATTTTTGTCTATGTTTGAAAGGATATACAAAAAACAATGTACACCTATAGTGATGCTTCGTGTATGTGTAGAGACAAAATGTTATTGTATTGTGGTAAAGGGCAAGTTTTTATCATAACTGTAATGATATGTATACACCTGTGGATGGATATATTAGGTTAGGGGTGAAAGTTCAAGTTAATTTCTGAAGGTATTTTAAATGTGTAGAATTCTTGTTAGGAGTGGTTTTATTATGTTGTTGCTTTATTACATTGATTTATGATTCCATGAGACCAATGAAAGTTCAAATAGGCTTTAGACTATAGGGATATTTAAAGTAGAACAAGAACAATAATACATTACAAATTTGTTTAAAACAAGCTAGGAGTAGTAGCTTTGCCTCATGTGTATTCATTAATGATATATCATTGGTGCAATTGTCAGACCATCCAAGATGGTTGTTTTACCAAGTTGTGATGTTAATTTTCTGTTTGCACTTTGGTCTAGTCCTTATTTATCTGTTTTTTCATTTCTTTTGTTTTTTACCTACTTTTAAAACTATTTATTTATGTATTACGTAATCCTATGTAAATAACTCACATTAGTTAGGTTATGCATGCACATGAGTGGTTATTAATATTCATCATTTTACGTGTGTGTGGCCAATCAAAAAACGTGTGGACAGATGCTGCAGAGATGCAGCTAAACCACACTATTACCGGGAACAGTATTAAAGATGTACAGAATGGTTTGGAGTGTGTTTTGCATAAATTCGATTATAATAATAGTATAATCATTGTAAATAGTGTTATCATTTAGGATATTTATTTATTGCAAATTAATAGAAAGCTTTTAATATCAAAATATTCTTGTTTTATTTTTTATTCAAAGAGAGACAACTCTGTTATATATCAAGGATGTGGAACAATACTCAAACTCACAATCCATGCACAAAACAACACAATTTATACAAAACTTAATGGCTAATAAAAAGAAAAACAATATAACATTTTATTAATGGAAATACATACGGTAATTACATCTTTTTAGATGTATCAGAAGGGCAATTCAACACTGTACACAGATATTTGCAAACAAAAATGAGGGAACTACTTTTCTGTTGTCTTGTAAGTAAATATTTAAAGCAGAAATACGTTTAATGAACATACTACAAATGTATTCCCTTTTCTTTGTTTAATGAAATTTTATTAAAAGAATTTGAAAAGTTCTCCCAAAAAACAGAAATAAATAAAAATCATTAAGCTTTTTAATCTTTTATCAGACTCGGGGGCGGATCCAGGATTTCAAGTTAGGAGGGCGCGCACTTAAAAAAAATTGCGCCGAGCGGAGGGAGGCGCGAAAATGTTTGGGGTATTTCGTGTGAAAAATCACGATTTTACGCAAAAAAATCATATTTTTTTCCAATTTTAGGGGGGGCGCCCCCCCCCCCCCCCCCCACACCCTTGGATCCGCCCCTGAGACTGTGCAGCGAGGACAGGCAATAATAGATGAAAGCAATATTATCTGTAAATAAAGCTCAGAAACCAAACAAACTACACAGATAAAATACAGGACGAAACAATAAAATATATCGGCGAACCAGACCAGACATGCTTAACCAATGAATAGAAACTTCAGACAAAAAGATGGGTTTATAACCTGTGGTTCTTCTGTTTTGTTCAATACAATCGTCTAGTGAGATCAAACAAAAATGGCAGTATCGCCTTAGTTTTATTGGTGGAGAAAACCGGCGTGCCCGGAAAAAACCACCGATCTGTCGCACATCACTGACAAACTTTATCACATAAAGTTGTATCAACTACACCTCGCCATGAGCGGGATTCAAACTCACAACTTAGTGGTGACATGCTTTGATTGCACATGTAGTTGTATATCCAACCACGACGGCCCACAACAACGGTATAATAAACTATTAACATGTACGTGTCTAACATAGGTTCCAAAATAAAGTTTTCATTTTCAGTTATAATTATGATTTGATTTACATATTGTTGATTAAAATTTTTAGAATAATGTCCCAAACCACAGATAATTTTGACACATTTCCTGCTTGTCTGAAATTCAATGAAAGTTTTTTTAATCTACGATATATTAAAATATAAGTGTTAAAATGTGTAGTTAGTGTGTGTTACGATATACTCTGCGGTAATGACAAATAAAGGTTCGAGAAAACCGAACGGGCAATCAAGAATGAACAATCCAGAGACATTGGCAACATCGGGCACACAAGACACAAGACGAAGTACAAACCAATCACAAAAACACAATACAACACAGAAAACTAAAAAGATGAGCAACACAAACCAGCACCAAAAAAATGGGGTGAACACAGGTGCTCGCCAAGGGCAAGCAGTTCATGCATCGTATAAGACACCGGTCGTAGTACTATTACATATAGTCAAGTCCGATAATGAAAAAAAAAATATAAAACACTTTTTGAGGGATAAGATGGGACGATTCTGTAAAAGTTCCTGGCTTAATATTTTAATACCCAGAAAACAGTAACATAAAAAGTCTGAATACAAACTGCAAGCTTGAGCGTAACTTATAAATCATGAAATACGAGGAACTTTAAAAAAAGAAAATGCTAAGTTGTGAAAGTGTTTTAAACATGTGAGTATAATGCCTACATTCTCATATAACCGGGCGAACATTGGTGTTATAAAACAATACTATAGCCATACATAATATTTCCAGTCTGTATGATTTATGTATAATAAGAAAAGTTTGAGAATCCTCAAGGGGTAATCAGAATTCGTAATTCAAAGGACAGACATTTCAATTGTCAACTATACAAACAATGGTCAATATATATAACACTACAAAGAAAACAACACGAGCCTCATTAAAAACGGGAATGAACGCATGTGCCCATGAAAGGTTTGCAGTTCCTGCTTCATCAGTGGTACCTGTCAAACTCACGACTCTTTCCAATCCACCATCACTTCTGTTATTTCCTTATATCTAAATAAACGTTAGAGAATACTGCAAGGGGCAATCAAAAATCGACATTCCAGAGAAACAGGCAACTTAGGATACACAAGACGAAGAAAAACAAAACAAAAACACAACGCAATATGTGTTGGACATCACTACACGCAAACAAACACAAATAACGTAAATCCCTCGAATAAACCCTCCTACAAACAACTGGAGACAAACAGGAACCGAACATCGTTTTTATGCGGAAATCGTAACAGACATCACAACACGGAACTCAGAACGTAAAGACACATAATATGATAACCCAAAAAACTAAAAAGATTAGCAACACGGACCCCATAAAAAACCGGAGGTGAATTCTGGTGCTATATTTAAGTAAGTTCACATCATTTATCTATATATATGTATGAAATGCACATATACAAACGTAATTTTCTAATAAACACATTATGAAAAATGTGAATCTTTCAAATGAAGACATGACAGTCGTCTGCCGTTTGCTACAAGTAACGTAAGCACATTTGTTTTTTTGTTTTTTTTATTAATTTTTTTGTAAATTTTCATTTTTTTTTACAGACAACACATTCATCACATCACATGCACAGAACAAGACAAACATATTACAAGTGTAAATGACAGTTATTGCTATTTGTGTGCTCAGCACATAACCACTTTTTTCTGAAATCAATTGTAATTGTAATTACCACCCTATTCCCAATAAACCATTATTTATTTATAAATATATAAATTAATCTAAAAATTAAGTTTACAATGATCAGAATGATTAAACTGTTACAAACAGTTTATATAATTTGTTTCTGCTAAGAGTATAGAACAGAAATAACAATGCTAAATTACAGTAATTTCAGCCACCTATCCTCATGGTCTTTCAACTTATCCTTAAAGATTGAATTTGATCTCTCCATTTTTTCCCTACTTTTTAATTTTGCTTTAAGTACTTCTATTGTTGGCAAATTATTTGACCACTTACAGCAATGGATATAATATTTTGTGAATAGCATCACAAATTCGATGATCTCGAATGGACATTCATTGACATTTGTAATAAACACTATATTTGCCATATTTAACTCAATAGGAATATCAAAAATTTCTTCTAACCATGTTTTTACCCGATTCCAAAACAGTTTTACTACAGGGCAAAGCCAGATATAATGAAGAATTTAGTCAGTGTCATTTTTACAAAATTTACAAAGGTCCGAATTCTTTATCCCAATTTTAACCAAGAATGTGTTTGTCGGTAAAGTTCTATGAAGAAATTTGTACTGGAAATTTTTTAGTTTCGAATCATTTGTGACAAGATATAAATTACAGAAGACGTCACTGAAATTAATATCTGTCTCCATATCTGATTTCCACTTAGAAATGCCTTTTATTGAATCAACTTCTAAATTTTCCAGTGGGTTAAGTTTGTTATATATTTCCTTTGATAAGCTCTTGGAATTCAGAATTGTGTTAATTAAATGGCTTCTATATTCTGCATTTGTTATGTTGGTTATATTCTTACTTTTAATCATGGATATTAGACTAAAGTACTTCAAAAAGTTAAATTTGCAATTAAGCTGATTTTTTAATTCATCATAAGTTTTAAATTTATTTTCTTCATCTAAGATATCTTTGATAAATATGATATTATTATCAAACAATTCTTTGTAAAAAAGTGTTTTTCCTTCAATTTTTAGAGATGAGTTATACCAAATAATACTGTCAACATTAAGAGGTATCTTTTCTTTTGTTTTTAATTCAAAGAATAATTTCAACAAATCTGTCCAAAATATATCTTTCATTGTTATGTTGTCAATATCAGAGGTATTTAGATCACAATTAAAAATAAAATTTTGATTAAATATGTGATATCGTAATTTTATAATATCCTTCCAAGAGCTTTCAAATGAACTATCCAATAGCTTTTTGACCCACTGAAATTTTACAGATTTGCTGTAAGTATATATATCGGTGATGTTTAAACCTCCTTGATTTGCCTTTTGCAGAATTACTTCCCTCTTTATTTTTGGCGGTTTATTATCCCACAGAAAATTGAAAATTAAGCTATCAATATCTTTAAGGTAGTTTTGTCCTGGATTTGGTAATACAGATACGAGATATGTTAGCTGTGGCACAATTAAACTTTTTATAATTGTTACCTTTCCAAATAAAGTCGAGCTTCTTTTACTCCACGACTGAATGATATTTTTTATTTTTACCTTTTTCTCATCATAATTTAACTTTATCAAGTCTTCATAATTCCCATTCGTTGGTATAGTGATTCCCAATATTTTCATTTTATCAACTGTAATTTTCATACCTGGTGAGAAATTATGTGTGTAAATTTCCATTCGAGATTGACCCAGTGGCGCTAATTCTGATTTATTATAATTAACTTTCAACCCACTAATTTTTGTAAAGTTATTTAATAAATTTACTGTATGCACATTTGTTGTATCTAGGGAGATTTGCATATAAATGATGTGTCTCCCACACACACTTTTGCACCTTTCTAAGCCTCACTAAGAATCACTTAGCTCAGGAAAACCATAAAATCAATGTAATATTAAAATAATTAGCAGATGCATGACTTCAGTATCTGTAAAAGAATTATATGTACTAATATAGTTAGCTTCTGTTGGTGTGTGTAAAATCTTATAGCATACAATTGAAAACCTTTTATCTATCCTGTTTAGAATTATGATTGAATTATTTAGCTTTCCAACCATTTGACCTTGAGCGTACTTGATGAAGGTTAAATGAATTCCAGAACCCAGTATGTGCACTAAATTAGATATCTACGGGTTTTTTACCAGTGTGATTAGAAAAATAGCAGATTTAAATCGCTAGTATTTATGAAGGAAAAAAGAAGTAATCAGAATACACTGGTCAGAACATCATACATATACCTGATATCTAATTTTAAAGGTTTCAGCTTCGGTTATTTATTTGTCTTTAATACATCTTTACATAAAATCTGCTACTTAATTGGTTAAAATTAATATAACACTGCTTAAGTAATTTGACTGATGTTTGAATAATATGGAATGTCCATGTAAACTTTCCTACAATTCACAAATGTAATTAGACATCAACTTCGGCTACAAATACGGTTTTAGTTTGGTTTTATGATGTTTACTGCCACTTTCAACAATATTTAAGTTATATCGTGGCGATCAGTTTTATTGGTGGAGGAAACCGGAGTATCCGGAGAAAACCACCAACCTGTTGCAAGTCACTGACAATCTTTATCACATAATGTTGTATCGAGTACA
This sequence comes from Bathymodiolus septemdierum, assembly GCA_963383655.1. Lineage (NCBI taxonomy): Eukaryota > Metazoa > Mollusca > Bivalvia > Mytilida > Modiolidae > Bathymodiolus > Bathymodiolus septemdierum. The sequence goes on from OY726520.1 coordinate 44,036,669, forward strand.
CCTCGCATTGAATGGGGTTCGAACTCACAACTTTAGTGGTGACATGCACTGATTGCACAAGCATAGTCCGTTTGAATTCTATAAATCTTCAGAAAAAAATTCTTAAAAATCCAGTTTTCAAATCAAATAATTTTTTCCTAGATGTTTATTAATATATAATATATACGAACTCTGACAATTTCAAAAATTTTGGTCCATTATTAAAAAAGTTACCTAAAAGGTCTCTATGTTAATTATATTTTCTGAGGTGTAAAAATTTACATGGAGTGAGTACAAATAGTGTAAGAGCCCAACAATCAAAACAAAATAACAGACATGTGCTTTCAATGTATATTTCATTGTACCATGTGACATAGGACATTTAAATATTAAAAGGCTACTCATTAACTGACCATTAAGGTGATAGTCAATTGCTAGTGATGCCTTTAATATTTAAATGTCCTATGTCACATGGTACAGTCTGTTATTTGTATTCACTCCATCCAGATTTCTGCAATTTAGAAAATATAGTTAACATAGAGACCTATATATAACCTTCGAAAACTTAATTTACAGATCGTCGCAGTTTTCTTTTTAAGCATTGGCTGTTATACTCATTGTAGATATTCAACGAACGTTTTGAAACTAGAAATCACCAGTAACACTGATATTTTCCCATAAAAATTATATTTATTCTTTTAAGATTTCAAATATTCATTCTGTATGTTATTTGCAGTTTGTAAGGTAACCCTAGACAACTTAATTTATATTGTTGAAACTTTTGTTTTGAACAACATTGGCTGTTTTACCCATCTAAGATATTCTATGTATTCATCTTGATTATTCTATGACTATTTTGGAAGCAGGAACGGTTAGTGACACTGATATTTCTTCATGTACGTTCAAAGTCAAAAGATTGGCAAGCCAACGTAAACCAAATGGCTTAAACAGGATAGACAAAAACGGTTCGTGCTACCCATGTCTTAGAGAGATTGAACTTAGTTTAAATAAATTACTTTATTTAGGAACTGTAAATTTCAAGCATACATATATCTAATAAACCGAAGCACTGACTACTGGATGATAGTCTTTGGGGTTAATATAGTCTACCAGCAGAGGTATTGATTCAGACCCAGTGATATTAATCTAATTCTGGAATATGTTTCATCAGATATGACCATTCTCAATCACAAATATTCTATGTTGTTTTTGGAACAAGAAATCACGTTAACACTGATATTTTCTCAAAATAATCCATTTCTGCTTGTAAAATTTCAAATATGTATACTGCATGTTATTCACAGTTGATATATAACTTTAGAAAACTTCCGGATCGCCAGAGTTCACCCCCGGTTCATGTTGCTCGGAGCGCCAGAGTTCAACCCCGGTTCATGTTGCTCGGAGCGCCAGAGTTCACCACCGGTTCATGTTGCTCGTTCTTTAGTTTTCTGTATAATGTTTTGTAGATCGCTGTTTGTCCTTTTAATTATTCTTTTGTCCTTTCGTCATTGTGGCATCTGTTTTTCATTCTGTATGTTATTTGCAGTTTGTGGTGTAACCTTAGAAAACTTAATTTAGATTGTTGAAACTTTTGTTTTGAAAAATATTGGCTGTTTTACTCATCTAAGATATTGGATGTATTCATAAACGTTAGAGAATACCGAAGGGGAAACCACAACAATGCAGAGAAACTGGCAACATAGGGAAGCGGGAATCGTTAGTAACACTGATATTTCTATTTCTATACCATATTAACTCGTTCATATTATAATTAACGGTCCGTGATTGTAAATGGTTACACTTGTTAGATTGCAAATATTCATACTATATGAAAAGTCTAAAGATATCAAAGGGGTAATCAGAAGACGTAAATCAAAGAAGGACAAACAATACACTTACCAAATGGTAAGGGACAAACAATGATCTATATAACATTAAACAGAAAACTAAAGGTCGAGCAACACGAACCTCACAGAAAACTCAGGAGCCCCTGAAAGGTATGACGTTTCTACTCCACCAGCAACACGAACCTCGCAGAAAATTCAGGAGCCCCTGAAAGGTATGACGTTTCTACTCCACCAGATGCACTCGTCATGTAAATGCTAAACGACACGAACATGTAATATGTAAATCGTGTTGGACACCAGTAAATGTGAATAAATGCAAATAACATGAAAACATGCCCCTCCCCCCCCCTTTTTTTTTACAAAAACGCCTCGACATGTAATTGGACGACAAGAATCCCCCCAATAAAAAGTGGAGTGAATTTAGGTACCTCGGAAGCCTAAGCAGTTCCTACTCCACTAACTAGTGTTGCCGCCGTGTTATTCTTTTACAAACACGGAGATAAGTCACGATTGAGGAAAGGGGCTTGTGATTACGCCAAAGGAACATACCCGTATAGTAGTCATTTGTGAAACAGATATTTGTGAATCAGATATTTGTGACACAGATATTTCGTAACGATTAACCAAGTCTTGGTGGTGGCTATAACACTTTCGAAGTGATAACTTAAACTTAACCACTATCGTAGTTATGTATATCTTTATGATAATTTAGATATTGTAGAAGCTTAATTAACTTTAAAAACTTGTAATCTAATGTAGGTTCCATTTCCAAGATATCAAAGGTCGGTTTTACTTATCAAAATGCTTATGTAAAACTTTACCTGTCTATTCATGTCCCATTTACAACAACAATAACACGATGTACCGCATTAAGTCGTTCTTATTAACGTTCCGTGATTGTTTTACATTTTTTCAATATTGGTATTAGGTCGTACTATGTCAAACATTTGGGAATACCTGTTTAGAACAAGTGCGGAAACTTTATCATGTAGGCCTTAATATTTTGGAAAGGTAAATAAAAACAAAGTTTTATATTAAGAAAAAACAAAATCAATTTCATTTCAATTAATATATATTTCTAGATAGAGAAGATGTCTATAAAAAAAGGTAAGAAGTTTTCTACTTTCACTTTCATGTTTACACTTACGGTGTAGTCTCGTTACATTTTAATACATTAATTTTAATTAGAGAGAGAGAGAGACGTTATTACAGGAGTTTAAAATGTATATCGTTACAAGCAAAACGCCTCTTGGTTCAGATAACCATTACTTTTCAACATTCATTGAGTGGCACTACTTTTGACTTTATGTTTCATGGCCATGTATATTCTGTTCAGACTGAACTTGTAATTTCTGTGAAAATGTGTGGTCTTTTTAATTGAAGCGAATATGTGCAGTTTATAATTGATTGTTTATTCATTATCATCGTCGGATATCTAAACACCAAGAGGGGAAGATTGGGTCCTAGTATATTAACCGGGTCACCGTACCCTGACATATTACTGTACAATTGAGTATTTGGTTCCAGTCCACTGGACCAGGAAGTTTGAGGTTTGACAGTGCATTGTTGACGTCCTGAATATTTTTTTATACAATAAACACATCAAAGAGAATTTTGTAAATCACGTTAGTTGTTAGTTGTATATAAATATAATGTAACAAGCATATTCCACTGCCCAGACTGGCCCACCAAAAACTGGCCCTACTGAAAGAATTTTATCAGGAATTGTCAAGGTTGTCCCAGTATGGATACATGTTATAAATGTCGTAATCGAGGACATAATTAAAATGCCATTAAATATTTTTTTATTCATATTCTTATTTTATGTTCCAACGTCTTTAAGCTAAAATGCCATACACCAGTGTAAAACAAAAATGAGAGATAATTGCAGACAATATTCCTTTTAGCTATTTCATGGTTACTTTTGATGAAATTATGACAATGTCTGCTTTGAACTAGACTAACACACTTAGATTAATTTGAAAGTACTAGCTCACTAAAACAACAGCCCTCGTTTGCATGCCTAGTTGCTCATTATATAGCACCCGTCTTGTTACTCGTAGTAATGGTCTAAGTCCAGTACATGTTGCGAACGAGTTAAAGCGGAGGCAGAGGGCACACTCTTTTATTCCGGAAAATCCAGATTTGATTCACAGGCCCTTGAATGTCTTTGTAAAATATATAAACTCTGTCCGTATGCAGGTGGTGCTGGAATGTTGCTATACTAATAAATAAGAAGTTTTAAATTGGAAAGTTGAAGTCATCTCGTTGGTCTGTACATTTTGCAGTTCGGTCAGTCATATTGTTCAAACATGATGGTTTATTTTTCAAATACGTCTTTGAAACAGCAGACACTGGGATAATATATCCAACGGTATGAATCTAGAACAAACAAGTTATAGAATAAAAGCTTTTGCTTTATAAGACCAACTTTTAAAGACGTTTGTCCTGTTAGTAAGAAATGATATGGATGTAAATGAACACGAGAGACTATTCAACATTACAGTTAATCATAAATGAAACTAAAGGAAATGTGCTTGTATTGCTGTTCTACATTTCACAGTTATAATCACAGTAGGATATTCACCAATGAGTATAACTCTTACCCTAACATCAGTTATAATCACAGTAGGATATTCACCAATGAGTATAACTCTTACCCTAACATCAGTTATAATCACAGTAGGATATTCACCAATGAGTATAACTCTTACCCTAACATCAGTTATAATCACAGTAGGATATTCACCAATGAGTATAACTCTTACCCTAACATCAGTTATAATCACAGTAGGATATTCACCAATGAGTATAACTCTTACCCTAACATCAGTTATAATCACAGTAGGATATTCACCAATGAGTATAACTCTTACCCTAACATCAGTTTTAATAGGCATCTGTTCTGCAGTTGTGTGGTACTCTTGACATCTGCTGGTAAAACGCTACATCTGGACATTTTTGTCGTTTTGATTTTATTTGGTGTATATAATATTATTTGCCAGATGGAGGATTATCAACAAGTATTTCATGTAAATTATAAAAAAAAATATGACCCACCACCATAACATGTGTATGATTTTTTTTTGGAATATTGATTACTATGGAACTTACATTTTCTGTCATACAAATCCTACTGTAATGATGATGCTGTTTGGGCATCACCCATTGGAAAAGCTAGTGCTAGGGTTATGGTGTTTAACGCCACTTTCAACAATATTTCAGCTATATCATGGCGGTCAGTTTTATTGGTGGAGGAAACCGAAGTACCCGGAGAAAACCACCGACCTGCCGCAAGTCACTGACAGACTTTATCAGATAATGTTGTATGGAGTACACTTCGTCTGAGTGGGATTCGAACTCACAACGTTATTGGTGATAGGCACTGATTGCATAGATAGTTAGAAATCCAATTACCATATGATCATAACCATGACGGCCACAAACGTAGACGTTCTGTCAATCAACACCGTAATCTGTACTTGTTAATGTTCTTGATTTGTCGTGCATGTTTATTGTATTACATGACGTGTTACAATGTAACCTTTGTAACATTGGTTTAGAGAATAAAGTTATTATTATTATTAATGAAAGCTTCATGACATTTTTACGGGTGGGGGCGGGGACCGAGTCGATGTAAATCTGAATTATAAAACTTTTGGAAACAGTTAATTCATCAACTTTAATTTAACATCAGGAAATATTTTTGTGCAACCCTTTTCTATATTTCCTTTTAAATAATACCTTCCTTTTTTTTTTTTTATTATTCTCAGTGTTTTACATGAAAATGAAAGAACTTATTCTTACCTGGAAAGGAAACATGTGCGTGGACTAATCAGTATTAAAAGGTATATACATACATGTTTAGATTGTAACACTTAAGTCTACATAGACAAAGGCAAAGTGAGATTTTGCTATCACACGGTGTCTTCATAAACAGTTTCCAAATTTTAATCTTCTGCAAAACTGCTCGAATAATATAATATGAACTCAAACTTGTCAGTAAAGATTGAGGTGTGTACACATGGTGTTGATCTTTTATTAGGAATGAGTGATATTAAGTTCGTTGTGCAGCATTATCATCGTAATCATCGTTGGTAATCCACCCATCACCCGTGTGTCAACTGGCAGTGCAATCTTCGTTTTGTTGGAAAAAAGGCTATTAATAGTTACCAATCAAAACCATCGTTCGAAATTGTTGACTCCTTCTTTGAGATGAAAGGTGAAAAGCCCTGGCAGAAAAATGGGGGCGCCCATCATTTGCAATGAATTTCTTTCTTAATTTAGATACATCTAAAAGCTTGATTGTCTATAAAGACAGTCGTCTGGACTTATCAAAGTGCTTTAAAATGAACACATAGCTACGAGTATTTCTCTGAGAGTTGGCCCCACGAGTGATGAGTAGAGAGTAATCAAAGCGTGATCAGCTGTGTGTTGCCGACGATGCATATAGGATACAGGATACGTGATGCCATAAACATTACATGTATATTGCTGAATGTTGGGAATATTATTTTTTTATTTTTCCACATTGCAGTATATATGTCAAATTCATAATTATAGTCAGTGATTTGCGACAGGTCGGTGGTTTTCTCCAGGTATTCCGGTTTCCTCCACCAATAAAACTGACCGCAACGATATAACGGAAATATTGTTGAAAATGGCATTAAGCACCATAATCCTAACCCATAAATATATGCCACAGTTCTGCTCTCCATCTGTCATGCCCGTTTACTGAGCTATTTGATGTTATTATTTTCTTGTTAATGTCTAGACTTTTTGCATCTAGTAATCTCGAGAAGGGACACGTATACCAATGTTAACAGTGTAGTCAGTCCAAAGTTATGACATAGATTTTCATCAGCTTTAAATTTCGGAGATCATTAAGAGTTTCCTCAAAAACACAATAAGTACTATTTTCGTTATCTAGAAAATGATATGTAACATCGCACATACAAATAACATCCACATAGAACAAACGAAACTAACAGATCTGTGATAATACAATCAGCTGTTGCGGGAGATTTACAATCGGCCAACAAAACTGGTTATAAAATCAAGATTTACTGACTGTTGTTCTAGACACTTTTGGTATTGGTTTAGTGAAGTTATATCAGAACACTTTTATTTTTGCCGGAGTTTGTCAACTACGGTTACTTGAAAAGACCTGATAAAGTCTACTACATACTACATCTACAAATGAGTGTAAGCGATGGTTTTGCAAAACTATGTGTTTGTAAAATACATATGAATGATTTACGGGTCCTATTGCATTCTGTTCAGAATTGGTTTTCTTATTCTAACAGATGTCCTGATTGACTGGTTTACATATTGCCTGTACTCGATACAACATTATGTGATAAAGTTTGTCAGTGACTTGCGACATCTTTTCTCCGGGCACACCGGATTCCTCCACCAATAAAACTGACCGCCAAGATATAATGAAATATTGTTGAAAGTAGCGTTAAACACCATAAACCTAACCCATATTACAAAAATGTAATAAGGAAAATGACACAAGCCGGATTTAATAATGAAATTGTAAGATTATCATATCTAGCTTGATTCGTGTCTGGATCATGCGAATCTAACCTTGATTTACATATTATTCTCGTATGATTTTTGTGTGTGGCACAATTACATGTGTATAAACAAAAATTCAAAAAATTTTAAGCAGATGTTTAAATTAATGTGTTATTGTTTTATGTAGATTTGAATAACAAAGATGTCTTCTAGAAGGCAGAGAAAGAACAGAAATGGTAGGTATAAAAGTTAAATGTCGTGTACATGAGATAGAATTGAATTTTAAAATTAAAAAAGGTCAGACCAGTAAAATATCAAAATCTGGTACCATATGCCAGAACTTCAATCTACAGGCATTCCTTCTTCCCAGATAGTATAAGGATATGGAACAGCCTTTCACAACCATTGGTGGATATTACCTCCCTGGATGCTTTCGAGCAGGGGGTACCGAGCTGCATTATCACTTAACACATGACATGAGCCTTTTCTTTTGTTCTCAGCTGTGCAATAACTAAGTTACAGCACACCTAAGCGGTGCTATAACTACCTCACTTATACTGCACAGTTCAAATGTACTTTTAAGGAACTACTCTAAATTTCAGCTTTGTTGATTCTATTGCTACTACAGAATTTTGCTTTACCTGATCTTATTTGAATTATTAAATGTACTGTTCGCACTGTAATTCAATAAAACACAAACATTTTGCAGTAGCATTACAATCCCCAAAACAATTTTACATGATCGGTGTTTCAAGAAAACAACACAATTTGTATTACATATTTTTTTCTCAAATTCACTGACAAAATAGAAAATTTGGCACATTTGCATACTTGCTCTTTAAATTTCCTGAGTCAATCAAACGGTCAATTTAACCAAATTAACACAATCAATAGCATACACTCTCTTGTCAATCATCATAAACAGTCAATTATGTACCATGAATTATAACACACAAAGCAGTCAGATTTCACCGAATATTTTTTAACAAAATGTAAAACTTCACACATAAAAAACCATTCCGATTTCACTGAACAAATTAGTCAAAATAAACTACAAACGTAGCATCGTGTTATCGGTTTTCGTGCTATTATCGATTTTCAGATATAGCGATTAACAGTGTTAACCCTTCATTCATATGACGATTGGAATTTTCAAAGAATGGCTAGTTAAATATTTCTTTGTACATAAAATTGTTTTTAAAGCCATTCTTGTATTTTAATATACTCTCGATTATCTGGCAACTTTTGCTGTCGTAAAATGGCGTCATCTGTTTTCGTTTAAAGTAAAAACAGGGCCGATATACGGGATGGAAACGAATATAAAATCCGGAAATGGCTGGTTTTAAAATTTCATGGTTCTGGCCATCTACCAAATCATACTACATCTAAATAAAATAACAGAATGTTTGAAAATGGCCACTTTCAAAATTGTGTTTACTTTTGATGTTTTTTTAAGTGCTGAAACCACAATGCACTGCAAATTGACATGCATTTTATATAAGAAACAGGCACATTTCAGTCAGCTCTTTTGTTTACAAGTACGATCAGTGACCCCATGACAGTTACATGACAGGAAGAGCCGGTGTCTGAGAGGCAGACGACATAGTTCAATTTTATATAGCCCTTCTGGATTTTTTTCCAGCTACTTTATAAATGAAGTAAATTTTTGGCATTACAAAAAGTATGGTTCAGTAGGTAGGTTCACTGTTTTTGGTACTTACGTCTTTAAAAGCAAACTTTAACATCTTTTACAGATGTCAGCTGTAGTCTTGTTTATGTTCCATAAATAGAAACCGAAAGAAACGTCAAAAATAATGCGTGCGCTGTGGAAATCAAAATAAAATGGATAAAACGAAAACAGATGACACACGAAAACACATACCGTGACGATATGTCCCACGTTTAAAAATATTTCCCCTACAAATAAATTTTTTTTATATTTGAAATATGTTCAGTCAGTCCGAACTAATTTTTCGAATTGAAATTAAATGTGCAATTTTCAAACGTATTATTGCCAAAAGGCCATTTGTTTCTCATATTTTCAAAGCTCAAGCCAATATTTTCAGAATATTCGGCCGATCTTGTATCATTTTTTTCACTTTCGATGGTGTTTAAAAACTGTGACAACGTTATGTCATCCTCTGAAGTTTCTGCCAGAAAACCTTCCATATTTGCAGTTTGCTAGTAAACCCACAAGTGTGACCAGACGATTTTTTTTCGCGGGAAAAGACTGATGATGTCATGTGCTAAAACCCTTATTGTCCAATCGAATCGGTATATGTTCAGTTATACTGCACAGCTTGAGTGACCCCTGACCCGAACTCCTACGTCGTTCGGCTCAAGTAGGGCCAAGTTGTGCAGTATAACTAACAGATACCGAATCGATTGAACAATAACTATAACATAATCGCACCATCAGACTGTTTTAATTTTAACTTGCACCTGTAAATGAAAATATTTTGCACCTTTGTTGTCACACCCAGTATTGACAATAGTAGGATAATATTCTACTAGAGAACTGCACTGTATTGGAAGAAGAATATTGAATGGTATAATCAAGCTTTAAATACATTCATATACCTATTTACTAATATATATTTCATAGTATAAACAAGGGATATGTATGTACATTTTTTGTAATTATTTTTCTTCTGTTGTAATAACTGTGCAGAAGCCTCTATTCCATTATGAAATTATTAGGCTAAATTTTATCAACGAAAAATAAAAATTAACATTGTGGAAAGATTTTTTTAGTGTCTTGGGTAGATTTTCTACAATTTTTGTATAGATTTTACTAAAAGTAAGTAAAAGTTTATTACAATTCTACATAGTATATAAACTGTCAAAACCGAAACCTGAATAAACAGGAATCCTGTATAAACTTAACTTTAAATAAAGTTCTTTGTTAATTTACCCTGTATAAACCGTACACCTGTCTATCACATCGGAACCGGAGTTGGCACTAAGAACGCGGGTGTCGATAAAAAATCAGCAAACAGGGTAGGTATATGTAAACGTTCTTTTCTAAGACATAATAATATTTTGCAATGAAATAATTTCGTACAATAACTGTTCATACAATAAAGTATTCACAGTCAAATTTACATTGTGATAAAGTTAATAGTAAATCGGCAACGATTGTTTTATCGACCTTTCTCAAGTTTGTTTTGCTTTTCGAAATTAGATTTATTACTTATATTTTACTGCAGTGAATGCCATTTTAAAAACAAATTGGACCTTTCTCTTCCCAAATGCCTACTACAACTTCTGTTAAAAATTCACTTTACGACATGCACGCAAATTTCTCATAGCCAACGATTTATAAGCATAGGGTACGTCAATTTGGCCACTAAAAACCGTGGGCACATGGCACTAGGAACGCGGAAAGGACGATCTAAATTGGCACTAAGAACAGGGAGTTCTATATAGATCCGTTCTGGTGTAAGAAGAGTTTGAAGATACCAAAGGTGTAATCAGAATCCGTAAATCGAGAGACAAACAACACAATGGCCAAAAGGCCAAAAGAACAAACAACGATCTACAAAACATACAAATAAAACTAAAGATCGAGTAACACGAACCCCATGATGAACCAGGGGTGAACTGCTCCACTAGTGACACCCGTTGTGTTAATCTAGTTACAAACCCGGTGAAAACTCATGAATGAGGAAAGGGCCGGGAAGTGTTTACGACAAGTGGCACATATCAATGGTCATTTGTGACACAGATATTCCATAGCGGCCAACCAAGTCATCGTGGCGACCGTAATGCTTTCAAAGTGATGACTTAAACATAACCAATAGGAACCCTTGGTTCAGTAGGTTCCTTGTTAGCAGCAACCCTCTTTTTATCAAGGAAATCCTGGTAGGAACCACAAGCTCTGGAATATCGCATCAACTGAGAGATATATACTCCATATGCAGGTGCTGCAGGAATGTTGCTACATATAAATGGACAGTTTAATGGGAAAATCATCGCTTTCGTCGTAAAGTTTCGTTCGTAACTGGCCCTCACAGTCAATTGCGAGGTGTAGGTCAAGGTATGAGGCAGACCTATCTGTATTTGTGGTCTTCTTTATTTCAAACTCAATGAGATAGATGGGATCAACGAAATCACCAAACCTAAAATTATTTAGTGAAAGGACATCATCTATATAGCAGAATGTGAAGTTAAAGGAGCTTCTTTTCGTTTTTCTTAAGAAACCCCTGTCCAAAAATATTTCGCTATCAACATATGATCGATAAGTCAATCAACATCGAACAAGTCAAGGCCCTCAATCTCTCAGTGTCAACAAAAATAAAACTTATCCACTCAAACATATTTATAAACACAAGAAAAAAACTATTTGGTATATTTGTGTACACTTGTTATAATGAATTCCGCCGATTGTCACCCAAAACCAGACCCACAGGTCAACTTAGACTATCCCTATTTTGTCTGTGGTAAAGAAGTTCTAGATGATCATGCAGGAATCCACTGTGACGATTATCACTGTGGGTACCACACAAGCTGCATCAATACGGTGAACAACACATACAACATACTATCAAAATCAAACATATCATGGATATGTGCAAAATGCTGCTTGCTAAATACAACACACAGTAATATACACGACAACTCCATCAACGGTCAACAGTCATATTACTCGGCACTGTCTGATGATCAAATTGATCCACCTGATTCACCACAGTGTGCATCAACTCCAGTTAAATCTCTTCGGCATAAAAGTGAGAAAAATGTATCAAAACCAGCAAATAAACTTACAACAATTTCAGTCAACACTCAAAGTATCAATAGCAAAAATGAGATATGGAAAGTCATTGATACCCGAAAACCAGAAATAGTTGTGATGAGTGAAACGTGAACTTTATTGTAAGAAGATGAAGTCTGCCTCATACGAATAAAGGAACAAGTCGGCGAGAAGAGGAGCACAGTTTGTACCCATGGGTATGCCGACTGTTTGTTGAAAAACATGTCAACCAAATATGGTGTCAATCAAAAACACGAGCATGTTGATAATATCAGTTTCAGAGAACTTTTGTCAGAGTGTTTTTTTTAAATAAGATATGTCCCTTCCTAACACAAGGTATTTGTATCTACGTTGGCCATTCTTTTTTATGAAACACATTTGGAACAACTCCTTTAATCTGTCTTTTAACTAGAGTGGGAAATACTAGTGTAGAGGGTAAAGAAGTCAAATGTTTTAATGCTATTGCAGGAGGAGAGGGACCTAGATTGTATGTACTCTAACAGATCTTTAGATGTCTTCAGAATCCACATCTGATTCACATCACATTTTGTAATCTTCCCTATTTCTATATAATTTACAGACAATGAGCTGTCGTGCACGACACTTAACTCTTCAACCGTTGATCTCATTTAACATATTGAAAACTGTAAATGGAGGTCAAGATTAGCTACTTTTGTAACGAATCTTCACTTGTTGCACATATATATTCATAGATCAATTATAACCATGCAGTTTTCCACTTGTAATTGCTTAGATATGGTCCTTTAAACCAATGTTATAAAGTGTTAATGCAGAAAATGTAGGTTCAGGTAAACTACGGATCTTTACTAACCAAGATGTTTGATCATCACTTGTAGGAGCTTGTATGTGGACTTAAACGCAAAATTAAACCAGATCCTATTATAGGTTGAATTAAGTCAAATATGATCATTTTTAGTACGGATCTTCGCCTACCTTGTATCCTTAATCCACTCTATGATTTGTAGTTGTCTGGAGATTAATAAGGACGGTCGAACGACCGAACGGCCGAAACGCAATATCACTTCCCCCAACTTTAGATAATGAACTTCTATTTCCCTTCAACAGTACAATATTTTCTCATTTATATACTAATTATCACATTTCCAATAGCCTATTCAGAGGTCCCTCGTTTTCTCCATAAAATGAAGGACAAGAATAAACTATAAAAACTATGAGCAATAATTATAAATATATAGTCTTTAACTTACTATATATATATATAATTGTTTTATTTTTAGTGGAATTATAGTATTCATAGTATTAATCGACATATTATATCGTATTGAGAAATGATACTGTGTTCCTAGTGGCCAAAGCCGGCGTTCCGAGTGTCATTCTTTCGAGTTGATCCGCGGTTCTTAGTTGCCAAACTGACGTACTCTATACCTATAAACTGTTGTCTATGAGAAATTTGCGTGCATGTTTTAAAGTGAATTTTTAACAGAAGTTGTAGGAGGCTTATGGGAAGAGAAAGGTTCAATTTGTTTTTTAAATGGCATTCACTGCAGTAAAATATAAGTAATCTAATTTCGAAAATCAAAACAAATTTGAGAAAGGTCGATAAAACAATCGTGTTGCCAATTTACTATTAACTTTATAACAATGAAAATTTGACTGTGAATACTTTATTGTATGCACAGTTATTGTACGAAATTATTTCATTGAAAAATAGCAAAATATTAATATGTCTCAGAAAAGAACGTTTACATATACCTACTCTGTTTGTTGATTTTTTTATCGACGCCCGCGTTCTTAGTGCCAACTCCGATTCCGTGCAGCCGAATTCACGGCGTGGTCTATTCCAAACACAAAAACTGGAACCAAAAGAAGGTTGGGTTTAGACAGGTTTGACTGTACAACAAAAGAAGGTTGGGTTTAGACAGGTTTGACTGTACAACAGAAGAAGGTTGGGTTTAGACAGGTTTGACTGTACAACAAAAGAAGGTTGGGTTTAGACAGGTTTGACTGTACAACAAAAGAAGGTTGGGTTTAGATAGGGTTGACTGTACAACAAAAGAAGGTTGGGTTTAGACAGGTTTGACTGTACAACAAAAGAAGGTTGGGTTTAGACAAGTTTGACTGTACAACAGAAGAAGGTTGGGTTTAGACAGGTTTGACTGTACAACAGAAGAAGGTTGGGTTTAGACAGGTTTGACTGTACAACAAAAGAAGGTTGTGTTTAGACAGGTTTGACTGTACAACAAAAGAAGGTTGTGTTTAGATAGGTTTGACTGTACAACAGAAGAAGGTTGGGTTTAGACAGGTTTGACTGTACAACAAAAGAAGGTTGGGTTTAGACAGTTTTGACTGTACAACAAAAGAAGGTTGTGTTTAGACAGGTTTGACTGTACAACAGAAGAAGGTTGGGTTTAGACAGGTTTGACTGTACAACAAAAGAAGGTTGGGTTTAGACAGGTTTGACTGTACAACAAAAGAAGGTTGGGTTTAGACAGGTTTGACTACAACAAAAGAATGTTGGATTTAGACAGGTTTGACTGTACAACAAAAGAAGGTTGGGTTTAGACAGGTTTGACTGTACAACAAAAGAAGGTTGGGTTTAGACAGGTTTGACTACAACAAAAGAATGTTGGATTTAGACAGGTTTGACTGTACAACAAAAGAAGGTTGGGTTTAGACAGGTTTGACTACAATAAAAGAAGGTTGGGTTTAGACAAGTTTGACTGTACAACAAAAGAAGGTTGGGTTTAGACAGGTTTGACTGTACAACAAAAGAAGGTTGGGTTTAGACAGGTTTGACTGTACAACAAAAGAAGGTTAGGTTTAGACAGTTTTGACTGTACAACAGAAGAAGGTTGGGTTTAGATAGGGTTGACTGTACAACAAAAGAAGGTTGGGTTTAGACAGGTTTGACTGTACAACAGAAGAAGGTTGGGTTTAGACAGGTTTGACTGTACAACAAAAGAAGGTTGGGTTTAGACAGGTTTGGCTACAACAAAAGAAGGTTGAGTTTAGACAGGTTTGACTGTACAACAGAATATGGTTGGGTTTAGACAGGTTTGACTGTACAACAGAAGAAGGTTGGGTTTAGACAAGTTTGACTGTACAACAGAATAAGGTTGGGTTTAGACAGGTTTGACTGTACAACAAAAGAAGGTTGGGTTTAGACAGGTTTGACTGTACAACAAAAGAAGGTTAGGTTTAGACAGTTTTGACTGTTCAACAAAAGAAGGTTGGGTTTAGATAGGGTTGACTACAACAAAAGAAGGTTGGGTTTAGACAGGTTTGACTGTACAACAGAAGAAGGTTGGGTTTAGACAGGTTTGACTGTACAACAAAAGAAGGTTGGGTTTAGACAGGTTTGGCTACAACAAAAGATGGTTGAGTTTAGACAGGTTTGACTGTACAACAGAATATGGTTGGGTTTAGACAGGTTTGACTGTACAACAGAAGAAGGTTGGGTTTAGACAGGTTTGACTGTACAACAGAATAAGGTTGGGTTTAGACAGGGTTGACTGTACAACAAAAGAAGGTTGGGTTTAGACAGGTTTGACTGTACAACAAAAGAAGGTTGGGTTTAGACAGGTTTGACTGTACAACAAAAGAAGGTTGGGTTTAGACAGGTTTGATTGTACAACAGAAGAAGGTTAGGTTTAGACAGGTTTGACTGTACAACAAAAGAAGGATGGGTTTAGACAGGTTTGATTGTACAACAAAAGAAGGTTGAGGTTAGACAGGTTTGACTGTACAACAAAAGAAGGTTGGGTTTAGACAGGTTTGACTGTACAACAAAAGAAGGTTGTGTTTAGACAGGTTTGACTGTACAACAGAAGAAAGTTGGGTTTAGACAGGTTTGACTACAACACAAGAAGGTTGGGTTTAGACAGGGTTGAATGTACAACAAAAGAAGGTTGGTTTAGACAGGTTTGACTGTACAACAAAAGAAGGTTAGGTTTAGACAGGTTTGACTGTACAACAGAAGAAGGTTGGGTTTAGACAGGTTTGACTGTACAACAGAATAAGGTTGAGTTTAGACAGGGTTGACTGTACAACAGAATAAGGTTGGGTTTAGACAGGGTTGACTGTACAACAAAAGAAGGTTGGGTTTAGACAGGTTTGACTGTACAACAAAAGAAGGTTGGGTTTAGACAGGGTTGACTGTACAACAAAAGAAGGTTGGGTTTAGACAGGTTTGACTGTACAACAAAAGAATGTTGGGTTTAGACAGGTTTGACTGTACAACAAAAGAAGATTGGGTTTAGACAGGTTTGTCTACAACAAAAGAAGATTAGGTTTAGACAGGTTTGACTGTACAACAAAAGAAGGTAAGGTTTAGACAGGGTTGACTGTACAACAAAAGAAGGTTGGGTTTAGACAGGTTTGACTGTACAACAAAAGAAGGTTGGGTTTAGACAGTTTTGACTGTACAACAGAAGAAGGTTGGGTTTAGACAGGTTTGACTGTACAACAGAAGAAGGTTGGGTTTAGACAAGTTTGACTGTACAACAGAAGAAGGTTGGGTTTAGACAGGGTTGACTGTACAACAAAAGAAGGTTAGGTTTAGACAGGTTTGACTGAACAACAGAAGAAGGTTGGGTTTAGACAGGGTTGACTATACAACAGAATACCATCTTTTTACCACTACAATGAGTACACTGTAATTAAAAGTGGTGCATGATAGTGAATCCTAATAGAGCTGTCATTTTTTATGGTAAAACTTTCTTGGGGGCCGTCGTGGCCGTAATCATATGGTATTTGGATTTAGAAGTACCTATGCAATCAGTGCATATCACCACTGATGTTGTGAGTTCGAATCTCGATCAGGTGGAGATGTATAACATACATTTGATTTTTGATTTAGCTATATAAGATATTTCATTACCGGGTATAGGGATATGGTGTAGACAGTAAAATATGATTCACTAATAATTAAAATGTAGATATCGAATTTAATGCGCACGAACCCTTTCTGGAATAATCTCTATCAGATATCCTCATAATCAAAAGATTTGAAAGCCAAATAATTTAAAGGTTTTTGTAATAAAGGAGACAAAAGCACCTATACATAATAGCCAACATCAGATAATGTTTCTCTGTATTACTGTTTGGTTTGTGTACTATTTTAGATTCCATCACTCCACCGAAACAAGATGATGATGTTATATTGACAGATGCATTGTTCACACAAGGCGTTACTATGGAAGCCATTACGGGACCCCCAGGACCCATAGAGATCCCAGAACAATTTACCAGGTCACAGGAGACTGATAGGCCACAGATGTCTGCCAATGGATCTGGTCTTAATGTGATGGGTTCAGATGGAGGTAATACAGCTGAATTGATGAAAAGATTTGGAATAGGACCAGCAGCTGGACAGTCCTCTGAAGATAGTGGGGGTACCCATGCTGGGACAGGGATTAGAGTCAATCAACAGGGAGTATTAGGAATTGGGAAGCCTGGAATTGACGGGATGCAAGGAGGAATTCCAGGAATGGGAAGGATGCAAGGAGGAATTCCAGGAATGGGAGGGATGCAAGGAGTAATTCCAGGAATGGGAGGGATGCAAGGAGGGTTTCCCGGAATGGGAGGGATGCAAGGAGGAATTCCAGGAATGGGAAGGATGCAAGGAGGAATTCCAGGAATGGGAGGGATGCAAGGAAGAATTCCAGGAATGGGAGGGATGCAAGGAGGAATTCCGGGAATGGGAGGGATGCAAGGAGGGTTTCCTGGAATGGGAGGGATGCAAGGAGGAATTCCAGGAATGGGAGGGATGCAAGGAGGAATTCCAGGAATGGGAGGGATGCAAGGAGGAATTCCAGGAATGGGAGGGATGCAAGGAGGAATGGAAAGTGGTAGTGGTACTGAAGAAGAAAATGCACTGTCAAAAGAAATTATAGGAATTTTCAAAAGTCTTGATGGTTTAGATGAAAAAGACAAAGATGCAGCAGTGTTAGCTATGGGTGGACCAGAATTACTTCAACTATACTATCAGTATGCTAGTACCTCCAGTGATATGAGGTCTGATACTCAACCAGGTGCTGGAGGAATATTAGGAGGTGGACAAGGCAGAACACCTGGTGCAGGTGGAATGCTGGGTGGGGAAAGAAGTAGAATGCCCAATAATATGGGTAGGGGAAGAGGCAGTGGCAATTTAATGGACATGTTTGGTGGAGGAGGGAGAGGTGGTATGCCGGGAATGGGTGGTGGTATGCCAGGAATGGGTGGTGGTATGCCGGGAATGGGTGGTGGTATTCCAGGAATGGGTGGTAGTATTCCAGGAATGGAGGAAGGTAGTGGGATCAGTCAAGAACAAGCAATGCAGATATTACAGCAGTTTCAAATGATTGAGCCAATGTCACCTAATGACAAAGAGCAAGCTCTCCTTGCTATCGGAGGACAAGAATATGTACAGACATATAATGAAAAGATAGCACCCATGATGAAACAATTAGGAGCAGGAATTGGACAAGGTGGATTACCTGGAGGAGGAGGTGCAGTACATGGTACTTCTGGACTTTTTGGAGGACCAGGAGCTGGGAGAGGAGGAGGAATGATTGGACCAGGCACAAATAGAGTTGGTAATATGTTTGGTGGACAGGTGGGTGGTGGTGGTATGTTTGGAGAGCAGGTACCAGCTGGTGCTGGAGATCTTTTTGGAACTGGAGGTCAAGGAGGATTAGGTGGACTTTTCGGTGCAGGAGGCAATGAAAACAGACAATCCAGTGGTACAAGAAATAGACAGAGACCTATTGACCCCAAGACAATCGAGGGCTTAGGAAATTTAAGTGAAGAAGATAAGAAGGCAGCCTTAGAAGCTATGGGAAACCCTGAACTAACTCAACAAGTCAATCAAAGTCAAGCATCTCAAAGAACAGAGGACTATGAACCTCCAGACCAACCATATGAACCAATAGGTGATGGTATGTATCAGTTCCACAGGAGACAACCTCTGCAATTACCAATACATGGTGGTGGAACTGACAGTCGTCCACAAAACATATGCATGATGCCAGTGACCAGAAAGAGAAGATTTGGCGAAAAAGATTTGGTTAGAAGTAAGTGGTATATTTTTGTATTAACCCTTTTTTTTAAGATATTGGAATGTATTTATATCATTTATTGTTGGCCATGAGCAATGTAGGTATATACATGTACATGTATGCCATTGTTTCTCAGTATGGAATAGTAGGTCAGTATATCTACTATTAAAAGAAAGTTAAGGAGTTAAAGGTCAGTTATTACAGGAATATACATAGTATATAAATACACTTTGACAAAAGTTAAGTACCACTTGATTTATTACATAATTTTTTGTTGAAAATTTACTTTTTTTAGAATGTGATTGCTGTAAAGAATATCTGTATATATAAGTTTTAATTAACGTGTAACACGTCATCGATCGATAAAGTCATGTTCAATTAAGACCGGTTCACAATTGGTGTCATACCTTATAACACAAAGTGTGTTTGCAAGTTGAGATTGTAGAGTTTTTCATACTGAGTGTTTTCATTGCTAAATTATGGTTAGGTGAAAATTGAGGTGGCAAGCTGTTGGCATGTCACAGGCAGGTTTTAGCAATAGATGGATGACAGGGCAAATTGGGGTAAGCCATTCTGTAATTGATCATCTTATGCAGCATTTGCAAGCGATTGGAATGGTTGATGAACGTCTGCAATCTGGCAGGCAATACCAAACTACACCTAGAGATGATAAGCTAAATAGCGTGGTGTACCAGGAGAAATTGTTTTGCTATATCAGCGTGCATTCATAAGTTTCTGCGTTATATGGTAATTTGTGACAAATTTTTGATAACAGAATTTGTCAATTAGTTATAGTATAAATATTATATATACATAATGGACTATTATTGTTTTATACATGTATGTCAATAAGGCAAAATAAAAAAAATGACAATGCATGCATACAATATAAGTCTTATATATATTATTGGAATTGTAATGTCTGCATATTCTTGTTTTGGTGGTATTTATTATATATGCCTAATTACGCTAATAACTATATGTATATTTTATTTTAACAGCACATGGCTCTAGTATTGACTTAGAGGGCTATTTTAAACATCTTTTAGACATATGGACAAAAGAAGGTAAATTTTGTGTTGATAGAGTGTCTGTGGTCTTTACAATTTCATACCATGCTATGCACACAAATATAAATATCTGAAGTTTATTAGTTTTGGTCCCCTTCATGAAGGATAGCAACTTTTTGGGTTTGTATGACATATTTGTGTATCAGGATATGGGTGTAAATGATATGAGAGACTATCCAGCATTACACTTAGACATAAATTAAAGTAAATGAACATGAGAGACTATCCAACATTACACTTAGACACAAATTAAAGTAAATGAACACGAGAGACTATCCAGCATTACACTTAGACACAAATTAAAGTACATGAACATGAGAGACTATCCAACATTACACTTAGACACAAATTAAAGTAAATGAACATGAGAGACTATCCAACATTACACTTAGACACAAATTAAAGTAAATGAACATGAGAGACTATCCAACATTACACTTAGACACAAATTAAAGTAAATGAACATGAGAGACTATCCAACATTACACTTAGACACAAATTAAAGTAAATGAACATGAGAGACTATCCAACATATCACTTAGACACAAATTAAAGTAAAGGAACAGCACTTTTATTACTGTTCTACATTTCACAATCACAGTCTTCAACAGTGAAAATAACTTGTACCCTAAACTGAGTGTTAAATGGCCCCTGGTCTGCATTAGAGTGGCACTCTTTACTTCGATCGATGTAACTCTATATCTGGGTGTTCTGATGTCATCCAGTGTATAAAATGCTCCAGATCTATGTTGGGTTATCAACAAGAAAACAGAACATTGTTGCAGTAATCTTACAAATATATTTATATTTAAATGCATCAACAAACAATTGTGTTTGTATGTTAAGTCCACGTTGTATGTCACATTGTAAAGTCAACGTTGTATGTCACATTGTAAAGTCAATGTTGTATGTCACATTGTAAAGTCAACGTTGTATGTCACATTGTAAAGTTAAAGTCAACATCATTCTGATAAGAGACACATATATACATGTAATTCAATTACACAATTCATTCTTAGTTTAATATCTTTTTGAATTGTTTGCTTAAAAATATTACCTAATTTAACCAAATATTTTATGGAAAGAACACATTATTTGAGCTGTTAACAAATATTTCAACTTAAGATTTGTATTTAGCTCAGGAATGTGAAGATCCAATATGTAATGGTCCAAGTACAATACTGCTATTGGATATTTCTGAGAGTATGAGAGGAGAACCAATCCGAGAGGCTGTTGACGGAATTAGAAAATACATTGAAGGTATAAATCATTATAAAAAAAAGTTTGAAGATAACAACGGAGTAACCAGAAACCATAAATTGAAGGACAGACTAAAGTAAATAGAACAAAAAGACAATGAGTTACAAAACACTACACAGAAAACTGAAGATTGAGCAACATGAACCCTACTAAAACATAATTGACCTTTATGTTCTTTTTTATGGAGTTCAAATTCTTATTACTTGATGCCACGATATAACTGAAATATTGTTGAAAGTGGTGTTAAACACCATAACCCTAACCCCCCTTATTACTTGATAAAGGGAGATAAATGGCTTTTTTTTCCAAATTCCACAATCTGTTGCATTATTATTTAATGAATGCGGACAGAGTAAATCCCAAATCCTGTGACCTACGAATGATGAATCCATTCCTGAAGGAGAAATGAGAATTACCCCTCCCGTCACTGATAAGAGTGTATTTGATATTTTATATTTTGTTGACATAATTAATTCATTGATTATTGATATATGAGTAATGAGCAAAAAGATTTCTTGTTAAATTTTTATCAGTTCCTACTTGTATATACAGTATATATACGTCTGAAAATTAAACCAAACAGTGTTAGAATTAGATTTTTTAGCTGTCAAATGTTTGTTCTTTCCTCGACAGGATTTGAACTCACACCATTGATACACTGCAGCACCAATCGCTTAGCCTTATGTCCAGCGCCCTAGACCATTCGACCACATCCGCTCCATAAAAAATGGAGCTTCAATAGTCGAAGTGTTACCTTGTCTCATAAGGAAAATCTAGAGCTAGACATAAGACATGTGTCTAAGCGTGTGTAGATGGTACATATATACTTAATATTATAATTTGACAGCAATCTAACTCAGCAATTTTTAATATATTGTATAGGATAATGAAGAAATCATTATACAATCACAGGAAATAAAGTATATTATGCAAACATCTAAGCAAGTGACAACCATACAATATATCTGTCCCACTGGATCTCAAAGTTACTTGTGATACTAGGACAAAAGGTTAATACTAAATATTATATACGTCTGAAAATATATATATATGTTTATATATATTGAATGTCTCTCGGTGAGACGAAAATTTTGTCATTTAACAAAATATTTAATTCTTTATCACTTTGTTTTGTGTACTTGGTGTTGTTTTACAAACCATTTTAGACGTTTATAATTTATTTTACTTGTATTGTATCGTTATACCGTAATGATCCAACACATCGTAAGATTGATTGTTTACTGGTTTTTCAGATGTATATATATATGCAAATGTTTTACGTGTAGTCTAAGCTTATTATGTTGAAATTGAAGGGACCGATCATTTTAGTTATTGGGATCAATTAAGCTGAAAGCTATTGTAATGAATGTACCAAATTTTATATAATTTATTAATTATCCAAGGAAACAACATATCCTATCTACTGATCACAAGCATGGACTGTCTATTATATTACCTGAAAAATTAATATTGACCTCAGTGAAAGGCAATATTGTTTTTTCTGGTCAATATCAGCACCATATTCATCACCTCAAAAGTCCATAATTGTATGAAATACATTCCACGCTTGTAAAGAAAAAAAAACCAATTACATATCTATGATAATTTTTTCAACAAAAAAATATGAACAACAAATAGAAATATTCTTACTGCAGCTTTTATTCCTTTACCAGTGTTTATTGTGTCTTAATCCACTGAGGATTTCTAGAAGGCATGCTCTAATATGTTTGAAAAGCATTTTTTTTTGCTCAGGACATATGGCTACATGTAGCAATCTTCTGTGTTCTATGTCATTGCTGGCTTAATCCAGCTCTGTCATTGGTCAACACAGTATAGAATGACATTTCTGCCACAGCAGACGTGGTTTTTATACAATTTTCATGAATATCTTATACCACACTTTTTAAAATCAGGAGGTACCAAAGACCATATTAGGCAGGTAAAAGTACCTGGTATATCGCCCTTTGTTGAAAGGGCCTGTATATAGTGGTATTTTAATAAACTATGTAATATTTTTTGATTGTGTATAAGTATAATATTGCATATTAAATGTGGTCAGATATTGGTGTGCAATATTCCCTGATATTTACACAGTGCAATATTGTTTCAAATTATGACATCATCGACATTGACAAGTTAAAAAGGTGTTCTGGTAAATTTTTGAAGTTCTACTATACAATAAAAGTGTTATTGCATAGAATATTGGTGAATATTGTCCCTTGTAGATTATTAATTGCACATGCATGCTTGTACAATACAAAATTTCTGTATAATTCTTATAGAATTACATGTAATGTATATCGTTTTCATGCCTTTTGATTGGACAAGAACACTATCACCTGTTTGTTTTTGATTCATTCATAACTCGATGAACTTTTCAATCTACAAGTCGTAACTAAGGGGTTCAGCTGGAAGGATCCACCATTTTTAAAACGTGAAATTCTACATGTCATATTTACAATACACAAAAATAATTAAAATGCCTACCTTGCAAACTTATTTTAGTTAAATTTTATCAAAATTAAAGCGTACACGAAGCCAAATGATGCCTGATATTTACGTTTTGAACTGGAAGTCTTCATATGATGTCATATTGCTAATGTGCCAAAGTTGTCAACAACATTTCGCGGAATTTTAATTTGTGCGATTTTTAGACCATGGATATGCAAGAATACATTTTTATGTTCAGTATTGCATTAAAGAATTATAAGTATTAAATGGTTCTTTTCAGGAGTTCATGCATGTGTAAATGGTGCACTCACAAATTTTACATAGATGTCCTTTTGACGTTTATTCAGTTTGTGAGTGCATCAACACCGTTTACACATGCATGAACTCCTGAAAAGAAGCGTTTAATACTATAGTGAGGCAATAGTCACCATTAATTGTGCAATAACCCTATTTTCAATGAAATTTTGAGATTGATTTCATTGTAATAAAATATATCATAAATAGTATGCAATATCTGAATCCCAATTTTTCTATTTTCTATTTAATCATGTTTTAGGTCTTGAGCACAACAAAAAAAGATATAAAGTGGAAGAAAATGTTGCCTTGATTGTTTTCCATGGCGACACATTTGATGTAACACATCTGACCAATGATTACAATAGAATCATCGAGGTTTTAGGTAGGTAAATTAATAAATGCATAAATCATTTCCACGTGCATTGTATAAAGTATATATGACCATATTTTAATTTAATTTTTTTTAGTTTTTAATTAATTTTTTTTAATTATTATTATTTTTTTAATTCTCATTATGAAACCCATATTGTCCATTTGGCATTTTCCAAGCTGATGTACAAAATTCCTGTTTCATATATAAGTATGACTATGAAGACAAGATACATCACTACAGTCAAATCTACCCATGTGGTTACCTCTGTTAAGCAGTCACCTGTATTAAAAGGTCACCTTTTTTTCATCCTGTCATAGAAAATTGCATACAAATTGAACCTCTTTTAGAGGTCACCTGTCTTATAATGCCCCTTTTTCTTTGTGCCAAAGGTGATCTCTAAATACAGGTTTGATTCTATTAATAGATACATGATTGACAGGCATTTGTCAAAACTGGCATGCTGAGATGTACCTTAATTACATATCACCTTTTAGATGAGGTAATGAAATTTACATCTTGCAGGTTTAAATTTGAATACTGAAATTTGCATGATCATAGTCAACTTACAATTGTAGGAAAACATGAAATTAAAGACAATATTTTAAATTTCCTATTTCAGATAATTTAAAAGAAGTTATAGGGGCTTCACCACTTATTATGCCCTTAGCAGTGGTCCAAGGCATAGCAACTAGAGGTATATATTACAAACTCTACTTCTATTCTTAAATCAATTAATTTGATGTGTTTAAGAGATTTTGATTGTATAAAAAATTGATGTTATTTTCCATAGACAAAATTTTAAACCGGAAGTCACATGTTGGGGTCTTAATTTTGAAATTTTTTAATTTTAATTCTTTTTAAGCAAATATCCGACAAAATATTTTTAGGACAAGAAAAAAATTAATTAGGAATTAATTTATAAGGATTGATCACAATTTTTTGTTCGGTTCATTCAAAATAAACTCAAAAATGTGGTACACACCCTTGTGTAACCTGCTTCGTGGGTTACACAGTGTGTACCACATTTTTGAGTTTATTTCTTCATGAACCGAAAAAAAAATTGAGATCAATCCTTAAATGTAAATGAGTAAATTTTCCTTTCAAATTCATTTCAAACTTTATCTGTCCAACTAGCTATTTCAAAATGAATTTGACCATGTAAAACATGTCATCAAACAAATTTGATGGGCCCATCAAGTATTGGAAAGGAGTTGGATCGACTGTCAAATTTGTGTTTGAAACAGGTGGACAAATAAAGTTTTTAGGTTAAATTCTAAGGCAAAAGGGATCTCAAACACGTATATTTTAATTAATTTTATATTTAAATTTTTGAATTTTAATTCATCAAGAAATATTGTATTTAGCACAATATGTATATAAAAGCACTATGAACTAAATGAAAGAATCATTATTTCATGTTGACATTAAAGGGTTTTTGTAAATTTACTAAATTAAAGGGAGACAATTTAGAAAATTAAACACAATGACTGGTTCATTGATTGTGTGATTGTTGTTTAACATCAAGTGAGTGATATTTTAGCTATATTCATGATAAAAACAAGGCTCTACAATAACTTTTTTTTCAACTTATCCCTTCATCCCCTCAGTCAAGTACTTTCAAAACGTTACTTGTCCAAGGGAATTTTGTAGTTTGTCCAAAAATCGTATTACTGTAATATTTCATCTGTTTTATTGTATTTTTTTTATATTTTCTTGCAAATTTGACCAATAACATACAGGATTTTTTTGGGCCAGAGTGTGTATTATTGACCTATATTTCTGAGTCCCTCTTCCTCAAAAGAGGTAGGTCTCTCTCTTAATCATATACATGTACTTAAAATCTAGCAGTTTTTATTTCACCTTCAAACTCAGTTTCTGGTATTAACCTGTAGCCTACTATAATACCTTTATGTTTTCATTTTTTTTGCATTGCATAATTATGACATCACTTGATTTCAATTTTTTTCAACTATATATCACATAATTATGACATTTCAATTTTTTTCAGCCAAACCTGTTAAGGTGAAAGGTCATGATATTTTAACGAGGGTTGTTATATTTTCTGATGTATTCATTACACCACCGGGATTTGACCCAACACAAGAGGAGTATGTCAGACAAAGAGTTCAAAATAGTGTAAGTTGTTACTTGTACATGGAGTAATGTCCCTTGAAAAGCATTTTCATGGCAGTGTTTTTCTCTCAAGTGAATTTGTGCATTTATTAAAAGACATTGTAACTTAATATGATATCAATTAAAACAATATTCTATATGTTATGCAAAAATGGTAATTCTATGCAAAAGTGGTCCACTTAACTATAATCTACAAGTTTAATCCTTATTTCATTGTTGTATCTGGACACATAAAAGAAAGCAGTTTTATTATCATAAGTAGAATGTAATTTTGAGTTATGGGGAACATTATTTTGATGAAGTTTTATATAGAATGGTCTTATTATTTTAGATGGATGCAAATTTCTTTGAACTCACACAAGATTTGGTACATGATCATAATGTTAGAATGTTTGCTGTTCCAACAGGAAGAAAATCTAGAGATAAAAGAGAGGTATATGGTTTTATATTCTAGTGATTTATAGAGCATTATATCTTTTTAGCTTACAGATACAGAGGTCAACATTTGTCCATCTTTTCTAATTTCTCATATAGATAAGCAGAAATGTTGTCCCATATTATATTTGCATATTCAAAATAGGCCTAATATCAACTAAGAAACATGTAGTCATACTCCACCTCATTGTTGTGCATGTCCCAAGCCAGGACCTGGATTTCCAACATCATATGTCATGGTCTTTTTTTATGTTCAATGAGTGGAGGTAAAGAGGTGATTGTTCATTTTGTTGACAACTTGACATGTGTGGAATTGTTGACCCTCACTGTTTAAACTTTCTTTTTATGCCCCCACGATGAAGAGTCGGGGGGGCATATTAATTTGCCCTTGTCCGTTCGTCCGTCCATCCATCCGTCCGTTTTGCCATCCGTTCGTCCGTCCAGATATAGATACATGGTTTGTCCGGCTATCTCCTCCTACAGTTTTGGAGCTACAGCTTTAATATTTTGTAGGATGTTTATACACATAATGGAGGTGTGCATGTCCACATGATTTTGATTTCCTTCAAGTATTCTCAAAATGACAGGTACCATAGTTGGACTTTCATTTTTTTCATACTAGCTGCATAAAGGGAACATGGTTTGTCTGGCTAACTCCTCCTACAGTTTTAAAGCTACAGCTTTAATATTTTGCAGGATGTTTATACACATAATGGAGGTGTGCATGTTTACAGCATTTTGATTTTGATCAAATATTCTGAAAATGACAGGTAGTTGGACTTAGTCATTTTGTTCGTCCGTCCAGATATAGATACATGGTTTGTCCGGCTATCTCCTCCTACAGTTTTGGAGCTACAGCTTTAATATTTTGTATGATGTTTATGCACATAATGGAGGTGTGCATGTCCACAGGATTTTGATTTTCATCAAATATTTGATCATGACAGGTAGTTGGACTTCATTTCCTTCATACTAGCTACATAATGGAAACATGGTTTGCATGGCTCCTACTACAGTTTTTGACTTGTTTATAATTTCTTATGGTCGGGCGGGGGCATCATTTGTGTCTTACAGACACACTTCATTTAAAAAAAATCACTCCTAACAAAACAACTTTGTCCATAATTATCAAGTGCAGGGGCATACTTTTTTTCTAGATTTTAATTGGCCTCATGACTTTGTAAAATATGTTAATGTCTAATGGGTAGGGGTGGAGTGGTAGAATGTATTGAACGTTGTGAAAAATTTGACTTTTAGATGGTAGATGACCACTTATACACCTATAAATGTGAGATCAATTCTTCTAAAACCTCACATTATACTAGAGTTTCAGGCTTATTGATTGTATGAGTGAGTGAGTGATTGTTGTTTTATGCCACCTCAGCAATTTTTCAGCTATATCATGGCGAACTTCTGTAGGTAATGTTGCTGACTTTTTTGTTTATTTACATTTAGTTAAAAAGTGTAAAGTGGCTACTATTATAGGTTATAGATCAGCGATCAGTTCAAAACATAAAGGTTGGGGTGGTCGTTCAGTTAGCACTAATGGAGACCTTTCAAAATTAATCAAAGGTATTTTTAATTCAAATCCAATTTTGAAACCACTTCTCCCTAACTGGGATTTACCTTCGGTACTTTGGAGTTTATGTGATCCACCTTTTGAACCTCTTTTATCTTGTGATGTAAAATTTTTAACATGGAAAACAGTATATTTAATTGCATTAGTAACAGCATCCAGGGTTAGTGAGTTACACACATTATCTGTGAAAGATGGAAATTTGAGATATGAGAGACATGGCATTAGACTTTTGCCTAATTTACAATTTCTCAGTAAGACACAGCGTTTAAATAACCCATGGATTCCCATTTTCATTCCGTCTTTTCATAATTTTGCTACACAGGCTAGAGATTTGTTACTTTGTCCATATAGGGCATTGAAAATGTATATTAAACGAACTGAATCTCAAAGGAAAGAGATTGATTCAGATAGCTTGTTTATTACATACCAAAAAGGAGTTTGTAGACCAGTTTCGAAAAATTCAGTGGCAAGATGGATCGTTTCTTTAATTAAGTGGGTGTATCAAGACACCAGCAAACACTTAAGTACAGTGCGTGCTCATGATACAAGAAAACTTGCCACTTCTTGGGCCTTGTTTAATGGAGCATCCATAACTGAAATTATCAGAGCAGCTCATTGGGCATCTGAAAGTACTTTCACTTCATTCTACATGAAGGATGTGCCTACCAAAGGTGCAAGATTTGCTAGATCAGCTATATTGGAGACAGCCAAGAGGAAGTTTTAGGAGGTGGGTAAATGTTGTTTTTAATTAGGCCTTCCCTCCTCCCTTGAATTCTACAAATTCGAGGAATTATGTATTGCAAAAAGTTGATGCAGGTAAGTATAGATAGTGAAATAAACTGTGCGTTTTTTAAGTAAAACGCCTGTTTATGAAGTATCTATACTTACCTGCATCACCCGCCCTCCTCCCCTTACGGCCTTTTTTTTCCTAATGTTGCCCTCACAACTGAAAACGAGGCTTGTATTTTAAGGGAGGTAACCGATGGGTTGTTGAGGCGGGAAATTTAAAATTGAATTCAGGCAAATGCTGAAGACGACCCGAGAACATTGCAAAAAGTTGATGCAGGTAAGTATAGATACTTCATAAACAGGCGTTTTACTTAAAAAACGCACAGTCTGCGGATAGACATGTCGCCACACTCGGACACATTATCCTGATTCCAAGCCGACCAATCTTTGCTCTTTCTTCCTATTGCTGAGTGCTTAGCAGAGAAGCAACAAATACCAATTTTATAGTCTTTGGTTTGACCTGACCGGGGCTCGAACCCACGATCTACAGCACTTGAGACGAGCACGATAACCATTACATAACGAGGCGGTTTTGATTGTATGATGTTTAAAGCTGTAGTTTTAATTAATATTTCAGTGGTTTTGTAACAGAATTGCTCGTGATGGATTTGGGGAAAAAGTTTTACCTGAAGACGCTAGATGGCTGAGTAGAAATTATATTTGTGAGGTTAGTATTTAAATGACAAATTTATTATTTAAAATATTTTTGTGTTTGTAAATGGAATAAGATAAAAAAAAATATGTATAGCACCTATTATTATTACATATAATGGCAGGTGGCAAAACTCAAAGAATGAGTCACACAGAAATGAGAATCAGATTATTAGAGTATTGTTTGTCAGTGACCTCCGGCAGGTCAGTGCTTCTCCTGATATTCTGGTTTCCTCCACCAATAAAACTGACCACCACAATATAGCTGAAATATTGTTGAAAGTGGCGTTAAACACCATAACCCTTACCCTTATTAGAATACTTATCCCAGAATACTAATACATATAAGAGAATGATTTCCCAGTGCTACATACAAGGACAATATACAAATATTCAAACCTGCTTTAGTGACCACCTCTATTAAGCAATAACTTGAATTATTTTTATTTACCTTCACAGTGTATTTCATATTGATTAAACCTGTATTAAGTGACCACCTGTCTTATGTGACCATATTTCACTGTTCCCTTGGAAGGTCACATAAGACAGGTTTAACTGTATCCATGAATTAAACACAGAATTTATATTCTGCATAATTGTATGACAATGTTTAGATGACAATGATATTTTCTGCATAAATTTTAGAAAATAATTGCTGAATGTAAAATAAAATTGCCACAATTTGACACAGAGAATTCTGAAGATGAACCAGACGATGATTGTATAGAGGAAATAGCCAAATCACTGAACTTTGAAGTGGATGAAGATGACATCGTAAGTTGAAATCTAAAGATCAGGAAAACATCATTACACAAAACTTAATTGTAAATTGTAAGTTTTTGAAATATTATGTTTTCGGGAAATATAACTGCCAATACATATACTTGATAAATATCAAATACCATTTTTTATCTTTATTTCATCCTGTGTTCTCATGTTTATCTCAAATTGATGCATTTTTGGTTGCTATATTATTTTTATATTGTTGTGTACTGCCAAAAAAAGCTATATTTTGATGATATTAGTGACTTTAGTATTGCCAGTGATTTTTGGTTACCATTTTTACCGATTTTATTCTCAAATTAAATAAATGAAAACACTACTGTATAGAACTTTATATTTGCTCATGGTTTTTCAAATTTGATTTATTGGTGGACATTAATTTTGATTGTTCCATGGAAATATTGAAAAATAATTTCGACATTTTAAGCCATTAGATCAATGCCTTGTTCATTTTACTTATTAAAAGCTAAATTTCCCATTAGTGTGTAAAATAATTTCGACATTTTAAGCCATTAGACCAATACCTTGTTCATTATACTTATTAAAAGCTAAATTTCCCATTAGTGTGTAAAATAATTTCGACATTTTAAGCCATTAGACCAATGCCTTGTTCATTTTACTTATTAAAAGCTAAATTTCCCATTAGTGTGTAAAATAATTTCGACATTTTAAGCCATTAGGCCAATGCCTTGTTCATTTTACTTATTAAAAGCTAAATTTCCCATTAGTGTGTAAAATAATTTCGACATTTTAAGCCATTAGATCAATGCCTTGTTCATTTTACTTATTAAAAGCTAAATTTCCCATTAGTGTGTAAAATAATTTCGACATTTTAAGCCATTAGACCAATGCCTTGTTCATTTTACTTATTAAAAGCTAAATTTCCCATTAGTGTGTAAAATAATTTCGACATTTTAAGCCATTAGACCAATGCCTTGTTCATTTTACTTATTAAAAGCTAAATTTCCCATTAGTGTGTAAAATAATTTCGACATTTTAAGCCATTAGACCAATGCCTTGTTCATTTTACTTATTAAAAGCTAAATTTCCCATTAGTGAGTAAAATAATTTCGACATTTTAAGCCATTAGACCAATACCTTGTTCATTATACTTATTAAAAGCTAAATTTCCCATTAGTGTGTAAAATAATTTCGACATTTTAAGCCATTAGACCAATGCCTTGTTCATTTTACTTATTAAAAGCTAAATTTCCCATTAGTGTGTAAAATAATTTCGACATTTTAAGCCATTAGACCAATGCCTTGTTCATTTTACTTATTAAAAGCTAAATTTCCCATTAGTGTGTAAAATAATTTCGACATTTTAAGCCATTAGACCAATGCCTTGTTCATTTTACTTATTAAAAGCTAAATTTCCCATTAGTGTGTAAAATAATTTCGACATTTTAAGCCATTAGACCAATGCCTTGTTCATTTTACTTATTAAAAGCTAAATTTCCCATTAGTGTGTACAATAATTTCGACATTTTAAGCCATTAGATCAATACCTTGTTCATTTTACTTATTAAAAGCTAAATTTCCCATTAGTGTGTAAAATAATTTCGACATTTTAAGCCATTAGATCAATACCTTGTTCATTTTACTTATTAAAAGCTAAATTTCCCATTAGTGTGTAAAATAATTTCGACATTTTAAGCCATTAGACCAATGCCTTGTTCATTTTACTTATTAAAAGCTAAATTTCCCATTAGTGTGTAAAATAATTTCGACATTTTAAGCCATTAGATCAATGCCTTGTTCATTATACTTATTAAAAGCTAAATTTCCCATTAGTGTGTAAAATAATTTCGACATTTTAAGCCATTAGATCAATGCATTGTTCATTATACTTATTAAAAGCTAAATTTCCCATTAGTGTGTAAAATAATTTCGACATTTTATGCCATTAGATCAATACCTTGTTCATTTTACTTATTAAAAGATAAATTTCCCATTAGTGTGTAAAATAATTTCAACATTTTAAGCCATTAGACCAAATGCCTTGTTCATTTTACTTATTAAAAGATAAATTTCCCATTAGTGTGTAAAATAATTTCGACATTTTAAGCCATTAGATCAATACCTTGTTCATTTTACTTATTAAAAGCTAAATTTCCCATTAGTGTGTAAAATAATTTCGACATTTTAAGCCATTAGACCAATGCCTTGTTCATTTTACTTATTAAAAGCTAAATTTCCCATTAGTGTGTAAAATAATTTCGACATTTTAAGCCATTAGATCAATGCCTTGTTCATTATACTTATTAAAAGCTAAATTTCCCATTAGTGTGTAAAATAATTTCGACATTTTAAGCCATTAGATCAATACCTTGTTCATTTTACTTATTAAAAGCTAAATTTCCCATTAGTGTGTAAAATAATTTCGACATTTTAAGCCATTAGACCAATGCCTTGTTCATTTTACTTATTAAAAGATAAATTTCCCATTAGTGTGTAAAATAATTTCGACATTTTAAGCCATTAGATCAATACCTTGTTCATTATACTTATTAAAAGATAAATTTCCCATTAGTGTGTAAAATAATTTCGACATTTTAAGCCATTAGATCAATGCCTTGTTCATTATACTTATTAAAAGCTAAATTTCCCATTAGTGTGTAAAATAATTTCGACATTTTAAGCCATTAGATCAATACCTTGTTCATTTTACTTATTAAAAGCTAAATTTCCCATTAGTGTGTAAAATAATTTCGACATTTTAAGCCATTAGACCAATGCCTTGTTCATTTTACTTATTAAAAGCTAAATTTCCCATTAGTGTGTAAAATAATTTCGACATTTTAAGCCATTAGATCAATGCCTTGTTCATTATACTTATTAAAAGCTAAATTTCCCATTAGTGTGTAAAATAATTTCGACATTTTAAGCCATTAGATCAATACCTTGTTCATTTTACTTATTAAAAGCTAAATTTCCCATTAGTGTGTAAAATAATTTCGACATTTTAAGCCATTAGACCAATGCCTTGTTCATTTTACTTATTAAAAGCTAAATTTCCCATTAGTGTATAAAATAATTTCGACATTTTAAGCCATTAGATCAATACCTTGTTCATTTTACTTATTAAAAGATAAATTTCCCATTAGTGTGTAAAATTATTTCGACATTTTAAGCCATTAGACCAATGCCTTGTTCATTTTACTTATTAAAAGATAAATTTCCCATTAGTGTGTAAAATAATTTCGACATTTTAAGCCATTAGATCAATACCTTGTTCATTATACTTATTAAAAGCTAAATTTCCCATTAGTGTGTAAAATAATTTCGACATTTTAAGCCATTAGATCAATACCTTGTTCATTATACTTATTAAAAGCTAAATTTCCCATTAGTGTGTAAAATAATTTCGACATTTTAAGCCATTAGACCAATGCCTTGTTCATTTTACTTATTAAAAGCTAAATTTCCCATTAGTGTGTAAAATAATTTCGACATTTTAAGCCATTAGACCAATGCCTTGTTCATTTTACTTATTAAAAGCTAAATTTCCCATTAGTGTGTAAAATAATTTCAACATTTTAAGCCATTAGACCAATGCCTTGTTCATTATACTTATTAAAAGATAGATTTGCTAGTAATGTGTCACTGCATGGTTCATGTTAAAACGTAAAGAATTTGTTCATTACACTAAGTTTACCTGTCTGTCATTATGATGTAGATTTCCATATAAATATTTAATATGTTGTCAAGCAGTTAAAACATAGAAAACACAATATCAACAAACCTTCAAAGTAATATTTACCTGAGTTACAACTAAAATTACTTTTATCCTGCAATTGTGTGTTTTTGAGTACTAATAAAGATAATTAAATAAACGTCAGTGTTATTAGGTAATGGGCCTAGTAAAGCATTTCTGGTACCTGATTCCTGTAAAGTGACAGAAAAAAACGATAACAGTATAAGTTGTGACATCACAGATGACACCATTGAAAACGATTAGAACGATGTTCGCACAATATGGCAGGTGTTTTAGACTTTTTGATATTGCAGAATAAACACAATATACATTGTCGTTAAATATAAAATTAATTTGCACTTGATACAAAACAGGCTAAAAAGCTCGCCAAAGGCTTGTTTTTCTTTCTGTTTCTAAAAGCTCGTGCAAATATTGTTTATATTTTCCGACAATATATGTATATTGTATATAAATTGAATACCGTACTATCAGTTTTAAGCTTTGTCAGTATGTTATATAAGGTTGTATGATTTCAACTTTTGAAAGCTGACCAATCAAAGGTAATTATTATGTGTGAAGTCTATCAATCCAGGGGAAAATGTTGGAAAAAAAATTGTGTTATGAATTGGTACGTTTTTGTAAAATATGCCAAAAGAGCAAACAATTTAATCTGCACCAAATATAGGCATAATATAGTATTAAATATATGACAAAGTATCACTATAATTATATTTATCATGAACAATGATAATTTGGGTATAAATCCTGTCTTGTGTTTTTTCAGGATTTTATAGTGAAAAGACTAAAGGAAAAGTTACAAAGACCTGCACTTACCAAACGGCAAAGACAAGAAAGTAAATTAATTTTTAGCTGAGTCATACTACAATTAATTATTTTCATCCATGTTTCAATGTATGCTTCGTGACAAGGGAGATAACAACAGAGAAATACAATTTACTCCAAGATTACAGTCAAATCTGCCCATGTGATCACCTCTATTAGGCAGTCACCTGTTTTAAAAGGTCACCTTTTTCTTGTCCTGTCATACAACATTCATATTAATTGAACCTCTTTTAAGAGGTCACCTGTCTTATAAGGCTACTTTGTCTTTGTCCCAAAGGTGACCTCTTAATACAGGTTTGACTGTATTTTGATAAATAAGGATTTAGTAAAAGTATTGTTTTTGAATTGGGAAGAAGTAAAAAAAAACAACATATTTTATAAATGATTGTGTGTTATTGTTATGCACAAACTTTATTATTCTATTGTCTTCTGAATGGGCGTTGAAAGAATGAGTTTGGAAGTATATAATAATTTTTGTATTTGCAGTTCTCTCAGCCGAAACATTGAATTCATAATAGATATAAGCTTACACATACATTACATTCTAGCTGTCTGAAAGCAGCAGACTTTCTAGTGTTATTGGCAGGCTAGTCTGCAAAAAACTGAAATAATGTTTTTATTATTTCAAATGAATCTATAAATAGATTATAGTGTAAGGTATAGGTTTATACATGGTATGATAATGTCTTTGGAAAATAGGAATACATTACTATACAATATACCCTACAATAACTGACCTGCCACTAATCATGTATGTTGTCACAAAATTAATTAGATTAGGTGTAAAACATTCTGACTAGGAGTTTCAGATTTTATTGTTTATATAAATCGGGTGAGTGATGCAGGCCTTTGGTTATTCTTTTTTTCTTACCTAAATTTTCTTTTGTGGAGAGGATTTGGGCTCGTAAAGGTATATTTTTAGTGGTCCAAACATGTTTGTGGTCTACTATAGAATCACATATCTTTGGTAGACTTTTGTACATATACCATTTTTTTTTATCATGCAAATAATGATACTCAAGTTACCAATTTGAGGTTTGAAAATATTTTTTGGGGACATCTTTTTATTTTTTAGCTCACTGTGAACTATTGCCATCACTTGGCGTCCGTCCGTAAACATTTCAATCTTCTTCTAGAGAACCACTGAAGCAAATGGGACCAAACGTGGCAGGAATGTTCATTTGCATGGTCTAACCATGTGTTGTTACTTTCGTTGCGATCGGTTATCCAACATGGCTGCCAGGGGCCATAAAAGCCTCTGATTGGCTGAAATTTTTTGGCTGCCAGTGGGGGACATAATTTAGCATAGCAACCCTATGGGAAATATGTAAATCAAACTTCTTCTCAAGAACCACTGGATGGATTGGAACCATACTTGGCAGAAATGTTCCTGACAAGGTTTTGATCAATTGTTGTTACTTTTTGTTCCGATCGGTTATCCAATATGGCTGTCAGGGGCCATAATAGCCTCTGATTGGCTGAAATTTCAAAGATCTTCTTCTCCGATACTACATGGAGGATGGAATTGAAAATTGTCATGAATGATCATTGCAAGCTGCTAACCAAGTGTTGTTACTTTTTAGACCGATTGAAAATCCAAGATGGCCACCAGCGGGGGACATAAGTTAACATAGCGACCCTATGGGAAATATGTAAAACAAACTTCTTCTCAACAACCACTGGATGGATTGGAACCATACTTGGCAGAAATGTTCCTTGCAAGGTCCTTATCAAGTGTTGTTACTTTTTGTTCCGACCACCCTCCATTCAAGATGGCTGCTGTTACTAAAAATAGAAATTTCTTCAATTGTCCATTGCTGTTTTAGTATAAGTCAAAATGAGCTCAAATGTTAACTGCAGCTACATGGCAAGGAGTAGTTTAACATATATTCCAAGTTTTTCCTTGAAATTTTTCTTTCAGCCAATTTATACTGATTATGCAAATTAGTCATATTTTGATAAAAGATCACATTTAAATCTTCTCCTCTAAAACCGCTGAACCAAATTAAAGCAAATTTGACTGGGATGGTCCTTGGGTGTTCCCTTTTCAATATTGTGTCCGACAGCACCGCCCTCCATTCAAGATGGCTGCTGTTACCAAAAATAGAAATTTCTTTAGTTGTCAATTTCTGCTTTATTACAAATCAAAATGAACTCAAATTTTAACTGCAGCTACATGGCAATGAGTAGTTTAGTATATATTCTGGGTTTTTCTGTGAGATTTTTTCAGCCAGTTTATTCCGTTTAGGAATATTATGAGATAAAAATCACATCAAAATCTTTTGCTCAGAAATTTGAGTTAAAATGATCTTTGGGTGGCCCACTTTCAAAATTATGTGTAACACCCCCATTTTCTATCAACTTTCGATGTCAAATTAAATACCAGGTGAGCGATTACAGGTTCCTGGGAGCCTCTAGTTTTATTTTTAACTTTTTTCTTCATAGAACGGTTACAAGATGAAATGGACAGGGCTATAGCTATTGAAAGAGGGGAAAATCCACCTCCTCTTCCACCAGATCCAAGTAGAAAACATAAACCTGAGAAGAAAGGAAGGAAGAGTCTAGAGGAGTTACTTGGCATTGATAGTGATGATGATGAAGAAGATGACGAAGAAGCAGATATAATGTTTAGATTACCAGGACTAATAGGTACAGTCAAACCTGTAATAAGAGGTCACCTTTGGGACAAATAAAAAGTGGTCTTTTAAGACAGGGGACCTCTTAATAGGGGTTCAATTCAGATGAACTTTTCTATGATGGGATAAGAAAAGGGTGACCTTTAAATACAGGTGACTGCTTAATAGAGGTGAATACACGGGCAGGTTTGACTGTATAATGCCTTGTTATTAAAACAAGGGTATGCCATTTGACCCAAGATCTGGTATCCTTTGTTTCCTAGGCTCATCATAAACAGGGAACCATAAAGGAACCATACATATCAACTGTATATATAGCAGATTAAATGATTTGTTTTACTGGTATGATGGTATTAAAATTTGACATTCAAGATAACGGTTCATTAAATATAAATAGAAATCCATCTAATGGTTATTTTAGATTTGAAAAAAATATAATATATTCCTATCATTATTTTGGTTATTTACAAAGTAATCATGTCGTTGCCGGCTCTCGGAACTATTTATAAGTTTATGTGATTTTAATTGTTTTATCCATAAAAGGCGAAGACGACGCAGAAAACGATCCACTAACAAAACAGAAAATTGAGGAACTTCTTGCATATTATGGTGGCGGTCCAACTCAAAATGACAATCTTCCCTTTATGCCTAGTGTGGGAACTCGTGTGAAAATAGGTCCAGATTGGATGTGGCAGAAAAATAATCTTCCAGATAACATCCTTGGAACAATTATCAGTATTGACCAAGAAGATAGTGGTTAGTTCTATAAAGATATTTCCTTAAAGAAATTCATTTCTCACTCCTTGGATAAAGTAGTCCGTTAATTTATATGAAAAAGATTTTTCTATCTTACCCAGGTAAGACAAGATACACACGCTTTTTCCGGCAAAATTGTTTTCCATTGTTGAAGTAAATTGTCTATTTATCTTGTCTTGGTAGTATTTTAAATGTATTTCATAATAAAATATATAGATATTATCTTTAAATGTTACCACAACAGTGATAAATACTTATATCAAAAGTTATTTGACGTTGGTTAAAGGGAGTTAATTTTAATTTTTTTTACGTTAGTTACTAACAAAGGAGAGCACTCTATGTTTTCTCAAAGTGAACAAGCGGTAGAAAGGGATGAGAAAAAGAGTCAAACACAGTGAAAGATGCAAGTTTGGTAAATCTGAGACACCCTCGGGTAAGATTTAAATCGTACCCTCAGGTGTCACTGATTTTACTATCTTGCACCTCCCCCGGTATTAGACCCTATATATCTTTTGTTTGTGTAAAATTTGTTTGTGCCTGTCATATGTGTTTTTTTACTAAAACATAAACTGGGCCGTCGTGTTCATGATCGTATGGTTTGATTTATAGCTACCTATGCAATCAGTGCCAATCACCACTAAAGTTGTGAGTTCGAACCCCGTCCATGGCGAGGTGTACTCGATACAACATTATGTAATAATGTTTGTCAGTGACTTGTGACAGGTCGATGGTTTTCTCAGAGCACTCTGGTTTCCTCCACCAATAAAACTGACCACCATGATATAACTGAAATATTGTTGAAAGTGGTGTTAAACACAATAATCCAAACCAATCCTATTAGACATTAACAAATTGTAAAACATAAAGATATAAAGGATCTAACACCAGTAAGAGGGCAAGATGGAAAAATCTCAGATGCCCAAGGGAAAGAATTCTGGTCTCCAACGAGGCTCTGCCGAGTTGGAGACCAATAGAAATCTTTGCCGCGGGTGTCTGAGATTTTTCTGTCTTGCCCTCTTACCGGTGTTTGATTCTTTTTCTCACTAATATTTTATTGAAAGTACAGTATTTTCCTTCATGAGACACCCCATACATGAAATATGACGTGACACATATTTTGACGTCATTGAAGAATGACGTCAAAGGTACGGAAAAGGACATCTAGAAATACGAAAAAAATGAAAATAAAAGACACAAATATATTTAATACGGTTGGATTCTGTATTTAAAGAAAACCAATGGTTAAATCCGTAATATATCTTGTTATTCAGCTATCAGACAGGTATGTAATGTGACATTCCCGGCTTAGAATGACATTTTGCGAAACGTAACATTTTTACGGGAAAAGTAGCGTGAAATTCTTATCTCACCCACGGGTTGAAACAAGGATATCTCACACGGCTAAAAATAGGAACTGTGCTGTCTCATTAGTGAGAAATTTGTATCTAATTCATGGGTATCAAAATCACAAAAATAAATACTTGTCTTAAAAAAACTTTTTAAACTTTGAAGAAAACAATATTAATTGTATATTACATTTTTTTTTTTATTGTATTGAGGCATGTTGTCAAAACTTTTAGAAGTTTAATTCATTGTAATAATTCATTTTAATTTATGTGTTAAATAATTATAAAAATCATTATAATTTCCCTGAATTTTTTTTGGTGAATATTACAATAGAAATGGATGTAATAATAAGGTAGTTTCTTGAAAGATCGAAAATTTTGCATCTAATAAAACATACAATCAAACAAAATATTTGTTCATGGAGATTATAAACACATTTAAACAAAGTATTGGAAAAAAACAACAAGACAACGTCATAACGTCTAATAGTCTATGACGTTGTCTTGTTGTTTTTTTGTATCTCTTGGCATTTTATGTTTTGCAACTGACGAAGATGGTAGTGCCGTCGAAAATTTTTGCAATACTTTGTTTAAATGTCTAATAAAACATAGATATCTTGTCTGGAATAACCTTCATCAGGTAATGCTCATATTCAAAAGATTGGAAAAACAAATACTTTAAATGTCTTTGGGAGCAAGTAAACTAAGGAGCTTAAACAGGATAGCCAAAAATCAGCTAAGGTCATCTATGTCTGACGGAAGAGAACCTTAGTTTTATTAATAAGTATTATTTAGGAACTGTAAATTTCAATAATAGATATATCTAATAAACCATGTCAGTACCGAAACACTGACTATTGGGCGGATGATATCCTCGGGGACTAATAATCTAAGAACAACTTTTGTATTTTCTGTTGTATTCCAAGTATAACTCAAGACTGGGACTTTAAATACATGTAGACTGTTTTACCATGATGAGCCAATGGAGAATTTGACAATTAGAACTATAGTCCTCATAGACTTAGGGGCCGTCGTGATCGTGATCGTATGGTTGGATTTATAACTACCTATGCAATCAGTGCCTATCACCACTAGAGTTGTGAGTTCGAATCTCTTTCAGGTGAGGTGTACTCGATACAACATTATGTGATAAAGTTTGTTGGTGACTTGCGGCAAGCCGGTGGTTTTTTCCAGGTACTCTGGTTTCCTCCACCAATAAAACTGACAGCCACGATATAAATCAAATATTGTTGAAAGTGGCATTAAACAACATAGCACATCCTCATAGACTTATTATCCTGAAAATATATGTATGGTGTATATATATCAAAAAGTCTTTCCATATTATCTGTTTGTAGGCTGGGTTAAAGTGAGGTGGGATCAGATTCCTGGTTCTTCAGAACGTGGACTGGAAGAGGATTATAGGTTTGGTGTGGATTACGAGTTTGATGTAGAACCTGTGGTTGGTGGTATGGATGCTGTACAATGGCCAGCAGGCAAAGGTATAAAAACAGTTAAGGTAGATTGTAGTACCTGTCAACACTATTAGATTTCTATGAAAGTTTGTAAGCAGATGATTAGATTTAGACCTAAATCATGACATATCCCATTTCCTGTGCATATCAAACAGTCATTATTAGTACATGACAAGATTCCACTTCACAGAATGATAAAATTGACTATTGGTACAAATATAAATTACAATTATATTAAAATGAAAGTCATAATGTTTTGTATTTTATTTTTAAGATGCAAAAGTGTCAGAAGTAGGTCATTTCTAAATTTATATTTAAGAAATAAATTATGGAAGGCAGAATGAGTTGGGAGTTTTAACATGGATTGGCGGATATTAGTATTTTATCCCAAGCTAGAAGCGAGGGATAAAATTGACTAATATCCACCAATCCATGTTATATTTACGCTTGCTGAAAATGAAAAAGGTCAGTCACATTCACCGGCACATGTGCTAATGAGATTATACCGAATGGATAACTCTCTCATTTGTTAACAAAGCGAAAGAAGGAGGCCATGTTAGAATGTCATATATATCTGCCCTTTCCTTAGTTTGATACGGGCCGTCATGGTCGTGATCGTATGATAGTTGGATTTATAACTACCTACATTTTGTATACAATGAGTGCCTATCACCACTAACATTGTGAGTTGGAATCTCGTTCAGGCGAGGTGTACTCGATACATCATTATGGGATAAAATTTGTCAGTGACTTATGGCAGGTCGGTGGTTTTCTACGGGTACTGCAGTCTCCTCCACCAATAAAACTGACCACCACGATATAACTGAAATATTGTTTAAAAGTGGCATTAATCACCATAAACCATCCAATATCTAACTAATATTGAGAAAAAAAACATAGTACAGGCAATTTAGAGCTTGATAGTTTTAAAAAAA
Source organism: Bathymodiolus septemdierum (assembly GCA_963383655.1). Lineage (NCBI taxonomy): Eukaryota > Metazoa > Mollusca > Bivalvia > Mytilida > Modiolidae > Bathymodiolus > Bathymodiolus septemdierum. Next base: position 44,079,299 of record OY726520.1, read on the forward strand.
ATATATCACATCTATTGCTGTCATTGATGAAACTGAAATTTTGTGTATTGGGTGATTGACATGTAGTCATATTTTATCACCATCTTTTTAAATCTCCAAACAATGAAGAGTTCCAAGATATCAATATCAAAATATTACATTCAAAACTAATAATAATAATAATAATAATAATAATTCAAAACTTACTTGTGAAAAAGGGAAGGAAATTGTTAATAGAAAATCTACAAGTAAATACTGTACCACATCTGACCTTAAATGTAGCTACAATACTTAATATAACATTGATATCATCAATTTTATTTAAATGGAAAATATATGTAAAACATTTCAGAGAGAAAAATATTTGAACCAATATGGCTGCAAGAATTAAATAGAGAAAAAGAAGAACTTACTGTGAGTTTTATTTAATAGACAAATATAAAATTACACAGTATATTGCATTCATAGTCTTGATAATATACATGTTTTGCTAGAGTTTCTGTTGTTACAATAGGATATATTGTTGACCATTACTGTTTAAATTCTATAAGCCTTTATCCTAGCTCTTGTAATTTGTTGTATCATTTCCATCATAAATTTTTAATTAGCCGAATTAATGGAGTCATCTGATGCAACAAAAACAACAATGGCGGTTAAACTCTGGATTTATAAGTCATACAAAAGTTACAATAATTACACCAATAAATCTTCCTTTCTGTAGCTGTTAACTCTTATCTCTCTCTCATATAGAATTGTTTTTTTAGATTTTAGGCATGCTGATATATTATAGAGTTAAAAACAAAAAAACTGTTATCTCAGATATGATATATATTTTAATATATTTATATTTGGATGAATAGAAAATATATGCATACAATATGTATATTGTCATTTCTCATCCATTTTTGAGTTGAATGCAAAATATACTTGATCCAGGACTTATATTTCTCATGCAAAATTGTAATTGTTTTATACAATAAATATTGACTTAAAATATCTCCTCATAGATTTTTTCAACAGCAGGCGTAACACTACTTACATACGTTTGTGCCCAGACGCCCACCTCAAATGTTAAAGTTGCCATATTCCTACCTAATGGCTGTGGGTGTTCAATATTTTTCATGTGTACCATTACTTTACTATTTATAGACTGTACATTTTCTTCAAACTTGAACATTTTTCATGAATATCATATGCAACAGTCTTTGAAATTAGGAGGTAACAATTACCATTTAAAGTGGATAAAAGTACCTGGTACTGCCCCTTATTGAAAGGTCTGAGTGGCTGTGGGTATTTCAGTGGTAAATTTTATAAAACTGTTCAGGCTTTTCTCCGTCATTAACTCTGGTGGTCACAATATACAGTGAAACCTGTATAAAGTGAACATCTTTGAGTTTGAAATAGACAGGTGTTTGGTTTATACAGGTTAAAGTTAACAAAGATTTTCTATATTAGGACTTTATTTAAAGTTTGGTTTATACAGTGTTTCGGTTTATTCAGGGTTTGGTTAAGACAGTTTTCACTGTAGATGAAAAATTAATGATAATCACTTGTAGCCCAAGCTAACTGATAAATATTCAGCAAAACTCATTTTTATATACCTTTTTATTTAGGAATTAAGAGCAAAACTTGATTTAGTAAGACAAAGAGAACAGAATAAAAACGAAGGAAAAGAAATGAAGGAAGAACAGACAGAGTAAGCTCATTTAAAAAAGGATATTTCCCTAATTAATTATTATCTAGTTGGAATTGATCTAAAAATCTTCACTATTTTGTTACTGTATTATTTGGCCCATTAGGATCTCTAATACATTGGGTTCTGTATTGCTCACAGGATTTATTCATAGTCAAATACCAATATTATTACCATTATTTTAAACTTTTCAACATTTACTGATAATACTCAATATTTTTACCATCATGTTAACTTTTCAGAGTTAGTTGTCATATGATTTTGTAAAATGACATACGTTTCCATGGTAATCTCTTGTAAGTTTCAGACTTAATTAATATTCGTTACTACTTTTTAAAGATGTTTTTGGTTGTTAGTCTTCATTACCAAAAATGAATGTTTTACAAATTTGTCTGATAGATAATGGGATATTTACAAAGGATTATCGACAAAAATCATCAAGGTATGAATTCATGTTCGTTCAAATTTTATGCAAGCATTTGACTGTTTGATTTTGAAGAGCTAAATATAATTATCTGTGTCTTCTGTTTATATACATTTGGTTATAATTAAAAAGATGTTTTAAATGCATACACCAAAAATAAAATTGTACGGCAATGTTAGAGATTATGGCCTAGATACAAGTAGGAACTTACAAAGAAGGGAAGTGGGCATTTGCCAGAGTGTCCACATGCTTCAATACCTTGGATGGAACACATTATCTATACAAGTTAAGGATCCTTCTTTACCAGATTTTTCAGACCTTGGTCAATCTTTTAAATAACATACTTATCATTAAATGAATACACATGATGTAATTATTGATTATTGCTTAACTTCCAGCAAACAGAATTTCAGCTTTATTCAGGACGAGAACAAGCTGAATGTATAAAAACTATACAGTAACAAAGGAGAATGGCATCGATTTTGACTGCCACAGGAAAAATATGGAGATTTAGATAGGGATGAAAAATTAAGTCTCCAATGTGCCTACTCTGTTTGGAAATCTACAAATCTTAAACTGGTAGGGAACACGGCACTCTCTAAACATCATACCCACTATGTGCAACAGTCAGGCTTTCCGTATTATAGCAACTCCCCATTGAGATGGCTCCAGGTATCTCCCACTTGGGAAAGCTCTGAGGAACTTTATGAGTTTGAGTCGGAACCTTCACCAGTACTCAACATAGAATATACCAATATGTCTTAAAAGAAACTATAGTATATATAGAATAACGGCAATTTTGAAGGTCGAGGCAGACATTATCGCTAATATCTCAGTAAGTGCAATTGGACGAGCTGGGATATTTGTGATAATGTCTATCCACGCCTTCAGAACTGACGTTATTGTTTTTATGGGTGACATCATAATGTGTTTTACGTCAGATTGAGCGATAAACTTGTGCATGAGCGTTACGAACTGACCTAATATTTTTGTGGATCAATTTCAGTTCACTGATCCAGACTTTATCAGCGGCACACATCACAGGGAAAATGTCCAATTTGCCAAAAATAAGAAAACATTATTTCTTTAATTTTCAGACCAGTAAAGAAAGAGACAGAGATTGAAAAAGGTATGAATAACTGTACCACACAGACAACTGATGATAATGGCTGGTCTGATGTGACTTCCGTTACATCAGAGATATCACAAGGTATCTATATAGTCAATTCACTCTCTTAAATACAGTTACTGTTAATTAATAAATAAATGCTAGAGAATACCAAAGGAGCAATCAAAAAAGGACAAATGATTTATCAGGTTCTATCCTCTCTCTAGGATAGTTTTATAATACAGTGAAACCTGTCTAAACTGAACCTCCTTGGGACCCACTTTAATGTTTTGAGTAGACAGGTGCTCGGTTTATACAGGTTAAATTTACAAAGATTTCCTACATTGGAACTTCATATAAAATTCGTTTTATACAGAATTACATTTTATTCAGGGTTCGGTTTTATAGCATAGTTGAAGTAATTCACACCTCTAATATGTTTGGTAGTCACAATATGGCTGACAAATTGCTGAAAGTGATTTTAGATACCAATAACCCTGATATGACCCTAGAATTCTAGGGGCCGTAGCTATAATCCAACAGTCCGATAGTCCGACAGTCCGATAGTCCGACGGTCCGATAGTCCGACAGTCCGATAGTCCGACAAATGCTTTAAACTGATGAAAGTTTTGAAAAATAATTTGGCCAAAAAAGATATTTTCGTAATTTCAGGATATGGGCCATTCATTTTTATATGCCCTTTAAAATACGGGCTTATTATGGCATACCGCTGTTCGTCCGTCCGTCCACACCTCGTACTATAACATCTCTCACTTGTTCCCCCTTTTACTGATAGGTCACGTCGTGACATACATTGTATTGATAAAAGAGGGAGCAAGTGAGAGGTGTGATTTTAGTCAGTTTGGAAAACGCCAGTTTTCATATGGTACATGTATATACAATTAATTGGTTTAAAAAAGTGCAGAATATTAATTACTGTTCTCACTCTGAGCAACCGATCTTCAATTGTCATAAAAGAGGGCGGGGAGGCGTATCATGGCACAGTTGTTTATTTTGTCATATTCCGATGCTGTTTCTTTCCATGATATAAGGGGTCACTTAGGGACAATTCCTTCAATCGTAACTTTTTATATATGCGTTTGTCGTAGAAGGCGACTATAGCAGGGTCACCCGTCGGAATCCCGGGGAATAAAAATAGAACCAACTTGTCGTCGGAAGAGACAGAAAAACAAGTTCCCGTGTTAAGCCGTTGCCCATGTTGACCCATCCCAGAGTCCCCTCTTTCTGATTTTTTGTTTACAAACTTTTCTCATCCTGAATATGACTGAAATATTGCTTGCTGGACCTTAAGCAATCAATCAATCAATTCGCACACATTATTGTATCCAGCTCTATTGGTGTGTCGACATTGCTTTTTAACATAAATATTCCATGATAAAGGGCGGGGGACACTGGTACGCTCTTCTTTTGGCTTTTCCTTTTTCTTTGTATTTCTTTTTTTTGTGTATTCATTTATTTCATCTTTCTTTTTAATAGTGACTTTTCTTGGCTGGACTCGGCTACACGCTACTTAAATAAAGCCTGAAGTAGTCGCTACTAAAAAATATACGGGATACATACACTACTGGTTCATCACGATTGGATCCAGGTCTTTATGGAGTCCGCGTTGTTCATATATGTGTTTTTTTTAGCTCTTGTGTGGCCCTGCCAATTGTTTGTCCGTCTATGATATCATGTTTCCGATGATCTGGACCTTTCTTTGGTGAGTAAACGGTTCGGTTTCTGGCCCCATATTACACATGTTATAGTGTTAACTTTCAAAGAAATATAGCATTTGTCGGACTATCGGACCGTCGGACTATCGCACTGTCGGACTATCGGACCGTCGGACTATCGGACTGTCGGACTGTCGGATTATAGGTCGGAACCCGAATTCTAAGCCTTACTCATTCAAGCAGTAGTTCACCACAGAATTATACAAATTAATTACAGATGTGTGTTATGTTTGGCAGTACCGTGCAGATGATGGTACATGGAAAACTTATGATACAAATGTTCAGACCAAGTTAGAGCAAACCTATGTTAAAAGAAATGGCAAAGGAACAGTCCTCATTGAATTTGAAGGTCACAAGTATGTGTTTACATTTTAATCTGTCCAAAATTCTGAAAAGTCAAAAGGGCTGGAGCTGCTCAATGAGTTAGGTAATTGGATTACCCAACAACTCATACAAGCCTATCACCAATATGGCGTGGGTTCGCCCCTGGCTTTGTAAATTACAAAAAAGGGTACACTCAACTCGCAAGTGATAAAATTTACCAGTTGCTTGACAAATGGTCGGTGGTTCTCTCCGGGTACTCCGGCTTCTTCCACCACTAAAACTGGCCGTCATGATATAGCTGAAATATTGTTGAAAGTGGCATTAAACACAATAAATCTAATCAAATCAAATCAAATGGGAAAAGTCAAAACCTGTATAAATTTAATATCTCAAATGTTTTAAATATCCTTGTAAATAATTTATCTTGTCTAATAAAAATATCTGCATCCATCGATTCATAGATGACCAATTTAAACAGGTTCTACCATAGAAGCTTAATAATATTATATAAGAAATTGATATTTTTTTCTCCAAAATCTAAAACAGGGGAGGGGGGAAGGGGGTGCATTTTGGTTTCGTTTTTGGATGTTTGATAATGAAATTGATAATTTTATATAAACATATATAACATATAAATACAAATTCTGAAATTTTAAATTCAGTATAAAAAAACAACAGTATAATTATTTTTTTTCTTTCTTTCAAAGCGAGCGAGTAATATTTGATAAGATGGAGCAGAGACCTATAGAACAATCTACTAAAAGAGAAATCAGAAGAATAGGTATAGTTATTATGTAGAATTTATATCATATTACACATGCTTCATTTACATTAAATTTTACTAGTATACCGAGGTCCTATGATACCATGGTAGTTTAATTAAAACTAGATGTGTCGGAACGACACGAATGTCCCCGCTGTGAATATTAAGGAGGCTCGAAAATGTTTCACCCTTTTTTAATTCCCTCAATAATACTAATAGGCTAAGAATAACAAACGAATTTCAAAGTTGATCTGTAACTTATGATTATACACTCTCATACCAAAAATCAAGTCAATATCTCAAATCATAGTGAAATAAAGTGGTGACAACTAAATATTTGGCCAAATTTCAAAGTCCAAGGGCCATAACTCGGCCAAAGATAATTGGACCGGAACGAAATGTAAACTTGATCTGTAACTCATCATTATACGCCCACATACCAAATATCAAGTGGTCGCAACTGTTTTATTTCTGAATTACGGACATGGGTAACACTATACGTCCCGGCCACTTAGTGGCGGGGACATAAAAATGGCTGCAAAAATTGGTTGAAATAGCATGTGAATACACTGTATCATAGAACCTGCGGTACCATATACCTCATAAGTCTTGGGTCTCATAGATCCCCAAGTGTTGGGCCTCATAGATCCCCAAGTCTTGGGTCTCATAAATTCCCACATGTTGGGCCACATAGATCCCCAAGTGTTGAACATCATAGATTACCAATTGTTGGACCTCATGGATCCTGGTACATTCGTCATTTGTTAAAAAACAGAAACTTCATATCACCACCCCCTTCCAAAAGTGACATCATATTGAACTTTGGACCCTCAAGGCTCAGACATCCTTAAAGATGGAACTAAGCTCATGATTCTACATACCTTAAGAATCGTAGTTCATTGTCAAATATATTTACATTTTCATTGCTGATTCTTGAGGAGATAATGATCATAAAATTTCCCCATTACAGTCTATGTTTAAAGATTGGACCCTGAGCTTCAATCTCAATATCAGAGGACTGTAGTTGTTGTACAGTCAAGCATGTCTTACATATATGTGACCTTTAAAGGGGACATTAAAATAGGACTACATGAGACAGGTGGTTGCTAAATACAGGTTTAATTAATATGAAATGAACTGTGAAGGGAAATTAAAATTAAGGTCAAATAATACAAATTACTGCTTAATAGAGGCAGTCACTACAAGCAAGTTTGACTGTAATTGATTAATTCTCTGATAATTATATGAAAATGAACAAAATTGTATTCATATGCAAAAAATGTATTTTAATGATTTTGTTTTTCTTCCAACAGAAGCTGATGCAGACAGACTAAAAGAACTACAGGATATGTTCGCTAGTTAGAGTCAGATATAACAGAAATCCAATCCAATTAATGTCTCAACATTGATTGATGTTTGTGATCTCAAAATTGTGATATGATTCAAAGCTGTCTTTTTTTTGCACAAGGACCAACTGTTTCAATATGTTTACAATCAATTCATTCATTCATATGTAAAAATGTTTTGAAATGTTGTCATTATAAATTTTAATACTTTATATTTTTGTATTGTCAACAATTTAACATATTTTTTTTTATTGTTTTTATCCAACATTCCAACAGGATCTAACAACATTGTGTATTGAATGTTATTGTTAGGGATGTTAAAAATGTCTATATTCAATGAGAAAGTGATTTCATAAGTGTGAGCTATTGTTAGAGGATGTTAAAAAGTCTATATTTAATGAAAAAGTGGTTTTACAGATGTGAACTATTGTTAGGGGATGTTAAAAAAGTCTATATTGAATGAAAAAGTGGTTTTATAGATGTGAGCTATTGTTAGGGGATGTTAAAAAAAAGTCTATATTTAATGAAAAAGTGGTTTTCTAGGTGTGAGCTATTGTTGGGGGATGTTAAAAAAAAGTCTATATTTAATTAGAGGTTGTACAGGTGTGAGATATTGTTAGGGGATGTTAAAAAAGTATATATTCAATGAAAAAGAAGTTTTACTTGTGTGAGCTATATGTTAGTGGATGTTAAAATGTTTATATTCAATGAAAAAGAAGTTTTACAGGTGTGAGCTATTGTTAGGGGATGTTAAAAATGTCTATATTCAATGAAAAAGAAGTTTTACTTGTGTGAGCTATATGTTAGTGGATGTTAAAATGTTTATATTCAATGAAAAAGAAGTTTTACAGGTGTGAGCTATTGTTAGGGGATGTTAAAAAAGTATATATTCAATGAAAAAGAAGTTTTACTTGTGTGAGCTATATGTTAGTGGATGTTAAAATGTTTATATTCAATGAAAAAGAAGTTTTACAGGTGTGAGCTATTGTTAGGGGATGTTAAAAATGTCTATATTCAATGAAAAAGTTGGTTTTACTGATGTGAGCTATTGTTAGGGGATAATTTAGTTTTAAGTGTACATTCCAAATGCTCTATAAAAGTATGTAAATTTAAAAAGACTATTAATATGAAAGTCCCACCTACTGGTTAGTGTAATCGTAATTTTTCCACACATGTACAGATCTTAATATGTTGTATGTTATTATTTACTTCTCTGTAACTATAGATATTTGGTTTATGAAAATAAAATTCATTCGTCCATTCATCCAAATGCTTTATAAAAGTAAATATAATACATGGTCTACAGATTTCACTGTAAAATGTTAAATATGAATTTTTATATAATGCACAACTCATCATGTACTCAACAGAGTAATAGTAAATATTGAATTCTTGTATATACATGTATTACTTACCAAGGATAATCAACGGAGTATTTATTATAATTAAATACAGTATTGTATAAGTGTTTATAATGTGTTTTATACAAAATAATAATTTTATTCAAGTGCAAGGCCATGTTATATAATGTAATATGTATATATATATATGTAAATAAATGTTTTCTACAAAATACCTTTGAATGCATCAATGTTTTGTTATTAATTTGCATACTATGTATATTTTATGTCCATGTATAAAGTTTATGATGCATTTCCTGTTTAACTAGCAATTTCCATGCAAATAATTCTGGGTATACTATGTCAACCACTATACCTTCACCTCTGTCACACCATTAGTTGAAGCTATGATATCTTATTTTATAAGATAAGATATATTTTACGGTCGCCACCATGACTTGGTTGACCGTTATGGAATATCCGTGTCACAAATGACCATAGATATGTTCCACTTCTATAAACACTTCCTGGTCCTTTCCTCATTCATGACTTATCACCAGGTTTGTAACTAGATTAACATGACGGGTGCCACTTGTAGAGCAGGAACTGCTAACCCTTCTGGAGCACCAGAGTTCACCCCCGGTTTTTAGTGGGGTTCTCTAGTAACGTATTCAATCTTTAGTTTTATTGATCAGTTTGTCCTTTTTCTTTTGGCCATTGTGTTGTCTGTCCTTCGATTTACAGATTCTGATTATCCCTTTGGTATCTTCAATCTCTTAAAATCATCGCAGATTTGTCATAACATAAATATTTACATTGACACACATCAAGTAATGGCGACATACAATATTAATTATAGCTTATATTATCTCTCCTCTTCCCACCCACACATATAAGTTTTTTGTCCTGTAATTCTTATCTAAAATATAGGAGGTATTGAGGGTACAACCATTTAAATGAAATATCCCAAGTCAAAATTTTAATCGCACTCATGGCGAGGTGTACTTGCTACATTATGTGACAGGTCGATGGTTTTCTTCCGGTACTCTGGTTTCCTCCAATAAAACTGAAATATTGTTGAAAGTGGCATTAAACATGACAACACCATGTCAATAACTTCTTCAAAACTAATCTGATCACACTACCGTCGGAATATTTACATCTTCATATGGTTATAAGCAAGCCTGCAAAGATTTGATGTAGGTATTACACATAGAAACTGTTTACCAAATTATTCTAAGTGAAAAAGGGCAATAACTCATTCAAAAATGGTTCAATCAAACTGTAGTAACGATAAGCAAATATTCAATTCGTTATACACAAGCATGTAAACTTCCATTTAAAATGTATGAGATGTGCTACAAACTTTTGTGACCGACAAGACGCGATGAAAACTTTTATACCCTCATTTTGGTCATCATTGTATGTAAACTTTTCACATTTCAACCTTCTCTGAAATAATTCAGCAAGAAAGTTGATTAATTAGAGGCTTATCTGGTTATTCATTTAGTTTGTGGTCAGATGAGCCAGAGGGAGATCTTTCTCTTTGGGTGTCTTAAATGTTGGCCGCTATGCATTTCTTGGCAATAATTTATATGTACATTGGAACTTTTGCAATTCTACCACAGAGTTTTCCCACATCCTGTGGCATCCGACAAAAATTTATTATCTCAAAGTATTTCTGTTAACTAAAATAAAACCTGAGTATTCTGACATCCTGTACAATCCAACACATTTCTCTGGTCCCTAGGTGTGTCGGATTACACAGGTTCGACTATATATATAATTGTCTGGATGATCACTTGACTGATTTTTGGAGAAATAAAAACATAAAGATCAGAATAGGACTGTTTATTATTATAATCATTTATATGTGAAATGCAAAAAAAAAAAAAAAAAAAAGACTAAAAATTCTACCATAGAGCACCTTGCAAAACATTCACAAAAAATGTAAATAAAAAAATATTGCAAATATATAAAATGACAGATCCACTGCCCTGCATTTCATTATATATAAGAAGCTTAAGAAAATGGTTTAATGTTGTATATAATCTAAACATGCTTATTTTACAAATTGTGGTGCAAGTTGTTGATTTCTGGCTACAAGCCTAACCCCACGCCCACTTCCAGGGGTCAACGTTTAAGGACACATACTGCTCAAGGTTAGAGGTTTCAACTGTGATTTGTTACAACTGTCTGTTTTTTTCCCTGAAATAACTCGGGTTGTCATGACAAAATGAAAAAAATAGCTGAAATTGATGATAAACACTAAATACCCAAAAGGTCTTCATGACAAAATAGCTGTAATTTCATGAAAATAAAAATCACAAAAAAACATTTTCAGATGTTATAAAGTGTAAAAATAATAGTACCTCTGGAACAGTTTATCTATAACATTGTCTGGTGAGGTATAGGATAACAGCTCCCCACAGGAGAAGCCAATAATATAATAATAGTATGTATTTGGAATAATCAAAGGTTAAATTTCATATGTGTAACACAAAGGAATACTTCAATTATTTTACAAGCAGTTTACAAGTACATTTCATGTAGAAAGACTACATTAAAACTAAATGATAGCAGATATACTAGATTTCAATGCAATATGAGAGGTTATATTTATTTATCTGTGGTAAGAAAAATCCTTGAATAAATGCATATATATTTAAAATTAAGTAAATAAAGTTGTTCTGATCAATCTCTATTTTTCTCAGAATGCAAGAACATGCAATAAATTGGTTTAAATCACTGGTGACAACATACATGTATGCTTAAAATGATGTATGAAATTTACCCTGTGCAAAACATGATCATTTCTTGTAGGTTAAATCAAAACTTGGAATTACTCAAAATATAACAACTGTAAATTTTAAAAATATTTTTAACATTAAAACAAATGAAAAAATGTCTTGGTCCCATATTATGTAAAAAGTACTATCAACAACTGATATTATAAACAAACAAAAACATGTGTTGGTGTATGTGTATTTATGAATTATATAAAATATGCCAAACACTATATTCCATCGTTGTCAAGTTTACAATGCAATTTTAGCCAGTCAACATACATAGAATTTTGAGTTACAAGAATGGTAATTTCAATTAACACCAATTAACCAAATGGCTAGCTGGAAATGAAGGGCACAAAATAAGATATACCAAAAATTAAGAGAACCTTTGAGAAATTTGAAAAGCAATATATGTTTTGAAATTTATAATTTTCAGAATCATTCTACAAATATACTTAAAAGGAACAACCATTGTGTTTATAAAGTATATTGCTGACATTTTCCAAATTCATGGGTTTTTCTTCTTTTCTAGGAAGGAAACACAAATATGTAATTTAATTTTTCAAATACTAATTTTTAAGACTTTTCTTATTGTTTCTAGATAGACAAATGATAATACAATTTCAACTGCAAAGAATTAATTAAATTTGATGCAAGAAAATGGTCAACAAATATCAGGTCACATGTTACACAGGTATGGTTAAAAACCCAAAGCTTCAATTAACCGTCAAACCTGCAACTAGCACCCTACATCTTGGTACAAGATTATCATAACATACCTCTGATTATATACATACATTACAAAATAGTGAAATAAATATAACAATATCTAATACAAAATGAATGGGCAATGTGTGACTATAATAAAAATATATGTCAAAATGTATGCTATGTAATTTGTTAAGCAGTATGACTAGAATTAGACCTCTATAACTGGTATTTCACATTTTCAAAATATCTAGTCCAGATGAAAGGTAGGGAGGTAGAAAAACCATAAAATTTGTTTCTGCTAAATATTGAAGATATGTAACCCAACCTTTTCACACGTCAGCTTTCCTGTAAGTTAAAGGATTGTTTGTCTTGAAACATGCAGTCATTTATGTTATTTACTGTGAAGGAATCAGAAGGAATAGAACTGAACAATTTTTATTGTTTTCCATTTCTTTAAAATCAATCTTAATCAACATGAGTTACAGACCAAGATCTACTAGAAAACGCAAAGCTAATGTTAATGACTCTAATGATCTTAGGCACTGAACTAAAGATAAATACGTTAAACTTCTAAGTGAAACGGGCATTGAAGTCGATCCTACGTGGAAGGTTGATATAGTACGCCAACTATACCTCGCTAACACGAATACGGCAGTAGAACCGACAATACCTAATAATGGTGATCCGATAAATGTAGATACGAACCAAGCTACTGATAGTGCCGCCGTAGCAACTGATGTACAGCCTTTGAATTCTTGCCCACCAGTAAATACAGCAACTAGAACTGAAGAAATCCTTAAAGAAACTACATCAGCGTTAAAAACAGCGACAGAAACGTCAACAACAATGACTAGTTTTGTAGGGAGTGTCATGCAACAAAGAAATAATGTGACACAGTCGTCTAACTCAACAGGCGCGAGTATTAGTGCTAGCAACGAGAGATCAAGCTACAACCTAGCTTCCGCAATGTTAGCTACATATAATTATAGACAGGAAACAACGGCTATTGTCGAACAAACATTTCACAGACACTTAGATAAAACCGGAGTAATTTATGCAGAGGATTTACCTAAAATGGACTATGTATCCCCAACCATCAGAAAACAGATCCTTGAAAGTAAGGATGTTAACTTAGCTTGCCTGCTCACACCTAAATACGAGATACCAAACGTTCATTCCCTTCAGTCAGAGGGGTTAGTTGTCGAACTGTCTTCTTGTGATGTCCGTTTGGACCATCACCTCACTTTAGATGAATTTAATAAGGCATTCAGGAAGTATAGGAATGTTCTATGTAAGCCTTATCCCCAACGCAAAGACGAAATGGAACAGTATGAAGCAGACAAACAAAATTGCACATAATTACGGACCAAGGTTCTATATCTATCACAAAAGCTTCTCAGCAACTGGGCAAAAGTAGATGATCGAATGCTCAATTTAATTATGCATGGAACTCCCAAGTAGGCATTGCGAACACTGCAGTGAATTTGACTATATCTCCCGCTTCTGTGAGTCACAAAACTATAAAACACCCGCAAATCTTCAAAAGGTTAATACGCATAACGACAGATCCGTTGACAAGCTAGGTAGAGACATTAAACGTTTGGATGGTAAGGAAATCTGCAACTACCGTATTTAGGGTTGTATAATGCGCAGGATTTTGCCCAGATTCTTTAATTTGTAGGAGGGGTGCGCATTATAAACAGGAACAATGTGTTTCACTCTTTCCCAGACCGGGAAATCACATGTCCGCCAATAAAACCCAACACATTTAATATTTTGCAACTTTACTGAAGATGAAAGGAGATAAATGGTTCTTAAATTCTCCCAGCAAATGAAACATGCTGAAAGGACTGAAAAAATATATACGATTGATATTTAATTCTTACATTTCCGACGATGATTTTTTTAAAAGTCCATGTGCATTATTGACACGAACTAGTTTTTTTCTAGAGATTTTCAAGGCCAATGTGCATTATACAACCCTAAATACGGTATTTCAATTTCGTAGCCAGAAAACTTGTAAATTCGTACACGCATGCGTTTCATGCAAGGGAAGGGATCACAACATCAAGACCTGTAAGAGCAACAAAGGTGATCAGCACAACTCGAAAGATAAAAGGGAGACAATCCCCAGACATAAATGACTCGGAATGCTTGTAAACAGTCCAATCAATGTAAATAGACTTGAATTAGAGTTGATTAATCATCCAGACAGACAATTTGTTAATTATTTAATCACCGGACTAAGACAGGGGTTTGACAACATGGTATCTCAGTTTAATTTACCTACTATGGAATGTAAAAATCTTTTATCTGCTCGTAACGATCCAGACACTGTCGATACACTTGTAGCTCAAGAAGTCGAAAGGGGTTACTTGAGGGGACCTTTGCCGAAACTACACTTAAGAGTCGTATCGTGTTAGTCCTATCGGAATAGCTGAAGGAAAGTACTCCGGCAAAAAACGTCTCATTCTAGATTGATCATCCCCACGTGACAACGATTCACATTCTAGTATAAACAACTTAATTGATAAGGACCTGTGCAGTTTAAACTATGTGAAATTAGATGATGTTATCAAAGCAATTATAATATGTGGAAAAAATGCACTTCTAAATAAAATCGATATTGTCGACGCTTTTAAAACAAATAAATATTAGGAAGGATCAATATCATCTATTTTGTTTGAAGTGGAGAGATTCGTATTATTATTATACAAGACTATGTTTTGGTTCCAGATCTTCACCTTATATTTTCGATACTTTGTAAAGGGAGATCTGTTGGATTGTGGAAAATAATTATGAAATTCCCATAATTTTTCATTTATTAGATGACTTTTTAACGGTACAACCATCGAACACTTCTGGCCATAAAACTATGGCTTTATTAACTATAATATTTAATAGACTTAACATTCCAACATCGGAGAAAAAAACTATTGGACCAACCAAATGTTTACAATATCTCGGTATTATTCTAGACACCGAAAGTATGGAAGCATGATTACCAGAAGACAAAGTTTCAAGGATAATTGACTTTATCAAATCCTTTTTAAGAAAACGGTCAGTCGGGAAAAGAGAACTCTTACAAAAAATGCAAAATACATTTTGGCTGGCAATACCAATACAAAATTGCGATGAGATTCAAATATAAATTATTGTATATACATTATATAAGCATAATCAAAGTAAGAACACAAGCATGGCTTAATATACTAAATACTACAAACTAACAGACAGCAGTGAAGATTAACATTTATGAGAAGAGAAAAAAACAATGCTGGAAGCATGTGAAAAAATATATAAAACATTTACATTGCACATTTACTCAGATCTAGACATTATAATATTAAATGTTATTTAGAAAAAAAAAAAAAAAAAAGAAAAAAAAAAAAGGGGGGGGGGTGAGTGAGTGAGTGAGTGCGAGAGAGAGAGAGAGTGAACTTCTGAATGTGATGTGATACACTATTGCAATTTGTTGACAGAATTTACTATCAATAATATTTCCCTAGTAAAAATTATTAAAAAGGAAAAAGAAAAAAAAAGGTTCTTAAATAAGTGATAAACAATTGCAATTTGTTGACAGAAGTAAAGTTGCTATCAATAATATTTTCCTTAGCAAACAAATTAACATTCTGTCGTAGGGTTTTCAAGTGTGGAATTTATCATAAAAATATAGAATTTACCTTTTATAAAAAATATGAAATATGACAACACCAATCAAAATTGATTTGATTAAGATGAGTTTCTTCTTGTATATAAAAATGTAATACAGATCTCTAATAAAATTTTCTGATTACATGTATATGTAAATTTATTGTTTTAATCTTTGGAAGTAAAATGTCTCAACAAGTCTTTTAAATAACAATTATAAAATGTTTTAAGCAAATTATCAAATGTTTTAATTTTTTTTATCAAAAATGTTCTTATAAATGCAATCATAGTCAATATATAGTAAAGACAAATTCAGAGTTATTTCCCTTGTCGTCCATAGAACTTCCTGTTGAGGAGATAAATGAGCAAGTTTACATTAATCTTTGCCTTGCTGAACATTTCTATGACAGCAACACCTTCATACTGTAGCTGGAGCAAGTCCTACAAAAAGAAAATTATTCGTTTTGTTGATATTGGCAGAATTGTTAACCATCACTGTTTAAACTTTCTTTTCATAAATTATATTATTGTAAAATTTCATTCAGCTAAGTGTTTCCTAAATAAGTTTAAAATGTGATAAGTTAACTATATCAATACAGCTAAGTGTTTCCTAAAAAAGTTGAAAACATGATAAGTTAACAGTTGAACAATGAGATGTGAGTGAGTGACTGATTATTGTTAAACACTAATTCAGAGTTGTCGAAATCTCTTTCCTGTCTGTCAGATGTGGACAATGTGTCAGACCTACATTTTTTTTTATGACTTCAACTGAATTACACATATACTGGCTAAATCCATAAAATGGTTTGTTTACAGCTTCAAGTGATACCTTGGAATACTCAAAGTTAGTACAACACATTTTTGTGTGACATGTGGAAATATACATACAATACAATAGACTTGTGTATGAAATAAACAAAGATACCAAGTTTGCATAATGCTAGCTATGCAAATGTTTCAAGGTGTTACCTCTTATAAGTAGCATTGCCATTAGGTCTGGACCGAATCAATTGGATGACTGACAACCTAGGCCTAAATTAAAATTAAGTTTGTTTCCCCTTTCACCGACCGACCCTTAAAAAAGCCGCCAAGTTTTGTTTTTTTAAATAAAATCGTAATTTCCGGAAAATCGATTACACATTTAGTATTCAAACTCTTCAATGTGAAGTCAAAATTTGATTATATAGACAAAAATAAACAAAAATCGGAGATTGAAGATTGCAAACGACAAGTTTGAGAAGCGAAATTAAGTAATGATGCCGGTCATCTTCAAGCGTTTTGTCGGTTCCAGGTTACTGAAAAATTGTTCCGGACATCGGGTCTGACGCGAAGTAGTTTAAATCGGACCTAGTCAATATTTTGTCCAACAGGTCAGACAGCTCTGTAATTAAGAAAAATGTTCAGTTCAATCGTGGCACAATATTACTACCAAATGATCATGGTTACAGCAGTCCTAGTTCAATATACAAATTGTAAATGGACAATCTATTCACTTCTTTTGTTAGCATAATGTTGTTAAAGGTGAGATTCACTAACATATTTGATGCTAGTCATCATAGGTTCCTATTCAGTCTCAAGTGGTATATATTCTTTACAAACTGGTTACACATTGGGATTTTTTTTTTTTTGGTGTGTAATACATTTTACAGAATATTTTTTGTGTTGCATGTCACAGGGTTAGGGTTATAATGTTTAACGCCACTTTTAACAATATTTCAGTTATATTGTGGCAGTCAGTTTTATTGGTGGAGGAAACTGGAGTACCCGGAGAAAACCACCGACTTGCCACAAGTCACTGACAAACTTTATTCCATAAAGTTGCATTGAGTACACCTCAACAACGTTAGTGGTGATAGGCACTGATTGCATAGGTAGTTGTAAATCCAACTACCATATGATCACAACCACAACAGCCCTGCATGCAACAGGTTATGCCTGCCTAAAAACAAGTCTGATATACCTTATACAAATATATCATCACTTACTTGAAAGACTAGATCTACTTTATCCATTTCTACTCCCATAAATTTGGCATTAATTTGAAAAACTCCTGGATCCTTCGTGTCACTTATCTCAAACTGGATATTCTTAAACCTGAAAAAAATATCAAATAAGTCTGTAGACAGATAAGAAAAACCCAGCATTGCAACACTGTTTTCTAAATATGACTAAATATACTATTGAACAATATAATTTTTCAGTTTTTTCTCTATATTTTGGAATTTAAATATTGGTTACTGTAACGCAGAGCATTACAAATGTCCCCCAAACAAACAATACAAGTACTAGTGGTATGAATGAAGAATAGTGTGAGACCATAGCAAGAAATAACAAGATATGATATTATCTTAAGGATCGTGATATGGCTCCCAAACGATGGATATCAATTCGCACATCATAATCTACTTGGAAACCAAATTTCGCCCAAATCAGAGAATTTTTGTATTTTGGTGGCCACCATAGCAAACCAAAATGATCGCCATATGGTGCAGCATGTCTTACTCCCTGTAAATATCCATTTCCATTGAAATCTGCTCATTTTTGAATTTTGAATTTTTATATTGGCGGCCATTTTGAAAATATTAAAAACAAAGAGCACAAAATCTATTTTTGTGTCAAGATTCAAAAGGATCTGCTGTACAATTTGAATTTAACATTTTTTGCACCTTCGTTACCATGGGAATGGCCGCCATTTTGTATTTTTTCAACCCCCCAAAAACTATGGTGGATATTCCTACAAAGTTTGATGAAAGGAATCCAAAATTTTCTTAAATCACCCCCTTTTTTGTTTCCATGGCGACTGCGGCAAAATTTGTCCAACCAATTCCGATTTTTTTGGTTTATCTCGTTCCAATAGATGTGGATGTTGTTCCTAGCAAGTTTCATCAATTTCTGTTTGGCGAGTAACCTGCTATGATCATTTTTGTGTTTTTCAATTTTTTTAGCATATTGGCCATTTCCCTGGCAACGGTGGCCATTTTGAAAATTCCGAAAGTAGTCTGCACATCTACTCATAGTGCTTAACATTCCTGTGAAGTTTCATTGATTTCCATTCAGTAGTCGCCAAGAAATGTGTCAGACAAACTTTTGGCAGAAGAAAGAAAGAAAGAATAATAATAATAAGAAACGGAGCAAACACAATATCTCCCCAAACTTTTGGGGGACATAATTACACAACAAATTGAAAACAAATAAAAGTTATTTTTAACACAAAAACAAATCTTCCCCTCCCCACATTGTTTCATCTTTTGAGAGAGATACCTTGCAATTCCCATTTAAAATATAGAAGGATTTGTGCATATAAACTTTTTAATGAGAAAAGGGAAATAACTCCTGTTAAAAATAGTCTAAAACTGGTGGTTTCTGAGAATATATTGTTTAAAGGGGCATTATCTGCCAAAATTGTAAATTTTTGTTACCCATAAAAACTATCAGATATGATTGATGCCTTAATAAAATGTGTTTCTGTAACTTATAAATGTTATGAAATGTACGTGCATCGGAGAAAAAAGGTGCAACGGCTCGTGTTTTGAGATCGATCAAATTATCGGCATTGTTTACGGGGTTTGCCGAATCGTCATTAAATCAGTACAACAATGCACTTATTTCTTATTTTCTGTGAATCTGCTTTTAGTCAGCGTTAATTACGGACAAAGAACCATGCAAGTTTGCAGTTAATAATTGACAAATGCAAATTATTCGTTTTTACCTGTCACTAGTAAGGTCAGTTGCATACGGAGAAAGCGAGGTCAAATTATTTGCTTGCAAGGAAATAATAAATCGATGGTAATTTTCGTTCTCTAAAGGCGAAAAGTGGTACGATAAGCTGTTTAATGTGAAATATTTACCTTTATTTTATCATTTTAAAGCTATTTACCAATTTCCAAAACATAATTTTTTTGGTCAAAATCGTAGCTAATGCCTCTTATGTCACTTAAACGTTTCCTGCAGTCAGGGCAATAATCTATTTTCTTTTTAACCAACATTAATTAAAAGGCCAAACTGAGGTCAGCAAGTCTACCAGTGATTCATCCTGCATTAAGGACTAAGTATGTACCAAGTTTGGTCAAAATCCATTGAAGGATGTTGATTCTAGAGTGTTCACAAGGATGTTACACGGTAAATATTTGACTGGGTGACCTTGACTTTTGACCTTGAAAATCAGTAGTGTTTCAGATTTTCTTAAGGACTAAGTTAATGTACCAAGTTTGGTAAAAATCCATTAAAAGATGTTGATTCTAGTGTTCACAAGGATGTTACAGGCTAAAAATTAGACCCTGTGACCTCGACCTTTGACCTAGAAAATCAATAGGGTTCCAGACTCTCCTAAGAACTAAGTATGTACCAAGTTTGGTCAAAATCCATTGAAGGATGTTAATTCTAGAGTGTTCACAAGGATGTTATGGAAGGACGGACGGTAGCGTTACTATATCCCTTCGCAACTTCGTTGGTGAGGGGATAATTAAAGGCTCACATGAACCTGTAAACAGAAAATTTATTGATACATTGCCCTATCACAGCAAATGCTCAGTTTTGATCTACGATGACTTGAACCCAATAACTCCTGGGGCATTCACTGGTAGTGGTACATTTGAATTTCAAATCAGAAAGCTCCCTCATGAAAAATTCAATATTTTTATATACAAATAATATAAAATATTGGCATGTTATTTTTTGTGTGTCTTGACCAATTTTTAGCTAAAGCTGCATTCACTCCAGACATTAATCTAGACATGTGATATATTATTTTCCTTTGTTTTAATTATATATAAGTACATACTGGTTAGTTGAAAGTCCTTCTATCTCCAGCACTATTCCTTTTTCATACAATTTTGCAGCACTGTATTTCAACTTTTCATGATGACTCTTTTGACCTTTGTCATCTGCATCTGTCCTCTTAAATAATCCACGGGATTTTCTATTACTGTAATAAAGACCCATACTACATTAAACAAAATTATAACTGCTTCCTCTAGTAACATTTTTATTTAACCTAGGAAGCTCAGTATTTCCCTGGCTTTATATAGTAAAGTTTGGTTTGACGCCACTTTCAACAATATTTCAGTTGTATCATGGCGAATGAACCGGGCTACCCGGAGAAAATCACTGACACGTCGCCAGTCACTGACAAACTTTATTTCGAATGGGGTTCAAACTCACAACTTTAGTGGTTATAGGCACCGATTGTATAGGTAGTTGTAAATCCAACTACCATACGATCACGACCACGATGGCACCTTATATAATAAATGTAATCTATGAAAATAAGTTTATTGATAAGCAGCTGTTTATTAATAATATGCAAAACTTTTTTTAACCATCCATTCATTTATATTTTGAGAAAAAAATATTGGCAATTGAAATGAAAGTCTCCTTAACAGAATTTTTATTTTTTTTAAATAAATGAGCTTAGATAATCTGCTTAATTTAAGACGCAATCTTCTTTTAAAACTTCCATCATTAAGGCTAGATATATCAGAATTCTCTCTATTTGTAATTTATGTATACAAACAATACTACTTCGGCTACTTTGACGATTCCCACAATTAATCAAATGCATAAAGGAAAATTCTTATTCTATTTTTAAGAACAAGGTGAAATAACTGTATACCTAAAAATAAAATAAAACTTTATTTGACATGACCAAATCCAGTTGTATATTAACCTCAACTGAACCCTTTGCTTTCAGTCTTAAAAACCACTCCGGTCTCACATCCTACATTCATTTCTTTATAATTACATTACTTCCGTTTTTCATTGAAATGTTACAATCTGATTGGCTATGAAGTGGTCACATGATTATAAGAGATGTTTCACATCCCAATGAAACTCAAATCTGAACTTGCACGTGCCTCCATGACGACGTCAGATGTAAACAATCAATGGCGTAGTAATTCCAACAGCAAATAATCTAACACAAATAAAATTCACAACGAAAAATTCAACTATATTAAATTTTGGTGTGATCTAAATATAATTATAAGAATTGAATGCATTCTTTTGAAGTTTCATTGGGGTATGAAAGCGTTGATCGAACTACATTTTCAACATGAAGTGCTGTACTTCGGTCAACGCATTCATACCCCAATGAAACTTCAAAAGAATGCATTCAATTCTTAAATATCACTCAGATCTATAAACATTTTTACACAATACTAAGTATAACATACTAACATTTATAAATTATAAATAAGTCATTAAATGTGTTATCCTATCCTAACTCATACATATTAACTTTTATCGTCAAATAAGACATTTTTCCTTTGAATGTGTGCCACTGATAAAATTTGGATCACAGAACTGACCTTGATCCACAAAAATATTAGGTCATTTCGTATCTCGCATGCACAAGAACTGACTCTGATATTGAAAATTATCGGTCATCGACATACATTATCACAGTTCGCCCTGTCGGACTTGCTGCGATATTAGCAATAATGTCTGTCTCAACCTTCAAAACTGCTGTTATTCTATATATACCAATACTTACTTGCTTTTTTGTTGTAAGTTATCAATACATGTCTTTACATATCTATTATAATAGTCTATCTGTGACTCGTAGAATTTACGTTTCTCTTGTAAACTTTGTATCGTTTGTTTAATCTTCATTAATTCTTGTTTACGCTGATTTCTGTATCGTCTTTGATTTCTTATGTCCTGAAATAATAATAATAAAATAAATATCTATCAACTTGAATTGAAAACTTCCAGTTTATGTAGCCCAGGTATAGATAGGTTTTAATACCTGGGATTGGCTGTACATTTGGACATTTTGTGGTGGCTAAGTCCTGATTCCCTTTATGTTTTGTCAGACAGCCCAACTCTCCATTCAAGATGGCGACCATTAGTGGTGTACCGATCATCGGAAACATCGACTAATCAGTCGGACGTCATTATACGATCCGATGATCGATTCTTAAACCTTGTGGTCGATTCTGATTCTATAGTGTCTAAAATATATATGCTTAACTTTGTTCTTTGGTTGGTTTTTTTTTCTGTCTCCATACTGACAAAAATATTGCAGTTTTATCCCAGCTGGTTTATTTTGCCCTCATACTGACAAACATCTGGTAATTTTGTCCAAGCGTACTTTTGACACTCAGTCAATACATATATTTGGACTAGTCTATTATGTATCTACTTCCCGGAATAGTCCATTTTATATCAGGTATTACACATATGGAAAACGATCTTTTGTTTTGTTCTATTTTAAAGTTAATGTTTACTAATGGAAAAATTATAGTTTATAAATTTATGATACAATTTTATTCATATCTTTACTTTTGTCAATCATACTCTTGAAATAAAGACTATTTGATTAATTATAGTCAATAAATACATTTAGCAGGCAATTGTCACCGATGATCGATCATCGGTCGATGTTGATATAACGATCATCGATCTTGAAAATGTTACAGATTCCCATCACTAGCGACCATTACAAAAAAATAGAAATTTCTTAATTGTCTATTGCTGCTTTATTATAAGTCAAAATGAGATCAAATTTTAACTGCAGTTACATGGCATTATGTAGTTTGATATATCTTCCTTTTTTCAACAAATTTATACCGATTAGACATATTATGAAAAAAAAAATCACACCAAATTCTTTGACTAAAAAAATTTCTATAAATTTTAGAAGTCAAATTTAAAAAATGCTATTTGCAAAATTATTAACACTTCCGGGTCCTTTCCTCATTCACGACTTATTACAGGGTTTGTAATTAGATTAACTTGATGGGTGCCACTAGTGAAGCAGGAATGGCTTACCCTTCCGGAGCACCTGAGGGCTTTTCCAGGAAAAAATACCCGGGAGGGGGGGCATAAAACGTATTTCTTTTCTGGGGGTTGTTGTCAAATTTTTATTTAATTAATTGCGGTTGACGGTATTTTTACCATTTCGTTATATTAAAATAGACCTACTTGTCGGCAAGTAGTGTCACTGTGTTGTTCGTTAAACGGTGTATAATATTCGGTTGTTTGTTTCGCGATTTTGCTTCTTTTGCACGATTTTTTTAGCCAAATTGTCTCCCTTTATCTTCCGAATGATATGTTATGTAAAAGATGGAGAAATACGAATGATGAACTGGTACCTGGTTCTTTTATTTTCGGTCCTGGGTTCCGAGATAAAAAGTACCAGTCGAAAACGAAACGTGGTTAAATGGCAAAATTTCTCAAAAAGCATTTATCCAAAAATAATAAACTATGCATATTATTAATCCTCGAGATATAAGCTTTAAAATGGTGTAACATTTATTTGACAAACATTTGATTTAAAAGAGTTATACGTGATCAAAACAAATATTTTGATACAAATTATCGTCATTTCCGCCATTGAAAAATACTGTCCTGCCACGATTTAGGGTATCAAATGTCAATATTTTTTTTTAAATAAAACTGCATATCAAATTAAAGCCTTTAATATCTTCTTTATTATGAAATTTACATCATGAAAATATCTCATTCCGTTCAAAAGTTATACCTATAAACGTACTGGAAAATACCTGTCCTGGTTTTAAACCCTCCCCCTCAAAAATAGATACAGTTTATAGGTCACACTTGTACTTGCATTACTGCCATTAAACAGTATTACAGAATTGATCAGTCTGTTTCAAATTTAATTTCTATTTTCTAGGTGGGGGTCATTTTAAGTATTTATATTTATGTGGTGGTACCCCAAAAATATTTGAAATTCTGGTGGTAGTACCCCAAATTATTGGTATCTTCATATCTCTTATAAGAATTTTTTTTGTAACTAGATTAACACGATGAATGTCACTAGTGGAACAGGAACTGGTACCCTTCCGGAGCATCTGAGTTTACCCCCGTTTTTAGTGGGGTTCGTATTACTCGATCTTTAGTTTTATGTGTATGTGTTGTAGATCATTGTTTGTCCTTTTATACTTCTTTTGGCCATTGTTTTGTCTGTTCTTCTTCGATTTACGGAATCTTATTACCTTTGGTATCTTCAAACTCTTCTTAAAGTTCTTAATAACTCCATCATAAGTCAAGATTTTTTTTTTTATGAAGTAAATTGAAGAATTTTAAACAAATCAAACTAAACTTGGATAGACTTAGAAGAGGGAATATCACAGATCCTCAAGATTCAATGCCTTCTAGCTGATAATTAACTTAGAAGAGGGTATATCACAGATCCTCAAGATTCAATGCCTTCTAGCTGATAATTGACTTAGAAGAGGGTATATCACAGATCCTCAAGATTCAATGCCTTCTAGCTGATAATTGACTTAGAAGAGGGTATATCACAGATCCTCAAGATTCAATGCCTTCTAGCTGATAATTGACTTAGAAGAGGTATATCACAGATCCTCAAGATTCAATGCCTTCTAGCTGATAATTGACTTAGAAGAGGGTATATCACAGATCCTCAAGATTCAATGCCTTCTAGCTGATAATTGACATAGAAGAGGGTATATCACAGATCCTCAAGATTCAATGCCTTCAAGCTGATAATTGACTTAGAAGAGGGTATATCACAGATCCTCAAGATTCAATATCTTCTAGCTGATAATTGACTTAGAAGAGGTATATCACAGATCCTCAAGATTCAATGCCTTCTAGCTGATAATTGACTTAGAAGAGAGTATATCACAGATCCTCAAGATTCAATGCCTTCTAGCTGATAATTAACTTAGAAGAGGGTATATCACAGATCCTCAAGATTCAATGCCTTCTAGCTGATAATTGACTTAGAAGAGGGTATATCACAGATCCTCAAGATTCAATGCCTTCTAGCTGATAATTGACATAGAAGAGAGTATATCACAGATCCTCAAGATTCAATGCCTTCTAGCTGATAATTGACTTAGAAGAGGTATATCACAGATCCTCAAGATTCAATGCCTTCTAGCTGATAATTGTCTTAGAAATGGGTATATCACAGATCCTCAAGATTCAATGCCTTCTAGCTGATAATTAACTTAGAAGAGGGTATATCACAGATCCTCAAGATTCAATGCCTTCTAGCTGATAATTGACTTAGAAGAGGGTATATCACAGATCCTCAATGCCTTCTAGCTGACAAGTTGATCATCTAATTTTAGCAGTTTTTCTACTGTATCTAATGTAAAATACTTTCCACAAAGGGAAGGTACTCCTGTCTTCAATTTTTGTGGTATGGATTAATGTATAACATATGTTACTGTGTGTAGATAAGGTGGGTATGACTCTTACTCTTTACTGTTTCTAACTTGTAATCTTTTATCCTAACAGAATTTGAAATTGTAACATTGGCAAAACAGTTGCTAATCTGAACTGACAAAGGGGACTTAATTCATGTTTATACTTAAGTCACCAAACTGATCAGGCAATAGGTAACAATGAAGGGTAAGGTGTTAGTTGAAGCACTATAAAAATAAAATCTAAAGTAGGCAGACATCTTTCATTTTCTGAGACTCATCCAAGATTTTCTACTATTATAAGCAAATCGCCTGTAATGATACAGTTATGGATTAAAAATATAGGGTTATGCATGGTGTTTAATGCCACTTTCAACAATATTTCAGTTATATCGTGGCATTTAGTTCTTATTGGTGGAGGAAACCTGAGCACCCGACCTGTCGCAAGTCACTGACAAATTTTATCACATAATGTTGTATCGAGTACACCTCGCCCGAGTGGCATTCAAACTCACAAAGTTAGGATTAATAATATACAGTACTTACTTGTGCAATCATATTAATTATATCCTGATAATTATTTTTTCTCGTGACAACTTGTTCCAGCTCTAATGTTTGCAAGTTCTTCTTTATTTTAGTTTTCATAAAAGATAATGGCATTCTGAAAATTAAAATTTAAAACAGAATCTTTACATGCATAATAAAGCTAAACCTGAAATAACTAGTATTACTGTGAGCACAGCTCACTAAGATATACCCCCCACTCCCCACATCTGTCCAACCTATTTCCATAACCAAAATATTACTGATTGTTCTGACCAAAAATGAAAGGGATCCTCCTCTCTTCACCGGTAAGCTGCTGATAAAATTTCAAAACATTCTGAGAAACACTACTCAAGTTATCATACGACATCGTGTAAAAATCCTATTTTCCGTCATATCAAGTCCAATAACTCTGGAACGGCAAAATTGAAAATCGTCAAAAATGAAAGGGATCCTCCTCTCTTCACCGGTAAGCTGCTGATAAAATTTCAAAACATTCTGAGAAACACTACTCAAGTTATCATGCGACATAGGGTAAAAATCCTATTTTCCGTAATATCAAGTCCAATAACTCTGGAACGGCAAAAGTGAAAATCATCAAAAATGAAAGGGATCCTCGTCTCTCCACTGGTAAGCTGGTGATAAAATTTCAAAACATTCTGAGAAACACTACTCAAGTTATCATACGACATAGGGTAAAAATCATATTTTCCGTCATATCAAGTCCAATAACTCTGGAACATCAAAAGTGAAAATCGTCAAAAATGAAAGGGATCCTCCTCTCTTCACCGGCAAGGTGTTGATCAAATTTCAAAACATTCCGAGAAACACTACTCAAGTTATCATACGACATAGGGTAAAAATCATATTTTTCGTCATATCAAGTCCAATAACTCTGGAACGGCAAAAGTGAAAATCGTCAAAAAAGAAAGGGATCCTCCTCTCTTCACCAGTAAGCAGCTGATAAAATTTTAAGAAACACAACTCAAGTTATCATACGACATAGGATTTGTCTACAGACGGACGGACATGATGAAACCAGTATACCCCCTACAACTTTGTTGTGGGGGTATAATGATCACCTACTGTAAACAGCCAGCTTAAAACCCCAAAATAAGTGGTCACTTTTACTGACATGGTGAATGGTCGCTCAAAGTCTATCCCAATGTATCAGTTTACCAGTATTTAAAGGCAACTGTATATTCTAGACTTTAAAAATACATCGGTATTTAACATTTGATGTGTTTTCAATACACAACTGTATCAATAAAGCTATCAATTTTTTGAATAATTGATTGACTAATGAACATTAAATAATTACAAAAACACCAGAGCATTACAAAGTGACCACAATTTTTTTTCAATAATATGACACTGGTAACAGTAATATGTGAATTAATGAGGACCAGAACTGATAAAATCTGGATCGAAGGATTTTAAATAGTGGTTTGTAGCAGGAGACATATAAATAAATATTAAATAAGACTGTTCATCTATTGTATCATACATATCAAGTCCAGAGATGAAAGTGCTGATGAAAAATAGAAATCCCCCCCCCCCCCCCATACAGTGCCTGAATACCTTCATTTTCCAGCTGCCTGGTTCATGTTCGACACATTTGATCACTAAATTTTGGTTGAAAATAGATGAAATCCACAGTTAAGCCGAAAACTTTCATCTCTGCAAGTCAAAGACAAATATATTGTAACCCTGTCATTTTCATACCTAGTATCTCCTAAGATGGACTGATGACGTACAAGTCCAGTATCTTCTGCTGCTGTCATTTTCTTATCTCTGAGGTCCCTCTTCTTTACAATAGCTTGATGTAAATCTTCCTGGAATCACAATAAGAGGTGACTGTCATTATCTGACCAACCTCTTCTAATCAGCATTGTTTTAAGGGCCATCATACAATTGATTGGTTTGGGTTGGCTTATGGTGCTTAACACCACTTACAATATTTCAATTATATCGTGGCGGGCAGTTTTATTGGTAGAGGAAACAGAAGTACCAGGAAAAAACCACTGACCTGTCGCAAGTCACTGACAAACTTTATCACATAATGTTGTATCGAATACACGATCGCCATTGAGCTAATTAAGAGTTTTCTTAAATGCACTAAAAAAAAAAATTATTTGATCAAATGCACAATGTTTCCATGTTGGTTATGTAGAAAACGGGCTTGAGGGAGACCATAATGTTGCTATAAGAAGATTTGCAAACATATATTGCATTTGTGATTGTTGATTTACAGAAGAAAAAAATATATATGCTTATCTCAAATATGTCTGTTATAGTAGTGAGTTTTGACTTTTAAAATTCATTTTCTTCCAAAATATATACATATAATATATTAATACATTAGGAATTTCAATATTATTTTATAAATTATGCTAAAATGATTACCTGAAAATTGTGTGAAAAAAGAAGTACAGAAATATCACAAATTCATTATTAAGAAATATATTTTTGGTAAAAAATAAATACCTGAATTTTAAAGTTGTTTCAAATAAAATGTTATAATGTTCAATTAAAATGAAATTTATTAAAAGATACCACATTACTATTAATCCGAGACATAGATTTGTACTATGCAAAACAAACTTAAATTAAAAACAAGGGCAACACAAAGCGTGGCGTATCCCCTCGCCTAAAAATTTGACCTTTGACCTTGAAAATCAATAGGGTTCCACATTCTCTTAAGGACTAAGTATGTACCAAGTTTGGTCAAAATCCATTGAAGGATGTTGATTCTAGTGTTCACAAGGATGTTACAGGGTAAAAATTAGACCCTGTGACCTTGAAAATCAATAGGGTTCCAGACTCACCAAAGGACTAAGTATGTACCAAGTTTGATCAAAATCCATTGAAGGATGTTGATTCTATAAGTGTTCACAAGGATGTTACACGATAAAATTGACCCAGTGACCTTGACATTTGACCTTGAAAATCAATAGGGCTTCAGATTCTCGTAAGGACTAAGTATGTACCAAGTTTGGTCAAAATCCATTGAAGGCTGTTGATTCTAGAGTGTTCACAAGGATGCTACGGACGGACGGTAGCATTACTATATCCCTTTGCAACTTCGTTGGCAAGGGGATAATAAAACAATGAATATAGCATGAACAATATTCAGATTTAAATAACACTTCTGATCTGCAACATGTATTACTGTAATTCATAGCCTATAGGGGTGATCCTGTTTGCTCTAATAATAGATAAAAAAAAATATCAAATGCACATGTATAAAAGCTCAGTAAAGCAGACAGAATTAGACATTATATGTTATTCAGCTATCAGACAGGGTATATAATGTGACATTCCCGGCTTAGGATCTATATTCCCTGAGGCGCAGCAGAAGGAAATATATATTATAAGCCGGGAATGTCACGTTATATACCCTGCCTGATAGCTGAATAACAGATATATTACGGATTTAACCATTGGTTTTTTTTAAATACAACATCCAACTGTATTAAATAAATTTGCCTTTTTTATTTTCATTTTTCGTATCTTTAGATGTCCGTTTCCGTACCTTTGACGTCATTCTTCAATGACGTCAAAATATGTGTCATGTATGGGGTGTCTCATGAAGGAAAATACTGTACTAAATTTCTAAATCAATACAGTTTCATATGTAGTAAATTTTATAAACTTTATAAATATAACATTAATATATCACATAACAAAACAACGGGTTTGCGAAACAGTTTCAATAATTTAAATGTTAACTACATGGAAATAAAACCTTGGTGTGGCCCCATGACGTCGAAAGTTTTCAAGGCTCAACGTTTTGTTTATTTGTTATGGTACAGCCGTGGAACATAGGAGTCTGCTGAATTGATCAGGTATTTGTGACGGAATTAACCGTTGTAATATTTTTTTGTTCATGCAGCCGTTTTGAGTATAAAAACAGCATTTAATTTGGTAAAAATACATTTATTATTCCGTATTATACCATTGATTCAGTGAAGCATAATGTTTTGTCGTCCATGTTTTAATCGTTTTGGGGGACTGAAATATATACCCCGTCTGTTTTTCGAATATATGCTGACATTCAGGGTTGAAGAACCAATGAAAATGTGTGTAGCAAACCAAATCCGTAATATTACTTTATATAACCATCAACTATGTGCTTGATTATAGTCTTTACTATTTTTTATTGAAGTCATTTTTTTCAGTGAAGGTATAGTCTGTTTGGTGACTCTGAAAAAAATTGTGAATTTATCAAAAAAAATTCATTAAAGAATAAAAAAAGTTTGCCATAGGACTTAATTGCAAAATTATGTCGTTTTGTCATGTAACAAACATGGGAGTAAGTACTACTGAAATGAACAGCAACATGTGGTCAGTATTGACAAACAGCAAGTCAGCTGATTTCATCATTAGCATGTTATATATATATATATATATATCAGATGTTTACATACTGACCATACCAAATATGGACAATATTCAAATTAGATTTACACCTGTTCAGGTAAAAATCAATAATGATGATACATTATTACATAACTGATTGTGGAGCATTTAAAGTACATGCAAACTACCCATTCCCTTCATGTGCATAGAGGTTAATAATAGAGATCAAAATTACTTGAAAACATTGTTTATTCTGACCAGTACATATCAGTAGTTTCACCCTCACTGTCATGATTTATAATAATTTTTGGAATTTCCTCTATAATGTGGTCAGATTTCCAATATTGTGGTTCTATTTTGTTTTCAACATGATTACAAAAGTTAGTCCACTTTTCTGGGGTTATGGTTTTAAATCCTTTTATTATTAAGTTCTTTACATCATTAGTTTTAAAAGTGTTATTTTCCCGTCCAACATAACCTTGACATCATCCCATACCATTTCGATAGGGTTAAATTCACAATGGTATGGGGGGAGGTGCAAAACATCATGACCTTTCTCACGTAAAAATTCATCTGTTTTATGAACTGGTTCGGGTTTCTTCGGTTTAATGATTTCATATAATTCAGTTTTTTTCATTTTACCATCAAAAGGATTTTTTTTTGTCTTTGAGCCACTTTTGCATTTCCCCCGTTCTTGAAGCTGATGTTGGTGCTTTGGTACCTTCCTTTATTACACGATGGCAAGACGCATTGTCCATTACAAGACTTTTAGGTGGAAGTGCGGGAAATAACTGTTCTTCTACCCATTTATTAAATATGACAGAATTCATTTCGGAATGATAATCTCTTCCATCTGTGCTTAAAGTTTTAAAAACTAATTCACATCCAGGTAAAAAACCAGTTTTACATCCTGCATGTAAAATTACGAATCTTTGTCCTTTATTAAGGGGAATTTTTCGGGCATCTGAAGGGTTAGGTGGTGTCCACTGATGGGATGCTGTAAAGTGGGTATCAACCCAAGTTTCGTCCAAGTAAACAATGCTATATCCTTCATTTCTTTTTTGTTTAATTGTACGTAAAAAAATTATTCTTTTATTAACAAGGTCTTTTCTTTCAACAAGAGCCTTTTTATTTCCATTTATTTTTGCATATCTAAAACCAAGTTCATGCAAAGTTTTCCAAAGTTTATATTTTGACAATTTTAAAGAATGTTTTTTCTCCAAAGTGACACGCAATTTTCTAATTGAAACATATTCATTTTTCGAACTACTCTCCTTATTAAGTCTTTATCAAAACTATCCAAAGAATCTTTGCATTTATTCACAGATTTTTCATTAAGTTCTTCCACAGGTTCTTTTTTCAATATCTTATTCAGAAATGAACGGCTAATGTCCCGAGCTTGTACAGTTCTATCAATGACTTTATTCCATGCATAAAATGGAGCTTTTCGTTTACTTTCGGCCCCAAAATATTTGTAAATTTTCAAAATTAATTCCCTTTTTTCAGCAGAAGCTTTCACAGGCATTTTCACTACTTATTTACAATATACATAAAACTTTATATAACATAATTTGAAGCAAGAAAATCATGAAAAAAATGTTTATCTAATTTGCATATAAGAAATTAACATTGTATATGATGAATTGTTTAATCGTTGGAAGAAAACAAGTATTAAACAAGAATATTATTTAATTTATATATTTATACTTCCACGAAATTAAAATTTATTTGATTTTGGTATCATTTTTTTAAGTGTTAATTTAATTTTTTTTTATAAATCAGCATGAGTAAATAACAAGGGACATGTCCATATAAGGGTCTCATGTGACCAGCAGTTATTAATTGTTTACAAACAAATATCATATGGTCAAACTGTTTATCAATTATTCAAAACATCTTGAATCTTTAGCCTAATATGGCATTCCCATGTGACTGAAATTAGCATAACAACAGACAGGAAAGAACAGGTAAGGCTGTTCATTATAATGGCAGCCTCCTTTACTTACAATCTGATAAAATTAGTATTGGGCCCTATGGAGATTTTTTTTATTATTTGAATTATTTCTTTGACAATTTTTACTCAGATATGTATTGAATAATGTGTGCCTAAAATGTTAAAAAGAGCAATAGAAAGCAAATCCCTGATTTTTAAATAATTTTTTCCCCTATTTTCAGAGTCACCAAACAGACTATACACAAGACAAAACACTGATTACAAAATATATTCTGTAGGTATACATGTGCCAAATATAGAATATATATGTCTAGTGTAATATACTTCATTTTAATAGGGTCTTGATATTTGTGAAAATGTATTACTGGTCATGTACAGTGTGGTCACAACATGAATACAAGAAACTTTTCTAAAGAGGTCAGCAACGTGACAAATAGTCAGCTATACAGTG
Organism: Bathymodiolus septemdierum; assembly: GCA_963383655.1. Classification (NCBI taxonomy): domain Eukaryota; kingdom Metazoa; phylum Mollusca; class Bivalvia; order Mytilida; family Modiolidae; genus Bathymodiolus; species Bathymodiolus septemdierum. The sequence goes on from OY726520.1 coordinate 44,112,612, forward strand.
GTTCTCTCTTATAAGACCCATCCCACCAAAGGCTTCCCTTTTATCAGGCCAGATATCAGATGCACTGTGATAGTATTCTACTATTAAACTGTCTCCCTCAAGAGAGACAATCCCTCTTATACAGTCACTTATTAATTTCAGAGGGGAATTACTGTATATATATATATATATATACAGTCAAACCTGTCGTAACGATCACCTGCTCATAACGGTCACTTTCGTGCTCTCCCTGTGCATTTTACTATATATTTTAATTCGATATAGCGGTCACCTGTTCAATGTGGTCAGCGGTCACTATTTATTAGTAATTTCCAGTGTAAAACCTTTGTATAACGGTAAGTTCATTTTTAAAATAATACTGGAAGTGATTTCGAAAGTTCGGTATTTTTCTCAAATGTACAAAAAATCCCGAGGTGTTACAAAATATATTGCTTAATTTAATTAACTAAATAAACAAACACTATTAAATTTTGTGAGTAATAAATTACATAAAGGAAATTTTATACCCGGGGGTTATTGGAGATATTTATTCATTACGACGAGAGTAGAAATTCACTCACCAAAATTATTTTGTATCTTGTGCATCATGTCAAAATCATCAACATCCGTAAATAGGAAAGCTTTGAAATTAGACAACAAAGTGAAAGTTATCTGTATGAGTACGTTGGGCTTTAATACAACGGGTTATAAATCGTTGTGATCGATGGTGGGAAAAGTTGTTGAGCTGTGGGTGAGGAGAAGGGTGTTGGTCGTACCCAGATAATGAACATTCTTTAAAGAAAACGTGAGATTCAATCGACGATTTTGAAAACAATGTTTCCAGTTAAACATCGTGTTACTGGAAATTGTACTTTTGTTTATTAAATATCTTTCTTTCTTTATTTGTATGTTTTATTCAAATCATATCAGATTGAGATAAACATAAGATGTGATTAAAAATGTTTATTTACAACTAATGCAGAATATTTCGTCGAATAATCAAACCCCTTCATATAAAGGTCACCTGTCTATAGTGGTCATTTTGTCAAACTCCCTCAGGTGACCACTATAAGACAGGTTTGACTATATATATATCATGATTTTCTGTATCAATACCGCATTAATTTTTATGTTCTTGCCAAAATAGGTACATGTACAATAGTAGCTAGTAAAGACTACAAATTATTGAAGGGTACCAGTTTAGATAAGTTTCCCAGCATACATTATACCTGAAGGGTACCAGTTTAGATAAGTTTCCCAGCATACATTATACCTGAAGGGTACCAGTTTAGATAAGTTTCCCAGCATACATTATAACTGAAGGGTACCAGCTTAGATAAGTATCCCAGCATACATTATACCTGAAGGGTACCAGTTTAGATAAGTTTCCCAGCATACATTATACCTGAAGGGTACCAGTTTAGATAAGTTTCCCAGCATACATTATACCTGCCTATCACCTAAGGAATGCTTAATGAAGAGTACCAGTTTAGATAAGTTTCACAGCATACATTATACCTGAAGGGTACCAGTTTAGAAAAGTTTCTCAGCATACATTATACCTGCCTATCAGCTAAGGAATGCTTATTGTTTAATGTATTAAAATAAATAAAATGGCTACTGGTCGGGGAGTAGTTCTCGCCAACTGTCTCATTTAGCGCGAGCGCTCACGAATTTTCGTCTGATTTTTTCCCCATCATTAAAGGACGCCGTTCCAATCCTTCGTATTAATTTTTATCGAATTTCATTGTGAAATATCGTTAAAATCGGGTAAAAACCCTACTGCATCCCACATTCTGTCATAACATCAACAGGGGGTCACGTGTGTGTGTTGGTACTCTTAAAATAGAAAAACACATGGAATGATCATCGGAGAATCTAGTGACACCATATTTCCAATTTATTTCTACAAATCTTTCTAAAAAGTGTCACACTTTGCCTTATTACTCATCCCTACAATCCAAAATATTTACGGTTGCAGAATAAAAATAGATTCCATGTGAATGCAAATGGCCACCTGCGCATGCACTGTTTATGTCATTAATTACCTTGACCGCTAATTTAATACAAGGATCCTATATTATCACATTGGGCATAAAACATGGACAAAATATTAATATTAATTCTAGAAAAACTGGATTTATTACTTTTCATCAATAAAATGAAAATTATCAGGTAAACCACTGTTGAAAAGGATGTATTTTACGGAATGGGGGAGCGGCGTGGGGATGGCATGACAGCCTTTACACAGTGATGAATAATTATCAGAGTTTTCTACAAACCAACACAAAAACCGGTAAACTTTTTTAAGAAAGGGTTTTAATTTTCTAAAATGTCGTTTTTCTTTCCCTTTGATGCTTTAGCTTCACAAAAAACAATATTTCTGAAAGTTGGCGAGAATTGCTTCTGTTGCGCCCATTTTCTGTTAAAAAACGCAACATCGTAATAACGGATCCCCGATCAGCATGCACTCTCCTTTATGAAAATGTATTTCGTAGGCAAATCGTTATGGTTCATGCAAAATAATAATGGGGTGAAACAAAGGTTTCTCGACTGCTTCTTAAAAATATTGGATAAAAAACGTAAAAAATGGCTAGAACTACTCCCCGACCAGTATTCCAGGAAAACATGCAGAAGAATGGTTTGGAAGGCACTGTTTTCTCAAAAGACACTCTCCAACCATATTAAATATGAATTTCCATAATGTCCTAATAGAACTTCCTACCAACCACTATTATCAAGACAGATTTATAACAAAGTGTCTTCTAACCATTTAAAACCTTTCTGGGAATAACCTTACAATAATTATAACACAAATATATCCAATAACTTTAAAGTGTAATTCAGTTTTGGAATATAATGAATTATAATAAGTTGATTCTGATTGGATGACATTAACCGAATATGAATAGGTAAAATATAAATGATCTACCTGTCAACACTTTACATACCTATAGACACTCTTGTAATTAAAAGTTTTTATTTGTTGCATTTTAATATTTACCAAAATCAATATTTTTTTTTTTTTTTATATGACATCTATCTATTTGTACTGGCTCCACATACAAAATTATTATCTTATGTTTCATGTAATAATATTAATACCTGATCATCAGTAGAAGTATTTTCTAACATCTGCATAATATTTTCAGCAGGCTCGCAAGCTATCACGTCAACGACCATTCTCTTTGTTCTATAATTATAAATAAAAAATATTCAGCTGTATATCTTGTATAATATAATATCTAAGGATAATTCTCATTAGAATATAAAATAACTGAAAATCAATGTAAAATGGTTGAACCATATGCAACCAATTTCAAAAGGTTCATTTCTGACCTGTTCTGAACATGTCCTGGGGCAGGAACTGCTTACCCTTCCAAAGCACCAGAGTTCATCCCTGGTTTTTAGTGGGGTTCAAGTTACTCGATCTTTAGTTTTCTGTGTAATGTTTTGTAGATCGTTGTTTGTCCTTTTTCTTTTGGTCATTGTGTTGTCTGTCCTTTGCTTTACAGATTCTTATTACCCCTTTGGTATCTTCAAACTCTTCTGTAACATTTCAATTTTTTCTAGAGGAAAAATAACTTAAATCAGTGAAACAACTGGGGGGGGGGAGAGAAAGAGGAGAGAGAGATCCTCTCGGAATATTTAGGCCAGAATCCATTTTGTTGGGGAAAAGCTTAATTAAGTGACGTGATAAGAGATGTACATATATACCTGACAAGAAGTTGTTTAACATCAGCTTGGTCATCTTGTAGAACTTCAAACTTGTTCATTAGAGTCAGAGAAATTTCTGTTTTACCTAGCTGTGCCGTCAACATTTCCTGGATTTTTTCATCCTCTGGTATCTCACCACCTAAAAATCATAAACAATAATAGTCAGTGATTGTTGTTTAATACCACGTAAGCAATCGCTCAGCTGTATTATGGCGGGAACAAGTTACATTTTAATGAGATGATGATGATGATGAAGTCTGCTTTGTACTAGACCAACACGATGAGATAGATATCTAGGTGGGGGGCGTAAAACGTATTTCTTTTCTGGGGGTTGTTGTCAAATTTTTATTTAATTAATCGCAGTTGTCGGTATTTTTACCATTTCCATATATTAAAATAGACCTACTTGCCGGCAAGTCGTGTCACTGTGTTGTTCCTTAAATGGTGTATAATATTCGGTTGTTTGTTCCGCGATTTCGCTTCCTTTGCGTGATTTTTAAGCCAAATTGTCTCCCTTTATCTTCCGAATGATATGTTATGTAAAAGATGGAGAAATACGAATGATGAACTGGTACCTGGTTCTTTTATTTTCGTTCCTGGGTTCTGAGATAAAAAGTACCAGTCGAAAACGAAATGTGGGCAAATGCCGAAATGGACTGGGATAATGAACAAATTTGCCACTGGTTAACAGCCGTGGGTTTGGGGGAATATGTTCAGGTGCTTAGAGGTATGTTTGTCAAACTAGGTTTCACAGGAAAGGAATCGTCTGCTTTCGCTTTTCCTTTTGGTGAGGGAAAGAGGGGGGTCCTCGTTTCAAATTTAATTTCTATTTTCTAGGTGGGGGTCATTTTAAGTATTTATATTTATGTAGTGGTACCCCAAAAATAATAAAAATTCTGGTGGTAGTACCCCCCGCCCCCCCAGGCATTTTTTCCTGGAAAAGCCCTAAGGAAATATGTGATTCTGAGTTTTGCTAAAACCCTAAATGATCATCTGATAATCAGTAATTCATGACTGTCTAAATTTTGCTATCTTGAAATTTCTAAAACTCACAATGTATTTGGATTAATGTAAAATTAAAATAACTTTCATTGCCTTATTGAAACTTTATTTGTGTAAAATCATAATTATCTTAAAAGTCAATGATTACTAATTTTAGTTTTCTGAAACAAAATATCCCAAATCAGTGGAGAAAGGGATAAGGTTAGGGTTATTGTATTTAATGCCACTTTCAACAATATATCAGTTACATCGTACATCTTTCAATGGAGAAAGATTGATTGATTGGTGTTTAACGTCCAGCGAGCAATTTTTCAGCTATATTCAGGACGATCATTGGAGAAAGAACCTTATCTCATATAAACATATGCTATATACGGTATCTGAATTGCCTCCTTTTTGAAGTTCTATAACAAAAAGTCTAGTCTTTTTTTAACACTCAGATCTTTGTTTAATTTACTTGTAATGCTGTTGACTCATAATTTCAACATACAATGTATATTCTTGGTGTGGCATATGGAGCAGATAATGCATAACCTTCTGGAAAATTTCATAATAATAATTTCTGTATTTTACAATAAAATAAAAGTAAGCCTTTTGTCATATCACTAAGATATAATGTTAACTCTCTATTTTTGTATTTGAATATTGTCTTTACATTCTGGCTTTTTAGTAAACCAACTTACCAAACCCTGGACACAGAGAAACAAACAAGAATAGGAACCAGTGATTCAGCTAGGCACTGGTCTCTGCACATTTGCCCACCTATTTCTCAAATTGTCCTTAAGAACATTATAAAAATTAGCTTAATTATTAAAGAATGTCCTGAAGAAATTTTGATAAAACTGGCAATTGTCCTGAAGATTTCAAACTCTAGCTGAAACACTAAGAACACTAGATGTGAGAAAGCCTAGCTTGGTATATGTATTTATAATGGTCACTGAGGGAACTAAACATATAACCCTTCATACCTAAATAAGTATTTGCTATGTAATAATAAAGTAACTTTCATGAACACTTACATTTGTATTTAAATATGCTTCAAATTTGATGTATGTTAAATATACCTAGTAACTCTACAACAGTTGGGACATCACTCAAATCTTCTAGAAGTTCATGTAGTGGATCTTGAGAGTCTGGGGCTATCTGATCTTGGTGCTGGAGCAGAAGCTGAAATTCAGGCAAGGTAATCAAGTGGTTATAAATGAGTTCAGAAAGTTCAGGAATCAGGACATATAATTTGAAATTGGACTTTAGAAATATACAAATGTAATACATCTGTACATGAAATATTAGTGTTGCTTTTTAATTATCATAATTTAAATTGTAGATCATCCCTATTAGGTTTGGTTTCATATTATCAAGCAGATTTGAAGGACAAGGCCTCCCTTTTTTCCCCAGAGCATCCTTTCCTAAAAGACATTTGCTTAACAATAGGTTATTGACCATATTACTGATTTCAATATCATTAGATGAGGTGGAAATATGAAGCACAGAAATACAAATACTCATACTGTTATGGTATATCAGAATACTTTAATACAATAAGACCAGCTTCATAGGCATTCAATCAATATTTCATCTACAAAATGTTGGATCAATAATGTCCATCAACAAAAATAACCTTGTTTAGGGTCATGCAGTTTCTGAGGTCTGAAGAGATATTTGTCATATAACATAACTCACTCTAGCTTGACTTGAACAGACAAGTTAATTTTATGCATGAAACAAAAATCACATGAAATGTTTGAAGACCACCCAAATGACATTTCTGCCAAGTTTGATTTCAATTGCTCCAGTGGTTCTGAGATATGACGATAACAGACATAAAGTGATGACAATAATATCTAACATGGTCCTTTGTGCCATGTGAGCAAAACTTAAATTTGCAGCAGACCAATAACATTAAAACTGGTTACCTGATGAGTATCACACACTTCTTGAGCTGAGATATAGATAACAGGTTTTGTAATGGTAACCAGGTCAGAATACTGGTCTACATTAAACCATACTTCTGGTTCTGGTACATCACATGCTTCTAAACAAAACTTTCTGTAAAGAAAAAAAGAACCAGATCAAGAGACTTGTCTACCACAAACCATGCTTGTTATTCTGCTACTTCACATGACTGTAAACAAAAGTCGGTAAGACCAAGCTGATATATAGAAGAAATTCTTTTTAAAAAAAAATTAAATTCTTCTACCATTTTTATATCAAATTGGCCTTAATTTGCATATTTGATAAAAATCTGGAATTTTTTTTTTTATATAAAAAAAAAATTCGGAACATATGTGAAGCAACTCATTATTATATACAAACTATTTAAATTTAGCACATTCTAATTAAAAAATGTAGAAGTAATGGCTATTTCATATTAAAAAAAATATATTTTCAGTAACAGTGGCCATCTTTGATGAAGAATGATTACTTGCAATTTCATATTCAATTTTTAGTAATCTAGTGTTCCATAATATTATAATAAAAATTAAAGTTTGTTTTTGCCCACAAAAACGTATGTCTTCCCCGTCCCACAAACTGTAGTCATAGGTAAAAAATCTATTTGGGTAACAAATATAATTAAGCTTCAATGAATAACAAAAAAAAAACTGTTTTTAATCCATGAAACACAAAAAAAAATTGATCAAAAGTGCTAAAACAAGGGTTACAGGTACTATTCCATATTGTCATGGCAAAGTTCCCCATTCCAGAAAATTGCTCAGCCTATGTTTCAATGATTTTAAAGGAGTTTTGATCTTCTAAAATCAATGGATTGGTGATGAAATTTTTTTTCAGGAAAATAGTGACATTATGATAGACTCTTGTACACATATATATATATATATATATACACAAGTTTCAGTAAGGGATATTACACTAGAGTGTTTGCAAATAACTCCCACAAAATTTAGGGGATCAACATTTCCTGGTAATATGCACAACTACATATGGTGTTCTTACTACCTACCAAGTTTCATGAAATTCTGTTCAGTAGTTTCAGAGGAGTTGTGCTGACAAGCTAAGCTGCTTCAGAAGTATATTTTGGAAAATTTTAAGTTCAAAGGGGCATAACTCCCACAAAATTTAGGGGATCAACATTTCCTGGTAATATGCACAACTACATATGGTGTCCTTACTACTTATCAAGTTTCATGAAATTCTGTTCAGTAGTTTCAGAGGAGTTGTGCTGACAAGCTGCTTCAGAAGTAGTTCAAAGGGGCATAACTCCCACAAAATTCAGGCGATCAAAATTTCCTGGTAATATGCACAACTACATATGGTGTCCTTACTATCTACCAAGTTTCATGAAATTCTGTTCAGTAGTTTCAGAGGAGTTGCGCTGACAAACTGTGTGACGGACAGACGGACAGGACAAAAACAATATGTCTCCCCACAAAAGTGGGGGGAGACATAATAATATCCACATGTCAATAAATAAATACATTTGTTATTCTCTTTACCAATGCTTACTTGAATTTTTCATGAGCTTCTCTGATGTAGTTGTTCATACTTGATAAGTAAGAACTGTCACCACCAAACTAAAATAAAAGTACAGGTAAGAATAAAACACAAAGTAAGTCAAAATTTAAGTATAATTTTTGTATCTCTGCCATCCATAAATTTGTTTTTCAAGTAAGAACAATTAACAAAAGTAAGTAAAAATATATGCATAATTTTGATATCGCAACCATCCCTAAATGTATTTTTCAGATTTTTTTTTTATCATCAACATAAACTGCATATAAAAATAATTATGCTAGAACAATAATCAATTTCAGTGGTGCTAGAAGTATAAATTTAGTAGTTAGATCTCATTTTCTGCCAATCCATTAATAAAGAATTTAACAGAATTAAATTAATCCACAATAACAAACGTGAAACAATACGGAAGTCTTATAATATACCCCTTTATTAGATGCAGCGAACTGTAAAATCTTTGCAATGGATCCCAGATTTCTCCTCTGGTCATTGGTCAATTTAATCTCAGCACCGATGTCTATAATACCAAATCCATCTGGTGCAACAATGGCAGAGTTGATATATCTGTAATACAACAGGTTTCCTACGATCTGGAAGAACAAGGATGTCAGATATGATTGTTGTTGTTTACTGACAAGTCAAGCTAAATAAATCTTACCACATTTATTTATCTACAATGTATTGGAGAGGGCTAGGGTCGTATTATTTGGTTTAATTTTTGCCATATTATTCTGCCTGTCCCACGAGTGCCTGGAATACCATCAGTTTTGTCATTTAGATTGTTTGTTTGGTTGATAGTGTTTAACGCCACTTTCAACAATAATTCAGTTATATCGTGGCAGTCAGTTTTATTGATGGAGGAAACCGGAGGACCCGGAGAAAACCATCTACCTGTTGCAAGTCACTGACAAACTTTATCACAAAATGTTGTACACCTCGCCCTGATTTAGTAAACCAATAAATATTCACTGCTATTAATTAAAGTGTTTTGCTGCTTCAAAACAGTTTTTAGAGATTGCATTCTCCAGCCTTTTGAAACTATTTTTTCATGTATACATGTAGATCCAAAATATGTGTAAACTGTGTATGAAATTAAATGTTTAACAAGTAAAATTAAATTAAACCCTCATTAAAGTAATATAAAATTTTCTATATGAATATCAAGAACAGTAGTTTTAAATCTCATGAAAATTAAGTCATAATAATCGTGCAGACATTTAATCTATGAATACATTCAAGTTATGAAACATGTATATGAAAGACAATAATTTGCATTATATTTCGCAATCAAATTGCTTTTCTGGATTTGGCAACCATGTTGAACTTGTGTTCATCGACAAGATCAAAAAGTCTAATGAGGTTCACCTTTAAAGTTTACTTCCATCTGACGTGGAAGTTTTAGAAAAGTTTTAATGTACAACAACGACAGACGGCAGTCCTCACGATGCGCACTGGTCCTCCGGCCCAAGACCAGTAAAACTTAGTTCGGACCAGTAAATCTTTCAATTTTTTTTAAAAACTATAAAAAAAAAAATTTGATTCGCACCAGTAAATAAAAAAATTTCATTTCGAGGAGCGAGTCGGTAAGTAATGACAATAACACATAACTATATTCAATCTAGATTCTCACCTTCAAAACATCTTTCTCGACAGCCTCAGGAAATCTCTGATTGAGAGAAGCTTTCAATACTTTAGCCATGTATCTCATACCATACCTGTAATAATTGGTTATAATTAACTATAAGATTCCACCAGTCTTGTATAAAGGTCATAGGTCAGTTACAGTCTGAGAAGTTCAGTGAAACCTGTCTAAACCAAACCTCCTAATGACCTGTCTAAATGGAACCTCCTAATGGCTTCGGCTTAGACAGGTTTCCATGTTGCTAACATCAGGATCTCGTTGAAAGTCGATATATTTTGATAACAGAAATAGAGAAGCCCAGTTACAGACAAGTGGTCATTTATGGCCTGTCTTTTTGTTAATTATTGGGAAAATTGTGTGTGATTCTTTGGGTTAAAGTTTGATGTAATGGTTTTATTTTGTATATACATGTACATTAGTTGATCAGATTATTTTGATGACTTAAAAAAAAACCAACATTAACCATGTTTTGCTTCTGTATAATAGATCTTACACATCACCTACAGAGTTAAGGTGAGTTTCAGAGTTTGAATCTTGATCAGGGCAAGGTGTACAACATTATGCGATAAAGTTTACCAGTGACTTACGACAGGTCAGTAGTTTTCTCTGGGTCCTCCAGTTTCCTCCACCATTAAAACGGACAGCCACGATATAACTGAAATATTGTTGAAAGTGGCATTAAACACCATCAAACAAACAAACAAACAGAAAAAAACAGATCTAGTTATACAAATCTATCTTGGTCAAAACAAATTCACTTAATCACAAAAACTGGACACAAATTCAATAAAGAATAAAAATGAGGTGGGGGCAATATGATAAGTATCAGACTGACATTGACATGTACCCTCTAGGGTGAAGGTGTTAACTAATTAGTGTGAGCCATGAGTGAGTTACAAAAACATAGCATTGTTAACCCTTTTGGTAGAAAACCGATAACAATGTCTTATGTTTTGTAACTTCATCATATGCAAGACATAAATATTATTGACGTAACCCTGGAAATTAAACTTTAGCATTGTCTACTTACGGTATTTTATCTAAGGATTGCGCTATCGTTGTCAGAAAGAAATCCGAGACTTCCTGTAACCGTTCTATCGACTGTTGTATCAACTGTTGAACTTCTTCATGTTCTAAAGCTTGCTCTGACGTAACATCATAAGGCAACTCACTGTAATAGCAGGAATGATATTAACTTTTACATACAATATTCATTGATTAAAGCCAATTTATTAATTCATAATTAATATCATATACTTAACTACGGTAACTTAAAAAGATATAGCCGTTTTATTTTACTGTTTTTTTTGTCGATGTCCAGCAATTACTAATTATTTCTGTGGTATACTGCACGCAGCTCTAATTACTGTTAGGGAATAAACAAGTAGCACTAATAAAAGTTGGAAAATAAGTACATATTGCAAAAAATAACTATTTGAATTTGGTGTGTAACTGAAAGTAAAACTAACTGCTTATTTCCATTTGATTGGTTTGCCTATAAACAAAAAAAAAATAGATGCCTATTGTTAGCAGACGGTTTTGGGTCTATAACAGACCTTGATATATCTAAAATACTAGTAGTCAAGGGTAGACCTAATCTCTGACAAAATTTTGTGAGATTTGTTAACTATTGTATTAAAATGTTATCTGAAAAGGAATAATTGAATAGTGTATTTATACAAACACATTTATATCTATTAACTTTAATTTGTTGCTTCTCTGTGGTTTAGTGCAGTATAAAATAATACCATTATGTCCTTCCTGAAGTGAATATCCATAATTATCAAATTGCGAAAACGTTATAAACCTCAGCCTATCAGGCTTTATCAAATAACTCCTTCCCAATTGGATAATTATGGATATCAACTTTTTATGAAGGCCATAATTGTATATTATTACTTTATACATAAATACAGTTAATCCTGTATATAAAGGGCACTCACGGGAACTTGAAAATGTACCCTTTATTATCAGTTGTCCTTTATATACAGGTTAAAATTATATGTATTATTCATAAATGGGGGAAATAAGACTGCCCTTTATAGACAGACATTTGTTATATAGAGGTGCCCTTTAATAGATTTACTTCACAAGCAAGATTGATTTATGATTGATTGGTGTTTAATGTCAACTTTAGCAGTATTTCAGCTATATCATGACATGAACATATTTTATCATTAACTAGACAATAATTTTTCCCTATGCACCGCATGTTACATGTTAGACACTAGGGTTCTGGCCTCATAAGACCTTTAGAACATTATGTGTACAAATGAAAATCTACATAAAACAAAGCTGCACAGCAAATATTTTCATTGAAGTTTATCAAAATATATAACTAATTTTCTTGGTTAAATGTTTATATACCTTGTTTTTCCTGTTTGTGATTCTGTCGTGTTTACCCACACTTTATAAACCTCTACAGGATTTGTGTTTATTCTCAAATTCTTATCTTCTATAACACTATTAACTAAAGGACTGAGCATATCTCTCAGGGCATTCTGACCTCGTTGATTTCTGAAAAAATAAAAAATTGCTACATTATTTTCAACCTCCATTGCTTTTTTATATAACAATACAAGACTTGTGAAAAATGGAAAGATAACCAGTAAAGTCCAAAATCGCTGGTTGCCTGCATATTTTGAGAGCCTTACTTGGTAATTTGTTGATGAGATAATGATGATGATGTCTGTTTTGTACTAGACCAACACGTTGAGTTAGATTTTTATATTCCTAGCTTACTGAAACAACAGACTACAGGTAAGACATGTCACTCCACTAGGACACATTATTCTGACTCTGAGCCAACTAGTCTTTGATTTTACTCCTTAATGTTGAGTGCTTAGTGGATAAACAGCAAATATCCATTTCATTGTCTTTAGTGTGATTTATCAGGGATTGAACCACACAAGACCAGCATGCTATTCATTACACCACCTGGGCACTTTATGTCATTCCATTTTCTAAATTATCATCATATAAAATATGGGTTAGTCAGATCAGTTGTTTCCAAAATGACCTTTCATCTTCATCTTTTCATACCTGTCTTATGTGACCTTCCAAGGCAACAGTGAAATATGGTCACATAAGACATGTGGTCACTTAATACAGGTTTAATTGATATAAAATGCACTGTGAAAAGAAATAAAAATAAGGTCACACAATACAAGTTATTGCTTAATAGAGGTGGTCACTAAAACAGGTTTGACTATATATATATATATACGTCTGAAAACTAAACCAAACAGTGTTAGAATTAGATTTAAGAGCTGTCAAATTTTTGTTCTTCCCTCGACGGGATTTGAACTCACACCATTGATACACTGCAGCACCATTCGCGCCTTACGTCCAGCGCCCTAGACCACTCGACCACATCCACTCCCTATTAAAAGGAGTTTCAATAATCGTAGTGTTACCTTTTCTCATAAGGCAAATCTAGGGATAGACGTAAGACATGTGTATAAGCGTGTGTAGATGGTACATATATACTAAATATTATAATTTGACAGCAATCTAACTCAGCAATTTTTAATATATTGTATAGGATAATGAAGAATTCATTATACAGTCACAGGAAATAAAGTATATTATACAAACGTCTAGAAGCAAGTGACAACCATACAATATATCTATTTAATTTAAATTTCTTACCTGTTAAAACCTACAATCATCTTTACGACAAGAGGATTACCGGTAACAAAATCTGACATCTTGTCTACTTTAGATCTAAAACATAACAAATCAAATCTTTAAGAAAATTGGTACATAAAAGTTAATACAGTGTTTACATAGAACTAGAACTCTTTACAATTATTTATATCTATAAATGTATATTTTGTTCAGTGTAATCCACATGTTAAAGAACATTTACTTTAAAAAAATAACAACAACAACAAAAACCATTCCAATTTTCCCCAACTCGGACTCCCAGTGTTCAAAGTCTAGAAGTGTTTTATTGACACTGGAGAAATTAGTTGGTTGGAATTTAGTTTTTTGCCAAAATAAGGCAAAATTTTGCAAATTACCTATGACCTATTTATCTATTCAAATGAACAGCAAAAAAAAAAAAAAAAAAAGAAAAGAAGGAAAGAAGAATAGATGAAAATGAAAACTTGTGCTGTAGAATCAGAATTTCTTGAATGATCCCCTCCTCCCCCTATATAAAGATATGATATGTTGTCTAATATTTGTTTACCGATATGAGAACTAAAATTTTACCCCTTCTCATTTTTGGTATAAATGTAATAGAAAACACAACATAATACATGTATGTTTCTTTTATCTGGGATCAGAATGTGTTGTGTTGGGATTAGGGTTATGGTGCTTGATGTCACTTTTAACAATATTTCAAGAATGTATTGGTCATCTGATTTTTAACCATATATCCACTACCAATCAACCAGACCACAAACTTACCTAGAACTTGACAAAGTTTATTAGAATCTGTATACAGTATTGGGCAATTTGGTAAATTGATTTTTTTAAATAACACATAATAAATTCAAATTTTAACACTATTTTTACAACCTGAAACATTACAGAAGTAACAAATACTGAAATAAGTATATACATTTAAACATCTTTCTGATTATTGCATACTTAGCAGCATTCCATCTGTTTAATATACATATATGTAATTATCACATGACAATCCAGCATTTACAGCGATTTAATATTATTCTATCACATGACAATCCAGCGTTTACAGCGATTTAATATTATTCTATCACATGACAATCCAGCGTTTACAGCGATTTAATATTATTCTATCACATGACAATCCAGCGTTTCAATACTGAGCAACACAATCTGTTTATATTATAATATAATGGTACCAAACAAGACAGAAATAAGTTGACAGAGTAGCAGTAAAATCTTTATAATGTCAGTGACCAAGAGGAGGAAAATGTAGGGTAAACCAACCTTATTAAAATTAGATCTCTTCCTTACTGATATGTTGTGGGAGATCTGAGAAAACCCTATTACAGAGCACATGGATCCTCTGTACTATCCAATGATAATGGCTATTGCTAGACCTCAAGTGTCACTAGACTGCTTTGAATGCTACGAGCAATCCTATTGGCCGAAAAAGGTCATATTAATAGCATTAATCATATCATTTTATATTCACGACACAAGGTCACTCACATGTGACATGCAAAGGGAGTTTCCTCAGATCTGCCAACGCCACGACATATCAGTACAGGGGAACAAGTGAGAGATCTGATTGAGGGTAACACAGAAGTCAAATTAAATTATTATAGACACTTTCAGTCATTTTACTGTTTCAAAAAAAATTGTAAAATCATCCAAGTGGTGCTATAATATTAAAATTCTTCATGAAAAAAGTTTTCAAACTTTACTGATATTTTCTTGAAATATAGAATGTTTATAAATTTGGTTGAACTTGTTAAAGACATATGGTCTATCAATTTAAAAAAAAATGTTGTTGTTGAAAATGCATCTATTCCATTTAATATTGCTCACAAACATATAAAATGACATATTTTATACATCATAAGTCATGTTGCCTATATAAAATCGGTGCATTTTTTTTTTAGGAAAGCATTCTAATTACCGTATTTAGGGTTGTATAATGCGCAGGATTTAGCCCAGATTCTTTATTTGGTTGGAGGTGTGTGCATTATAAACAGGAACAATGTGTTTCACTCTTTTCCAGACCGGGAAATCACATGTCCACCATGTTTTTTTGTTTACTATTGTCAAGATGCAAAGTTAAATATTTCTTAAATTGTTTGGACACTATTCCACAAAATATCATATGAAAACGCCAATAAAACCCAATACATTTAATATTTTGCAACTTTATTGAAGATGAAAAGAGATAAATGGTTCTAAAATTCTCCCAGCAAATGAAACATGCTCAAAGGACTGAAAAATATATACGACTGATATTTAATTCTTACATTTCCGACGACGATTTTTTTCAAAAGTCCATGCGCATTATAGACACGAACTATTTTTTTTCTGGAGATTTTCAAGGCCAAGAGGGGGTGTGCGCATTATGCAACCCTAAATACGGTATGTGTGATGACGTGTTCACAAAAGAAACAGTTACAGTTACTGACCCAGGTTAACATGTAATAAGTAAAACTGTTCAAGTTATTATTTTTTTTAAAGTTAAAATGAAACAAACAATTTTTCCCTTTTTGACGAAACTTCGCTGCAATTTCTTTTCCAAAAAGAATCTAAGGTTGTCTGCATCCTTACATTTGTAATGCACGAGTTAGAATTCTGTGAACAGCGATCTTTTCATGGGGGGGGGGGGGGAGAAAAAAAAACCTTTCATATTTCTTTTAAACAAAATCTCAGAGGAAATAGTTTGTTATTGCCCTAACAATCACATTATCATATTTTGATTACATCTTCAAGAAGAATATCTTATAAAATGTTTGATGAAAAAATTAGGGTTTTAAACTAAACTGAGATTATGTTCATATATAGAATGAGTTTAAAATTGATTTGTATCTGCTAAGGAAAAACTGTGCTTAAGTGGTAACGAGAAACGATTCTTTAAACATACAACAAAAATAATAATAGCACCGATTTTTAACTTTAAGCATTAAAAATAAAGCAAAATCAACTAGAGTGAATCCCAAGCACATTAAAAAAAATAAAAATCTAGCTACAAGAACTATTATTAATATAAATGGTCATAAATACAACTAGCAGTGGAAAACTTCTAACATTCTGTGATAAAATAAAAAAATACTATGCAGAACTTCAATTCTGACACTAGAAAAAAAACTACGTAAAAAAATAAATGTTTATATATAATCTTAAAGGAAAATGCCATGGTCTTAACAAGTTAGCGTGAAAATTTAAATGACAGTAAATAAAAGATATGTGTGTTAATGAATGTTAAAAATAGTATACCGTAAGGTAGAATTTGGTCATTGAAGTTACATGTAGCACCAAATAATGGGGATCGCCATTTTTCGTAACTCTTCAATGTGAGGAGATAAAAGGCATAATCCATTCTCGGATTATCCCTGCAATTAAAGATCTTCCGAAAGAGCCGTGACGTCATGCAATCGGTATCGTATATTATAGCAGCATTGCTCAGTTGCAATTTTATCATTAAAAATTATGTAAATCGTAAAATAACGTCGTATATTTATCTTTTGATATTTACAAAATCCTTATGACTTCATGTCAAACATTTTATTGCACTAATGAAAAGGGAAAGTGTGAGAAGAATTTTTTTTTTGTAATTACCGATCAGGACTTCCCTAGTTAACACATCGACTAGTGACCATGAAAAACTACGACAGCATTGGCGACAAAAAAGAAAAAAGCATATGTACGCATAAAACAAGTTAAAAGTGACAGTTATTTATCCAATGGCCAATCATGTAAAACATTGAATATTGAATTATACGTAGATCCCCCCCCCCCCCCCCCCCCCTTCCCCCCAATACAAATAAACTCATTTGTTTTATGAAAATAACATGGGATGGGAATATTAAGAAAAAAAATTAGGACGATATACAAATTGTTAACATTGTATTGCAGTTGATCTGATATTAAAACATAACCAAATGAACTCAATGTTGGGAAGAGTTAAAATTTATTTATTTATTCAACTATGATCTGTCTCCGTGACATCACATGAAGAGGTGTCATGGCCGCTTACACTACGACAGGAAATTCCAAATATTCATATTTCTAATTGGGTAAATTAATGTTAATAAAGGTGTTTTTTAATCTAATAATTCTAATATGACGTCCCGTATTCGGTATACAAATAAAGGCATATTTGAATAACAATCAAATATAGGCCACACATGTGTGCTGAGCTAAAAAAAGCACCTACATAAACACTGACTATTTTCAGAAAATTCTTCATGGTTAGCGATTTTCTATTATTGTTTATCTAAAAATTGTTGAAATAAATAAAGCTAAAATTAAATAAATCCTAATCAAGTCTTATCATAATCAAACCCTTATAAACACGGCTTTGTTTACCTTTCGTACGTTCATTGTCTCCATGCTTATCTCCCTTGAATTACCTCTCCCTTTATCTCCGATCCGACTGGATGCATTCAACTGGTAATTTCGTTGTTAATCATTTAAAGTTGTTTATTTGTAATAAAATTTATATTGAACCTTGTCAATAAAATTCTATTCGGTATTTTAAGCCACAGTTTCAACCACAATTTCTCTATCCATCTCTTAATTCCCAATTTTACCATTTTTAAAATTCCGTAGGAGATTGATCACCTTGACCGCCTCAAATTTTAAAATTACCATATTTGCCCTATTAGAATCGAAATAATTCATGCCGGCCAATACTTTATTGTTATTCAAATATGGGTAGGCATTATATTCATGAATATAATGCCTACCCATATTTGAATAACAATAAAGTATGGCCGGCATGAATTATTTCTTAATTAGTTATTTACGAATAAAAAGTTACAATGTATTGAATTATAACAATTGTTCAACTGACTGGAGTTTTCCTTTAAATACTGGTATACTGAATATTTCTAGTACTATATAAAAACCTTCCTGTAAAATAAAGGCTCCCTAAATACCCAAAACAATCCAATAATCTGCCCGGACAGGCATCTGAGAGTTACCTCACAAATAAAATATCACCAAAAAATGGAAGAATGTGTCCATATGACGCAGATGCTCCAGACTCAAACTTAAGTAAGAAGGGGCATAACTCTGGAACCATACAAGGAATATTAACCAAATTCAAACTTGAACTGTGTATTGTGGTATCAATCTAACAACATTTGGCCAAGTAAAACTACGGTTACAGTTCGGAAAGAAAAAAAATTGCCATTTCTCAATTTAGGAAATACGTAATTGTAAAATTATCTGATCCCAACATTTTCAATGCAATAATATACATTATTATACAGCTATAATATTAATCCAATCAAAAACACCCATTTAAGACATGTGACCGTACATTATTTTTCCCGTATCGTACAACCGGAAGCCGTATTTTTTCCTTATTGGACGTCCCGATAAGTCCGTATTTTTTTCGTATTGTACATTATGTAAGGAAGTAACTTGTTGATTTTTGACATTCAATGTTAACATTAATCTACAATCAAATTAACTTGTTCGATATTTAACAGTTTGAGGAAAAAAAAGAAAGTTGTTTAGAATAATTGTTGATCAGTTATTTTGCTGTTTTTAATTCATTTTTAGAGTTTACGAGATCTGTATTGATACAGAACATTTTCCTAACGAAAAACTGTTTTGCAGTTGTTCTATTTAGACTGTATTAAAAGTTAAGCATAAAATTGTTGTTATAGTATTAGTTTAAACATATCTTATTAATTAATAAATATAGTTCAATATGATAAATTTCAATATGATACAATAATCAAGCTGGTCTCGAAGTTTATACAATATCAAATTTTAAATTGTAAAGAACAATGTTATTCTGAATAAATATAAATATGTCATTCTACATACGGGTTTTCAATACAATACGGACTAGAACAATATTTGCCCATATCGTACCCACCACTGTATAATAACCTATTAATATAAAAATATCAATCCTAAGATTGTACAGAAAAAAATATGTGTCATGCTTTTGTCTGGTTTATTCTGCAGAAGTTCATCATGCTACAGACAGTTACATTGAGAGAATCAGATAGTACTACACAGCAAGACATACATACTTACAATCGTCTGCAAGCATTACGGAAAACAAATAAAAAAAAGTAATGAATATGTAAAAGAGAAGATAATGATAACAATACTACATAAATCATATTACTCAATATTTGTAAATGAATTATGTCCATTCCGTCAAATTTACGAAAAAACTCATGTGTAGAAATGTAAGGCAACAGTTTTTATCTATACAGTCAAACCTGCCCAAGAGGTCACCTGTATTAAAAGGTCACCTTTTTCCTGTCCCGTCATAGAAAATTCCATATGAATTGAACCTCTTTTAAGAGGTCACCTATCTTAAATGACCACTTTTTCTTTGTCTCGAAGGTGTCCTCTTAATACAGGTTTGACTGTACTTAAAAGTGTATTTGTACAAGGTGATTTATCTGAATGGCAGGCATAGGAGGATGCAGTATGTTGAAAATCATTCATTTGTCCAATAAAAATGAAGTTGTTTACTATTGGCTTAACTTTTGACAGAATGAACATGACTCAAAACAAAGTAAAATAAAGTAGTGTGACTGGAAAATACAATATAAAATGCATATATATATATATCACTACATGTATATCTTTAAAAGCCTAGAACTAAATATTATTAAAATACATGTATCAAATAAATACAAATAATATATATATTGTGCTGGTACAACTGTTTGTATCATGTCATGTCAGTCGTGTAAAACAGCATCACTAAGAGATGCATATCATATGATAGTGATGAATTAACACAACTAGATTAAATAAAACTGTATATCCAAATAATAAATATATCTATTATTTATACCATATTCAATATAATGGTAAATATTTCTTTAAAATGCAATGCAAAAGCTTTTTGAATACAAAATCAATGGCTACTATTAATGCAAGAACTATATGTTCAAATTCACCAACACAAACTCTGCATATCCAAGCAGCAACAAGGTTGAAGCTTCACTTTTAAAATAAAGGTCGCAAAGAACCAGAATGGTACAAGCATTTGCATGTTTTCATAAAAAGCATGCATGTCAAAAGAAATCTTCCATTTCTGGACATTTACAAGGATCAGCCAGGAGAAAACAATTCCAGTAAACCACAAAAATAATTTGGACATGTCAAAAGCAGAACTAGAACTTCATCAAAAAACAAAATTAATTCTACAGGAGATAAGCTAAGCAACATCATGAAGACCTAGCCTAGAGTTTATGTCTAATGAATTTTTTTTTTAAATAAAATTTGTAAAAGTTAAACTGCTTCTAATGGGGATAACTTCAGGAAACCTATTCAAACTTTTGTCAAGATTTCACAAGAACTTGTTAGATCAACCAAAACCAGCTGAAATATGACTGCAATGTTGACAGAACTGCCTAATACTTATGATTTTACGACAGAGAATAAAAGCCATATAATATGCTCTACCAATAAACTTACGTTATTTCCTCTTCCAGTGCTTTCTTAAACAGTCGAATCAGGAGGTACTCCTCTCGTTGATTAGATCCATAATTAAACAGAGAATAAATTACAGACTCCACAAACTTCGTTGTTTTCATCTGTGGCATTTCAAAGATAAGCTTAGCAAGATATGTAGGGTTTGTTTGAAGCAGGTAAAACAGATGTTGGTAGGCCTCTAGACGATCGTGACAGTCTTTATTGAGAGCTTTCAGACCTTTAGGAATACCCCTGTCTTCCTTATGCTTTGAAAGTTTCTTGTCCTGACTTACAACATCCTACACAACAAAAAATAACAGCTTTACTCTACACATTGTTAGTGTGAAAAATAGTTTGGTACCTATTTGTTGGTTTGGTGTATGGTGTTTAACGCCACTTTCAACAATCTTTCAGTCATCGTGGCGGAGGAAACCGGAGTACCCAGAGAAAACCACCGACCTGTCGCAAGTCACTAACAAACTTTATCGCACAATGTTGTTTCGAGTGCACCTCGCCATGAATGGAGTTTGAACTCACAACTTCAGTAGTGATAGGCACTGATTGCACAGGGTTCCTATTTGTTATGTGAATCTAAGGAACTGCATTTTTATGTAGTTCTGGAGAATACTTATACCTACAAAAACAAGTAGACCAGAAATTGTCTTCAGCTGGTTTTACATACAAGAAATCAATAAAATTCTCCAACAGTTTATGTTTTTGTTAAAATATTAGCAAGATTCTTCAGAATAAAAAATTACATAGTTTTTCATTAACAAAAAAAAAAGATAACATATTCTATATGAATGGCCACACATTACTTTAAAATTATAATATTTACAACAATACTATAAATTTGTATTCGTAAATCTTCCCTGTTAAATTTTCACATCATGATGAAAGGTAATATTTGTTGGTACATGTACCACAATATCAGACTTTGTGCTCTCAATGGTAGTTCTGGTACATGTACCACAATATCAGACTTTGTGCTCTCAATGGTAGTTTTGGTACATGTATCACAATATCAGACTTTGTGCTCACAATGGTAGTTCTGGTACATGTACCACAATATCAGACTTTGTGCTCTCAATGGTAGTTTTGGTATATGTACCACAATATCAGACTTTGTGCTCTCAATGATAGTTTTGGTACATGTACCACAATATCAGACTTTGTGTTCTCAATGGTAGTTTTGGTACATGTACCACAATATCAGACTTTGTGCTCTCAAATGGTAGTTTTGGTACATGTACCACAGTATCAGACTTTGTGCTCTCAAATGGTAGTTTTGGTACATGTATCACAATATCAAACTTTGTGCTCTCAATGGTAGTTCTGGTACATGTACCACAATATCAGACTCTGTGCTCTCAATGGTAGTTTTGGTACATGTACCACAATATCAGACTTTGTGCTCTCAATGGTAGTTCTGGTACATGTACCACAATATCAGACTTTGTGCTCTCAATGGTAGTTTTGGTACATGTATCACAATATCAGACTTTGTGCTCACAATGGTAGTTCTGGTACATGTACCACAATATCAGACTTTGTGCTCTCAATGGTAGTTTTGGTATATGTACCACAATATCAGACTTTGTGCTCTCAATGATAGTTTTGGTACATGTACCACAATATCAGACTTTGTGTTCTCAATGGTAGTTTTGGTACATGTACCACAATATCAGACTTTGTGCTCTCAAATGGTAGTTTTGGTACATGTACCACAGTATCAGACTTTGTGCTCTCAAATGGTAGTTTTGGTACATGTACCACAATATCAGACTTTGTGCTCTCAATGGTAGTTCTGGTACATGTACCACAATATCAGACTTTGTGCGCTTAATGGTAGTTTTGAAGCAGTCACCCATAAAAAACATACTCATTGCAACATTTTATTCTTAACTGTTCTAGCAAATCTATGGGTTTGAGCCCCGATCGGGTCAGACCAAATACTATAAAATTTGTATTTGATGTTTCTCCGCTAAGCACTCAGCATTAAGTAGAAAGAACAAAGACTGGTTGGCTCGGAATCAAGATAATGTGTCCTAGTGGGGCGACATGTTAATCCGCGGACTGTTGTTTTAGTGAGCTACCACTATAAAAATCCAACTGAGTGTGTTGGTCTAGTACAAAGCAGACTTTCATCATCATTTCATTGAAAATTAACTTGTCATCTCCATGATATAGCTGAAAAATTGCCGAGTTGGCGTTAAACAACAATAACTCACTCTGGTAAATCCTATATCAGAATTGTCTTATACCTACCTGTAAAGAGATTCTGTTTTTGATCAGTAACCCTATTTTGATATCCATCTGATCAAGATCTGTTTCTAGTTGTTTTGTTGATCTAATTTCTGTAACGACTTTCTGACGCAACTTTTGTAATTCTGAAATAAGATTATTTATAAAAGATAAACCAATAAAAAATTTAGGAGATTTTTTGTTATGTCTCGGTAAATTTCAAAATAACATAAGATTTCATGTTTCACAATTTTTTTTTACATATAACAAACATAACAATAAGATTACTAAGATGTACATAGAGATTTTTGCTATAACTTTTGTATAAATGCTACATGTTATTGAATTAAATGTCATTGATTTTTTTTTCAATAAATAATTTCACCAATTAAGTATACATATTTAAAACATAAAATAAAATTCCGTGAAATATCATATTAAGCTGATCTAACAATGATCAAAGTATTAATTACAGCCAAACATGTCTTATGTGACCTCCAAGGGAACAATGAATATGGTCACATTGACATGAAATACAATGTGAAGGAAAATAAAAATTAAGGTCACATAATAGAAGTTTTTGCTTTATAATAGACGTGATCACTAAAGTAGGTTTTACGATATTCTTTTTTAAAAAGACAAAAGAGATCAATTTTTCTATTTACATTACTAAAAATAAGAACAGTTTTAAAGGTTTTCTCCTTTCAAAAGTTACAAAAAAAAAAGAAGATAATGAATATGATTTTATTATAATAAATACCTATTTCTTCAGAATAATCCACATCCCTAGCATCCAACAAATGTACAAATCTTTGTACAACACTTAATGGAGGATTTTCTTCCATCACTGAAATAGATATAGTAAAATGTGATAATGACAATTAAATTCTAAAACAGTGACGTATTCTTCCACCGTTAGTTTCGTGTGTTCGAGCCCTGATCGGATCAACTCAAAGACTTTAAAATTGGTATTTGTTGCTTCCCCGTTAAGCAAGCAGCATTAAGAAGAAAGAGTAAACACGGGTTGGCTCGGATTCAGGATAATGTGTCTATCCGCAGACTGTTGTTTCAGTGAGCTAGCACTATAAAAATCCAACTATGATATAGCTGAAAAATTGTCGAGTTGATGTTAAACAACCATCACTCACTCCATCTATAGTTTATCATGTAAAATAACCTTTTTCACTTATACAAGTTTATATCATAACTTATCAGTGGATTTTCAATATGAGTAAACCACAGGTGCCACTAATGGAACAGTAGGGTTCATGTTACTTTTTGGTAACTTATAACTTTTCTTAAGAGACAAGCGAATCCTGTGTAAGTGGTAGACATTTTTTTTTATTAGCCACTGTGGCTAATGGGTAATAATTTCTTTTAGCCACTCAATTTCAGTTAGCCACACTAAATATAAACAAAGAGCATAAAACAGTTGAAAGTTCAAAACTTTATTATTTAATTAACTAACAATAATAATTCATATATTATCATGATAAACAACAAACTTTGAACATTACATAAACAGAACATTCAATATTTGTATGATTTTGTTGTTTTTTGCTGTGTGGGGCCGTTGGCGTTGCCAAAAAAGGATAAAAATAGATCCTTGGCACTTGGCAATGCTTGACCTTCTCGTTGTCAAATAATTTACTGGTTTTAGATTCAAGCGTAGACAGAAGGACACACAGAACAAAGCGTAATTTAGGAAACCAGTCAGTTGGTGACTAAATTTGAAACTATTTCCGGAATGGGGCCAGGATAATGTTATTTCAACTGAAAAAAAAACTAGCGGAAATAATCAATTTGACCCGCTTTTTAAAATCATTTTGGATATTATACATCGATCAAATCAATGTCTAGGCCAAAAAAAAAAATATGTGTGTTTACGGTCACCCTACCCTCCCTATTTTTCAGCCGCCGACCCTAACCTTTTTTATCGGCAATTATTCCACCCTAATGTTTGCTAACGACCCTATCAATTTTTACACAGAATTCGGATAACCATTTTTGTTGTTTAATCAGCAGCAATGTTTTATTTATTCAACCGCTAGCTTTTGGTCGAAACTGAGAGCAAAGAAGGTAGAAAAACTGTGTAACTCGTCATAAAACAAATGACGGCTTACCGGAAATTTTGAAAATGAAATACCGGAA
Organism: Bathymodiolus septemdierum; assembly: GCA_963383655.1. NCBI lineage: Eukaryota > Metazoa > Mollusca > Bivalvia > Mytilida > Modiolidae > Bathymodiolus > Bathymodiolus septemdierum. The sequence goes on from OY726520.1 coordinate 44,137,900, forward strand.
TCGGATTCCGGAACGACTATATCCGGTTTTGCCGATAGTTTATATATTATATAAAAAAAAAAAAAAAAAAAAAAAAAAATTAATGCCGACCGACCGACCCTAGATTTTTTTTACATGTGACAGTAAACACACATATATTTTTTTTGGCCCTATAACGCATTTTATTCGAAGTTGACTTTCTACATAATAAAAGATCGTTGTCAGATGCATGCTCTAAAAGTTTTTCGTTCGCCAGTGTGGCTACTGCAACACAAATTATCCTCGCCACACTACTGTTATATTTGCAAAATGAGACGTGGCGATCGTCTACCGCTAACACAGGAATCTATTGGCATACTACAAAAAGTGAAATTTATCAGATGCAAAAACCAAACAAATATCACAAAAATTAGTTAAAACTAGAACTGTGAGTGACCTCACTGAGTGATACCCCCCGCTTGCAATACTATGATGTTCAAACTTTGGAATTTTAGACAGCAACGGTATTCCTTCATGCACATCTGCAGGTTGTGTACTACAACTGTGTAAAGTTTCATAAAAATTCAACAAGCAGTTTAGTAGGAGTTGCACTTACAAGGTACATGCCCCCCTTTTCTTCAAAGTATAAGTTGAATTATCTCTCCTTTTAAATTTTGGACAGCAACCATATTCCTTCATGCACATCTGCAGGTAGTGTACTACAACTGTGTAAAGTTTCACAAAACTCCAATAAGCCGCTTAGGAGGAGTTGCGCTTACAAAGTACATGGACAGACGGACAGGGTGATTCCTATATACCCCCCCCCCCCCCCCCAAAAAAAAATTTGCTTGCGGGGGGGTATTAAAATGTTTCAAAAACAGAAAGCAGCCTTTTTTTTTGGCATCTTGAGGGGCTTCTTCTACAAAAATGGCTTAGGCTAGAATCCCTCATATTAATCCCAACCTTTATTTATTTCCAGAATCATTGCATTAAAATCTCAGTATTGTTCATTGAACAGAAATCATTGTGTCTACAGATGGATGACAACAAACCCACATCATAATAAGACCACAAACTATTGTTTGTTTGTATAAAAGTTCTTTTTATTACATACAGATTGAGGAAATTTCCGATTTCAAATATACAATATTTAGTTTTAATTCTGTATAGTGAAAATAATCTGTTTCCACACACATGGCAATATATTGTTTAAACTAAGTTAACTTACTCAATGCCCTGTAATCATGCCTGGCTTTGTTTGATCTCACAAAGGCCTGAATTTTAACCACAGCTGCTTCCTGTAAAATAATCAATCTTATGTTCTGGATGATATGTTTTACCAATATTATCACAACAGTATATTAATTATGGTGAACATCATTTTATTTATAAAGTATCTGTTTTGATTATTATGCATTAGTCTTTGTCTTAATTTTTTTCACCTAATTGTCCGAAAGCAGTTTTACTTGCTCCGGTCTTCAGGCAAGTGGGTTATCGCGAAGACTGTGCATAATCTAAACTTTCATCCTGCTGTCATAACATTTGCTGTACAACAAAAGTATACCAATTTGTTTTTGCTTAATTGGTCTAGTATATTTAACTAACAGTCTCCTGGTACCCGATTCATTTGGAGCAAATGGTAAGAAACGGAAACAGAAAAGCATGGACCTGAAAGTAGACACCCTTGAAAACAATTGCAAACTAGAGGCTCAGCTCAGCCCATGTCACTCACCTGTCATTCTGCTTTGAGGAAACTTTATACAGAACCTTCCATAGGTGCTTCCCACCAAGTTTCGGTTCATTTGGCTAAGCAGTTTCAGAGAGGATTTTTAGAAATCAACCCACCAGAAACAAGAATTGCCCATGGCAGCCATGTTTGTTAACGGATTGGGACGAAATTAGCAATCTTTATAGAGGACCTTCCGTAGAAGCTTCCTACCAAGTTTTGGTTCATTTGGAACAGCAGTTTCAGAGAAGAACAATTTTAGAAATAGACAAATCTGAAACAAGAATGGCCTATAGCAGCCATGCTTGTAAAAAGATCGGGGCAAAATGAGCAATTCCTATAGATGACCTTCCATAGATATTTCCTACAAAGATTCGGTTCATTTTGCAAAGTGATTTCAGAGAAGAAGAATTTTAGAAATTGACCAATCAGAAAAAAGACTTGCCTGCGGTTGCCAGATTTGTTACCGAATTGCGACGAAATGTGCAATTTTAATAGAGGACCTTCCAAGGATGCTTCCTAACAAATTTCAGTTCATTTGGGAAAGCGGTTTCAGAGAAGATTTAAAAAAAAACAACCAATCAGAAACAAGAATGGCCTGTGGTGGCCATGTTTGTTAATGGATCGGAACGAAATGAGCAATCTTTATAGAGAACCTTCCAAGGATGCTTCCTACAAAGTTTCGATTCATTTAGCAAAGCAGTTTCAGAGAAGAAGATTTTTTACAAATCAACCAATCAGAAACAAGAATTGCCTGTGGTGGCCATATTTGTTAGCGGATCGGAACTAAATGAGCAATCTTTATAGAGAACCTTCCAAGGATGCTTCCTACCAAATTTCGATTTATTTGACCGACAGGTTTCAGAGCAACAGATTTTTTAGAAATCAACCAATCAGAAACAAGAACTGCCTGTGGTGGTCATGTTTGTCAACGGATCAGGATGAAATGAGCAATTCCTATAGAGAACCTTCCAAAGATGCTTCCTACCAAGTTACTGTTCATTTGGCTAAGCGGTTTCAGAGGAGAAGATTTTTTAGAAATCAACCAATCAGAAACAAGAATTGCCTGTGGCGGCCACGTTTGTTAACGGATTGGAACGAAAGACATTCCATAGATGCTTCCTACCAAGTTTCGGTTCATTTGGCCAAGCGGTTTCAGAGAAGATTTTTTTAAATCGGCCAATCAGAAATAAGAAATGCCTGTGGTGGCCATGTTTGTTAATGGATCGGGACAAAATGAGCATTGTTTAGAGAGGACCTTCCATAGATGCTTCCTACCAAGTTTCAGTTCATTTGGCTGAGGGGTTTCAGAGAAGATTAAAATGTGAAAAGATAACGGACGACAGACGCCAAGGTGAGCTAAAAATTATTGTTTCTGCTATTACAGTAAAATTTGGCATCTGTTTTAAACTTTTTGATATTGCAGGATAAACACAATATACATATACATACATTATTGTGTAAAATAAAATTCAATTGCACAACAGGCCAAAAAGGCTTTTTTAATATAAAAATATTATTATTCAAATGTACTTACATGATCTTTGAAGTAATTAATCCTCTTCTTGAATTCTCTCATGGCTTTCCACATTCTGATCATTGATTGGATCTGAAAATAAATTCATACATTATCAAGTAAATTTAGTTTTTTTTTACTCAGGGAAATAGTCGAAGCCATCTACATCCACTTTAAAAAAAAGGTAATTTATTAACTGTTCTTGACTGTGTCCTGCAACTTTCGGAATATCTTTGTCAGAGGAAAATAGCTGAAATCAGTTAAATAACTGAAAAAAAATCTTCCCTGATCATTCACTGACAAATCATATTGAATTGAAATAAAAGCATCCTGAGGGAAGACCAAAAATGGCCATCCACTGTCAGTGTGGGATGAGTTAATTACACACCTTGCCTTAAGGACAGGATATAAACGAGTGTCTCATATTTCATATTTGGAGATTGCTATGGTTTTAGCATGTAAAATAAATTGCATGCACTGGTAAAACGTAGAATTTACGAGCACTCTGTTTAAATTTATATTCCGTAGTTCAAAAAAATAATAAACTTTGCTCTGCGAGACTATTTACTCAAACAAGGTCAAATTGAATATTCCACATTCGTCTTGTAAGCTGGGTTAATATTGAAATGAATCTGCAAAACTAGTTCTGTTCCTGTGTTTGGGTAAAAAATAATTATTCATATATTGTAAACTGTGTGCTCCAAACTACTGGAGGTTTATACAAACAAGAAGAAAAAAAATAAATAAGAGTGAATTTAATACATACAGGATGTAATTTATAAAGTGCTCATTTGTGACATTCTCATTTAAAGTATCATATAAAAAATATGCCTTTCCTTGTTAAACTGATGAAAACAAAGATAACTATTTCTGTATATGGTGTATGTATTTTACATGATTCAGTTACATCTTGTAGCAAATACTATTATCATACTGTATTAAGCCAATGTTCATAGTTAGCTTGACTATAAACCAATAAATGATGTCATTCTTTTTTATATGAAACATTGTTTTCAGCTTAGTAATAACATTTTTAAATTGAAGAGGCCTAAAACTTTTGATGATCTTGCAAATTCCTGACCACTCGCTATAGACTACCAGTAATGTCTATAAAAGTAACTTCTGAAGCCCCATTCAACTATTTATAGAATAGCCACGTCTTTTGTTACCTTTATAGCTGCATCATCATTGTTCTTTAAATATTGTAATCTTTCTTGATATCGTCTTTTTTGATTGACTCCTTTCCATGCAGCCTATAAAATATAAAATAATATTGAATCTTAATTTTTGTCATCGAGTAAATTGGACACTAAAAATATACTTGTCAATTTAGCAATTACTTAAATTAGGAGATTTTTGGAATTTTATCGATACAGCTACAAATATGTAAAATGACAACTGTATAATTGGATATCATATTATTGGATCAAAATGAAGATACTATTTTTAAGGATTAATCATAGACCATTCTTGTAAAGTTATATTTTAAATGGCTATGATTTCTGAAATTCAGTGAATCATAAAACATGACGGCCCTTTTACTGGATGCAGGGTCAGTACAAAATGAAGACTCCAGACATATCGAAATATGCCAGACCTGACAGGTAAAAATCAAGCCGGTTCGACGATGTTTTCGGCATATCGGTCCAAAAGTCTGGTAAAAATTTGCTCTCTTTGTTGGTTCGTCAAACAGTGTCTTTAAAAGTCGATCTTTCTTGCAATAGCATGTTTATTTCTTTAAAAAAGTGTTTTCTGTGAATAACTTATTTTGACCATTGCGTAATCCTAATCGAGTAACTTCCCTTAAAGAAATATAATTCGTCCTAAACATAGATCGGTCTTTAAAATGAGAACAGGACAAAAGCCCCCCCATAATGAAATAATCATACAATCTTATTACATTTTATTATATTGATAGTGATATTAAAGATATCTTAGAGATCAATACTCATCCCTATTAAAAAAGGAGGAGTGGGGGAATTAACACTAAAAAAATAAAATACTTTAAAAACATATATTTCCCACATTTCGTTCATTGTTATGTTCATCTATCACTGCTTATTTGTTTGAATTGGAATTAAATCAGGTAAAGTTAACTAGGAATTGTTTTTATTGATAAACAATTGATGATTACGTATAATCTTTGAAGTTATTAAAAGTAATGAGCGAGTTATTTTCTCATCCTTTTTGCTATACTATAATGATTTTTTTTTAAGATAAAACAAATTTTATTTTTACTTTCTTTGATGAGGGTTATCATAATTCTTAAAACAAATATTTCAATTGTTTATGATATCTTCAAGTTCCAATAATAACTTATTATGAAAAATAGTATTCAAAAGTAATGTTAACCCATAAATAGCGGTACAATAAGTCCAAAATGTGTGCAAAGATACCAATATATAATAAATAACTTGTACTTTTCATTATTGAGGGGCTTTTGTCCTAGACCCTTTTAAAATAAACCAAAACGAGGGTGTGGGGGTGAATTTAATGTCTGGACAGAATTTTTTTTCACAACAAATCATAATTCTTTTTCACAAAGACATTGATGATGATGATTATGAAGATTAATGTAATGATTTCCAGGATGAGTTTTTTAATTTTGAACAAATATTGAGAATGTCACGAGATAACTGAATACCTAAAAATTTATTCTTGAAGTTGAAGTAAACGTGTTAAACAAATGAAATTTTTAATGGTGATGCGGAATATGTGAATTATTAATTTTAGGTTTTTATTTGGTCAGACAAATTGTCTTGGATTTTCGATATGTCTGGACTCTTTTTAAGGACCCTTCATTATCATTTTTGCCAATTTTGTGTACGGTATTACAATTGGCCAGAAACTATCATGCACCAGTGTGGTCACATGGGATATCAACATACATGTATAATGAAACAAGGGCAACGCAAAGCGTGGCGTATCCCCTCGCCTAAATATTTGACCCTGTGACATTGACCTATGACCTTGAAAATCAATAGGGTTCCAGATTCTCTTAAGGACTAAGTATGTACCAAGTTTGGTCAAAATCCATTGAAGGATGTTGATTCTAGAGTGTTCACAAGGATTTTACGTGGTAAAAATTTGACCCGGTGACATTGACCTTTGACCTTGAAAATCAATAGGGTTCCAGACTCTCCTAAGGACTAAGTATGTACCAAGTTTGGTCAAAATCCATTGAAGGATGTTGATTCTAGAGTGGTCACAAGGATGTTATGGAAGGACGGACGGACGGACAGACAGTAGCGTTACTATATCCCTTCGCAACTTCGTTGGCGAGGGGATAATAAGGATACTTTTGTCTATGTCATCTATTAGAACATTTGTTCAAAGTATAGTCTTTTCAGAGGTTTAAATAAAAAAAGGTAATAAAAATAAAACAGGCAAAGAACACCAAGTGATAGGACAATCTCACAAAATTGGAGATATCTGTGGTTTTGGGTATTTCAAAAATGTAACTTTCAAGATAAAATTGCAGCCATATTTCACTAGAAATACAAAATAACAGCAGTTTTGAAGGTCGAGACAGACCTTATCACTAGTATCACAGCGAGTGTGTCTGTCTCTACCTTCAAACTGATTGCTTTTGTTTTTATTGACATTACACAGCATAATATGATGTAACATTGACCGATATATTTCAGTATCAGTCACTAAGTTGATATTGACAATATTACTCTGTGAAATCAAAGGAAAAATGTTCAATCTACAGATAAATAAAGAGTAACAGCAGTCTTCAACGTTGAGACGGAGCTGTGATAATTTATGTAGAGATCTTCAAAACCTGCATTTTTTTTTCTGTGACATCAAAATGTGTTTGCTATCACACTGACTGATAATTTTCAATATCAGTCAGTTTTTCTGCATGCAAGTTATGAACTGACCTAATATTTTTGTGGATATTAGCGGCACACATCAAAGGAAAAATGTCCAATTTACCAATAATGTGAAACATCATATTCGAAATCATCTATTCATACCTGTATCTTTACAACAGCTGGTACTTGTGTTTGCATGAAATGCATTCTTTGTTTATACTGTTTCCTGGCCAGGTAACCTCTCGTATGTGACTGTATTTTTACTACAAATGGTTCGTTGGCTTTTAAAAATAATTCTCTGTCATGAGCAGACGTAATATCTGTTATAACTTTCTACAACAACAAAATGTCTTTCATTATTAAAAATAATTTAAATTTAGAAATACCAAGCAATATTTACTAACTTGAAAATGGATGGGGAAATTGCTCATATTTACATGTAAAATGTTTTGAATTACCAGTCATTGCTGTAACATGTCTAAAGTGTGATGGGTTAAAAATTGCCAATACCCTGGCCAGCATTACACATGTACCCAGGGCTAGAAATTAACTTTTTTCCCCACAAGTGAAACTTTGCTAGTTGAATAAAAGTCTACTAGCAAATAGACTGACCTTACTAGCAACCAAATTTGATTAAAAAATGTATGCTTTACAATGTATTATTAAAATTATGTTACAATAAACAGTAAAATCTTAGTAGATATGTCGCTCCACTTTATCCTGATTCCGATCTAACCAGTCTTTGATCTTGCATGTACACCTTTGTGCTTAGTGGAGAACAACAATACCAATTCTATAATCTTTGGTTTGATCCAACCATCATAAGGTGGAATCCATCATCTATCACATTCGAGGTTAGCACGATAACAATTACAACACTGATGTGGTTGCGAATTATTGAAAAGATTACAGTGGTCAATTTATTTTGTATATGCATCACTTTACATGTACTGAACTTTTTTTAACCTTTTCATAACAAATGACTGACTTATTTGTTTTATCTTTCATGGTGTAATGGGACAGAATAATTATTATAAAGGAAATATGCTTAACTATTGCTATTTTGTGGGTTTTCGTGAGAAAAATGTATAAAGAGTTGACTTAAAGTTACACAAGCTTGAAACAGGGTGAAAGTAACTATTTCAATAAAGTTGTGAGAATAGTCATGATTTCTGTTAAAATACACCTCAATTGATTTATTGATTTCACATGTGATCTGAAAATGTTTTAGGTTATTTCAGGACTAATCTTTTTTTCAATGTAGACAGATGATTTATAGTTGTTCTGTAAGAATATGAAAGCTTTGAAGGTATAAATGAAAAACTAGTTCCAAACCCTGTCTACCCTGGTTCCAGGTCCATTCACCCTCATAATTATATATATGTAGGATATTAAAATAAAAGAAGTATAAATAATATTTAATTGTTTATAGACAATAAATTGAGAAAATTTAAATATGAGACATGCTAAAAAGTGTACATTTTGATAATGTTAAACATTGCAGTACCTTGGAATAAGTAAAGCAGGTAAAGATGAGTGAATCGAGAGTCTGTAGAAATTGTATATGTCCATACATGTATATTATACATTTGCTTTTATTTCAAATAAATTGAAACTGCATGGGGTCTCAGTATTGATTACTGTATTTTGATCACGGAAATTATGGAGATATATCATAAATGTAACATCGTTCATCAGGCAACATTCCTAAATATGGGAATGACACAGTCTTTTGGATTTTTTCCAACTATATACCAAAAATATAACCAAAAACAAGTAGATAGTGCATATTTTTTTTTATTGAGATCATAGTCAATTCAACAATAAATGCACATAATCTCTCCCTTCTTTCATCAAACTCTCATTGAAATCGATATACTTCTTTACAATTTAAATTAAAAATATGTTTTATGTTCATTAAAATACTTTTTAATTATCAGGGCGAATGGACCCGATATCGTCTACCCTATATATAGGCTTAAGTCGGATAAACGAAAATCTTCGTCTTGCAAGCAGACGGCTCGCATTCATATGATAGTGTAGCATCTGTCAAACAATGATTTTTACATTTATTTTCTCTTCATCGTAGAAACACTATTATAAATCTACATGAAACTTGACTGAAGAATTTTAATTTTTGCAACGTCATATCAGAAGCTTTTCGCTTTGACACTGCGACTGGTAACTCTAACTGTAAAAACTGCAACCAGATGTAATTTTATAAATCGGGAACCAGTATGGTTGTTCGTATTTCTCGAACAAAGACGTAAATATACCATCCTTCTCTGGGTTTTTACATAGGATCAATGTGTATACTCAGGATTTTCATAATTCATTACCAAGCGTAAATATGCGATCTGACAAGAAAACAAATTTGCACGATTTGTCATAGTTCAGATACAATTCTGAACACATATTTTTTTACAACTAGCAATATTCTGCTAGTTCTAATTTTAATCACTAGAAAAATTAAGGCAAATCGAAATTTCAACTAGCAATTTGCCTGCTTGCTAGTATTAATTTCGAGCCCTGGTACCTATTCAGATAATAGATGATACAGTTATTCTATTTGGGACCTGGGCGGTGGAGAGGTTAAGATTGTTGATTTCTAAGCCTAGGACCTGGGTGGTGGAGGTTAAGATTGTTGATTTCTAAGCCTAGGACCTGGACGGTGGAGAGGTTAAGATTGTTGATTTCTAAGCCTAGGACCTGGGCGGTGGAGAGGTTAAGATTGTTGATTTCTAAGCCTAACACAAGTTTGAGTTCACCTCCTGATATCTTCCTGGAGTGTTAAGGTTTCAAGACAACTACTCAATTGTAATGACAAGGGTTTAATCAATCAATATGTTATAACTGTCAGAGATTTCATCCTCAATAAAATCTGGTAGTCATAAAATAGCAGAAAAACTACTGAAAATGACAATAGTCATCAATAACTCAAAAATGCTGAATATACATTGTAATTTAAATTCTTATTTGTAGCTCAACTACAGGTAAGAAACTACTTCACACTCGTTCAAGGGTGTCATTTTTTTTAAGACCTTAAAAAATTACCTTTGATCTCAAGAGAAAGTTTTGCCAACAAAGATGGGCTTATATAAAAGGTCACTTTTGGTGTGTGGGACACCATTTAAGGGAGACTACTGCAATATTTAGCACATGTATTTACCTGAATTTCTTCTTTGGTCAACAAAGAATGGTCTTTGACTACATCATCAGGTCTGGCCCAATTGTATACCTCACTGTTGGTATTGTAGTAAAACTTGGACCCATCTTTCAGTCTGTTCATCATCCAACCACTACCTCCACTTCCTATAAAAAACAAAATAAATATACAACGTGTAAAGAATGAGTACAACTTTAAAATACAACATGTGAAGAATGAGTACAACTATAAAATACAACATGTGAAGAATGAGTACAACTTTAAAATACAACATGTGAAGAATGAGTACAACTATAAAATACAACATGTGAAGAATGGGTACAACTTTAAAATACAACATGTGAAGAATGAGTACAACTTTAAAATACAACCTGTGAAGAATGAGTACAACTATAAAATACAACATGTGAAGAATGAGTACAACTTTAAAATACAACCTGTGAAGAATGGGTACAACTTTAAAATACAACATGTGAAGAATGAGTACAACTTTAAAATACAACATGTGAAGAATGAGTACAACTTTAAAATACAACCTGTGAAGAATGGGTACAACTTTAAAATACAACTTGTGAAGAATGAGTACAACTTTAAAATACAGCATGTGAAGAATGAATACAACTTTAAAATACAACATGTGAAGAATGAGTACAACTATAAAATACAACCTGTGAAGAATGAGTACAACTTTAAAATACAACATGTGAAGAATGAGTACAACTTTAAAATGCAACCTGTGAAGAATGGGTACAACTTTAAAATACAACTTGTGAAGAATGAGTACAACTTTAAAATACAGCATGTGAAGAATGAATACAACTTTAAAATACAACATGTGAAGAATGGGTACAACTTTAAAATACAACCTGTGAAGAATGAGTACAACTTTAAAATACAACATGTGAAGAATGAGTACAACTTTAAAATACAACCTGTGAAGAATGAGTACAACTTTAAAATACAACATGTGAAGAATGAGTACAACTTTAAAATACAGCATGTGAAGAATGAATACAACTTTAAAATACAACATGTGAAGAATGAGTACAACTTTAAAATACAACTTGTGAAGAATGAGTACAACTTTAAAATACAACATGTGAAGAATGAGTACAACTTTAAAATACAACCCTTGAAGAATGAGTACAACTATAAAATACAACCTGTGAAGAATGGGTACAACTTTAAAATACAACCTGTGAAGAATGAGTACAACTTTAATAATGATAAAATTATTAAACTGATCTGAAATTAAAATACAAAGCAAAAAATGAGAGCATGTTCAAATCTTGTAGGATTGGTCATTTAATCAAATGCTGGCTTCATATAAACCAATTAAGGTGGCCTGGTAATGATTTTTTATGCATAATTACACCTTATATAAGAATCCTGGATTTTGATTGGTTAATAGCCAGTGTATTTTTCGTGTATTTTCATATTTAGGATTAATTTTTATTCATTTTTACTGCTGCCGGGGTATTTTGCATGAGGATTTAACTTTTTTCCTCCTCTGTGCCACGGTATTTGCGAAAACGTATTTCACTTTTTTACCCTCGCGTGCTTCAAACCGCCAAATTCATTCGGAACATTTCTTCTTTACCTTTATACGTAAGGTAACGTGATTAATCAAATTTGAAAGCCGGAAGTGTTCCGATGTAAAGGATTTAACTTTTGTCCCTCTGTGCCATGGAATTTGCGAAAACGTATTTCATTTTTTTACCCTCGCATGCCTCAAACCCCCAAATTCATTCGGAATACTCCAACCACTGTCTGACATAACAAATCGAAACACTACCACTGTACCTGCTGAAGGAAACAGTTCAAAGTGTCCTATAGTATTTAACAATTGCCAAGTTACAAAAAAAAAAAAACAGTGTTCTAAATAATATTCAGTGTAATTAAACAGATGTATCATATTGTGAGGGGTATTTGCGAAAAATATCAGTCTTGAGACTAAATTTCCCTTGCTATCGTCTTGGGAAATTTTTCATCTCTCGACTGGTATTTTTCGCAAATACCCCTCCCAAACATGATATATCTGTTCAAAATACCATGAAAATATGTCCCATGAGTGTAAGATGTCAAATTGAAAAAACATATTGATCACTTTATTCATTCAAAGTTTGGGTTCAATCAATATTGCAGTTCCTGAATAAATGAGTTTTATTCATACTGGATCTAACATACCTTTTATTCAGTCTATTATTAAACTTATTTCAATAATTGTTCACGATATACAATGATAGACCCTACTTCTATTGGATTAGTTCAGGATATACAATGATAGACCCTACTTCTATTGGATTAGTTCACGATATACAATGATAGACCCTACTTCTATTGGATTAGTTCACGATATACAATGATAGACCCTACTTCTATTGGATTAGTTCACGATATACAATGATAGACCCTACTTCTATTGGATTAGTTCACAATATACAATGATAGACCCTACTTCTATTGGATTAGTTCACGATATACAATGATAGACCCTACTTCTATTGGATTAGTTCACGATATACAATGATAGACCCTACTTCTATTGGATTAGTTCATGATATACAATGATAGACCCTACTTCTATTGGATTAGTTCACGATATACAATGATAGATCCTACTTCTATTGGATTAGTTCATGATATACAATGATAGACCCTACTTCTATTGGATTAGTTCATGATATACAATGATAGACCCTACTTCTATTGGATTAGTTCATGATATACAATGATAGACCCTACTTCTATTGGATTAAACATGTTGTTGTATTTTTATTATTATTATGCAATATTTGTGTCTGTTCCAACATACATGTATGTAGTCAAATTTATGGTTACTGACCTAATTTTAATTTATTCTCCCTGGCTTCCTGTAAACCCTGTTTGTATTGGTCCATACATTCTGGTATTATACTGTGTAATCCAATATCCTGACTTTGTAAAGATCCTGCCAGAGTTTCTTCAGTATCATCTATTGCATTGTTCATATCACTAAGAGCTTTGGACACTAAAATTTGCAGAAAAAAATATATATCAGAATATCAATTCAAATGGACAAATTTTTTAAAATTTGCAAAAAGAAGTTCAAAGGTAACAATTTAACCAATCACAACAGTATGAAACACTGCTTAGGAAAACCTCAAACTCTCTCATGATGAACCATTTCTCTAACAAACGACAAACTCCCACAATACATACAATTCCTCTGGCAAACCTCGAAGATCCAAAACATGAGCCATTCATTTTCTTTAGCAGAAGCAGAGTTATTTCATACATAATGATGAATATGGACTACATTAAGATAGTTTTCTTAACCTGTGTCACCACAATATAACTGAAATATTGTTGAAACTGGTGTTAAAAACCATAAACCAAACCTTAACCTGTGAAACAGATGAAGCATTCAGAAATATTAAGGTTATTCCATTGGAACATATCTCCCACCAAAAAAAATAACTTAATATACTTTTATAATTGGGCCCCACAAAAAATTACAATATATCCTTCCCCTTTGTATGGGAGGCATGATTAAAAGCCATGATCTTAATCCTTACTTCTAACACCACTCTCTGAATCTTTATTTGCTGCTTCTACTGAGGACTGAATTTCCTCTACCCACAATTCTGCTTCTTCATCATTTGTTTTCTGTTGAATAAAAAATGTCATAATATTTTCATATATGAGATGGCTGTCTAAGCTATTCTATGACATCATTGTATATTCTATGTCATACTGACCTTTGACCTGGCACTTTATAACCAATCAATACATAGTACCAGGAAAAGAACCATTGACAAATTTTCACACACAGGTTATATAAGTGAAATACAACCATTTTCTCAAAATAACTTAAAAGGGGAGCTAATTCTATAGATTCCAGCAAATTGAAATGAAATATACATGTAGTTCCCAGTGTTACACGTCATGTTTTTTTTGGTGTTCAGTGAGAAAGTGAGAGGTGATGGTTCATTATGTTGACGTTAGCGTAATTGTTGATCATCACTGTTTAGAGGTGATGGTTCATTTTGTTGACGTTAGTGTAATTGTTGATCATCACTGTTTAGAGGTGATGGTTCATTTTGTTGACATTAGTGTAATTGTTGATCATCACTGTTTAGAGGTGATTGTTCTTTTTGTTGACGTTAGTGTAATTGTTGATCATCACTGTTTAGAGGTGATTGTTCTTTTTGTTGACGTTAGTGTAATTGTTGATCATCACTGTTTAGAGGTGATGGTTCATTTTGTTGACATTAGTGTAATTGTTGATCATCACTGTTTAGAGGTGATTGTTCTTTTTGTTGACGTTAGTGTAATTGTTGATCATCACTGTTTAGAGGTGATTGTTCTTTTTGTTGACGTTAGTGTAATTGTTGATCATCACTGTTTAGAGGTGATGGTTCATTTTGCTGACGTTAGTGTAATTGTTGATCATCACTGTTTAGAGGTGATTGTTCTTTTTGCTGACGTTAGTGTAATTGTTGATCATCACTGTTTAGAGGTGATTGTTCTTTTTGCTGACGTTAGTGTAATTGTTGATCATCACTGTTTAGAGGTGATTGTTCTTTTTGTTGACGTTAGTGTAATTGTTGATCATCACTGTTTAGAGGTGATTGTTCTTTTTGTTGACGTTAGTGTAATTGTTGATCATCACTGTTTAGAGGTGATGGTTCATTTTGTTGACGTTAGTGTAATTGTTGATCATCACTGTTTAGAGGTGATGGTTCATTTTGTTGACGTTAGTGTAATTGTTGATCATCACTGTTTAGAAGTGATGGTTCATTTTGTTGACGTTAGTGTAATTGTTGATCATCACTGTTTAGAGGTGATGGTTCATTTTGTTGACATTAGTGTAATTGTTGATCATCACTGTTTAACCTTTCTTTTCACAACTGAATTAAAAAACAACAAAAGAAGAAATGAATTTCAGAAATCAATATCAATAAATCTGTCAGAAGAAAAGACAAATGTAAAACTAAAATTCACCAAAAGTAAACAGTTGATAATAAAGAATAAACAATTTAGGGTTAGGGCTTAAGGTTGTGGTGTTTAACTCCACTTTCAACAATATTTCAGTTATATCGTGGCGGTCAGTTTTATTGGTGGAAAAAAACAGAGTACCAAGAGAAAACCACAAACCTGCCGCAAGTCACTGACAAACTTAATCACATTATGTTATATCGATTACACCTCACCTGAGCAGGATCTGAACTCACATTAGTGGCGATAGGTACTGCAGAGGTAGTTGTAAATCCAACTACCATATGATCACGACCACACCAGCCTCTCTTAAACAACTTAAGAAATTAATAATTGAATAAATATGTTAAAATGTTACCAAATCTTACCTTTTCTTTCTCATGCTTTTGCCTAACCAACAAATCATGGTAGCGATACGACTGTTTATCATCAATGTTGTGGAGTTTTGCTGAAGGTCGCTGTAAAGCTTGTAATGTAATAGTTGGATCCCCCATTTGTAAGGCTTTATTTATTTCTCCTATAGCTACAATTCCTAAAACAAATCACAAGCGTCAATAATTTGAAATTTAATCATGCAAGTATGAAGCCATTATTTAATTCATGTCACCATAAATGAGAAATGTACTTAAAAAATATTTCATTATCATCCAGAATGTCTTCTTATTTTTGTAAATGACTGGCTATAAAATTTTATCAAAAATCCTGTGAATCAAAATATAATATTATTTTACAATTTGTAAATAAATCAATATTTTCGTCAGCTGATATTACACATCTTTACAAATGTCTCAACTTACTTTCATGTTCTTCTGTAACTTGCATGTTGATTTCGTCAATGTTTGTACAGATTTCAAAGTGCGTCAGAAGTTCACACGATTCCTGTAATAAATAATCCATTTTATAAAGGTATTATCTTATACATTTATATTTTGGTCAGACCATGCATAATCATATACCCATCCGGTTCGTAGGCAGGATTTTTCAAGGGGGGTTCGATAGACTCCTGAAGCAAATTTTCCACCTCACAATCAATGCGAGATGATCTTGTGATCAAAATTGCAACTTTAATAGTAATTCTTGGTTTTTTAAGGGGGAATTGGCATACCACACTGCCTTCAGGTGTAGTTAATACATGCCTGGTGGTAGACTCGGGAATGTCTTAGTCTACCTATATAACAAGATTTTAATAAGGAAAGGATGGACATAGGCTAGCACAGAAATGTGGATAAATTTACCATAAAATCTAAGACTTTCTGCATATGAGGCAATCACACAAACATAACAATAATATATAATATTCATCAGTGGACCGTAAAGAATCTATAGTCTGTCTGCTACGGCAACCATTTTGAATTTTTTATCCACACTAAAAATACTAAATCTGCAACCATCACCTAACGATTATACAATTACATTTTAGGTTCAAACCCGTTTTGTTGCCAGATGACGGAATCAACATGATGGATGGTCAAGTTGAGCTATAAATATTAATTACTATTATCTGATATTAACATATCAAGTTCAATTTGTAATTATCTCTTAATTAGCTGAAGTCATGTTGGTACAAAGATCAAACTTAATCACATTTTAATGGCATACATTTACCATGTTAACTATGAAGAGCTATTTCTAGTACACCAATTTACAAGAAAAACAAATTATACATGTAGGTCCAGAAAAAGTCTTTTTGATGAAAATATTCATGAAATCAGACACGAAAATTTCTTAAAATATAAATAACTAACCTCTCTTTTAGCTGTTTTCAATGATGATAAATGTTTTTGGTATTTGTCAACATTATTTTCATCTAGACTGGGAATACAGGCATCTTCATGAGACAGAGCCTGGAATGTTCTTTCAGCATCACCTACATCTACAGCCTGGTTAATGGCAGCTACTGCCGACAATACTACAAAATAATATTTCTATTTTATTTTATGTTCATCGTTAAAAATTTCTTTTTAAGATTTGAATGCTACACAATTTTATTTTCAAATAATTATCTGTATCACAACAATGGAAGATTTTTTCATCTGTTATAATCCATCATTTTTCTTATCAATATATCGATTCATGTTTAGAATTCAAGAACACTCCCAATGACCAACTCAGTCCTTGAAATGGAAATTTTAATTTACTAGTCCTAATCACATTCTTGAATTTATTTTTATATAATATTTCTAAATAAAAACTGAAAATTTTTACTGGGTCGAACAACGTTTTCTTGTTATGGGGCCTGCCAACCAAAACAATTCACACTCCCAATGAGCAAGCAGTAAGTGAGTATTGCTAAATGCGAAACGAGCAAGTACTTAGCTTTATCATGTGTGAGCACAATCGATATTGTGAATTGTTTATTTAAATATTAGCTTTAAAAAAGAACTGGATATCTATCAGGCGAGTGCTTCAGTCTTTGACTCAATTTCTTTTCAACTACTTGCCCGAAAGTCAAATTTAGAAAAATTGTCTATTTATTCAAACAAATTCTTTCATAATTTTCGGGCAAGTGGGTTAGCACAAAGACTGGTATTTTGATTTCTACAATATTTGCCTATATGTAGGCAACAAACTAGTAATATGAGGATGATGCTACAGTGCTTGCTTATTTTTCCTGTCTCTCTGAACTTAGGAAAGCAAATTGGTATCAACAGTATGAACCCATAAGATTTGTCTTGCTGTATATCATTAATCCTTTGAGTATTATCTTAACATGCATACCTTAATTAAGGGTTAGGGTTAGAATGCTTTACGCCACTTTCAACAATATTTTAGTTATATCGTGGCGGTCAGTTTTATTGGTGGAGGAAACCGGAGTATCTGGAGAAAAACACCCACCTGTCACAAGTCACTGACCAACTTTATCAAATAATGTTTTATCGAGTACACCTCGCCATGAACGGGGTTTGAACTCACGTTAGTGGTGATAGGCACTGATTACACAGGTAGTTGTAAATCCAACTACCATACGATCACGACCACGACAACCCCAAGTAACAATGGACAGTAAATAGGTTTACCTTTAACAGCTCCACAGATTTCATCATAATCTAAATCCTCCTGAAAAAAAATATAATATAAAATTAGCTGTGTATTTTACTACATGTTTTTGGACCAGACTGTATGTGACTATTACATTCAAGATTTCAAACAGTCCGAAGTTTTGGACCAGACTATAAGTGACTATTACAGTCAATATTTAATACAGCTTCTCTGCTTCTTTTATTTTATATTGATGGTGTAAAATACATTTTTATAATACTTGTATAGGTATGAAGTAAATATGAACTTAATACAGAATTTGTAGGCGTCAATTATATGATTGACACCCAAAAAGAATTACACAACATCCACTGATCAGGCTTAAAGGCTAATAAGTGTTAGGTCATGTGACCTTGACATTCAAATGTTGACGAGACCAAAATAAAAAATAACATAGATGCAATCTACCTACATATGTCAATGTTAAAACAACTAATTTTAGGTCTCACTTCTATTTAATTTGAAGTAAAGAGTATATAAGTGATTATTGTTTAACCCCAAATGAGCAAGAACAAGTTGCATTCCATGAGATGAAGGTGAAGTCCACTTTGTACTGGATCAGTATGCTTAGTTGGATTTTCTTAGTGCTAGCAATTTTAAAAACCAGTCACTCCATCAACACATTATCCTGATTCTAAGTCACTCCATCAACACATTATCCTGATTCTAAGTCACTCCATCAACACATTATCCTGATTCTAAGTCACTCCATCAACACATTATCCTGATTCTAAGTCACTCCATCAACACATTATCCTGATTCTAAGTCACTCCATCAACACATTATCCTGATTCTAAGTCACTCCATCAACACATTATCCTGATTCTAAGTCGCTCCATCAACACATTATCCTGATTCTAAGTCGCTCCATCAACACATTATCCTGATTCTAAGTCACTCCATCAACACATTATCCTGATTCTAAGTCACTCCATCAACACATTATCCTGATTCTAAGTCACTCCATCAACACATTATCCTGATTCTAAGTCACTCCATCAACACATTATCCTGATTCTAAGTCGCTCCATCAACACATTATCCTGATTCTAAGTCGCTCCATCAACACATTATCCTGATTCTAAGTCACTCCATCAACACATTATCCTGATTCTAAGTCACTCCATCAACACATTATCCTGATTCTAAGTCACTCCATCAACACATTATCCTGATTCTAAGTCACTCCATCAACACATTATCCTGATTCTAAGTCACTCCATCAACACATTATCCTGATTCTAAGTCACTCCATCAACACATTATCCTGATTCTAAGTCACTCCATCAACACATTATCCTGATTCTAAGTCACTCCATCAACACATTATCCTGATTCTAAGTCACTCCATCAACACATTATCCTGATTCTAAGTCACTCCATCAACACATTATCCTGATTCTAAGTCGCTCCATCAACACATTATCCTGATTCTAAGTCGCTCCATCAACACATTATCCTGATTCTCAGTCGCTCCATCAACACATTATCCTGATTCTAAGTCACTCCATCAACACATTATTCTGATTCTAAGTCACTCCATCAACACATTATCCTGATTCTAAGTCACTCCATCAACACATTATCCTGATTCTAAGTCACTCCATCAACACATTATCCTGATTCTAAGTCACTCCATCAACACATTATCCTGATTCTAGGTCGCTCCATCAACACATTATCCTGATTCTAAGTCGCTCCATCAACACATTATCCTGATTCTAAGTCGCTCCATCAACACATTATCCTGATTCTAAGTCACTCCATCAACACATTATCCTGATTCTAAGTCACTCCATCAACACATTATCCTGATACTAAGTCAATCAGTCTTTTCTCTTACTGCTTAATGCTGCATGTTTAGCAGAGAAGCAGTATATACATTTTACGGTTTTTAATTTGACCCCATTGGAGCTTGAACCCATGATCTACCACACTCAAGGTGAGCACAATAACCAGTAAAGAACAGTAGATGAGATGGTCATCATTACAATTAACATTAAAAAAATACCCTTTGAAGAAAGATTTCATTGTAATTGCTATTTTTCATTTTTATGAAACCCTGTAAACATGCAGTTTTCAGTTTATTTTTTTACCTGTTTTTCATCTTTCATATTTCTAAATTCCTCCAAATACAATGCCCCTGCCGTGTCATACACTTGTGGTAGTTGTGATCTAGGATTCTGCAACACTTGTATCAGGTGATCTGCATCGCTATTTGTTATTGCTAAATTAATGTTCGTCACTGCTAGAGCTCCTGTAATGTTCAAATATAATAACAATATATAGAGAAATAGTTGTCACTAGGAAAAAGCTGAGACATCAACCTTCTTTTCATGTTGCAGTAGTAACCAGAAATTTTCTGGATTTGTCAGTAGTATCTATAAATAACATCATAAACAACCTTCGACCTTTGTAAACTAATTATTACAATAATATACATGTTAATCATAACAACACCAAATGA
Source organism: Bathymodiolus septemdierum (assembly GCA_963383655.1). NCBI lineage: Eukaryota > Metazoa > Mollusca > Bivalvia > Mytilida > Modiolidae > Bathymodiolus > Bathymodiolus septemdierum. The sequence continues at coordinate 44,158,574 of OY726520.1, forward strand.
ATATGACTGTAATACCCCTGTATATTTTGACCTCATATATTTAGAAACAATGGTGAATCTGTAGTGATTTGCATCTCTGAAATAATCATTTAGTATACATTTGAACCATCCCCCACTCCCAAAATATGGATATATAGATTTGAACCATAACCCCACTCCTAAAATATGGACATATTAATAGTCCAGCAATTTTGTGAATAAAGTTTAATTTTTCTGTAAATAAAGGGGCATAACTCCAGAACAGAAGACATGTTCAATTCCAATATAATCTTGGGATGCATTTTATGATCAATGATCTTGTGTATATATTTCAAATCTTTGTTGAATGGGAATATACATTAAGTCAATCATTCTTTCAGTGATGGGGAAAGATTTTTACTAAATGGGCCCATGGCCCTTTCCTCAAAATTTCAATGGGCCATTCAGAAAATTAATGGGCCATATCTTAAACCCAATGGACCATTCTTTACATGCATTTTTCGGTTTTTAAAGTTGTGCAACCGATTGTCATTGTATTTTTCTTGCCAGCTTTCATACACACTTTACAAAACATTTTATTTTCATTTAAGTAAAGCCAGGGCCAAAGTTTTTCCAAAACCTGTCTATATTTACGGTGTTCGGACCTTTCACTTTCGGTTTCAGTAGTTTTATTGTTCGATTCTGACATTTGACTTTCATTTTCAGGGTCAATGCCCGGGTTAATGTCATCACCATGATCGGTATTTTTGTCAATGGCAGTATTTGTATTTGTATCAACTGGATTGTTATTATCATCTTTACTATTACTAAGCGAAAAATTAAATAATGTCTTTTGTCCTGGCAAATTGAGTAATCTTTGCTTCTTCGGTGGCAAATGTCTGTCAAATAAATGTTACACCATTTTAAAGCTTATATCTCAAGGATTAATAATATGCATAGTTTATTATTTTTGGATAAATACTTTTTGAGAAACTCTAAATTAATAAACTAAATATATTTATAATCTTTATGATACCAGCTTTACAATGATATAAAAATAATTTGACAGACATCTCACAATTTTCGAAAATTTGCTTTTACTTTTAAGAAATGACATACTGAATGTCCGATTTTGAAGCTGAATTGTCCACTGTCCTGCCACGATCTCTCAAAAAGTATTCATCCAAAAATAATAAACTATACATATTATTAATCCTTGAGATATAAGATTTAAAATGGTGAAACATTTATTTGACAGACATTTGATTTAAAAGAGTTATACGTGATCAAAACAAATATTTTGATACAAATTATCGTCATTTCCGCCATTGAAAAATACTGTCCTGCTACGATTTCTCAAAAAGTATTTATCCAAAAATAATAAACTATACATATTATTAATCCTTGAGATATAAGTTTTAAAATGGTGTAACATTTATTTAACAGACATTTGATTTGAAAGAGTTATATGTGATCAAAACAAATATTTTGAAACAAATTATCGTCATTTCCACCATTGAAAAATACATTCCTGCCACGATTTAGGGCATCAAATGTGAAAAAAAAATTAAAAACTTTATATCAAATTAAAGCCGTTAATCCCTTCTTGATCATGGAGTTTATATCATGAAAATATCTCATTCCATTCAAAAGTTATACATATAAACGTACTGAAAATATCTGTCCTGATTATAAACCGACCCCTATAATTTAAGTTTAAATACCGTAAAAACACAATAAAATTAAAGGGGAAATAAACACTACTAAATTTGTTTTTCACAGGGAAAATACTACAAAAATAATTATTATCTTTATAAATTATTTAATAAAAACTTCTTTCAAATATTTTAACTGTAAAATTAACCCATTTTCAGGAATTTTTATAAACAACAAATTATGTAATCATGGGATATACGGCGGTTGTGGTTTTTAGGTAATTAGTCATTCCCGTTAGTGGAAAAGTTCTGAATGAAAAACTTTCTGTGGTGCTTCATGATTGGAGAAAATATCTGTAGGAATAAGACTACCACTTGCGATAAGAAAACACTTTAACAGTGCGCCAGGCGCGTCAAACTGTCAATTTAATGCGCCATTTCAATTGCAAATGCGCAAATTGTGCATGACTTTCCCGATCAGTTCTTTGGTACTAAAAAAAATTAGTATGTGTTAATTCAAATGTATCTTACAGACAAGAATTTTTGTACAATTTGATTTTATGTCCAAAAAAACCTTAAGAAAAAGTAACACAAATCATTATGGAAACACAATACTTAGTTTGGTTTATGGTGTTTAACGCCACTTTGAACAAATTTCAAGTATATCGTGGCGGTAAATTTTACTGGTGGAGGAAACTGGAGTACCGGGAGAAAACCACCGACCCGCCGCAAGTCACTGACAAACTGAGTACACCTCGCCTGAGCGGGATTCGAACTCATAACGTTAGTGGTGATAGGCACTGACTGCATAGGTAGTTTTAAATCCAACTACCATATGATCAGGCCAAAAAAAAAAATATGTGTGTTTACGGTCAACCTACCTACCCTAAATTTTACTAGCGACCCCATCAATTTTTACACAGAATTCGGATAACCATTTTTGTTGTTTAATCAGCAGCAATGTTTTATTCATTCAACCGCTAGCTTTTTGTTGAAATTGAGAGCAAAGAAGGTAGAAAAACTGTGTAACTCTCATAAAACAGCTTCAAAACAAATGACGGTTTACCGGAATCGGATTCAGGAACGACTATTTCCGGTTTTGCTGATGGTAAAAAAAATTAATAAAATAAAATAAAAATAAATTAATGCCGACCGACCGACCCTAGATTTTTTTTGACATGTGACAGTAAACACACATTTTTTTTTTGGCTTCATGACCTCGACGGCCCCTCACAATACTGATACATACTCTGATATTCAACATCAGCATCCAGATTGCCTTGGTTAACAGCCTCCTGAATTTCCTCTTTACCTAACTCTGAATCTTTGTCTGCATTATTGTTCTGTCAAATAAAATGAGTGAGTGATTGTTGTTTAACGCCAACTCAGCAATTTTTCAGCTATATCATGGCGAGAACAAGTTAATTTTCAAGGAGATGATGATGAAGTCCGCTTTGTACTAGACCAGATTATGTCTCAAAAGTACAGAAGACAGAACCAATTAAATAGTTATGTTCAGCTTAAACTGGGTGATATAACTGATAAGATTTGACAAAACAAGATACTAATTATTATCAAATAACATATTGCTTTTGTTTAATTCTATTGGCCGACACCTTTAGTTACGTTCTCTAATATAATATTATATTGATCTCATGTGCGGTGAATATAACCTTCACACGGCTGCATAAAACCACATGTTAAAATATATGTATTTTTTATGCATTAATTTGCTAAGATGTACTTGTGTGGTGTTAATAAATAATTTTTTGATTGCATTATTATTTAATATTTTAATATAGCATTATCACAATCTGTTGTTCAATATTAGCTACTGTAAGTTATCTTTTATATGAGTGATATGTGGAGTTTAACACCAACCCAGCAATTTTTCAGCTATATCATGGCAAGAACAAGTTAATTTTCAATGAGTTGATGATGAGATCCGCTTTGTACTAGATCAACACAATTAGTTGGATTTTTAGTGCTAGCTCACTGAAACAACAATCCGCGGATAGACATGCCGCCCCACTCGAACACATTATCCTGATTCCGAGCCAACCAGTCTTTGCTCTTTCTCCTTAATGCTGCGTGCTTAGTGGAGAAGCAAGAAATACCAATCTTATAGTGTTTGGTTTGACCCTTCCCACCCACGAACTACAGCATTCGAGGCGAGCACGCTAACCATTACACTACTGAACTACAGCATTCGAGGCGAGCACGCTAACCATTACACCACTGATGTGGTTACTTGTACATGAAGAATGGCATTTTCCAAACACAAGACAATCATTAACATCTCAACTTATATTTGTATTAGATATTTGTTTCAACCTGCAGAACTATCAGGCATCCCTATCTAAGGGGTTATATCCCTCAGTGGAGACACTAGGTTCTATTTCTATATCTGGGGTTACCTCAGGGTGTTGAAAGTGGATATGATAACAACTTTTATTCCTTGCTATTGCAAAATGTAACTCTGGCATGCGTAACAACACAAATTCTCTGTAGGACTTATATATACAACTACAGTAGCAATAATGCATCTGTTAATGATTTAAATATATCTTTGTAAAATATTGCCCAGAAATGAATGCGATAAAACAATCATTGAATTGACTGGCTATATTACCCTTTTATTATCTCTGGCCTCTTGCAGATGTACAACATAAAAGTCAATGTTTTCATCTTTGACATTCCGAAGACCAAGGGATTGTGATTTTAATAGCTGCAGTAATAAATTCTTGTCCTGTTTGGCTAAAGCATTGTCAACATTGGCTAAAGCATGAACAGCTGTAAAAAAAAATATTTTTGGATCAAATTCAAGCATTTTGCATACAGCACATATTAGCTGTTGTCTTTTTGTTCATTTATTTGAGGTGAGAGGTCATTGTTTGATTTGTTAATATTGGTGATATTGTTAATACAGTAGACTCCACTTAATTGAAAAATTCGTATTATTGCAAAAAAAGCTTAAACACCGACCCATTTACCATTCATTTAACGTTAAAACACCCGGGTTAATGGCAAAATTTGCATTATTGCAAAAAAAGCTTAAACACCGACCCATTTACCATTCATTTAACGTTAAAACACCCGGGTTAATGGCAAAATTTGCATTATTGCAAAAAAAGCTTAAACACCGACCCATTTACCATTCATTTAACATTAAAACACCTGGGTTAATGGCAAAATTTGCATTATTGCAAAGACAATTTTTGCCAAAAATGTATAAAAGTGTTGGTTATTTGCAAAACTACCCTAGAACTGATAAAAAAAGGAGAAAAAAAAATCCAATACACCTTTGAACTAATTGATTGATTTTTTTCTTGCAGATCGATGTTGAAACGTCGTGTGGTGTTAACCTGATCAGACATTTGGAGACGTTTTGAACTATTGAATATTTAAAAAAAAATCCATTTACATGTTTATTTGTGTTTAAAGCTCTAATAAAGAACGTTTTGTGTACCTCAATCAGTGTTGATCGTCTGCCATTTTGATTCAATAATTAAGTGTGACCTTACAGGAAAAAGCCCTGGTGTCTATTTTTAGATTTGTAACAATCAGCCACGCGGCAATTCAAAACACATAATTAGTGATCAAAGAAATTAATATGAAAGCTGATCAGTGATTAAAAACTTCAAGAGAAATTAAAATATGTTTACTTAAGTTAGTTAATTAATTAATGTAAATTAGAAATTTTTTTATTTTGCTACAAAGCATAGGGGAAAAATGAGTTTGTCATTCAGTAATTATTTTTTTTCATCCTATGTTTATAAATATCCACCATCATGTGATATAAACAACTACACAAATCCTCAATACACAAAGCTCCCATTACACAGAAACGGAATGAAGTCAACAACAGAGATATCCATCGATAATAATCTACCAAGATGAAAAGTAAATCCCTACAGTTAGGCCAAATAAAATAAAAGTTCTGGTTCTCAGACAACACCGTCCTCCTCAAAATTTCGGCCGATGGGACGTTTTTATTGCTGTACAAAAAAAAACAACATTTCAAATTTACCGTCAAATTTAAGTTTTCAAGCATGCCGGTGACGCGGACGAGTTTTGACAAATGTTTGAATGACTGATCAATCGAACACGAAAGTAAAAATTCAGCATGGCTACGAGTGAAAACACTGTCCTCGTCAGTTTTAATGTACAGTTATGTTCTAAACAAATAGTTCCGTGGACTATCCTACCTGTTGACAGAGTACCGTATTTTACGGACTATAGGTCGAATTGCTGCTTTTCGGCTAAATTTTTTTGGGAAATACTAAGATAGGTCGAAGCATTCCATAGGTCGAGGATGCCGATGACAACTTGGGTAAGTATCGTCACATCAAACTTTTTTTTTTCTTTTTTACATCGGTAAACATTTGTCCTATAACGATGTTCTTCGGTAAGTATATGTAAGTATTAACTCAAGAATACTATTCTTATGTGTCATAAACGAAATAATTATGAAAATTAAATTAAATAAAATTTTGTTTTTAAACTTGTTTTTTATGAAGAGTCTGGTTTGTAAAGCCAGACATCGATGACATTCAAATCAGGCCATCTGTGGGTGTCACAATAGATGGTAAACAGTGTTCATACAATAAAATAATCAAGCTGTCAAAACAATGTATCACCTTGTGCAGTTTTATTGACATACCTTTAAACTGTGTTTAATTAGTAGTACACAAATTATGTGATCGTTCAGTAAATTTTCAATCAGCTGATCAGGATAATTAAGTGCCGACTGACGTTCACCTGTGTTGATTATCTCATGGTGATAATTTATTTGTTCCTAATTGACCAATTCAAGGGTAGAACATTATAGTTTAACGAAATCGATAATTATTTTCCAGTATATTTAGTATAAAAAGCTTGTACTCCACGTTTATTCAAATTATTGTGAGATGTAATGCAACCGCCATTTTTTACTACAACCCCATGCGCATGCTCGTGTTAGATGGAAAAGCTATATTCTAGCTATTTAGATATTTTGTGACAATAAATTTTATATTGTAAAACGATCCACCCTGTGATTTTTTTTTCAACAACATACATTTCTATAGTATATATTTTAATATACAATTCAATATTGAACTGATTTTCGCTAACACTTCAATCATTGAATATTATTGATTTTTTTCGGATGTTGAACATTTTTCCCCCGGAATTGCACCCCTTGTTAGTATACTTTTATTCCCCAAGAACATCGATGATTTCAGTCTTCTTATTCAGAAAAAAAACCTACAGCAAATTCAAGATATACTGTAAACAAAATCGTCATTTTTATCGAATTTTTTTTTAGGGATTCCATATTTTTTTAACTTCATCCTTGTATAGGTCGATGTGGACGATAGGTCGAAGCCAGCGTGTTGAGAAAAAAAAATATCGACCTATCGTCTGTAAAATACGGTAAACACTATTGTCTTGTTTGTTTGCCAAAATAGTAGAATTGAACTGGTTTGCATTATGTTTTTAAACCGCTGAAAATAAAAACAAAATATAAAAACCCTTCCCATGTTGGATTGGAAATAAAAACCCTACCTACCTTACCCTTTTTTTTAAATCCATTGTCTGAGAACCAGAACATTTTTTTTAGATGGCCTAAACTGTTTAAATATTAATATTTTCATGTTTTCACTTTCTGTTAACATTCTCTTTTAATAAACTGCTTAAATATTATTCTAACATGACGTCCTTCATAGGTTATATAAATAATACCGTGATAAAACTCCTGATATATTTTAATTCGCACATGCATATTTACGAACAAATTATTAATATCATTCCTAGGTAAATTTGTGTATTCATACAGGACCATTGTGCATACAAACATAAAAATTATCAAATTGTTTCTTGACATATAATTTTTTCCGAAAAAAATACTAAGACAGCCTATTAACTTTGACGCTTGTAATATGTCGTCTTCCAGTGACATAGCTTACAAGGAACGCTGGTGACATTGACACAAGCTGGTTACTGATTTATTTTACGATTTTGTGAGCATTTCACTTGTTTATGTAGCTAAATTCAAAATGCAATCAAATTGGAAAATATCAGTAATTTAATTGCACCACCGTCTAGTTATCCATGTAGGAAAAACAACTGTAAACAGAAGCTTAGTGGATTTTGTTATTACATGCATTTCCATTACTGACTTCCACTTCAAAATATAAGTTAGATTTTTCCTACAAGAATTGAAATAATTCATGGAAGCCATAGTTTGTATAACGTTTAACGCTATCGCTTGGGATAAATGCAACGAAATTAATGTTACCCATGTTAAAACTGGATACAAACTATGGCTTCCATGTATTATTTCCTAAACATTTTGCTGTTTATACTTACTGTTAACACTATTAATGTTTCCCTGAATTTCAGCTTGTGTTAAGAACTCATCATAAACATCATGTTCTATGTTATTATCAATACTCTACAACAAAAAGTAATAGTGGTAAATTAGTTCAAATCTAACAACAAACAAGCAGCATTTTTTTGTTTCATAGAAAAAAAAATTGATACAACACTATCCAAGTTCCATACTATTAAACACATTTTCACTCAGCCTCACTCTGAGCTTTTATTATGATAGTGAAACCTGTCTAAACCATGAATAAACCAGAATCCTGCATAAATCAAGCATTCCATGTACCTAAATGTATGAAATCATTTAAGAAATAATTACCGGTAGCCATATATTTATATTGTTTTTACCACGGGTTGGCACTTTATGCCGAATATTTTACCACGAGCGGACAATTACGGAACATTTTCAAATCGAAGCAGCCTAGGTCATCCATTGTTTTTGGTTGTTCCATTAGTTGACCCGACTGAAATGTTACATTACTATTCCGGTTTTTTCCAAAGATGTTTGAAATGACAACCGAAAAGGTGTTTCATGCCGATGACAAATATGTTTTGAGATTACTAAATGTTGTCATTCATGAACATCAATTCAAAAGAAAGGGAAAATACTACAAATTCCACTTCGACAAGGAGGCGTACACGAAGCCAAAAAACGTCAGGATCTTTATGTTCTAAACTGGAAGTTTTCATATGACGTCATGTTGATTACGTGCCAAAATTGTCAAAAACATTTCACAGAATTTTAATTTGTGTGATTTTTAGGCCCAGGGATATGCAAGAATACTATATGTTATTCGGGTCTTCGCAAAGGATGTGGGTTTATATTTCCTGTCTGTTTTCTATATCGCCTGAGCCAATTTCCAATACACGAATGTTTATTTATTTTGTGTATTGCATACTTATCATTGTGTACCTTTTACAGGGGAGTGTCATTGAACAGCCGCTTATAAAGCACAGACCACGTCTATCTATGACGTAATCGGTCATAAAAGCGTTTGAAGGACGTCATATTAGAATGTTATTTTAACCTGCAAAAGGTCAAACAGAACACCTGTCTTTTCCATACATAAAAGTTGATTTCAACGAGGTTCCGTTTGGATAGATTTCACTGAATAAATATTGTAATAATTATATAATTATTTTGTTGTGGGCTGATTGACCTTATACTGGAAACAACCATGCATGCCTTCGACATAAACGCTTTACTGACAATTATCGCGATCAGCAAACTTACGGATCGAACCATAGCAGATCCGAAAAAATTCCGGAAACGGACACATTTCCCCCCCCCCCCCAATGTAAAAACGATCAATGCGGCAGTAAAAACACACACACAGCGGTGCCTGAGAAGCAAACAATTAATTTTTTTTGGCCTAAACCTAATTATAGTTGTATACATACATGATTCACTTATTAATTACATGTTTGAATTTACCGGAAATCACTGTTTTAAATCTCTTTCTGGACTTTCTAGAAATTGCCATTATCTTATTTAAGCAGAACCAAATTGAATCCATGCAGTTCGCTTTTCTCTGTCATGAGCTGAATTATTGACATTATAATTGAAGAGTAATACTGTTTTGGATTCTGTACTAGGAAGTGAAAATTCCATACATAAGAAGACGAAAATATCAGACAATTTTTTTTTTCAACATTAGGAATCAGGATCTGACGCCGATGTCTGACTGATTAGTCAATGTTTCTGATGATCAGTGCACCACTAGGAACAACCCTTAATGTAGAGCCACAATTTGATCCCTGCAAATTTCTTTGAAGTCTTTAAGCATGATGTTTTTATTTATTTACCCTATTCCTTGCAGCTTCTGCTTTGGTTTTCTTTGCCGTAAAAAGTAATGCCTGATAGTCATTACCACTATCTCCACTGATATTGACCAATAAAGCAGAGGGGTTCTGAAGAGCTGCCATGATTTCCTCTGAATTTTTTCTGTCAATGGCTTCATTGATGGCAATAATTGCTGCATGTACTGAAAACAGAAAACACAGAATCTTAAATTCTCCAGCTGAGCTTTTAAGCGAAAAAAAAACAAAAAAAAAACAACAAAAACAACTATTTGCACCCTTATTCCAGTAAGATAATAATCAATGGGCATTATTCAGAAAGGACAAATGGTTGGCTTCTGGTTTTCATTGTCACTTTCAGCTATATCATGACTACATGACTTATTCGGACAGGAAAGCCAGACAAAGTAATAAAGCTTAACCTTAACTCTACTGGCAGTATACCAAATTCTTGATTAGGAATAAATTACATCAGAGAAATGTACATTTCACAATTTAATCTAGTTATGACATATTGGAAATAGATAAAATGACTTTCATTTGTAATTGGGTCATACATTTAGGATATAAAAAAGGAGAACTAATCAGGGTGTATCTAAAATTAGAACAAGACTTACAACTATCACTCCTATATAAGAATATTACTACTCTATAAAACATGATTTTATTGGTTTTTTTTAACAACAATAATATTTTATTCAAACGCTTGTTACAACCAGCTTCACATAAGCCCAAGCTTCTTATGAAGTAATATATATATATAATATAAATATAGGGAAATTTGCGATACAATGATATTAAAATAATTCATATTCAAATAGTTTACAAATAATTCTTTAGTCTTTTCAGAAATGAACTTTTCTGAATTATTTCATTTCCTCTATATATTTGAAGGTATTCCCTAACAAACAACGAGTAAACATCAAGCCTTTTAGTTTTTTGCTCTGAAATGTAATATGCCTTATATATTGAAAATACGATGATTGTAAGAAAATAATTGGAGTCATAATAGCTTTTATCGAATATTTTATAACCGAATACAAGATGATATAAAGTTATATCATTTTCTATTCCACTTTTTTTTAACAATTCTTTTATTTTCCCCCAAAAATCTTTGAAAAAAATACAAGTCCTAAAGTAGTGACTATAGTCTTCCACTATATTACATAAACTATTTTTCATGATTTTCCATTTTAAAAGTAGCTTTTTGGTAGGAATAATGAAATGTAATAATTTCCATCTGAAAACCTTCAACTTATTTTCACTTAAATAATTAAATATAAAATAACATACTGTTTCACATTTTGGTGGTTCTTTTTGTAAATAGGCATTCCATGTAATAAAACCAATTGGTTTAGTAAATTTCTCATTGAGAAGCAATTCATAAAAAAATTTATTCTTTAGGATTGAAAATCTATAGGGATTTCCCTTAATTAATACATAATTTTTACAAATATTGACTACACTTTTTTGGGGAATTTTCTGTTTTAAATATATCTACCCATTCTTTTGGAATTGCTTTTTTCATGATGGTGAATTCTGTGATCCAATTGGATTTATTATTCAAACGGCTTAAAATAAAATTGTGTGATATCTCGCCATTTTCATCTAAAATATCATTTACATAAATCAAATCACTATTTATCCAATTATTAAACAACAGAGTTTTGTGATCAAACTTGATCAACTTGTTTCCCCATATAATTTGTTTTCTGATGTCAGCAAAATTTAAGGGTGTTCTATTTTGACCACCTCCTATTTTGTTCCAACTTCGAAGTACTTCTCCATAAAATTCAGGAATCTGTTTAGCATATTTGTTAACTGTAATATTATCTAAATTCTGTGAGAATACTAACCATTTTTTTCCTCATTTTGCAAAATACTTACATGGTATAACTTTCCAATTAACTAATTGATTACTAACAAGTCTACTTACCCAAGATGCTTTAAGAGACATAAAGTAACTTTGAATATCGATCATTTTAAGACCCCCATTTCCAAGTTTCCCTACTACAGTGCTTCGTTTTACTTTATCAGGTTTATTATTCCAAATAAATTTGAAGCATTTGCTATCTATTTCTTTCCTATATTTTTCTGGAACAACACAGGCACTAGCCACATATGTAAATATTGGAACAATTAAACATTTGATTATCAAAATTTTCCCTAAGATTGTTAAGTTTCTTTTTGTCCATAAAAGTAATAAATTATTCATATTTTCTATTTTATTTTCCCAATTTAATTTTTCACATTCTTCTTTATCATGTCCAAAATATATCCCTAGAGTTTTATTAACACTATTGAATTTCTTTTGTACAGATTACAAGAAGAATGTACATTTTGTATATGAGATAAAGTTACTTACATGCAGCATCATCAACAGTCATCTAAAAATAGAACAACAATAATAACATATTAATATCTATACCATATTTACAGTTCTTACAATGTACAAACACAAAATAGTTAAAATCTATTTTTGTATTAGATATTTTGCCATAATAATAGTGGCACCATGTAAAACAAGAATACTCTAGTGATGGTCAAACCTGAGATTTATAAGCTTGTTCTTTAAATAAAGTTGAACTGATTTGGACAAAGAAAGCCAAATGTTTTGTTAGCTTTCCTATCCAAACCTCATACGATGACTATATGTTCACTTCATCTTTACCCTCAGTTGTTTGTAAAGAGGGTTTATGTCTTATTTGTGTTGCTTGTTTTATTGTGTATTGTGGTGTCCTATAATTGACTATAGATATCAGTAACATGGCGGGTGTTTTTTTAAGAAGCAGTCCCTGCTTATAATTCGCGAACACCTGGGTTCTAGTCCATTAATATTGAGGCTAATTTATTACAGATAGATCTGCTTAACGTTCTGATACATAACAGAATCATAGGAATATTAACTGACTACCCTAATATTCCGCTGTTTAATTCAGTAATAATTACTCCCTGTTGACTCAAGCTATATTCTTTTGTGTTTATAATAAAGGTTTGGTCATTTGTATCAAAAAGTTTACTGATCAAAGATTTATCAGTCCACTAACTGTACGAGTCAATATTGTTTAATATCTGGAGGCTTATCACCTGGTTTGAAACTGGAGCAGGAACTGCTTACCCTTCCAGAGCACCTGTTTTTAGTGGAGCTTGTTTTCCTTGATCTTAAGTTTTCTGTGTAGTGTTTTGTAGATCGTTGTTTGTCCATTTTTTGTTGCCATTGTGTTGTCTGTCCTTCTTCAATTTATGGATTCTGATTACCCCTTTGGTATCTTCAAACTATTGTTTAGACCATCACTATATAATGAATTATTTGGCCAAAATGTATGTTATTCTGACTTTAAGTAGACAATTCCTTAGTCTCTTCAATGTTCGATAGTAAACGTAGAAGGAAAAAGTATCAATTTGACAGGCTGTGGGTTTACCCAATTGGGCCTCAAACTCCTATTAAGCTTGATGCTCTCTATATTACATCTGGATTTTTAATGCCATATGTCATGGTCTTTTTAGTGTTCTATAATTTTAGGCGAGATGTGGTTGTTCATTTTGTTGATATTGGTGAAATTGTTGACCATCACTGTTTAAACTTTCTTTTCATAATCAATACATTTCACATATCAGTAACATATCACATTATATTTCTGTAAAAACATCTTGACAACTATTGTTTTGTTATATATATATACCTCATTGGCAAGAATTCCTCCTATTTTACTGAAGGCTGGCATTTGTATACCATACTTTTCTAATTCTGACCTCATTGCACTGATTTCTTCCTCTACAAAATAATGTAAAATACACTGTATATTATTGGTTCAAACAGACCTACATATTGTCAAATAAATGTAGCTTAAATCACTTATATGCATTTACATTTGTACATTTGAATTAGAAAAAAACAAGGTAAACTATTGATTTCTAATTGGTTGGTTGGTTTATGGTGTTTAATGCCACTTTCAACAATATTTCTGTTCTATCATGGCAGTCAGTTTTATTGGTGGAGGAAAACAAAGTATCCGGAGAAAATAACTGACCTGTCGCAAGTCACTTACAAATTTTATCACATAATGTTGAATGGAGAAAACCTCACCATGTACACAGTGTTGGAATTCACACGTTTAGTGGTGATAGGCACTGATTGCAAAGGTAGTTGAAAACCAAACTATCAGACGATCAAGACCACAACGGCCCCTATTGATTTCTAGAATTTTTCCCACTTTGAAAGTCTTTTAAGTGGTAGTAATAAAAGATATAATTGATTGATTGCTCTTTAATGTGATCCTTAGCATTATTTCTGCTATATCACAGTTTAATAAATACGTTGAAAGAGAATCCACATTTCAAATCAAAATTAGCCAGTATGTGCAGAGATATTTTAACAAACAAAAACCATTGTGGTACTTTCATATATCTGTATAATAATCATAATTAACCATTATTCACAATAAGAATGATGTAAATCAAAAACAACTCAGTTTTATCCATAAAAACCACTATAATTTCAAGGGGCATATCTCTGAGACAAAGAATGGTGTCATAGTAAAATTCAATGTTAAATTTGTATTTTGTAATAATCAGCAACACAGTGACAGTAGACTTGTGAGAACCACGAGGAACACATGATATCTTCTACAGACCATATTTCAAACAGATGGACAAAGCAGGCCTTTTATTCTCCACACAGACTTGTTCAATGAGGATTCAAAAAATAATACTCATGAAACATTGTACAATACTAGTACATATTTTACCTGTAAATTGGACTTTTCCATAAAGATCTTCAATCTGTGGAGCAATACCCAACTTGAAACAAAATAAACTGAAAAATATAACAGATATTACAATTACTTAATTAAAATTTAGTCATGGTAACCTTGGGATGAGGAAAGAGAGAGATGCATGTAGCTATAACTATTAGAATGGGATGGATGCTCCATCCAAAAAGAGAAAAAAAAGACAAAATTCAAGGATTTATATACATACAGGTGTACTAAATAACTAATGACTGGTGGTAAAAGTTATTGAAAAAATGCAGTGTTGACCAATGGTAAAATCTTAGTGTTATGAAAAGAGGAAAATGTAAAAAAAATAATGAATATGAGCTTGAACCAAACAGATAAACCTAAAAAAATAATAATATAAAACAAAAAAACCAAAAAGCATACGATTGCTTTTTGTTATAAACTTGCATGTGACAAAAGAAGAGAATTAATTACTCTACAAGGAAGTCTTTTTATTCTTTTTAATTGAGTTGGAAAGATGGAAATTCTTTTTCTCTAGGAAGTCAAGGACATCATGGAATTACTCCCAAAAATCATGCAAAAAAAAAAAATCACCTTTCATAATGAACACGAAATACCAGGTTGACAAGGTACAAATAAACACCTGGTGCACCACAAGTACCCTGAACTTGTCATCTAAATGAGGGACACTGTGGGGTTCTCTTTACAGGTGCAATAAAGACATAAATATACAAATTATGACTTGAACAAGCTAAACCCTTCATGATTAAATTTCTAAGTTCGAAGAGCAATAGCTATTGTAAATAAGGACAGAAAAAAATTCTTGACACTCCCTCTACTGGCAAGAAATTATTGAAATTTTGAAAGGCATCCCTGTATATATACACTTCGACAAAAGATAAGCACCATCCTATATTTTTATCGATATATTTTTTTACATCAATACTGTTAAAAACAATAAAATAGATTTTTGTTACATTTCTTAAAAGACTACACCAAGGGCTCTAAAATTACCAATCTACGAAGTATTTATCATCCTGAAAGACGTGACTATGACGTGGCAAAAATGGGGTTCAAAACAGGTGCTGGAAAAACATAAAACCAGTTTGTCTTTGATGGAAGTTTTTAACATTGCATTAAAATGCAGTCTTCAGA
Source organism: Bathymodiolus septemdierum (assembly GCA_963383655.1). Lineage (NCBI taxonomy): Eukaryota > Metazoa > Mollusca > Bivalvia > Mytilida > Modiolidae > Bathymodiolus > Bathymodiolus septemdierum. Next base: position 44,174,250 of record OY726520.1, read on the forward strand.
TTTTAAGAACTTTTAAATACATATATTGTGCATATGCTTAAGGCATAAAAATCAATAACGAGTATATCCACCGCATTTATTGTGAAGTTCTAACACGCCTCGTTATGCTTCGCACAAGACGCCTAAGCCGTTCTTAGGGGAACTGTTGCCACTCCTGTAAGATAGCAGTTCTTAATTCATCAATATTTTGACATTTTAGATTGCGTTGGTTAACTTTTCGGCCAATAAAGTCCCATACATGCTCTACAGGGTTCATGTCTGGCGACATCGCAGGACATGGAATTGTCTGAACAGCCTCTTGCTGTAAAAAATGTTGTACAATTCGGGCTCTATGTGGCCTAGCGTTGTCGTCCATGAACATTGGTTTGTCAGCCAACGCATAATTGTCAAAATGGGGGACTACGCGTGGAGCGAGCAAATAATGTCAAGGTATTTTTGGCCTGTCAGATTACCATCAAGAACGTACAAGTCCAACTTACAGTCAAAGAAAAAACAACCCCAGACAGTTACACCCCCACCCCCAAAAGCAGTTTTGCCCCAAATGTGGTTGTCCTGAAATGAAGTGTTTCGTTGGCGCCAAACCCTTCCACGACCGTCGGTAGCGCGTAACAAAAAACGACTTTCATCAGACCAGTGGACCCGTCTCCATGTGTGAATAGTCCACCCCAAATGATCATGTGACCAGTCAAATCGAGCATGGTGATGACGTAATGTCAACTGTGGACGTTTTATGGGTCGTCGTGCTCACATTCCCTGATGGTGGAGGCGTCTGATTACAGTGTGTGTGCTAATGTGGCCTCCAAATGCTAAATTACCACGAAGTGCACCAGATGTACTGAACGGCCGTTGCCGCGCCCGTCTGGATATGAGCCGGTCCTCTCTCGGCGTCATTTTGCGAGGTCTACCTGCACGTGGACGGTCAGTAACATTCCCCATTTGATGAAAACGCTGCATCAGTCGTACAATGATGGAATGGTTAATCCTGAAGTGGTCTGCCATCCTTCTATGGCTAAAACCACCGTTATGCATGCCAACAGCTTGCCACCTTTCTGGTATGGTTAATTTTCGCCACACCATACCAAACCAATAGAAAATGAAACATAAAATTCTACACAAAAAAAAATCAGCTTTCGTTCGCAAACACAAATGTTGAAAAGCACGTGGCACTTTACACACCCTGTCATATACACATAAATAAAAATCGATCAATAACCTGTTTAACAGTTAAGTAAGTATGTCACTGTGTGTACAGGTAACGAAAACAGCAAACCGATTTGAAATAAGTTCATTATTAGAAAAGATATTATTGAAACAAGTCAGGTGGTGCTTAACTTTTGTCGGACTGTATATATAGAAGTTATGACAATTAATGATGACCAGGACAATCCATGAACATTAAAAAAAATTCAAGTTACAAGGGCCATAACTTTGGTAAACTAAGTCAGATAAAGACTTTTTTGCCATGAACAACTTCCTCTAGTGGTAAGTTATAATTATTGAATGCTTCAATGACTTCCATACACAAATTTTTAAAAAAATATGGTCAGGACAAGCCTAAACACAGAATTTCTATGACTTCCATTCTAAAATATAGAAGTAATGCAGGTCAGGACAAGCTTAAAACATAAAATTTCTATGTTTCAAATAGTTCAAGAGACATTATTATTGCAAAGCAGGGCTAACGCGTTACAAATATGAATTATGCACTGAACAAGCATAAAAATGAAGAATTTCTATGTTCTAAGGGCTATAACTTTTGTAAACGAGGATGGATCAAAACTTTTTGTTTTATGACACTCGCTCTAGCAGTGGGCAATAATATTAATTAATGTAACTTTACCATGTTGAAAGATATCCATGCATAAATATAGAAGTTATAGCCGAGACAATCCTGTATCTACAGACAGACACACAAATAGACATGATGAGGCCAGTATACTACTACAACTTTGTTGTGAGGAGAATGTACTTCATTTAAATAAATGTATACCTCAGTGCATGAATACAGTAGATCACACGTGGCATATTCTTCCTGTCATATATGTCTGTAGTTTCTGGGTAGAAAATCTGTAAATAATAATATTATTATTCAAGATTAATATGCAAGTTCACTGTACATTTTTGTATTTCATGATCAATCAATCATTTTTTTTTTTCATCTTCAGTTATAATCAACAAATTTTCATTCTGGTAATTTTATTTTAGGATAACCCTAATGAACCTAGTTTTTTGTATTAATGGTGTAATCAGTTCTTCATTGATTTGGAGTCCTTATTACATCTCCTCAAGACAAAATCCAAGGGCCATATTTCATTGGGAGGGGGTATAATTTATCAGTATATCAATGTTAAAATTCAAAGAACGAGTAATGAATTCATTTTATACAGCTGAGCAGGTATGTCTTTCAGGATCCAATTTAACTAGATCAAGAAGGAAATATTTCATTATTCACCACAGGGATATGTCTAGGATGAACATTTTCTTTTCTAACTGCTCCTCACTACAAAAGTCACCCTCTTATAAGGGCACTGACTGCATTGGTAGTTATAAATCCAACTACCATACGATCATGACCACAATGGTCCCCTTTCCTATTAGGAACCTTGGGTGTGGGTCTCATATTCTCATATTTGACACGAGGACGGTTCTTGATTTGCAAAAATTTGAATCTTCAAATCACAATGATGCTCTCTGTAAAATACTGTATCTTTATCAGTTATCAGTTCTTATATTAGTTAGTTTCAGTTAGTGTATTGCCAAAATAAGAAAAGATATAACAAATATCTAATTTTAATTAGACTGTTGATTTCCAGGAATTTCTTAATTTCCCTCTTTTATTCCCTTGTATTGCCATGGAGGATGAGCTTCATTTGTTACAATTCTGAAGCTCCCCACCCCAAGGATCATCACTGCCAACTGAAGCTCCCCACCCCAGGGATCATCACTGCCAACTGAAGCTCCCCACCCCAAGGATCATCACTGTCAAGTTTGGTTTCATTTGGTTATGCAGTTTTCCATAAAACTGAATGCCAATGAATGAAGACACAAACGAACATGGCATCTGACCAACGTTGCATAAAATCCATGAATATTTGTTTAATAATACTTCATCATGTACATAATTATGTAGCTGCAGTTCAAATTTTAGTAATTTTCAGAAAGAATGTAGAAGTTACAAGCTTGAAGGCCATTTCAAATAACACTCAAATAGTATTTTCCAGTGGGTCGTTTGAATATAACGGGAAAATATTGTTTTGACAGTACAGGTTATGTGAATATTAAAAAGGTCAAGTGAGCTGGGCCAATAGGATTCTGGTAACAGGTCAAGTGAGCTGGGCCAATAGGATTCTGGTAACAGGGGTTTGGGTCACTTTCTAGCTGCTGCTGTGCACCGAGTTAACACGCTTTTATTTTTTTAATAAATATCAAAATTTCACGATCACTATCAATAGATGGTTGTATGTCCGAACACCTTTTCTCCTGAGACAGGACTGTGCATTTTGCATCGTACACAGGTTTCTAGGTTTTTTTTATCGATTTAATCATTTTTCTTCTGGTCGTTCCTGGCCGTCCTTGACTGTCAATGAAGGGGAAACTTATTGATAAATTAAATATTTTAATACAAGGCATTCGTTATCAATGTTTCTATTGTACATGTATTATTGTTGTATACAATAATGTTATAATACATCTGGCTTCAATCTAGCATGGTGCGTTGTCAGTAAAAACAGTATGTGGTTTTTTTGTTTTTTTTAATGAAACAAGTATAAAGTTAATATTGTCAATTTATTCACCATCACTCTCTATGAGCGACTATAGTTAACATTTATTGGCTATAATAAAAAATATCCAATTATTAACTATGCATGATGCACAAAAAAATTATATTTCTAAACAACAAATATGAAAGGTCAAAGTGAAAACAAAAGGTTCAACTCAGTTTGTTGTTTGTTTACAAATGTACATGCAAAAACATGTCCTTTCATGATCAGTTTCCCTTTTTTTCTACTTTTACAATTTAGATAATAGAACATCTTTAAAAAATACTGGATTGCTGGAAACTGACCATTCTACAAATTTTAAAGTGATAATTATAAAAAGTAAATGCTCCCTTTTTTCCCCCTTTCAAATACTGGAGGAAAAAGCTTTCTCTAATCAAAACAAAAACAAAAAAAAAGCAAAAACACAACAACAAAATTTCTTTCAAGATTTCCAACCAAAAAAATTGGGGTATGGGCAGTCAATAGTGAGTCAGTCATGTAACAGTATACAATTAATGCTTGCACTTAAGGTGAACATCATAATTGTTCACCCGAGGGGTGTTGTTTTCCAGAGGGCTTTAGGTTCACCCAAGGGAAAACAACATCCCAAGGCTGAACAATTATGATGTTCACCTTAAGTGCAGGCATAAATTAATTGTTTTATTATACTGACTCTATTTTTTTTTGCATCACTCTTATTTCGTTTGATAAATGTGAACATTTCTGTAAATGAACAGCCAGAATGCTTCCACGTTTTAGATCATGTTCATTTTACAGATATTGTAAGCACTTTGGCGATCTAGATCACTGTTCCCTCGGTCATCAGTAAAAAAGCTGATGACCGGTGAAATAAAGAAAACAAGGAATTTAGTATTTATTAGTTAAATTATTACACTTGATTTTCTATTGAAAAAAAATACTGAAGTATAATAATATATATTACGACATGCTCTTCATAAGGATAATAATATATTTCCATAAATAGCTGAAAAGAGATATAAATTATATTTAATAACTTTCATTATGTTTATGATCTTGAAAATTTTGTACTTTTATTTTTCATTGACAAAGCAAACTAGAGGCTCAGTGGGCTGAGTGTGTCGCTCACCTTTCATTCTGCTTTGAGGAAGCTTAATACAGAACCTTCCATACATGTAGATGCTTCCTACCAAGTTTCGGTTCATTCGCCTAGGCAGTTTCTGAGGAGAAGATTTAGATATCGGCCAATCAGAAACAAGAATTGCCTGTGGGGGCTGTTTGTTAATAGATCGGGACAAAATGAGCAATCTTTAGAGAGGACCTTCCATAGATGCTTCCTACCAAGTTTCAGTTCATTTGGCTAAGAGGTTTCAGAGGAGAAGATAAAAATGTGAAAAGTTAACATATGACGGACAACAGACGCCATGTGATGGCAAAAGCTCACATTGCCTTTGGCAAGGTGAGCTAAAAATTTCAACCTCTCACACCATGAGATATTCACATGTATGTAAAGGAATGATTCAAAATTTTAATGTACTGGTTAATAGGTCAATCATGAATTTTAATGTCATAATTCTGACATAGACCGCGACAAACAGAAATATTTCTTCTCTGATACACATGCTTATGTTACACAACAAAAATGTCCCTATGTTTAATCTATTATCCAGTGGGGAAACTTACACCATTTTATTAGATTAGGTTTAGGTTTTATATGGTGTTTAATGTCACTTTCAACAATATTTCAGCTATATCAATCAGCTTTATTGGTGGAGGAAATCGGAGTACTCGGAGAAAACCTCTGACCTGTCCATGTCACTGACGAACTGTCTATCTATTTTATTAGAAAAGATAACATCACAAAACGCAATACTTCTAAACACAGTCAAACCTGTCGATGTGGTCACCTCTATTAAGCAGTCATCTGTATTAAAAGGTCACCTTCTTTTGTCCTATCGTAGAAAATTACATATGAATTGAACCTCTTTTAAGAGGTTACCTGTCTGAAAGGACCACTTTTTCTTTGTCCCAAAAATGACCTCTTAATACAGGTTTGACTACTTCTAAATATGTCAATAAATTAATATTCAACAACATGCGAAAAATAAAAGCTTTTTGAAAGTCTGGTAAAATCAAAGATAATTTAAACAAATACATAATACACAGATCTAGACCACCCCACTCTATATATCAATTTATATAAATATTTTATTAGAATATAAAGCCACAAAAAGATTAACTCTAATTTGTCAATATCAGATATAATGTAGCCAGATGCTTCAATGAGCACATTGTCAAACTTTTATTGGATATCATTATTTTCTCTGTTAAATTCATGTGACATTGAAAGGTAAACATCAATACACCACAACTGATAGTTCATATAGAATGACTAACTGTATGTGTGGAAAAAAAAAGGGGGGTATTTATAAGACTCCTTTTACCAAAGATCTTTCTTCATGTTGGTAGAAAATTGTTCCTCAACACGGTCCTCTTTTATTATGTGGCCACACAAAACAAAAGGAGGGGGGTGTTTATATGACTCCTTTTACTAAAGATCTTTCTTCAAATTCAGAGCTCCAGATAATTTTCAAGTCCAAAGGGTAATTACCCCTTACTTTTGAAAATGATGGGCATTTGCATATTTCCTTTGCACTGTTGTACTCTCTACTTCAGAAAAGATTGCTTACATGTACACTTTTAAAATAATGTTCGACACAAATGTTATTCAATAAACGCAGGATGCAAGTGAAATGTATATCTCTGTTTAATTTGACACGATTGTGTCATGTTTATTAATAAAATGTTGTAAATATTTTGTTCTGTGTTTACTTTATATAACTGACTGATAACTTTTCCGTGTTTTCTTTTCGTTTTTTGCTCGTCGACTTAGGCAGTTTTCACAGCCGTGTTGACAATGTCATCAATGATTGCTTTAACTATATATACTATAACTAGACAGATGAAACTCAGGAACTTAAGTATAGAATTTTCCGGAGCACTCTTGCGCTTATTCATGTTCTTGCTCATTTTCAACGAACAACGCGTTCCCAAATACACGTACTTTCGTTTTAGTTCTTACTTATTACGTAAACCACTCCTTATAAGGAGCACCGCATTTATTTGTAATATTGACCGCGATTGGATCATTTATCGTAAACATCCAATCAGATCTCTTTTGACATCGATGCTTAGAAAGGCAAACATTCGGTACCCTTCCGATGTATACACTCTCTCCTTCGAAAAGTATAAAGGGAAGTAATTAAAGGGAATTTCTCAAAGACAAAAATGTATTGTTAATGCACAACTGTATTATCAGCGTACAAGTACGCTTCGAATTAAGAAAGTTTGCTTACACAGCAATATGCATGCGTAATGTGTACACTCTGATCTGATAATACATGCGTTTTTATAGCGTAAAAAACGCAAATACGCAGCTTATCTGGAGCTCTGAAATTGGTAGAAAATTGTTCCTTAACACAGTCCTCTCTTATTATGAGGCCACCTTTTGTTTTTACATGAGTGGCCTACATATAAAACAGGGCTACTATGGCATATCTTTCAATTTTTCAATGCTTAGTTATTTTTTGTTACAAGCCTAAAAGTTATTAACACCTCCAAGTCAATTTTACATAGAACTAAAAATATGAGTTTAATTGTAGTTTGAAATTATAGCTATAACAGTCCTCGAAATGAAAATTTGAATTTACTGGTCCGAATTAAATTCTTGAATTTATTTTTATATACATGTAGTTATAAATAAACGCAGAAAAATTTACAGGTCCGAACAATAGTTTTTCCTGGTCTTGGGCCAGGGGAACGGTGCTCATCGTGATGACTGTTATAAGACCACAAACATGACAATAACAATCATAAAAGGAGGCACCGCCACTGTCTATAACGGTACACATATATTACAGGCCTCAGGGAAGATTAGTTATTAACCCTCTATAAATGTAGAATTTATTATTATTTTTATAATAAGGCTCTATATCTAGAACATTCGAGAAGTTTTTCATAGTCTTCCACCATAAACAAATGTGTATTGGCTGGAGGACAAATATGACATATATAAACAATATTATCCTTATTCATCAATATAAATATATCTTTACTGATCAAATCTAATTTTAGAATTCTATATATTTTTTTGTCTTTGATTATAATCAATACACAATCTGCTTTGTATCCTTGAAGACAACTAACAATAAATCAAAATATTCAATCATTAAAAAAAAAAATTGAGTCAAAGATTATAATTATTGTAAAGATCTATCATTTTCTGTTATTAAGTAGTCAAATTATGAATTCATGTACTAAATGTCACGTGTCAGATTTGGGAATAGGTTAAAACCTGAAGGGCATAGGGGTGATTTAATACACCTTGATATATATATATGTACACTACAGGTTTTTTTTTTATCATACAAACGTAATTCTGCAAAACTACTGTATAATAACGAAATATTGTTTTAATTTCACTTTCTTTTTTAAATATTAATACTTTTTGTTTATTACTGAAATATATTTACAATTGCATCTTACTTTCCGAAACTCAATTTGTAATAATTTCTAACATGACAAAATAAGTATTATGTTCATGTAATAGTTTATCACATGACAAAATATTAACTATATATTATGTACAAATAGGTGAAAAAACTAATAAATTACTTGTGCACATGTACTTGATTGAATTACCACAATGATATTATAATATATTCTATCATCTTCTTGGATTTCAAAACCTAATACAAATGTATGTGTTAATGTACTACTTCATTTCATCTGCCAAATTCATTCAAGAAAACCTTAAAATTTATATGATTGGGTGTGGTTACTTTTGATCTCTGAAATTTTAGTTAATTCAGAATTCCCTGGCTATATTTCATGGGGAGAACATTGTCTTAAAAGTTAAAAGGAACATTAATGTAAAACAATTTCAGGTATAAAATATACTAGTAGATCTCGAGTTTTTTTCTGTAAGGCCAAGTAAAATTGATTGTTGGTTTCCCCAAACATAGGGAAAATTTTAAGGGCCGGCAGGCAGGTTTTTTTGTGTTTTTTTTTCTCAAGAGAAATCAGGTTTTTGCTATCTTTCACGTGAAGGTCAGAAAATATATCGTAAAGGTTTTGCTATGGAAAATTTTTTACATCCTTCTTATTTCGTTTGATAAATGCCAACATTTCTGTAAATGGACAGCCAGAATGGTTCCACTGGGCACACCGGTGGTGGCCATTTTATACATACTGTAGTTACTGTAGATAAATAAAAATCTTATGTGTTTATTCTGGCCCTATTGACTGATTAAAAAAACATGGAAAACAAAACATTTCTCAATTTGTTGCTTTTGTTTCTATTTTTTTTGTCCAGAATACTACTAATAAAACAGGAAAAATTAGTATTATAGCAAATATTTATAGGCTGCACAAATATTAAAAATCAAACATAGAATAGCACATGGAAATCTACATGAAAACTGCTTGAATGCATCTATTGCTCAACCATTTTGAATTTTGGGCTTCTTTCAATGCCATTCAATATCGTATTAGGTTTTGTTTTCAAACTTGTTTAAATAACAGAGTCGATTTGATAGCAATGAACTGGCCATAAATCAGAGAATTTGGAAAGCACACCGATTTGAAAAAACCCTTAAATTGGACCATGATTAGAGATAATGACGTCAGTGGATGCCGATTTGAGGAGTGGACATCGATCTGAGTCTATCATATATGCATGTACATGTCCAAGTGATCTCCCCTCTATACATATACATTTGGTGAGGAGCATGCCCACATGGTCCCCTGCATTTGGTGGAACATGTATTTTAACATCATTCCCCTTCACTTCATACATTTGCTGATCTGGTGGAGTACAAATTTACTCTACCCACTCCCTTCCATATGTTTTCCTTGTATTATAATTCATAAAGACTGAAATTTAAAATACATTGTATGTCAACAATTGTCTGTCCAGTTACATAAGCTACATCTGCCTGGCATGGGTACAAACTTAAATCTGTCCACCTCCTTCCATATATTTTGCGGGGTACCAATGTATGTTTAGATTATAATTCATAATGACTGAAATTTATTAGTTCAACAGTTGTCTGTTCTGTTAGGTGAGTTCATATTTTATTATGAATCAAATATTGCCTTGGTAATAATGAAGTCTTTAACATCTATCCAGGCCTTATTATAATAAAAATCTCATTTGCATAGAGATAAATCAATTCAGAAAGCAAATTGTTTCTAATCATATCACAGAATAATAATTACAAGGAAAACAATATTTTGTAATATTGTGACCTTTATTGAAATTGTTGACTTTCTATATGGTAAAACTGATAATATTTATAGATTTGTGGTACATGGAATCTTAAAAGAAAGATGTTTTTCATTAACATCAAGTTCTTCCATTGTCCCATTACTCAGTTATAAGCACTTTTTATTATGTAAATTTATTATGTAAAGTTATGCACAAATGCCTGTCCTGTTACTTGTGTGTTATTAGATAAAATATGGTACTACACTTTTTTTATTTTATTTGTAACACTACCATCATCTTTTGTGTGTGTGTGTGTATGTGTGTGCTTTGAAAGCTTAGATGCTCTATATCTAGATAAGAGAAAACTTACAGCTGAATTATGATCATAAAATATTTAGGTGCAAAAATGTATCGCAAAAATGACACCAACATTATACTGAATATTCAGTCAACTAAATGATTAACAGGGATGATTCTGGTTAGAGAGTAAAATAAATGAAAAGCAATGAAAATAGCTGAAACCATCTACACCCCCCCTTTCAAAAAGGTCATTTTTGACCTGTTCTGACTGTGACCTGCAGTTTTTGGAATTTATTTTTCACCGAAAAAAAGCTGAACAAGGGCAATGCAAAGCGTGGCATATCCCCTTGCCTAAAAATTTGACCCTGTGACCTTGAAAATCAATAGGGTTCCAGACTCTCCTAAGGACTATGTATGTACCAAGATTGGTCAAAATCCATTGAAGGATGTTGATTCTAGAGTGTTCACAAGGATGTTACGTGGTAAAAATTTGACCTGGTGACATTGACCTTTGACCTTGAAAATCAATAGGGTTCCCCTAAGGAATAAATATGTACCTAGTTTGGTCAAAATCCATTGAAGGATGTTGATTCTAGTGTTCACAAGGATGTTATGTGGTAAAAATTTGACCTGGTGACCTTGACCGTTGACCTATGACCTTGAAAATCAATAGGGTTCCCCTAAGGAATAAGCATGTACCAAGTTTGGTCAAAATCCATTGAAGGATGTTGATTCTAGTGTTCACAAGGATGTTATGTGGTAAAAATTTGACCCCTTGACCTTTGACCTTGAAAATCAATAGGATTCTAGACTCTCATAAGGACTATGTATGTACCAGGTTTGGTCAAAATCCATTGAAGGATGTTGATTCTAGAGTTTTCACAAGGATGTTACGGAAGGATGGATGGACAGAAGGACGGACGGTAGCGTTACTATATCCCTTCACAACTTCGTTGGCGAGGGGATAAAAAAATCATCCCTGTTTCAATGTCTTCATCCATAGTAACTGATGTGTAATTAAAAATTAGAGGTGTGATTTTGATTTTCAATAATGTTTCTTGTGATTGTCTTACTTGACTTTTTATTAGGGAAATGTCAGCACTAAATCAAAGACACTCATTCTTAACTAGCAAAGAGAAAACAATCCCCTCTCATTTTCCAAAAAAAAAAAAAAAAAAGCTTAACCTAATTTATATTGTACATTGTGTATCTGGATATATGCACACTTATACAAAGTACATTTGTAATATAATAATAAAGTACTTCATACAAGAACAAACCCCAAATTGTAGCTAAAATTACAAACTAATAAGTGAACATAATTGTCTCATTTCCTCTTTGTAACAGATATGTATACTTGTAACTGCGTCTGTTTCATTAATTTATATATCATTTTTCATATCAAAATTTGTGAGAAATAAGAACTTCTTATTTTTAACCATATCTCTCATCAATTAAAGTACATGTAATATATTATAAAAGTTTCAATAAATGTTTAACTGGACCAACGTGTCTAGTGACTATGTCATACATGTAAGTCAATTCTACAATTATTGTAAAAGCACAACTAATTTTTATTAAAAAAATTTTTTAAATCATTTAAATCATGTCCAAATGGGTAATTTAGGGGGATCTGAGACTAGACCCACACTCTCATCATCAACCTTTATATTGATCATGATAACTTTTTAATGAGAAATCCTCTACAATATTTTTTCATCCAATTGTCCAGACTGAACAATTGAAATCAATACTTGTGTTTCTATGACACAGAGGGGGATGCACTGTCATTATATTTGAATTGAACTTTGTTCATTGTTTACACAAACATGGGAAAATTTTCAAGAAATATTTGATAGTTGTGTACCAGTGGTAATTTCTGTGCGATTTAGTATTGAATATTTGTATGATGAAGTTAAAGTTAAATTTCATTTATTTTCCGAGTAATCTTGTTATCAGACACACATTCCTTCTTTTTGTCCCTCTATTGAGAAAAATCCTCTTAACGAAAGCCTTGAGAAACATTTCAGCTTACGATGCATTTTAAATACAGCTTAAGAACAGGAAATTTAACCAGGAAACGGGTAGTCAGTTATCAAGTTTCCCTTACATTTATGATTTTTACATTATTTTGAGACTGCAAGCTTTTGATGATAACAAATGATCCATAATGTATTTAATTAGTGAAGGTTTTATATCTACATAATGTATAGACATTGACTGTTTATTGACAATTTACAATCAGAACATGAATAATTTATACAACCTTCGTCTTTATATCACATTTACCTTCTTTTTATACTGATACAATGCTATTTAAAAGATGTTTTTCTTTTCTACACAACTTGTCAAGTGCTAAATGTTAATCTATTTTGTACATTATGTACTACACTTGTATTTGTAAGAAAATTTAAAGTGAAATGTTGGGAATTTTTTTAGATTTTAACAATGCTAAAATTGAAGAATAACACATTTTTTTTTCAGTTCAAATGATTGAGCTAAGAGTGAGTTACTAAGACAGGAAATTGCTACAATTATATAGATGAAAAGTATAAACAGGGTAGTTGAAAAGTGTCATATCAATTTTGAAGCTAAATTAAAATTTAAAAAGTACAAGAAATGTTTACAAAACATGTTTAATAAACATCTTACAACAAATACTTATTATAAACTTAATGATGTCATCATCAATCTAACAATTTCAAAAACCGTCTTAAATCTTAAAATGTTGAATGGATCATTTCATTTTAACTCAACAAAATAATATATTATGAAAAGTTAAACAAAGATAACTAATTATTACACAAACAAAAGCAAAAATGAACAACCCCTTTCTGTCAAAGATTACTGTAGCCCCCACTCTTGTAAGACCACCAATATTACAATGACAAAGTGGCCTTATAAGAGAGTGTGTCTCAAAAAGGGAGACTATTTAGTAGTATTTACTATCTTAGTGTATCTCAAATCTGGTCTAATAAGAGAGATGGCCTTTGATGGGAGTGGCCTTATCATAGAGGTGGCCTTTGATGGGAGTGGCCTTATAAGAGAGATGGCCTTTGATGGGAGTGGCCTTATCATAGAGGTGGCCTTTGATGGGAGTGGCCTTATAAGAGAGATGGCCTTTGATGGGAGTGGCCTTATCATAGAGGTGGCCTTTGATGGGAGTGGCCTTATAAGAGAGGTGGCCTTTGATGGGAGTGGCCTTATAAGAGAGATGGCCTTTGATGGGAGTGGCCTTATCATAGAGGTGGCCTTATAAGAGAGATGGCCTTTGATGGGAGTGGCCTTATCATAGAGGTGGTCTTTGATGGGAGTGGCCTTATAAGAGAGGTGGCCTTTGATGGGAGTGGCCTTATAAGAGAGGTGGCCTTTGATGGGAGTGGCCTTATAAGAGAGGTGGCCTTTGATGGGAGTGGCCTTATAAGAGAGGTGGCCTTTGATGGGAGTGGCCTTATCATAGAGGTGGCCTTTGATGGGAGTGGCCTTATAAGAGAGGTGGCCTTTGATGGGAGTGGCCTTATAAGAGAGGTGGCCTTTGATGGGAGTGGCCTTATCATAGAGGTGGCCTTATAAGAGAGGTGGCCTTTGATGGGAGTGGCCTTATAAGATAGATATAGGGACTACTGTATTCCTAAAACACAAATCATTTATAAACTGATGGTGATCTACATTGTGGTTGGGGAAGGCAGATGGCATCATAGAACTAGGAAAAGTCTGAGAGAAACACTATACTGAAATAAATTTATGCCTCTGATGTTTGTATATAGTGTTAGAAATTAACTGGAATTAGTCCATGGATTCTGCATTCTGAGACATATTACAATTCTACTTAAGATAAGTTTGGAATCCTAATATTTTCTACAACAATTTATAATGGATATTTTTATATAGTTAAAGAATGTTCAACAAAGATATCACATAACCTGAATCGCATACCAATACAAAAATCATGGAATATTCACAACTCATTATCAGTAAGAAATATTTTGTCATTTTTTTTTTATATTTCCTCATCATTTTCATTCCTCCATCATGACGATTGACGGCATGTATTATACAGATATATCATGTTTGGGAGGGGTATTTGCGAAAAATACCAGTCGAGAGACAAACAATTTCCCAAGCCGAATGGCGAGGGAAATTTAGCATCAAGACTGGTATTTTTCGCAAATAACCCTCGAATATTATTTAGAACACTGGCTAAATAAATAATACCTTTTGTTTGTCGTTTTCAGGACCTAACATGATGTATCTGTTTAATTCTACAGAATGATGTTACATAAAACACACAACTGATAACGTTTTACAAATCTTGTTACAAGCGTCTCCGGTGAAGGGTAAAAACGGCAAATACGATTTTACAAATACCATGAAAAAAAGTTAAATCTTATGCAAATACACCTACATGAAGTAAAAATTCTGCAAATTCACAATGCAAGGCCTGAATTTGTAAAAAATATCACGGGTGTTAACCAATCAGAATCCAGCATTCTTATATAAGGTGTAACATAAATAGCATTCACTTTATTGTCAGTGCTATCAGTTGTTCTTCATTGCAAGAAAACAATATAAACATGATTGTCCCAGTTAGGAATCAGACCAGGTGACAAGAACACAAATCTAATGAAAATAATGCAAAATGCTGCTTTTTTTTCAAATGTAAATTTAAAGAGTGACTATTATAATAATAACCATATACTAACCTTTGGAACTCCAACTTTTTCCATGGCCATGAAAAAATGGTTAATATTATCTGTGTGTCTGAAATGTAATCCTCTAGCCTAAAATAAAAAGGAACAATATATTTCATAATTTTATATAAAAAATAAAAAACAGAATTCATATTTTTTATTTTTATTTTCAATGTGATTTTGGTCATATAGGATATCAGTTGATCAAAATATATTTTTCATTACCATCTGGCATCATGTTCACTTTGAAAAAACATAAAATTAACTACATGTATTGATGTTATTCCTGTTACAGATTGGACTGAATTTAATCTAGGCATGAAAGTCAAATTCATGTCTTACCTGATATCTTGTCTGTTCCTTGTCATAAATTTTTTTAACTGTGACAATTTTTGGAGCCAGAAAATGACCCAGTTTAGCAAAGTAGACACCATTTCTTAAACCTTGTTCTAACTCTGTAGTTGGAGGGAGTTCCTCATTTATACAAGCCTGAATCCATCTGAAATTTACATATATAAAAAGATATTTTATTTTATTTATCAGGAAATAATCAATTCCTAGATTACTGATATTGCACACCTGTGAGTGTGGACAATTCAGGTCCATAATTTTGTGCTTGCTGGCTTAGTAGGTATTGGCTTATATCAAACATAGTCCAGCATTGTGAGGGAGGGAGGTGGAGGTTATGGTGTTAAACAACACTTTCACCAATATTTCAGTTATATCGTGGTGGTCAGTTCTAATGGTGGAGGAAACCACAGACCTGCCGCAAGTCACTGACAAACTTTATCACATAATGTTATATTGAGTACACCTCGCCATGAACAGAGTTCAAACTCACAACTTTAGTGGTGATAGGCAATGATTACACAGGTAATTGTAAATCCAACTATCATACGATCAGGACCAAGACGACCCTAATTTTCGTTTGGGAATAAACTGAAAATCAAAATAGCAGATGAAAGTAAAACCACAATACAATGTACAGTACAAATTCTTTTGTTTTTTTCCATAGAACATCTGATTTTTAATTAAAATATGAATAAACATTTAAAAATAAACTAATAAATAACATCTCACATAAAATGAGTTGAAATCCTACAAGTACAAAAATGTATGACATGCATAATTGCATTTTCTATTACATGAATACAGTTATAATAGGACGGGTATTTTATATGGACCCATAAATTACAAATTCAATTCAAAAGGTATATAATAATTTGTAATAAAACAAAATTGTCATTCTTTTCATGAAAACAAAATTTCTGAGGTGTAAATTCTCCATCTACATCAAGTCGTGATAATACTATAAAATACTAAATAAAACATGGATTAAATACTTTCCCATGATTTTGTCTACATTTAGTGTACCAAAATCAATATTTAACTACCGTGAAAGGTCACGCTAGAAAATCATCATACCTAAATTAAACCTTTACATACATGTACAAAGTTATCTTTAAGTATATTTTATCACAAAGCAGATCATTTGATCGGAAGAGATAAATTTTAGTCAATTTCAATAAAATTTAGAAAAAATGTCTATCTGTGTGAATGCTATGTACAATAATGTATAGAAAAATGTACATGACTTCATACTTTAGGGGTTAGGGCTATGATGTTTAACGCCATTCAACAGTATTTCAATTATATTGTAGCAGTCAGTTTTATTGGTGGAGGAAACCACCAACCTGCCCCAAATCACTGACAAACTTTATCACATAATGTTGTATCGAGTACACCACCTTGCCTGAGCGGGATTCGAACTCATATTAGTGGTGCCAGGCACTGATTGCATAGGTAGTCATAAATCATACGATCACGACCACCCCTCCTTCATACTTTAATTAACTACTATTCATTAGCTAAATTTGCTGTCAAATAGTTTCGTGATTATTCATGTACAAAATGTAGTTTGGATTCAATTTAAAAAAAATTAAGTTACTGAGATTTTTTTTTTCATTTTCCCAAATGATCCAATGTTAAATTTATGTTCTGTGGTGGTGGCCATATTAGATTTCCAATTGTCACAAAAAACAGGTCAGATGTTCGGCAAGAAGAAATCCAATAACAAATATTTTCCCTATCACACATGTGCTTTCTGAGAAGATTTTTGAAATTTCAGAAAACCAGAGATCATAACTGGCCTAACAGACATGTTGAATTTCAAAATGAAATGGAAAATCAAAAAAATGTTGAGGACCATCCAAGTAGCACTTCTACCATGTTTCATTCCTCACGCTGAGCACTGGGCCTTTGTCTCAAGGCCAGTAAAACTTTGTTCGGACCAGTAAATTTTTCAGTTTTTTTAAGATAGATATAAAAACAATTTCAAGGATTTGATGCAGACCTGATTTAGTCTGGTGGTTTAATTCGTTAGAAACTAACTAAAAATGTGACCAGCTCACAGACACAGTCCAATGATGCGAAGGAAGCAAGACACTGACAATATCTCACATGGACCTTAAACTAGCTTTGGTCAGGCCTAGTGAGCTAAAAATATAAAATATTTACAAAAAACTCTTTTGATATCATTTTTAATAGACAATTTAATTTTTAGGTGCACAAAGAAGGTTTCAGTTCATGTACATGTATACATGCACAGGTCTTATAATATATTAGGCCTTTATAAAATTCAATTACTGATTATTACTATTATACTTTGAGAAATACACTTTTAATAATACATTTTTGTAATTAACTTGTGATTCCACACAGGCAACAGTTGTGATCCAGTTCTAAGGACTTGTTCAGCAGGCCTCGACATTAACGTTTGTCTGGTACCAGTGAAAACTGACGTCGGACAAGTTGATCTTGTATTACAGTTGTCCGACGGGACAAGTGAAAAAAAATAACTGTCCTACCTTTTGAAGGTTATTTTCTATGCTAAAAATGGGTTGCTTTGTCATTTTTCCAGACTTAACCTTCGTAAATAATTATTTTAATGTGTTTAAAAATATTGGTTTCCATTGAAGTACACTATCGCTAATTACAACGGTGAACCAAGAGATTTTCCGAACATATACTTGATCCATATCTTTTCAGCGATTTGAACCACAACTGGCATTATCTAATTATAATGCAATAGAAATAGATTTGCTTATAGTGCTTCTTTCCCCTATGCAATAATTCCCTGGAAACGTAAATACCATGTCCATTGTTATGGACCTATGATATCCCCTGATCTTAGAAAGTACGGATTTACAACAAGCGGTGGAGCTCAATTCAACCAGAAATGTTAAGGTGTCTGATGTTAATTTCCATTGAGGGACATTCAGTAGCTGATTTTCACACAATCTGCATTCAATACATGGTGAACAATGACGTTCAAAGCATCCTAGATTCAATCCACATTATACGATTACCACTTAGATGGGCCTGCTATTCGAGAACCAAACTTAGAAATTGTTGATCACACACTCATACCATGATAGCATCGTTTGATACCAATGACTTTATGTCTAAGTGTATGTTAATTTGTCGATTAAAGATGTCATAATCATGTCTGTTAGTATTAATAATGACTGGACGAGATAATGTTTGTGAGACAATAACCAAAACATTTTACACAAATTGCTGATAATCATTCTCTGGTTCCTATAATTTTTTTTAATCAATTAATTAATTTTTATTAACTAAAAAATTGAGTCGGACAAATACCTTTTTTAGTTAGTTGTCCGAAGGGACAAGTTAAAAAAAATGTTAATGTAGAGGCCTGTTCAGTATGTGTTATTGCACCCTTAGGTTGTAAAACAAGATGTAAAACATCTATGTTTTGAGATTTTACTACATTTTTATTTCACATACATATACGAAAAATGTATACACAAACTTTAATTAAGATATTTTATTTTTTTACATGTATAACACTGTGCTCTACAAAAAGTACATTGGCTTTCTAATTTAGTTCAAACTATTACCCAGGTTTCATGGGTGGTCCTAATGAGTAGGCTAGGTAGACCTGTACATGTCCATGTAGGGGGAGAATTTTATGTACCATCAACAAATTTCAATTAAAAACAGCATGTAAAATTACTTTTTTTTACACCCAAATGAATCAGAATTTTATTTCCACTGACACTCTTCAAGGATCAATTCAAATTTTTTTATCGAGTATGTACACTTTCTGAACATCTCAGAGGCGGGTGCAGACATTTCCATAAGGGGAGGCCTGTTTTTTGTATATTGAAAAAAAATTAGATTTCAAAATAATTTTAAGATACTGAGGCGTAATTCAAAGCAAAAATTACAAAACATGGTAAAAAGAAAAACAACAAGGACGACATAGGATAAATTCTATTAAACCACGTTTTTACCAGTCTATTTACTTAGCTCAAAAAAAGGGGGGGTACCTGGGCCCTCTGGACCCGTCTATGAACCTAGTGGACATCCCTTTAAATTGATCCCTATAGAAATAAATAAAGACTATTTACAACATTTCTACGTTAAAATAATTAGCATTAGGGTCAAAGTTCATTGATTTTAACAAGGATACTATATACAGGAACTACCATCCTATGATGACAAATTGTTGATAAAAATATAATTTAAGGTTATATGTACCGGTAACTACAGACATGAAGAAAAAATTCATGATTGTTTCAAATTAAAATATCTTGTTTTGATTAAGGATGTTATGATTTTTACTTAACAGTAGTTAACATTACAAAGTTTTAAGTAATTTGGAGATAAATACAAATTTTTAGTCCATGATTCAGTGGAGATGACGTAATTATATGTCAACAATTCGTAGGTTTGTATATTCATTTAGTGATAGATGGATGAATGGAGAAATTTGCATGTTTTACCTGTAAATCTAATTATGAATTCAAGGAAAGGTAGTCTACAAGGAACTATATCACAATAGTTAATATGAACTGATTTATGTACCAACCATAAACAACCTGTATAAAAATGTACAAGTGAAATCATTTTTTGATTTTTCAAAATACAATAACAAAGACAGACATTCCAGATTAAACAAAAATTGAACTTTTATTAAAAAGTTTTAAACTAGAAAGAAACATGTACTGTATATATCATGTATGTAGTCAATTGACAGAGCATCAAGATTTAAGAAATAATTACCAGTAGCCTTTTAAGCCATATATTTATATTGTTTTTACCACAGGTTGGCATTTTATGCTGAATATTTTACCACGAGCGGTAGCGAGGGGTAAAATGAAGGCATAAAGTAACAACCCGTGGTAAAAACAATATAAATACAAAAAATGTATATGGTCAGAGCTCCAGATAAGCTGCGTATTTGCGTTTTTTACGCTATAAAAACGAGTAAAAACACATGTATTATCAGATCAGAGTGTACACATTACGCATACATATTGCTGTGTAAGCAAACTTTCCAAATTCGGGGCGTACTTATACGCTGATAATAGTCGTGTACATTAACAATACATTTTTGTCTTTGAGAAATTCCCCGTAATTACTTCTCTTTATACTTTCGAAGGGGAGAGCGTATACATCGGAGGGGTACCGAATGTTTGCCTTTCTAAGCATCAATGTCAAAAGAGATCTGATTGGATGTTTAACGATAAATCATCCAATCGCGGTCAATATTACAAATAAATGCGGTGCTCCTTCTAAGGAGTGGTTTACGTGATAAGTAAGAACTAAAACGAAAGTAAATTTGAGAACACGTTGTTCGTTGAAAATGAGCAAGAACATGAATAAGCGCGCTACTAAGCTCAAGAGCGCTCCGGAAAATTCTATACTTAAGTTCCCGACAGTTTCATCTATGTCTAGTGACAGTATAGTTAAAGGAATCATTGATGACATTATCAAAACGGCTGTGAAAACTGCCGAAGTCGACGAGCAAAAAACGAAAAGAAAACATGAAAAAGTTATCGGTCAGTTATATAAAGTAAACACAGAACAAAACATTAACAACAT
Source organism: Bathymodiolus septemdierum (assembly GCA_963383655.1). Classification (NCBI taxonomy): domain Eukaryota; kingdom Metazoa; phylum Mollusca; class Bivalvia; order Mytilida; family Modiolidae; genus Bathymodiolus; species Bathymodiolus septemdierum. The sequence goes on from OY726520.1 coordinate 44,195,162, forward strand.
TTTATTAATAAACATGACACAATTGTGTCAAATTAAACATTTCACTTGCATCCTGCGTTTATTGAGCAATCTTTTCTGAAGTAGAGAGTACAACAGTGCAAAGGAAATATGCAAATACCCATCATTTTCAAAAGTAGGGGGTAATTACCCTTTGGACTTGAAAATTATCTGGAGCTCTGTATGGTTACCGGTAATTATTTCAATTCTAATAGGACAATTTCTGAAAATTTTCAAATCGAAGCAGCCTAGGTCATCCAGTGTTTTTGGCTGTTCTGTTAATTAAACCGACTGAAATGTTACAATAACATTTCGTTTTTTACAAAGAATTTTGAACTGACAACCGGAAAGGTGTTTCAATGCCGATGGTATATAAGTTTTGAAGTTTCTAAATGTTGTCATTCATGAACACCAATTCAAAGGAAAGGGGAAATTCCACTTTGACGAGGAGGCGTACAAAGAAGCCCAAAAAGCATGTAGCCCTTTTCACAAAAATTCTTAAGATAAAAAATTGTCGTAAGTGTAAAACTAAGATTAAAAAGAGTTTCACAAAAATACTTTCGATAATCTTAAGTGCAAAAATAGTCCTAACTTTACGTGTAAAACTACCCTCATGTCGTAAGTGCAAAATTTTGAACGCAAGAGAAATATTTGTCTTATCTTTTATCGTAAGTGAAAAAAAAGGGGGAAAAAAGATGGACGATGCATTGGCGCTTCGGCTTGAAAATAAGAGAGCAATTCATTGTTAGCACATTTTCTCTGACCGTATGACAAACCTCATTACATATATTGATAAATGTTTATTGTATTTAATACAAACAGACGCTACAAATGACATTGTTAATTACTCTTTTTTGGCGTGACTAATAACAGAGTCCATAACTATGCATTCCGTACATTTACCTTTTCAATGCAGCAAAGTGTATCGTTTACATATCAACTTCCATATGACCAAAAAAAATCAGGATAATTCTTTTTAGATTTCAAATTGGGAACGGTCGACAATCGAAAAAACTACTAGCAAACTTGGGGAAAATTCTTCTTTTTCATTATTTTTTTTTATAAAAACAGGAATACAGGATTTTCTTCTAGACTTCTACTCCACTTACAAAAGTTTTGTATGAACAGGATTGGAAGTTTCTGGATCCAATAATATCGTTTCGATATTGCCTTTATATTAGTAATATAATTTATTAATTTCTGGCAACTTTGATGATCATCGAACACTCTGGCAATACATAAGTGTACAAGGGATATTTATTCGTCTTCATGATTGATCGATAATAAACACATCTTAATTTGGGTTATCTCAGAAAAAATCGAGATAAATTTTCATCAGTAAAAGAACAAGCGTTTAATTTTATGTGGGATGGAATAATTGAGAAAAGGAGGGGTAAATATTTTGCTGAAACACAACCGATAAAATGAAATATCCAGCATGGATAATATATATGAATAGGTTTTTTTCGAACTCCAGATGCACTCCCTTAAAAGACTTCTACCAAAAGTGACCACGCGTGGATGATGACGAATGACTCCAAGTAATGACAAATTTTTTAGAGAATTATAATTTACATGCATAAGAAATTTTCCTTTATACGAAAATCATACATGTTCATATTTAGTGGCGTTATTGTTGACCAATTCAAATATTAGATAAAAATTCAATATAAACATACAAACACAGTCTCATAGGTATACTCGGATTTGATTACACAAGGATGTAAATGCCAACTGGTTTAGCGTTCCAACACTGATTTTACAAAATGTTTGCAATATACCTATGCATCATCACTTCTTGTCACTTATGATGTTCAATCGAACGGCTTGCTTTTGTAAATGCAGACGAGATATGGTAACATCATAGCATAAAAACTGCTAATACATTAGTGCCGGGAATGTTTTATAGAATATGCTTATTTAAACAAATAAATTTGTACGAGTATATTCTCTGAGACTCTCTGTGATAAAGGGACCATTTTTCTGAGATATCGTAGTTCAGATAATATTGAAAGCAATACAAAGACATTGTTCAATGAAAATGAAACTAGGTTGCTGAGGAAGATAGTTTATGGTGTTTAACGCCCGTTTCAAAAATATTTCAGTTATATCGTGGCGGTCAGTTTTATTGGTGGAGGAAACCGGAGTACCAGGAGAAAATCACTGACCTGCCGCAAGTCACTGACAAACTTTATCACATAATGTTGCATCGAGCACACCTAAGGAAGAATTTTTATCGTAAGTGTAATTTTAGTCGTATGATTAAAATTTGTCGTAAGATAATCTTTGTGAAAATGACTTAGGAATTGTCGTAGGATTAATCGTAAGTGAAAAAGTTAAGATTATACTTACAAATTTTTGTGAAAAGGGCTACAGATCTTTACGTTTTACACTAGAAGTCTTCATATGACGTCATGTTGTTTATGTTCCAAAGTCGTCAACAACATTTCGCAGAATTTTTAATTTGTGTGATTGTTAGACTCAGGGTATGCAAGAATACATTTTAATGTTCAGTATTGCATTAGAATGGAGATAAAAATACAAATACTATACTCTGATCTCTTAATTTTAAACACTTCATTCTTAAGTTGAACACTCATGTTTATTTATTTTGTGTATTGCATCACTGGACATCTTTTACAAGGGAGTGGCATGGAACAGCCACTGCATAAACACTAGACACGTCTATCTATGATGTAATCGGTCATAGATAAATATTATTTTTACCACGGGTTTAGATTCAAAGCGTTTGAAGGACGTCATATTAGAATGAAGAATTATCCACAGCCAAATGAACATTTTTTCCTCCATCAGACTGTCCTCATGATAAGCACCGGTCCTTCAGCTTAAGACCAGAAAACTTTGCTTGGACCAGTAAAATTTTTAGTTTTTTTTAAAGAACTACATGTAGAGCAATGGAGGCAGTTTTCGACCCCTTAAGATTAAAATGTGCAAACATGTGACATTGTTCCATTGTGCCCTCACATAGTGAAATATTATTAATGTACAAACTCCATTCAATGATTTTCACCATGCACTGGTCCCGTAAAACGATTCTGAAAGGAACATTTGTTTGTTCAAATTTTCCAACTTTGGGAGGCAGTTTTCGACCTCCTTGCTATATTTTTTTAATTACATCCCATATACTGTAGCTGCTGGAGCCAAACATCTACCCTATATTACTACTTGTTTCTATAAATGTATTTATGTTACTTATTATCAGCTGGAACATAAATATTCCCACAGTTCAACAATCAGTGGAATCATATCAGATCAATTATGGCCAGATGTAATAATATTATTTTATATGATTCCGTGTTATAATTTTTTTCAGACATTTTAGGCCACATTACAACAGGTTTGTCGCAGTCTATCATATTCTGAGTCGCCAGAATCAACTAGCCACAAATAGTATTGAAATCTTGATGATACATCTAAAAAAAAAAATAGGGGGTCGAAAACTGCAGCACATTAATTTTTGTGGAGGTAGTTTTCGACCCCCTTGGTCATGTGACCTTGACAGTTGGTATGTCAAAATCCACTGATCAGATTCACAGGCCATCGATGCTGACTTGCTTTATCATATATGTGAATATTTATCGTTGATAATATCTAATATTGAAATGTTAGTTTGAAGCCCCCTTCTAAATGATATCCATTAAGAAGCTTTTTTTTAAATGGTTGTTTGTAGTCACACAAATATTTTTATTTTTTTCTGCAGATTTCGTGATGTTGACCTGTCAATATCTCCCTCAGTGTCTTGACCAGCGTTTTACCAGTCTCCTGACAACGCATCGTGTATTTCCTATGCCTAAAAATAAATTAGAGACTCAGAATATAAGGAGGGGGTCAAAAACTACCCACGGTCGAAAACACCCTCCATTGCTCTATATAAAAATAAATTCAAGGATTTGATTCAGACCAGTAAATTCAAATTTTCATTTCCAGGACTAATCAGAAATGAGCTTTTACAGGTACATTTGAAGTCAATTAAAACCATATACATGTACATGTACCTACATGTATCTCAAGATGATGCTTGGATTTAATGCAAGAGGTTCATGGTACTAGTTTGCATCACTCATCAAGTCATTACAACATGCTTTTAATCCATCTTTATTATTCTTTATCAGTATATATATATATGTAGACCAAGTTTGTCATCTACATGTATATTGTAGAAATAGTGATGGTAACTTTGCAGTTCTCACAATGAGAACCAGTCCTTCGGCCCAAGATCAGTAAAACTTGGTTGAGACCAGTAAATTTGTCAATTTTTATTTAGATATATCATAAAAATAAATTCAAGAATTTGATTCGGACCAGTAAATTCAAATTTTCTTTCGAGGACTGGACTTCGTAATACAATGTATCATAAACTGAATTGACAGTATGATTTTTGCTATGTTATTGTATGGGTACAGAGCAATATTTCACTTCTATTCATAAGAACAGCTAAATACAAAGACATAATGGTTGAACATGTTGAAAGTATCATAGATCATGTTATACTGTTGTACATTTTGTATGTAATGTTAAATTAATTAAATAAGATGACAGATTGGGTTTACGAATGTGAATATGTGTACACACAACGTCACAAGCTATTTCATCAATATATCATACCTTTGTGCAGGTTTTTCAGAATAGTTTTTAAAATGATTTTTTTTATCAATAAAATGGACTTGACATAAAATAATCAGGAAAATTTCAATTTTCACAGAAAAACTTCAAGCTAATTAAAATTTGATTTCCTTATTGTATGGAGGGCAGCATTATTAGCTTCAAAAATATAATTTGGAATTAGAACCACTCAAGGACCATCAGTCAAGCTTGGTTTATACTAATATTGGTCCAATGGAAAATAAAATTTTAAACTGTATCAGTTTTTGAAAACATATCCTCAAAAATATGAAGGAAAACTAATCAACATGTCCCAATACCAAATGTCATTTAGAGTTATTGTTATTGGATCACCATGGTCAGATAAATAAATATACAATGTATAAATATCAAACAATCGTGCAATGTAAATTATATCTAATTATCCTGAAGTAATTCTATTTGAGCAGTCAAATTGCATTGATTCAATAAATTTTGTTATATACGGTCAATAAAAAAGAAATAGTTTTTCTGGTACTTTTTGTTGAGCGACGGTAGGAATGTCACAGAGGACACCATCAAAATGATTAGAACAATGCTTGTTTCTGCTCTGTTCAGACAATTTGGCAGTTGTTTTGGGCTTTTGACATTGCAGGATAAACACAATATATGTACATTGTCGGAAGATATAAATTTGATTTGCACTCGCTGCGAAACAGGACAGAAAAGCTCACTTTTCTACTTGTTTCTAAAGCTCGTACAAATCAATATATTTTCCAAAAAATCATGATGTATGTATATAGTCTATATAATAGGCAGATGAAATTATAAATAGAAAATAAGACATACATGTATTTACAAATAAAATATTATCCAATCACTGAACACAATCATACATGTAATTTTACTTCCTTTAAAAAGATTTGAGCTGTACATGTAACTTAACTTAACATGCTTCAATGACAGGAAGACTGTTATTTTAAAACGGAAATTTGACAAACACTGATTAAATGAAAACACCCAACATTAAATAATACTTTTTTTTTAAATCTTATAATCATTTTCTTTTACCTTTATCATACAATTTTCTCGTCATTTATTTGTCATATTTCACCAATTAAACTCGTGTACATTGAAATTTATGACCCATTGAATTTTTTCCCAACAAATGCTTTAAGTACACAGTGCCCTACAGGTTGTTCGAAATTATTTTCAGAAGTGGAAGTTTCTGGATTTTATTGTTTTAATTCACTTTTCCAAGTTCCTGTTTTTTGTATTTTCAGTCAAAATATGTCATAGCACCATATCCATCATAGTGCATCAGGTATTTGATGAAGTAGGACTATGATATAAAACCAGTTTTCTTTTTTTTATTATCATCATACCTTAAACTAACTAAGCCAGGGAGGTTTATTCACCACTAGCTACTGATTGAGGAATGTCTTGTCACATTAAACTAACCAAGCCAGGGAGGTTTATTCACCACTATCTACTGATTGAGGAATGTCTTGTCACATTAAACTAACCAAGCCAGGGAGGTTTATTCACCACTAGCTACTGATTGAGGAATGTCTTGTCACATTAAACTAACCAAGCCAGGGAGGTTTATTCACCACTAGCTACTGATTGAGGAATGTCTTGTCACATTAAACTAACCAAGCCAGGGGGGTTTATTCACCACTAGCTACTGATTGAGGAATGTCTTGTCACATTAAACTAACCAAGCCAGGGGGGTTTATTCACCACTAGCTACTGATTGAGGAATGTCTTGTCACATTAAACTAACCAAGCCAGGGGGGTTTATTCACCACTAGCTACTGATTGAGGAATGTCTTGTCACATTAAACTAACCAAGCCAGGGAGGTTTATTCACCACTAGCTACTGATTGAGGAATGTCTTGTCACATTAAACTAACCAAGCCAGGGAGGTTTATTCACCACTAGCTACTGATTGAGGAATGTCTTGTCACATTAAACTAACCAAGCCAGGGAGGTTTATTCACCACTAGCTACTGATTGAGGAATGTCTTGTCACATTAAACTAACCAAGCCAGGGAGGTTTATTCACCACTAGCTACTGATTGAGGAATGTCTTGTCAAATTAAACTAACTAAGCCAGGGAGGTTTATTCACCACTAGCTACTGATTGAGGAATGTCTTGTCACATTAAACTAACCAAGCCAGGAAGGTTTATTCACCACTAGCTACTGATTGAGGAATGTCTTGTCACATTAAACTAACCAAGCCAGGGGGGTTTATTCACCCCTAGCTACTGATTGAGGAATGTCTTGTCACATTAAACTAACCAAGCCAGGGAGGTTTATTCACCACTAGCTACTGATTGAGGAATGTCTGGTCACATTAAACTAACTAAGCCAGGGAGGTTTATTCACCACTAGCTACTGATTGAGGAATGTCTCGTCACATTAAACTAACCAAGCCAGGGAGGTTTATTCACCACTAGCTACTGATTGAGAAATGTCTTGTCACATTAAACTAACTAAGCCAGGGAGGTTTATTCACCACTAGCTACTGATTGAGGAATGTCTTGTCACATTAAACTAAGCCAGGGAGGTTTAATCACCACTAGCTACTGATTGAGGAATGTCTTGTCACATTAAACTAACCAAGCCAGGGAGTTTTATTCACCACTAGCTACTGATTGAGGAATGTCTCGTCACATTAAACTAACCAAGCCAGGGAGGTTTATTCACCACTAGCTACTGATTGAGGAATGTTTTGTCACATTAAACTAACCAAGCCAGGGAGGTTTATTCACCACTAGCTACTGATTGAGGAATGTCTTGTCACATTAAACTAAGCCAGGGAGGTTTATTCACCACTAGCTACTGATTGAGGAATGTCTTGTTTATTCACCACTAGCTACTGATTGAGGAATGTCTTGTTTATTCACCACTAGCTACTGATTGAGGAATGTCTTGTCACATTAAACTAACTAAGCCAGGGAGGTTTATTCACCACTAGCTACTGATTGAGGAATGTCTTGTCACAATTTTGGTCCTTAGTTGCAAACCCTGAGTGCTCAATTTAATTTCTGTTGTTAATAACTTCGGCTTGTCAGACAATTCCTTATCACACTGTCTGGAAGATTTATGACAAAAATTAACTAGAAAAGACTCACCGTCTCTGCAAGACGAATTTCAAATGATGGCAAATTGTTAATATGATCTTTACCATTGAGTGAGGGAGTGATCGTTGTTCAACACCAAATGAAGAATTTATCAGCTATATCATAATGAGAACAAGCTACATTCAATGAAATGATGTCCGCTTTGAACTAGACCAAAAAGCTTAACTGGATCTTAATAGTGCTAGCTTACTGCAGGGGTCTAAAAATCCGCTCGTCCGAGACCGGCGATTTGTGGTTTCTGGACTAACATTTTCTAATCATGTTAAAGACCGACGGACCAGTTGAAACTGTGCCATTACAGACTTGAAATAAATAGGAAGTTAAAAGTCCAAGTGACAGATGTTACTGCATAATTTTAATTCAACATTCACTGCCCCTTTTAATATTGTTAACCTTGGGTTACGTAATCTGAAATAATTCCAGATCAAGTGTGTTTTGTTATGTACGAACCTCCGGTAATTAACAGAACACACACACCCGGGAGGGTTGTAACAAAATAAGATCAGTTTTACGCTTTACAGAAACGGTAATTCTTTCGATAATACTTAAGCGTATTAGTGAAGCAGTTCAAACATAAAAATGGCCTGAAACTCCGAAAGTCATTGGGTCTAAATTAAAAAATAGTTTGTTTGCCATTCTCCGACTCAGATTTTTTTGTGTGGGTAGGTAGGTAGGTATATTATTTTATTTTTCTGAACCAGACATACATTTTTTGTATGTTTAAAATATTAAGCATATAGTATGAATATACATGTACTGAGCATGCATGAAGCTAAATAGACATCAGTGCATGTTTCTGTTTTAGATTTAGATACATGAACCCTGCATTTTTTGGGGCGATATTGCATGTGTTATCAACACGAACTATGGAAAGACTACGAGAATTCCGAATATACCGGAACTTTACTAAAACCCGGAACGGACCAGAACGAAAATTTCGAAGAAATAAATTATTTTAAAAACGGCAATAAAATCTTTTGAGTCACGCGTATTTTTTTGGGTCGGTCGGCTGACGGCAAACAATCAATATTTTAATTTAGGCCTCGACTAGTTTTTTCTAAGTTGACGGAGCGGCTCGTAATACTGACAACAATAAATTACATAATGAAAAAAACACCACAAATAACAGAAGATCAAAGATACGATAGGTTTAAACGGAAGAGAACATTTCAAACATCGTGGAAGGAAAAAAATACCTTGGGATGAGACAAGTGGTATGCTGATAATCCTTGCGATTTAATCTCGTTGAAATTAAATTTCCGAAGACATTTTCTGCTCTGTATCTCCAGATATTAGACATACGAGGACATTTTCTGTTCTGTATTTGTGGAAGTCTAGTCTCAACGAGATTACCGGCGATCATGCTAATTAGAATTATGAAGTAAATATGTGGGGTAAATACTGTAGAATATATCCAGAAGTTGCACAAAAAAACAACAACAATGCTTTATTAAAGGTACAACCAATATACGAAAATTGACTGTTTGATAGCCCAAGACAAAATGAAAAGCAGGTTTTATAAAATTAAGTGTACAGCAGGATCTGATCAGATATTAAATTGCCAACCTAAAATAGTCATTTTAAATAATATATATATGTTATTGGTAAGTTAATTTTGTGTTCAACAAATTTTATTTCCTTCCTTCCGATATTCAGGCCCAGTAAATTCCTGATGCTGACTGGACCTGGACCAGTGAACTTTTGGAAAAAAATATTAACCCCTGTACTGAAACAACAGTATATCCATGAATGAGCATGCTAACCATTATGTCGATGATGCAGTTCTTCACCCTTGAACATAGTCAGTGATCAGGAAAGTCCAGCGCCATGCGCAATTTGCACATTAAGCTGAAAAATGGCACAGTGAAAGTAAAATGTAAGCGCCTGTGTGCTGCACAATAATTTTGCAGGGTTCGGTATCCATGGAACGATAGTCCTCAGTCGTGTCGAAATCGGATCATTGATAATGTTTTGCCATGATGTCTATTTATATATTTATCGGACTGTCTCATGTTTTTCTTTTGCTTAACGCTGAAGTAAGTATATTATGAAATGTCTAACTACCGGAAAAGAATAACAACCAATGACATGACTTTTTTTTCCAATTGTTACTCCAAATAAACGTTTGTAAATTTGATTTTTGACAAATATGAATCAAATGAATGAAAATTTGTATAAAATCATCCCAAAATTCAATATGAAATTTTATTTTAACTGAAAATTCTATTTCTGAAAGTACGTGTCTGCAAGTTATTGTTTGCCCTTTATTTAGTTGAATTTTATAGAAAAATGCCTCCTAAGAAAAAGCAGTGTCTGCCTGTTTTACCTGGCCAGAAGACTTTGTTTTCGTTTGTTGGTCGAGATGAAAATAACAATTTCGATTCTGACGATTCCGTGAGAAAAGAAACTGAAAATATGATTGACTCTGGCTCACAAGACGTACTTGAGTAGAGTCAGATTCGGAACCTGACAATGATGATACCCCCAACCCTGTCCTATCAGATCGTGATAACGAGAAAGACGTCTGCAAATACTGTCCTGTTGGGGGAAATGGAATAAAAATTCATTTGAAATGTATAACTTTATAAAGCCTGTTGACCTTTATTTGATATACATGTGTGTACATGTGTAACTGAGTTGAGAACAGAATCAATAACAAAGGTGTATCAAATGTTAATTTTTCATTCTCTGTAATTTTGATTACCGTAATTACCAGTGTTTTCACTACACATTTTGATAGGGGAGATTTTAGAATTATAGACGGAGAAAAAATTCGACCGAGAATCAGAAGGCCCCCAGTGGGTTCAATGTAAAGCACCCCAGCCGATTTTGGACTTAGTTAATTTTGACTTGCTTTTGAGGGGGTTTCCTAGCTTTAAAATGGTTTCTTTTTGCTTAAATTGACACTGATTAACTTTGAGAAAAGGAAAAATGTAATAAACCTTTTTTCAGACAGGATTATCAGGATTTTCTTGACCATTGAACAATTTTTCATTAGACTAGTACTAGTAGTGCATTGAGAATGATTTCTCAAGATTAACAACCATCAGTCATTTTCCATTGTTATTTCTTAGAAAAATGTCACATGGTTCTGCATTTTTTCAGGTCAAAGACAAATGTATAAGTTTGGTAGAAATAAAGTTGATCATTCAGAAAAGAAATATGGACTTCCTCTATGATTATGTACTATTGAAAATATAGATTTGATAATATTGGTGTTTGTTTCATTTCCTTGACATAGTATGATACATGTATATCAACATTCAGATTCTTTGCAGTTTTTGAACAACTAATAGCAGACTTTTTGAAATTTGTTTTCATTTTGCTGGACATAGGTCCAGCACCCTGTAATTTTCTGCTGGACCCTCTGAATTTTTGCCGAACCTACATTTTTTATGTAAAATTGTTTTAAAGCCAAGCAATGTCATACCGTTATTATTATTTTAGTCTAGCAGAACGCTTTCTGTATTTAACTTCATTAGTACTGGTAAAGGCCTAAAAATAGGAAGACCAGTCATCATCCAGAATAAACCAAAAAGTTGAAACCATGCACCAAAAAAGAGTAGCCAAATCCAGCTAGGGATACCCTCAAACTTTGAAAAAATTACCAAATTTAAAACATAATTTTTAAATTTTTTATTGAGATTACAATAACAATATTCTAAAAGTCATTAGACTCTCTGGGGATGGCATTGACCGTTTCACGTTTGCCCGTCTGAGCTCCGTCGTAATGCTTCAGGAACGACCACATTTCTATGATCGACATGTTGCCGGAACTGTAAACAAAATTCTAAATAGAAACGGATTCCGTGAAGGGAACGATACAAATCAGGGATGTCGTGTTTTTTTATTTTTATTAATTTTTTGGGGGCTTTTCACTCGAAAAGATCATCTTATTTACAATGTGACCTGCATTTCCGACTTCCGTTAAAAAAGTAAACACATCATTCAAAAATGTTTGGCGGACATGGGGACCGGCATTACCGACGTTATTGGCGGACCTCATGATTTTCTGCCCCTTAGGTCCGATGAATTTCAAAAGCTCTGAACTAAAATAGCATCATTATAGGAATTTCTTATCTTAAAGTTTATATTATCATATTAAGTGCACATTTAAAGAATATATTGCTTGCCTTTTCTATATTCTTAATGTAATTTCTCTTTAAGATTTTGAAATAAAGTATGCATTTAACTTTTTTTAATAACAGAAAAGAACTTTCAAAAGCAAATAATATTCAAGAATCTGATTGTTAATGTAACCACAAACCAGTATCAATACAAAATGAAGAATGAAAGTAGTCAAAGACTCATACATGTACATTTCAATAAACTTTTATTTTGTTGAAAATATACAATCACAAATGAAACAAACCCCCATAAAATATTATAAGGGGGAACTCATGTGCTTCAGAAGGGGATCAGTCCGTTCCTTATATTCTTGACATCTGCAGATAGTCTATAGTTTGACAGACTAGAGACCTTTTCATTTTAATGCATTTACATGTATATCCCATGTCATCAAACTGAAAATCAAAATAATTTCAGGCAGAGGACTCTTGAAAATGACTGGACATCGACATCAGAACTTGAAAGGAATGTGGCATCTTACACCTCAACTAGTCCAAGTCCCCGAAATGAACATTTGAATTTACTGGTCTGAATCAAATTCCTGCATTTATCTTTATATAGTTCTAAATAAAAACTAAAAATAATTACTGGTCTGAACAAAGTTTTACTGGTCTTGGGATGGAGGACTTGTGCTCATCGTATATTCGTGAGGACCCCCCCCCCTTTTTTTTCCCTCCATACTGATACAACTTTACAAGATCAAACTCTGCTTACTTTGATAGAAAGCATAAAAGTGGGTTATATATTTCCTTCACTCTTTCAATCAATTAAATCAAATTATTTTAATCACCGTTTTGCTTTTTTGGACAAAATTCCAAAATTTATTTCTGCTGCTAGGTCGTGATATCAAGGTCATTCAGACCAAAGCTAGTCGGCCTCCAATCTTCCGTTGGATTAATCAAACTTTTATTTATTATTCCTACTGTGAATCGTACTATTTTAATTAAACAACATTATTAAGAAAAAACTGGTGGAACGTGCTAATCTGGGTCACTGTAATCGGGCAGCTGTCTCGAGAAACAGATACGGTGTTGAAAAAACTGTTGATACTCATAAAATATTTATAAATGCAATAAAATTTTATGTTTGTCTTCAAGAAATATGATAGACAAAACCATGTGTGAAGTTTTATGACGAAATATCTCCGATTTCTATGTAAATTTACGAGTTGAAGTTGCGGCTGTATCGAGAAACAGATACTGTGTTGAAAAAACTGTTGATACTCATAAAATATTGTTAAATGCAATAAAATTTTATGTTTGTCTTCAAGAAATATGATAGACAAAACCATGTGTGAAGTTTTATGACGAAATATCTCCGATTTCTATGTAAATTTACGAGTTGAAGTGGGGAAACACCCACAGGTAATTTTAGCGATGTATTTTTTTTTATCTTGGACAAGAATAATGAGCGTCCTGATTGGATGACCGATTTAAAACACATTCTGCATGGTAAAAAGATGCATGTAAAAGAAATCTATGTTATATTTATTCATTTGTTTGATTCTGAAATATTGTTGATCATTGATTTAAACAAGAAAAAAGGGAAAAAAGGGGGGAGGGGGAATTTTATTTGTGAATTTTACAGTTAAATAAATGTTATGTTTAAAGAGAAAAATAAAAATTTGTTGCAACTAAAGCTTAAATCAGCATTAAAAATTGAACAAATATCAGTGGTTTTGTAAATGAGATTTATTTTAAATAGAAAATCTGAATTTATTATTTATTATTAAAGAATGATACAGTTTTATATCCCTTGGGAGGGGGAGGGGGGCTATGATGAAAATGTGAAATAAAAACACAGGACCGGACTTCAAGCAAAAATAAAAATCCAGGATTAGTTTTTTATTAAAAAATAATCCAGGACCCCTGTGTCCATGAATATTTTTGTTTAAAGTTAATAATATGAAATATTGACATCCACACTTGCCTTTTGGACAGCACATTTCTGTGTCCACACTTGTATAATAAATAATCAATTCTTCACTTCTTCAGCCTTCGTTCATAGTATATTTTATCCTCTGAAGTAAACGAAACCGTTAGATAAAATCCAGAAGTAATTGAAATCTCATAAATGGGACGAGGATTTTGGGCCGAAAGAAAAAAAATGGCCATCGACTCGTTTCTTAGTCAAAGCAGTGCTTTTTCATATACGAAATTAAGGTCAAATCATAGCTAAGTTCAAACACTAAGATTTGTTTTCAGTGGCCGAATTATAAATCCCTTGTTCACTCCGAGAGTACATGTACGTGTCTGCAAATGACAAATTTACAGAATTAAAATAGAAAAGACAACAAGATTTATTTTTGAACATTAAAACCCATGCTTGGAAAGTTCATAGCCGGTGATTTTATAGCAATAGCAGTGCCTGAAAAAAAAATTTGGGCCAGTAAAAAATCAGTCACTGGCCCAAATGGCATAATGGTGGCCCAAAAATTTTGTGACATTTTTTTATGAAAAAAAGACATCAGATATCAATATATAAACAGTTTTCAGGCTAATTGTTTTTTTTATCAAAAACATTAAAATTCATTCTTTCACTAGTCTCACGGGGGTTGGAGGCTCTTCAAGGTAATTTTGGTACAGGTGTGCAGCTGAATTTGCGAAAATACCCCAATGCATATATTGCTATCAAATGAAACCTGAATTTACTTGCTATAACCTTTTCGACAACCTTGACGCCATTGGCTAGGGTGGTCTCAAGAAACAATGCTAGTCCGTCAGATGGGGACAATAAAAGGTTGGTTTGTGTAAGGGGAGATCAATGCCATGATCACATTAAAGACATCCAGAAAAGAGTAGACTAATGCCACTACAAGGACTGCTCTTGCACTCCCCAAAGTGAAGAGTGACATCACTTGTTTCAATCCACTATGAAGAAGTGATTTCAAAGTAAAATAACCTCTCAGGGGTAATGTCAGTTGGTTATTCATTCCAAACAAGTTCTCACTTTGTTGAAATAACAAATGGTGCTGTCATTTTCCGTTATATAAACAACTGTTAACTTTTCCTGTTATTTTTTAATTTGTAAACAAAAGTTCTGGTTCCAAAAAAGAAAACACTCCCAATTGTCATTAAAACGTAGCCGTGTACATATAGAGATGAACTATGAAAAGTTTAAAAGAAGTGACAGGCCAGATCGTTTCCGTAGTTTGACATTACTGTCAACGATTTTCTCTCCGATATTGGGGAAAAGTTTTTCAATGATTACCTAAGGATCAACACAAAAAGGTTTCCGATTTCTGTGAAATGAAATTCGTACATGTACATTTTGCAGCAGATTGAATGAATAAATTTCCGAACCATGGAAGATACCAGATCACAAACATTATAAGTTGACAGAATTCTCTTCACAATTTTCCACTTCGTCCATGAAAGTTAACAATTTTAATAATTAAATCATGCAGAAACAAAAAAACACGTTTCTTTTCTAATTAAATATTTAGTGAATACTTGTGTATTACATGAAAACGTGTAGGAAACGTGTATTGATTGGCTCGATAAAAATAAATAATTGGGGAGAACAGTAAATTACATTAGCTGTGTATTCAATGGCTACAAAAATGTATTTGGACCAATCGCTGTGCTCGCAACAAACCGTTTTCGACTAGAACAGAAGAGTTATCTACCGTTGAAGTTACAGTTTATGTCCAGTTTCGGTAAAACAACAATTTTTAACGGTCTTTTAGGCAATCGCCCAGACGTTTTTTGTTGGGCCAGTGACAACCTAATTTGGAGCAGCTTTTGGTCGCCCGAATAAGATATGCTTCACTCTTTCCCAGACCGGGAAATCACATGTCCGTCATATTCTTTTGTTTACTATTGTCAACATGCAAAGTTAAATATTTCTTAAATTGTTTGGACACTTCCACAAAATAATTAATGGCATCTACTATGTTTTAATTATTGAAGAATTAAAACTGTCTAGTGCAGTTTTGCTTTGTACTTGTAAATAATTACCTTTGATAGATACGAAAATAGTAAATATTTACCTTTGATAGATACTAAAATAAACTAAATATAAACGTCTGACTATACAAATGAAGCTAGCCATGTGTAAAATAATCAATAATCTTGCAGATAAGATTTCAATGTGTGCAAGTATAAAGGTGTCATAATTACTTAGTGTATAATTAGACTGTCAGACTGTGTTTACACAAGATTATAGTGATTGAAATAAAAAGAAAAGAAACAATAAAAAGTATATGTCAATTTTTATGTCAAGTCTAATAGCTTGATTGATCCCAGGTGAAGTTAAATCCGATTAACACAAAATTACAACATATAACCATCTGTTATGATTGCATGGCTTGGATGCTATTTCATCACTAAATAATAAGGCATTGTTTGTAGTTCATTCATGATCATCAATTATTTGGTCAATTTTAAAAATACAAAAAAATAACGGATTGTCGGCACTCTTTGATGTACATGTATGTAACAATCGTATTTTCAACAACTCCTAACAAGCTTAGCAATGTTCAACAATGTCATAATAAGTGACAATTGTTTGCCTTTCTTTATTCCATATCATTATTTTCTGTCTTCTTCAACTATTAACTGCGTTAATTTACGTTCAGATCCGGAATTTAAACTTATATTTATCGATGCTGTACTAGATTTCGAATCCATTACACAACATCCAGACAATAAAAACATCATATGAAAACGCCAATAAAACCCAACACATTTAATATTTTGCAACTTTATTGAAGATGAAAAGAGATAAATGGTTCATAAATTCTCCCAGCAAATGAAACATGCTCAAAGGACTGAAAAATATATATGAAAGTCCATGCGTATTATAGACACAAACTAGTTTTTTTCTGGAGATTTTCAAGGCCAAGAGGGGGTGCGCATTATGCAACCCTAATGACGGTATATTCAATTTCAACTTGAATTTGTTCTAGCACCTTGTGGTTTCTCAATTATGTTGGTCAAGATAAAGAAATCTACAATACAAATTTAACTATACATCAGTGTCATTGGATTGGAGAAATGAAGCTTCAAGCACAACTATCTGCACAGTCACTAGAAAACTGAAAAGTAATTCAATTTCAATCAATTATATTTACAAAAAATGTATTTAATGTTACATGAGATATAGTATGAAAATACATATCTATGCATTGTTGTGCTGGAAATTTATTTCATTTACAATGGCCCATTCATATGATAGCATGGCCCATTGAAATTTTTTTGAAGGGGTCATGGGCCCATTCTGAAAAAAACCTTCAAGATCACTGCATAGTACATGGTGTACATGCAAAAATGGCAATACAAAATATGTTTTAAAGTAGTTTTTTCTGCATACTTACACTTTAGCTTCCTCTAAATGGCATAAATATTCATATGCAACATTCTTTTTCCTAAGTTCATCCATCTCATCTGCAGACATGTGAGCTCCCCCCATGTCAATGGCTAAAATAATAGAAAAAAATATTGAAATATTGGCCTATTTTCTAAATTATAGGTTTAATTAGATTATTGCATGTACTGAGACCACATCATGATTTTTAAATTTCCCACTATATATTGTGGTCGAGATTTTTCAATACCATTTGTATACCACACTATGTATAACAATTCAATAAGCTTTTGAAGAATATCCCAATTACAATGTGACATTTAATTAAATACATGTATGTGCAAACAGCAAACTGTCACTCATTTTCATTCAACCACACCCTCTTATAGTTTTCAGCATATAAATTGAACCCAAGAAGTAATCTATATAAGGCCAAAAAAAAATATATGTGTGTTTTTTATTATCGACAAAACCGGAAATAGTCGTTCCCGGTTCCGGAATCCGATTCCGGTATTTAATTTTCGAAAATTCCAGTAAAATGACGAATTATGCAGTTTTTCTACCTTCTTTGCTCTCAATTTCGACAAAAAGCTAGCAGTTGAATAAATAAAACATTGCTGCTGGTTAAACAACAAAAATGGTTATCCGAATTCTGTGTAAAAATGCATAGGGTCGCTAGCAAAAATTAGGGTAGGTCGGGTGACCGTAAACACACACATTTTTTTTTTGGCCTAATGTAAATGCAGAAAATGACAACATCTGAAGACTAAAAAAATTATGGTACTATGTTTACAAATTTATTGTAATTTTTATTCCAACATTTTAGTGTTTTACACCTTTGTCATATACGGTATCATGTTTCTAGGATCCAAAATGTACAAAAAGAAAATTGACTTCTGTTTAGAACTAGACGTTGGATTAAAAGTTTAAAGGTTTAAAAAATATTATTTTTAAAAAGTTTACCCACTTCACTAATATTTTCTGTGTTACATTCAAAAAGCATTTGACAAGAATTGTAGACAAAATTCACTTGGTTCAAGATATTTTTTACACCTTTCAAGGTACTGTAGTCTGTATGGGACAAGATCACAATCTTAAGATTTAACAATTAAGCTTTTTTTAATACTAACATTGTGTGGTTATGACAGTTCTTAAGGAATGAATCCTTCTATTCTTGGGTTTTAATTGCAGTTGTTATATAGACAATATTACATTTGCATGTTTACACAACATGCAATTTGCTATAGGTTAAATATAATTATAAATTACAGGTAACTAAACTAAAAAGTGAGTCACCAAAATATGCATGTATCAAATAATTTCTGATACATGTATCTATAAGGCCAAAAAAAAAAAATGTGTGTTTACGGTCACCCGACCCACCCTATTTTTCAGCCGCTGACCCTACCCTTTTTCATCGGCAATTATTCGACCCTAATTTTTGCTAGCAACCCTATCAATTTTTACACATAATTCAGACAACCATTTTTGTTGTTTAATCAGCAGCAATGTTTTATTTATTCAACCGCTAGCTTTTTGTCGAAATTGAGAGCAAAGAAAGTAGAAAAACTGCGTAAATTGTCATAAAACAAATGACGGCTTACAGGAAATTTCGAAAATGAAATATCGGATTCCGGAACCGGGAACGACTATTTCCGGTTTTGCCGATAGTTAAAAAAAAAAAAAAAAAAATTAATGCAGACCGACCGACCCTAGATTTGTTTGACATGTGACAGTAAACACACATATATTTTTTTTTGGCCTAAGCTCTTTAAAAATCATATTTAAAAAAAAAAAAAAAAAAAAAATTTTAATTCATTAATTTAATTTTCTAAATTACCCTGTTTAAGTTTTAATTATTATTGATTCTGACTACGCATTTTATTTATAATTCTTATGTTTTAGCTTATTTGTTTGTTCTAATTTTCCATTGTATATTTGTAATAAATGTTCTTCAATTATGATTTTATATCTTAATCTAAGGACCGACCATTTATCTTGAAGGGGGGGGGGGGTTATGGTTTTTTGTTTCGTTCAGAATGTTTTTTTTCAGACAACACAAGAGTTAGAATATAAAATTTTTTTGTCTCGCAAAGCACAAATTTGTTTTCCAGAATTTAACATTAGGTTATATGACAAAAACTCTGATTATTTATTTTTTCCTCCACCAAAATCAGAATATTTTTTTCAGCAACATTGGGAATCAGAATATATTTTTTAGAAAAAAACCATAACCCCCCCCTTCAAGTTAAATGGTCGTTTCCTTACACCTTATATTTTCTATAATTAAATCAGTGCCGGCAAAATAGCCATTTATCATTTATTTGCTTATTTTGCCAAAATAGCCACTGGCACTGCCTATTTTTAAATGTCAAGAATTACACAAGACATTTTAAAATTCTAAATATTAACATGTCACATGACCTTATAACTATTGCAAAGTCAAATTAATTGGATTTACTATAACAAATTCATTGGAATTAAAAATATGTTGCTTAACTCATTAATACTTGGTCAAGCGAATCTGATATTAACAAGACATGGTCCATTGATCAATCAAATAGACTTGAAAAGCAATAATATTCTTTAGTGTATCGACTCACAGCCATATTTCGCACGGGGAGAAGTTGGTACCCCATCTCCTGCTTCAGATGACATTACAAATCTTTAAACTGACATGAAGATAAAATATCCAACTTCCTGTGAATTTAAAAATGTATCACAAATCGTCACTCAGGATGTAAACATTGAAATAAAAATCAATATTTAAATTTCCTTTCATCCAGACAGTAGGAGACACATTTTCTTTTCAAAATTATCCTTAAAAAGCGTTCCAAGTAAGAAGGCAATATCTGAAGTGCAGTTGTCACCACTTAAATGTTAATCCTTAATCCATTTATAAAAGGAAACTTCTTGGTTTTCTATCGGGCACCTGTTCACTGTTCAGTTGAATGAAGGCGGGACAGTAATTTTCGCGGGAATTGTGGGTGATTCTTGACCTCACATGACATAGATTCATAATTTCTCAACAGGTGGCAGTAGCTTCGATTTGTTTACACATGGCGGCTGTGTACTGATCATCAGCAACAGGCAACAGGTAATAGATCAATACGGTTGATAAAACACACTTCAGCAGTTAATCGTTTCATTAGAAATGATGCGTAGCTTCCAAGTTAACGAATAAAACCCGAAAATAGTCTGTAATTGATTAACTTGATCCCTAGCGACAGCACAAAGTTATCAAATATTAAGGACTTGGTGCGTTGCCAAGTAAATTTAGTCTCTGACATGGAATGTCCAGTATTGCTGGTTTTACTCTTTTTAAAACGCATACTAAATCGACAAAGAAACATTTCAGTCTGATTATTAGTTCATATACATAGTTTTGCCTGTTGATTTCCTTTGTTAGTGTTAGCTTAAAATTAAATACGTGTATAAAAAAAGCCTTTTTGGGATTCTACACGTACCAGAAACAGAAAAAAATAGCAGGTACTCGTTTCACGATTGGTTATTCCACAGGCAATTGACACTCGATCAATAAATATTCCTTTCAGTCAATGGTAAGAAAATAGTGTCGTATGTAAAATAAAAACAGAAGGTTTTCAATGTAAATCAACAAAAATGTGAACAAATCGGTTTATTTTTACGTGAACGGTTTTCACTTTTAAATTGTGACGTAAAGTTGTCCAACATTTTCTCCACCACACGATTTCTTAGGTTGCAGACAACTATATATTGAAACAAGCCACTTTTGTCGTGCTGCTGATGAATTTGCATCACCATCATCAATCGGGAGCCGTTGCGGTCATATGGTAGTTTGATTTACAACTACCTGTGCAATCAGTGCCTATCACCACTAAAGTTGTGAGTGTGAACCCTGTTCATGGGGAGGTGTACTCAGTGCAGCATTATGTGATAAAGATTGTCAGTGACTTGCGACAGGTGGTTTTCTCACGGTTTCCTCCACCAATAAATCTGACCGTCACGATATAATGAAATATTGTTGAAACTGAAGTGGCGTTAAACACCATAAACCAAATCTTCCATGTCTGTTCTGTCTGCAACGGATATCTACATATGAAATTCAAAATAAATAAAGTTTTTCCTAATTGAAATACATGTAGATACTTTTTTGTTGACTAAATATAGAGCAACTATAAAAATGCAATAACTTTTTTTTAATTTATTTGAATTTCGTATAAGTATATTTTCGGAATGGACAGCACAATCATATCATAAAGTTTTTCGTGATTAGATCAGTTTCTCCATAGCCATACTACTAATGTTCACCATATTTGGTCGACACTCTGATGATATAAATTATGTCACTTGACCATGACCTCATTTTTATGGTCTACTGACTTAAATTATGTCAAGTTTATGTGATTAGATAAGATTTTTGATTACTCCACAACCTAGGCACACCATATTAGGTCCTCGCATTAATCATAGAGAGTACATATCAGCCAAGCATGTGTCACCTGACCTTGACCACATTTTAATGGTCTACTGTTTTTGTTTAATTTACGTCAAGTTTTAGTGATACATGTAACATCAGTTTCTCTAATACCATACAATCTAGGCTCACTATACTTGATTGTGCAGTAAAACAGTAATTTGATGAGTACAAAAAGATGTATTTTGTATCAATTAGTCATAAATATCTAAAGACATTAATGGTCTTTGTGGGAGATCAGTACTATACTTGATTGTGCAGTAAAACAGTAATTTGTGCAGTACATTGTATTGTTTTTATTAGTTTGGTGCTGATATGAAAGTTCAAAAATACCCTTTGCTTTGAAATCTAATATGGTGTGATTAATCCTGGGGTGGTCGACATACTTTACAAAGTTATTGTTTTTGTTCCAGTCGTAAATCCACAGGACATATTTTTTTTCTGAAACATGGCTGGAATGTTCTTTATACTTCTAATGTTGATCAAAAATTAAATGTTTGCTACCACTAGTACAGAAGGAAAATTTTAAAAGGGCCAAATGGACAAATCTTAAAGTATCTTCTGAAAAACCACAAACCTAATTTAACCCAAAATTTATAACCATGTGACTGACAAATGCTGAAGAGATCCTCTATTTCACTATTGTGACTGTTTTCCAATATTAGAACTCCTTTCAAATCGCAATAGGCATTGATGGCTACAAAATTGACCCTATGATGTATGTTAATATCTAGTTTGATATTTGTTTTGTGTTTTATATAACTATATATGTGAAAAAATGTAAGAAAAGATAATTGGAAATGTTCATTTATTACATATTATACCACAATTGACAGTTAAATAAATAGGTCAGTTTTATGTAAATGTACCATTCACTGCATGAAAAAGAACAATTAACCATTCATTAACATTACATAAAAACAAACAGCCAATGATAAACTTATAATTATGTACACATGTACATGTACTATTCATTGCATGATAAACAACAACTGTTGTTGATAAATGATAGCTGTCTCCCTAACCTTGAACATTGAATGCCAGAAAAAAGTCAAAATTCTATGCCAAAATAGAAAAACAAATATTGAAAAATTATTTTCAAAATTTACATTGGTTTAATATTTTGAGCCTAAAGTAGCTTCTTTTCAAAGTTCATGAAATTATATGAAGGTTTGATGAAGTTATTCAAGAACAATTAACATAAGATTGTACAATAAAGTCACAAGAAAGTGTGACCGATGAACGCAACAACAAATTAATATTCCTAGCTTTCATATTCGAAGGTGCATAGATAAAAAGATAACCTTATATACTATTTATTGGAGAATAAAACAACATAATGATATTAGAATTATTTATTATATGATGCAGTCTGTGAAGTCATTGTATAGCAATATGACTTTGCTTTAAAAACAATGGACTTATAGGATATTGTTAATTTTGTATCTACAATTCCTAAACTCTTAGGTCATCAAAAACACTTCTAATTTTGATAATGCTATTTATAAATAGAATTCTAATAATACTATGTACTTCTACATTTAAAAGAATCATATTTGTTTTAACTAATTAACAATTAACACAGCCTCCACAGGAAAAGAAAAATAATAAATTATAATATTCATCCAATCGGGGCCCCTGAACACTGTCAGAAGTGTCACACTTCCGTAGAGTTTCTGTCTTTCTCCAAGTGCCATACACTGAGTTACACTCTGTTGCAGCATAAACAGAATTGAATCCTTGATTTACAAAATTACATGTTTGTAGCTAAATAGCACCATTTCTGAATGTTTCTGCTGTCATCAGTGTAACACCACAAGTTTTCTCACTTGATTAACATCTTTTTTCAGTTTATCTTCTTGTAATTTAAGTTTTCCTTCCACAACACGCTTGGCATTACTGATGCTGTCATGGACTGACGTAAATCCTTCCCGGAACTCATTTTTCGCTGTCTGTAATTCTGATTGGTGATACCTGCTGAAATCATTTAATCTGGCCATCACTGTATTCTCTATTATCTGGAAAAGAAATATAACTAATCGTAGAACAGGCCAACTAGATAAAACTATTTTGTTTCTCGTATCCTTGTAATACCATAACATGTTCCTCTTATTGAGGGTTATTTGTTTCAATTTATTTTAGTGTAGAAGTAAAACAACTTCAGTGACTATCATTGTGAATATGTAGAGTTTAATTGAACCGTATGAACAAAAATCATACATCATTCTATTAATAGTACTTTGAATATTAGACAAACTTATAATTTAATAATTATTGCTAAGAAAAAAATATCAACGTCAAAATTAATAGTAAAGTTGTGAATTATGAAAATGTGTGAAATTTTTTTAAATAATTCATGAAAGGAGAACTAACAGTTAAAGTAACTCTTCTGCAAGTTCAATTTTACTATTTTTTTCTTTACAAATAATGGGAAATAAATATATATCACAATGTTTAAAAAAAAAAACCAACAAGTATAATGTTATGTATATTATTCATCTATGTATATGGCAAAACAAAATTTTGTTTCAATTCATAATGAAGGGGGAATAACTCTGAAACTGAAAAGTATAAAAAATTAAGTTTGCACTGCTTTAAATATTAAAAAAAATAAGAAGTCCTTGTCAATATTTTTAAATCAGTTAGTGAGAAAATATGTATAATTTTACCTATTAGAGTGATATTATTCTGATTGAATAGTAAAAGTATATCTGTATTTGAGTTATTCCCCTTTTTACGCATAGAGATTTCATTTTCAAGAATCACATTGGTTCTTCCAATTATCTGTTTAGTTCACCAGTTCGAATTAAAACAGTTGATATTCAGTCACCTACTGAAATAAATTGAAGTGTTGAACTAAACGAATGCAAGAAGAGCCACTGACAATAACAATGTGATTAACACACTGTTGTATTCCATTTTGGTAACTACCCATTGGTTACAATACAGTTTTTATGGACGATATCATAAGACCCCACAAAGTCCTATGATCATTATTTGGCTTAAACAAGGGGACTTAAAACCAGCAGAAATCAATGATTGAGAGCTTTGTATGAGCACACTAAACAATTAATATATAACACTAAAAAATTAATAAGTTACTAGTTATTCATATAGAATACAATTCTGATTGGTTTATACAGGTATAGTGTACCTCTTTTAATGAATATACTTTTACCCCCTTAAAAAATACACAGTACATTTAAGGGCCGTCAACTAAAGTTGTGAGTTATAATCACACTAATGGCGAGGTGTACTCGATATAACATTATGTGATAAAGTTTGTCAGTGGTTTTCTCTGAGCACTCCAGTTTCCTCCATCAATAAAACTGACCACCACGATATAATAATATGAAATATTGTTGAAAGTGACATAGAATACTATAACCCTAACCCCACAGTCCATTTACATACATTTATATACATTCATGTAAAATTATATGGTACCACATATTTTGATATTACATGTATTATAATTGACTTAATTAAAATTGTAATGCAGTATATCTGGGGTCTAGCCCTGGAGTAAGAGCATTTGAGTGTGGTATATATGGGGTCTAGCCCTGGAGTAAGAGCATTTGAGTGCGGTATATCTGGGGTCTAGCCCTGGAGTAGGAGCATTTGAGTGGTATATCTGGGGTCTAGCCCTGGAGTAAGAGCATTTTGAGTGTGGTATATCTGGGGTCTAGCCCTGGAGTAGGAGCATTTGAGTGCGGTATATCTGGGGTCTAGCCCTGGAGTAGGAGCATTTGAGTGGTATATCTGGGGTCTAACCCTGGAGTAAGAGCATTTGAGTGCGGTATATCTGGGGTCTAGCCCTGGAGTAGGAGCATTTGAGTGGTATATCTGGGGTCTAACCATGGAGTAAGAGCATTTGAGTGTGGTATATCTGGGGTCTAGCCCTGGAGTAGGAGCATTTGAGTGCGGTATATCTGGGGTCTAGCCCTGGAGTAAGAGCATTTGAGTGTGTTATATCTGGGGTTTAGCCCTGGAGTAGGAGCATTTGAGTGTGGTATATCTGGGGTCTAGCCCTGGAGTAGGAGCATTTGAGTGCGGTATATCTGGGGTCTAGCCCTGGAGTAGGAGCATTTGAGTGGTATATCTGGGGTCTAACCCTGGAGTAAGAGCATTTGAGTGCGGTATATCTGGGGTCTAGCCCTGGAGTAGGAGCATTTGAGTGGTATATCTGGGGTCTAACCCTGGAGTAAGAGCATTTGAGTGTGGTATATCTGGGGTCTAGCCCTGGAGTAGGAGCATTTGAGTGCGGTATATCTGGGGTCTAGCCCTGGAGTAAGAGCATTTGAGTGTGTTATATCTGGGGTTTAGCCCTGGAGTAGGAGCATTTGAGTGTGGTATATCTGGGGTCTAGTCCTGGAGTAGGAGCATTTGAGTGTGGTATATCTGGGGTCTAGCCCTGGAGTAAGAACATTTGAGTGTGGTATATCTGGGGTCTAGTTCTGGTATAGGAGCAAAGACTGGTTGGCTCGGAATCAGAATAATGTGTCAAGAGTGGAAGGACATGTCTACCTGCGGAGTGTTGTTTCAGTGAACTGGCACTAAAAAAATCCAAATCGGTGTGTTGGTATCTGAGCAAAACAGACATCATCATCTCATCAAAATGTAACTTATTCTCGCCATGATATAGCTGACAAGCTCATTTGACATTAAACAATAATCATTCATTAACTTGGAAAAGGGAGATAATTCAGTAGATGTTAAAACATACCCCTTGAAGATCATTAATGATTTGTCTATCTCTTGAAACAGCTGATTCTATTTTACTAAGTCTGCCTTGTATGGAGTAGACATTATCTTCTAGTCTACTTTCTAACTTCCCCTGCAAATAGACATACATTTTATTTATTTTTACGATACAATCATACAGGAAAGTGTTGAGTATCAATGTCTCATGTGTTATTTTTGTCATTACATATTGTGTACATAAATAGTTAATTTTATAATTGCATCACTATCTATATGATATTTTGACCCTTCAGTTTTCAGTTGACAGCATGTCCTTGATTTTTAGATAAAAAAAATTCTGTCATTTCTTTGCATTGAAACTATAGTTTAAACATCGAAAAGATAGAAAATTAATATTTTCTGATTTGTATCTATTGAAAATCTTGCTTTTACTAATTAGGCATGACCTACATTTTTTGTACTTGGTTATTGACCGAGATAATTACTGATGATGTAATTTGGACAACTATACCAACAAATGCCAAAATAGAAAGGGGTACAGAATGAAGAATTTGTTCATAACTCTTGATCTTAGAACCCTAAATTTTTCTTTGGTCATGCTGATGCCCTATGTTGATTCTTGTTTAATTATATCTTGACAAAACATCTTTTCTATTCCCTTTTCTAGAATAAGCCCATTAAATTCTTGTGCAATCTATAAAGTAGTTTTTTCCATACATTGCTATTTACCGGTACCTCATTTTCTAAATCAATTCAATAACATTGGCACAGTTCAAAGTCATGTTTAGCCTTTAGGTCTCACAAATATGGAGGAGATAAGTGTTGTGACGACAGAACAATTTTCGTGCGATGTTTTCATGAAATAAATGGAGAAAAGCTTGACCTGATATTTCTTACTGAAATTGTAATGGAATTCAATATTGAACAATTGAATGTCCCAGGTGCTATTGGAAGATCAAAATTTATAAAATAAAAAAAAGGGAAATACATGTACTTCAATAAATCTTCTTTACTAGATGAGTGATAGTTCATGTGAGGCTCTAGTTTTGTATTTTTAATAGTTTATTGATACAAGTGCTTACAGTCAATTTGAACCTCCATATCAGGCTCCTCCGGTAGAACTAGAAAATCAAATTATACATCAGGCTCCTCCGGTAGAACAAGAAAATCTAATTGTTCTTAATTTATTAATAATTAATCATTATGGGTCAGGGTCATCATATTAGATTACAGAGTAAAAATCATTAACTTAGGAGTTACGATAGGATATTTCTTGATTACCGGTAGTTATTCAGGTTTGAATTTCATGTAAATTGGTAAGTGTGTAGGTTAATTATGTTTTAGGTGATGTCTGTATGGCAAATACAATGTATGGTAGAAAGAGATAGAACAAATTGTAACAAATACAGTTGTCTTTTTGATATTATGAATATAACTTTGGAAGAATATCGGTACCAGTACTTATAAAAGTTAAAGAGCTAGACCATATATTTACAGCTTCCATGGTTTCAAACTTAAAACAAATCTTGAAGTCAAGATACAAAATGCAATGTGTTCGAGTGGAGAAACATGTCTGCCTATGGACTTCTGTTTCAATGAGCTAAGTTAACACTATAAAAATCAAACTCAGTGTGTTTGTTTAGTTTAAAACAATCATGATATCATCAAAGAGTAACTTGTTCTCATCAGGATATACCTTAGCTGAAAAATTGCTCACTTGATGTTAAATAACAGTCAGTAAAATTCTTACCAGTATTTGTGTCCATGTTGATGTAGCTTTCTCTACCATTGTAACCATCCTGTTTTCGATCCTGTCATGGTCAGCACTCGTACTAGCTTTGTAAAGAGAGAAGGCATTTTTTAGATCTTTGAGGGAATTTTCATTGCGTTCGTTTGCTAAGTCAAGATCTCGTCTCGAATCTTTCTTCATATGTAGAAAATCAGATGTATTTATACCTGCTAGTTTCTCAAGCTCTCCACCAATTGCTATTATCTGTCAAAATATAAACAAGATTTAAATAGGTTTTATATTTACACAGGTCTCACATTAGAGGGCAATTTGGGCAAAGAACTCACCATGTGAAGGTTGACTTCGCTTTCTCGTTGGTCTAAAGCGAAGTTCAAGTCCGCTTGTAATTTTGAAAAATCGCCCTATTATCTCCCATGTACAGTTTCATGTGTCAAGGATTTCCAATATATAACATGATCTTTTTTTATGTTCAGTGAGTTGAGGTGAGAGGTCATTGTTTGTTTTGTGGATATAAGTGGAATTGTTTCTTTTCATAAGTAGTTGGATTATTTAAACATATTTGTTTGATTTAACTATTATGAAAAGTTCAAAGATCTGATAAAAAGTTTAAAAAGAACATTCCAAACTGAGAACAATATGTTGGCCATATCTAGTGTGTCTGTGCTAGAAACTCAGTGCAAAATTTATCAATGGATGGTGTTTATCGCTGATCATGAGCATTGCAGCTTCTTCAATTTTTGAAACTAATATGAATGTAGTGGAAAAATTGTGCACTTTGTACTTCCCAGGCAAACCACTAACAGTAATGGTCAATAATATAAAACTATAACAACATGACCCACTCCCCAGGCAAACCTCAAACAGTAATGGTCAATAATATAAAACTATAACAACATGACCCACTCCCCAGGCAAACCACAAACAGTAATGGTCAATAATATAAAACTATAACAACATGACCCACTCCCCAGGCAAACCACAAACAGTAATGGTCAATAATATAAAACTATAACAACATGACCCACTCCCCAGGCAAACCTCCAACAGTAATGGTCAATAATATAAAACTATAACAACATGACCAACTCCCCAGGCAAACCTCCAACAGTAATGGTCAATAATATAAAACTATAACAACATGACCCACTCCCCAGGCAAACCTCAAACAGTAATGGTCAATAATATAAAACTATAACAACATGACCCACTCCCCAGGCAAACCACAAACAGTAATGGTCAATAATATAAAACTATAACAACATGACCCACTCCCCAGGCAAACCTCCAACAGTAATGGTCAATAATATAAAACTATAACAAGATGACCCACTCCCCTGGCAAACCTCAAACAGTAATGGTCAATAATATAAAACTATAACAACATGACCCACTCCCCAGGCAAACCTCAAACAGTAATGGTCAATAATATAAAACTATAACAACATGACCCACTCCCCTGGCAAACCTCAAACAGTAATGGTCAATAATATAAAACTATAACAACATGACCCACTCCCCAGGCAAACCTCCAACAGTAATGGTCAATAATATAAAACTATAACAACATGACCCACTCCCCAGGCAAACCTCAAACAGTAATGGTCAATAATATAAAACTATAACAACATGACCCACTCCCCAGGCAAATCTCAAACAGTAATGGTCAATAATATAAAACTATAACAACATGACCCACTCCCCAGGCAAACCTCCAACAGTAATGGTCAATAATATAAAACTATAACAAGATGACCCACTTCCCTGGCAAACCTCAAACAGTAATGGTCAATAATATAAAACTATAACAACATGACCCACTCCCCAGGCAAACCTCCAACAGTAATGGTCAATAATATAAAACTATAACAACATGACCCACTCCCCAGGCAAACCTCAAACAGTAATGGTCAATAATATAAAACTATAACAACATGACCCACTCCCCAGGCAAACCTCCAACAGTAATGGTCAATAATATAAAACTATAACAACATGACCCACTCCCCAGGCAAACCTCAAACAGTAATGGTCAATAATATAAAACTATAACAACATGACCCACTCCCCAGGCAAACCTCAAACAGTAATGGTCAATAATATAAAACTATAACAAGATGACCCACTCCCCTGGCAAACCTCAAACAGTAATGGTCAATAATATAAAACTATAACAACATGACCCACTCCCCAGGCAAACCTCAAACAGTAATGGTCAATAATTAAACTATAACAACATGACCCACTCCCCAGGCAAACCTCCAACAGTAATGGTCAATAATATAAAACTATAACAACATGACCCACTCCCCAGGCAAACCTCCAACAGTAATGGTCAATAATATAAAACTATAACAACATGACCCACTCCCCAGGCAAACCTCAAACAGTAATGGTCAATAATATAAAACTATAACAACATGACCCACTCCCCAGGCAAACCTCCAACAGTAATGGTCAATAATATAAAACTATAACAACATGACCCACTCCCCAGGCAAACCTCAAACAGTAATGGTCAATAATATAAAACTATAACAACATGACCCACTCCCCAGGCAAACCACAAACAGTAATGGTCAATAATATAAAACTATAACAACATGACCCACTCCCCAGGCAAACCACAAACAGTAATGGTCAATAATATAAAACTATAACAACATGACCCACTCCCCAGGCAAACCTCCAACAGTAATGGTCAATAATATAAAACTATAACAACATGACCCACTCCCCAGGCAAACCTGAAACAGTAATGGTCAATAATATAAAACTATAACAACATGACCCACTCCCCAGGCAAACCTCAAACAGTAATGGTCAATAATATAAAACTATAACAACATGACCCACTCCCCAGGCAAACCTCAAACAGTAATGGTCAATAATATAAAACTATAACAACATGACCCACTCCCCAGGCAAACCACAAACAGTAATGGTCAATACTATAAAACTATAACAACATGACCCACTCCCCAGGCAAACCTCAAACAGTAATGGTCAATAATATAAAACTATAACAACATGACCCACTCCCCAGGCAAACCTCCAACAGTAATGGTCAATAATATAAAACTATAACAACATGACCCACTCCCCAGGCAAACCTCCAACAGTAATGGTCAATAATATAAAACTATAACAACATGACCCACTCCCCAGGCAAACCTCCAACAGTAATGGTCAATAATATAAAACTATAACAACATGACCAACTCCCCAGGCAAACCTCCAACAGTAATGGTCAATAATATAAAACTATAACAACATGACCCACTCCCCAGGCAAACCTCCAACAGTAATGGTCAATAATATAAAACTATAACAACATGACCCACTCCCCAGGCAAACCTCCAACAGTAATGGTCAATAATATAAAACTATAACAACATGACCCACTCCCCAGGCAAACCTCCAACAGTAATGGTCAATAATATAAAACTATAACAACATGACCCACTCCCCAGGCAAACCTCAAACAGTAATGGTCAATAATATAAAACTATAACAAGATGACCCACTCCCCAGGCAAACCTCAAACAGTAATGGTCAATAATATAAAACTATAACAACATGACCCACTCCCCTGGCAAACCTCAAACAGTAATGGTCAATAATATAAAACTATAACAACATGACCCACTCCCCAGGCAAACCTCAAACAGTAATGGTCAATAATATAAAACTATAACAACATGACCCACTCCCCAGGCAAACCTCAAACAGTAATGGTCAATAATATAAAACTATAACAACATGACCCACTCCCCAGGCAAACCTCCAACAGTAATGATCAATAATATAAAACTATAACAACATGACCCACTCCCCTGGCAAATCTCAAACAGTAATGGTCAATAATATAAAACTATAACAACATGACCCACTCCCCAGGCAAACCACAAACAGTAATGGTCAATAATATAAAACTATAACAACATGACCCACTCCCCAGGCAAACCTCCAACAGTAATGGTCAATAATATAAAACTATAACAACATGACCCACTCCCCAGGCAAACCTCCAACAGTAATGGTCAATAATATAAAACTATAACAACATGACCCACTCCCCAGGCAAACCTCAAACAGTAATGGTCAATAATATAAAACTATAACAACATGACCAACTCCCCAGGCAAACCTCCAACAGTAATGGTCAATAATATAAAACTATAACAACATGACCCACTCCCCAGGCAAACCTCAAACAGTAATGGTCAATAATATAAAACTATAACAACATGACCCACTCCCCAGGCAAACCTCCAACAGTAATGGTCAATAATATAAAACTATAACAACATGACCCACTCCCCAGGCAAACCTCAAACAGTAATGGTCAATAATATAAAACTATAACAACATGACCCACTCCCCAGGCAAACCACAAACAGTAATGGTCAATAATATAAAACTATAACAACATGACCCACTCCCCAGGCAAACCTCCAACAGTAATGGTCAATAATATAAAACTATAACAAGATGACCCACTCCCCTGGCAAACCTCAAACAGTAATGGTCAATAATATAAAACTATAACAACATGACCCACTCCCCAGGCAAACCTCAAACAGTAATGGTCAATAATATAAAACTATAACAACATGACCCACTCCCCAGGCAAACCTCCAACAGTAATGGTCAATAATATAAAACTATAACAACATGACCCACTCCCCAGGCAAACCTCAAACAGTAATGGTCAATAATATAAAACTATAACAACATGACCCACTCCCCAGGCAAACCTCCAACAGTAATGGTCAATAATATAAAACTATAACAACATGACCCACTCCCCAGGCAAACCTCAAACAGTAATGGTCAATAATATAAAACTATAACAAGATGACCCACTCCCCTGGCAAACCTCAAACAGTAATGGTCAATAATATAAAACTATAACAACATGACCCACTCCCCAGGCAAACCTCAAACAGTAATGGTCAATAATATAAAACTATAACAACATGACCCACTCCCCAGGCAAACCTCCAACAGTAATGGTCAATAATATAAAACTATAACAACATGACCCACTCCCCAGGCAAACCACAAACAGTAATGGTCAATAATATAAAACTATAACAACATGACCCACTCCCCAGGCAAACCTCCAACAGGAAAGGTCGATAATATAAAGCTATAACAACATGACCCACTTCCCAGGCAAACCTCCAACAGTAATGGTCAATAATATAAAACTATAACAACATGACCCACTCCCCAGGCAAACCTCCAACAGTAATGGTCGATAATATAAAACTATAACAACATGACCCACTCCCCAGGCAAACCTCAAACAGTAATGGTCGATAATATAAAACTATAACAACATGACCCACTTCCCAGGCAAACCTCCAACAGTAATGGTCGATAATATAAAACTATAACAACATGACCCACTTCCCAGGCAAACCTCAAACAGTAATGGTCGATAATATAAAACTATAACAACATGACCCACTCCCCAGGAAAACCTCAAACAGTAATGGTCAATAATATAAAACTATAACAACATGACCCACTTCCCAGGCAAACCTCAAACAGTAATGGTCAATAATATAAAACTAACAAAATGACCCACTCCCCAGGCAAACCACAAACAGTAATGATCAATAATATAAAACTATAACAACATGACCCACTCCCCAGGCAAACCTCAAACAGTAATGGTCAATACTATAAAACTATAACAACATGACCCACTCCCCAGGCAAACCTCCAACAGTAATGGTCAATAATATAAAACTATAACAACATGACCCACTCCCCAGGCAAACCACAAGAAATAGCAATGCATTAAAAGAAAGAACTGGCTTGTGACTGACACAAAAACACTGATAGCATGATCCCAACCCTCATTTCTTTATAACTAAATCTCTAGCAGTCATAAATGGAAAAAACTCAAAAGAATAAAAGCATGAAAATATATGTATAAGTCAAGCAACCACACATGTTTATAGTCAAACGACCACACATGTTTATAGTCAAACAACCACACATGTTTATAGTCAAACAACCACACATGTTTATAGTCAAACGACCACACATGTTTATAGTCAAACAACCACACATGTTTATAGTCAAACGACCACACATGTTTATAGTCAAACAACCACACATGTTTATAGTCAAACGACCACACATGTTTATAGTCAAACGACCACACATGTTTATAGTCAAACGACCACACATGTTTATAGTCAAACAACCACACATGTTTATAGTTAAACCACCACACATGTTTATAATCAAACGACCACACATGTTTATAGTCAAACGACCACACATGTTTATAGTCAAACAACCACACATGTTTATAGTCAAACGACCACACATGTTTATTGTCAAACAACCACACATGTTTATAGTCAAACAACCACACATGTTTATAGTCAAACGACCACACATGTTTATAGTCAAACGACCACACATGTTTATAGTCAAACGACCACACATGTTTATAGTCAAACAACCACACATGTTTATAGTCAAACAACCACACATGTTTATAGTCAAACAACCACACATGTTTATAGTCAAACAACCACACATGTTTATAGTCAAACAACCACATATGTTTATAGTCAAACGACCACACATGTTTATAGTCAAACGACCACACATGTTTATAGTCAATTAACCACACATGTTTATAGTCAAACGACCACACATGTTTATAGTCAAACGATCACACATGTTTATAGTCAAACAACCACACATGTTTATAGTCAAACGACCACACATGTTTATAGTCAAATGACCACACATGTTTATAGTCAAACAACCACACATGTTTATAGTCAAACGACCACACATGTTTATAGTCAAACGACCACACATGTTTATAGTCAAACGACCACACATGTTTATAGTCAAGCGACCACACATGTTTATAGTCAATTAACCACACATGTTTATAGTCAAACGACCACACATGTTTATAGTCAAGCGACCACACATGTTTATAGTCAATTAACCACACATGTTTATAGTCAAACGACCACACATGTTTATAGTCAAACAACCACACATGTTTATAGTCAAACGACCACACATGTTCACAGAAATGATGATACCGTGTGGTATTTTGGTTTTTCATTTTTTCACTATTAACATGAACAATACAAAATCTGGGTCAATGAATGTCTGTAGTTATCTAACTACAATGTACCGGTATTAGCTTATAAAGTAGAATCTGTAGATTGTGGACCATTACTCCAAAGATAAAAAATATTAATACTAATACAATGTACTACCGCTACTTTTTTTGTATTTGATTTTGATATTTTCATAATAAAGTATTTGAATAAAAATTTACTTGTGCCTCCATTTTATGTATGACTTCCTGGACAGCAGTGTGAGCTTTGTACTGATCATTTATTACACGCTGAATATCTCCAAAGCAGGTCCTTATATCTGTGGAATGCTTGTGTATGCTGGCATCACATCGTACAATACGGCCTCGTAAGTCTTGTAATGAAGTCACATTATGAACTTCTAACTTCCCAACAGCAGCATTTGTTCCCATAATTCCATGGTCTCTTGCTCTGATCTCTGATTCAAGACCCTTTACAAAAAAATTATCAAGCATAAATATTGGTATGGTTGACAGTGTATAGATCTGTGTTTTGCTTTGTTGAATGGAGATAAAGTGGTTGAGAAGGTGTTGAAAAGAAGTATGATGTACATAATATGTTTATTAAACTTATCATATCCAGCTGTCTACCCAGGTCCTTGAATCTTTACAGTGTTTGTGCAGAATATAGTGAAGTTGTACACCTCATATTGATATTATTAAAGCAAACTTTCCCCAAAAGAATTTCATTATATTGAAACTTAATAATTTTCAAAAGAGAACATGTATTTATGTTATCAAATTCTCTCACATTTTTCAATCCAGATCCTTGAAATTTATACATAGTTTAGCTGTATAACTTCCATTGTAAACATGTTTTTGATTGTAACTCAGCTAATTGGGTCTTTACCCCTTTTTGAATAATTGTTTTTTATGATCCTTTCCTAACCAGTTTTATTTTGGTAAAACTTCCACAAGAGTTATTTTTTCCTATATAATATGGTTCATGGACTTATTTTGCTGGTAACTTTATTTCGGACCTATTTTACATCAAGACTTATTTGACTGTTATATATTCACTTGCCAACAGATCTTTCAGTTGTAGGTAGAAGTACAGGTACTCGGAAACTGTCATATCAAACTTTTTTATGTGTTGTCATAATCTATAATATACAATGACTGTCAAATGTAGAACAGCAATAAAAGTGCTGTTCCTTTACTTTAATTTGTGTCTAAGTATAATGTTGGATAGTCTCTCATATTCATTTACATCCATATTCTTTCTTACTAATAATTATTTATTGAACTTGAACAATAATCATAGCCTAACATTCCAAATTAGCATTAGATATTGATTTCAATTTCCCCTGTAAGAGTTATCTTCCTTATTTACATTTACCTCTATATCCTGGTTCAATCTTTTAACAATAGTTGTTATATATCTGATGTGATCTTGGAGTAAATTCCTTGTATTTTCTTCCAATTTTTCACCTTGCATATGACTTAAATTATGTAGAAATTCTTCACGATTTTGAAACGCCTTGTCAATCAACGTCTGCGTCATTTGTTGTTGGTGATTAATGGCTTCTGTCACTTTCTGTTGTTCTTTCATGACAACATTTTGGGCCATAATCGCCTGCGTAACTTTATCCTCCAATGCATTTAGTCTTGGATGAATACTATCACCCCCTTGAGTAATGTGCATGCGATCTTCATCTTGAACTGTAATTCGCCGAGGTGTCCCAACTTGTATAGCAGTAAAATCTTGCTCCACCAAGTCAAACGATCTTTCATGTGGTCTTGCTCCACGGATTCTTGGAAGGACTACATTGGTTTTTGCCATTATTCTTTTGATTGTTTGTTGAATCTATCTGAAATTTAAATAAAATGCTGATTGTTTCATTCACAAGAAAACTGGACAGAAAGGGAGATAACTGATTATAAATACATGGATATAAAATAGAAAATGGATAAATTTGGTTAGAAGAAATGGTTAGTTTAATGTTGTATGCAAATGAACAGTTTAACCTATCTTAGCGACCACTTCTAGTCAGTTAAGACTTGTTTAAACTGCTTATGTACGTATAGATATTAATTGAACCTGTAATAAGCAGACACACAGCACTTGTTCTATATGACCCTTTGTCAAGGTTTCTTGAAGCAAAGATTGCCCTTGTACATAATTATGATCATATATGCCTGGTGGTTCTTGTACATAGAAATAACTGGGAGATATTAAGAAAATTCCCTTGTCCTTTAATAATAATTATTATTTTTATTGACTCTCTATTTTTAATTTTAATAAATAACATTAATAATAACATTTAAATTAAAAATAGAGAGTTAATAAAAATGTGACTATGATTATTATATGGTGGTCCCAAGTGATTAAATCATGATTATTATAATGTTTTGTGTAGTTCACTAATACTGCTCCCCACCCCCACTTTCATGTAATTATATTATATTTCATTTTTTAGACATTTAAATCTTTCCACTTTCCATATTATTTACGTGATATCAATTCTTTAAAAACAAAACAGATTTTTTTTTTTAATTATTTCATTATGTTTTATTATACTAATTATTAAATATGATATTAATTTCAAAGTTCAACAAATCATGTGAGGTCTTTATGGGTTGTTTTTGTTCAAATACTTTGATTATTTTCCGTTCCCTTTATGCAGTTTTTTTTTTTTTCTTACTCATAAAGTGTGCTCTTTAGTGTAATAGTCTTATGTTACCAGCAGATTCAGACTACCTCCTTACCTATGTTACCAGCAGATTCAGCCTACCTTCTTACCTAGTAGCCAGTTAATTCTAAGTGTGCTCTTTAGTGTAATAGTCTATGTTACCAGCAGATTCAGCCTACCTTCTTACCTAGTAGTCAGTTAATTCTAAGTGTGCTCTTTAGTGTAATAGTCTATGTTACCATCAGATTCAGCCTACCTTCTTACCTATGTTACCAGCAGATTCAGCCTACCTTCTTACCTAGTAGTCAGTTAATTCTAAGTGTGCTCTTTAACGTAATAGTCTATGTTACCAGCAGATTCAGCCTACCTTCTTACCTATGTTACCAGCAGATTCAGCCTACCTTCTTACCTATGTTACCAGCAGATTCAGCCTACCTTCTTACCTAGTAGTCAGTTAATTCTAAGTGTGCTCTTTAGTGTAATAGTCTATGTTACCAGCAGATTCAGCCTACCTTCTTACCTAGTAGTCAGTTAATTCTAAGTGTGCTCTTTAGTGTAATAGTCTATGTTACCAGCAGATTCAGCCTACCTTCTTACCTATGTTACCAGCAGATTCAGCCTACCTTCTTACCTAGTAGTCAGTTAATTCTAAGTGTGCTCTTTAGCGTAATAGTCTATGTTACCAGCAGATTCAGCCTACCTTCTTACCTATGTTACCAGCAGATTCAGCCTACCTTCTTACCTAGTAGTCAGTTAATTCTAAGTGTGCTCTTTAGTGTAATAGTCTATGTTACCAGCAGATTCAGCCTACCTTCTTACCTAGTAGTCAGTTAATTCTAAGTGTGCTCTTTAGTGTAATAGTCTATGTTACCAGCAGATTCAGCCTACCTTCTTACCTATGTTACCAGCAGATTCAGCCTACCTTCTTACCTAGTAGTCAGTTAATTCTAAGTGTGCTCTTTAGCGTAATAGTCTATGTTACCAGCAGATTCAGCCTACCTTCTTACCTATGTTATCAGCAGATTCAGCCTACCTTCTTACCTATGTTACCAGCAGATTCAGCCTACCTTCTTACCTATGTTACCAGCAGATTCAGCCTACCTTCTTACCTAGTAGTCAGTTAATTCTAAGTGTGCTCTTTAGTGTAATAGTCTATGTTACCAGCAGATTCAGCCTACCTTCTTACCTATGTTACCAGCAGATTCAGCCTACCTTCTTACCTAGTAGTCAGTTAATTCTAAGTGTGCTCTTTAGTGTAATAGTCTATGTTACCAGCAGATTCAGCCTACCTTCTTACCTATGTTACCAGCAGATTCAGACTACCTTCTTACCTATGTTACCAGCAGATTCAGCCTACCTTCTTACCTATGTTACCAGCAGATTCAGCCTACCTTCTTACCTATGTTACCAGCAGATTCAGCCTACCTTCTTACCTAGTAGTCAGTTAATTCTAAGTGTGCTCTTTAGTGTAATAGTCTATGTTACCAGCAGATTCAGCCTACCTTCTTACCTATGTTACCAGCAGATTCAGCCTACCTTCTTACCTAGTAATCCGTTAATTCTAAGTGTGCTCTTTAGTGTAATAGTCTATGTTACCAGCAGATTCAGACTACCTTCTTACCTATGTTACCAGCAGATTCAGACTACCTTCTTACCTATGTTACCAGCAGATTCAGCCTACCTTCTTACCTATGTTACCAGCAGATTCAGCCTACCTTCTTACCTATGTTACCAGCAGATTCAACCTACCTTCTTACCTATGTTACCAGCAGATTCAGCCTACCTTCTTACCTAGTAGTCAGTTAATTCTAAGTGTGCTCTTTAGTGTAATAGTCTATGTTACCAGCAGATTCAGCCTACCTTCTTACCTAGTAGTCAGTTAATTCTAAGTGTGCTCTTTAGTGTAATAGTCTATGTTACCAGCAGATTCAGACTACCTTCTTACCAATGTTACCAGCAGATTCAGCCTACCTTCTTACCTAGTAGTCAGTTAATTCTAACGGTGCTCTTTAGTGTAATAGTCTATGTTACCAGCAGATTCAGCCTACCTTCTTATCTAGAAGTCAGTTAATTCTAAGTGTGCTCTTTAGTGTAATAGTCTATGTTACCAGCAGATTTAGCCTACCTTCTTACCTAGTAGTCAGTTAATTGTAAGTGTGCTCTTTAGTGTAATAGTCTATGTTACCAGCAGATTCAGCCTACCTTCTTACCTATGTTATCAGCAGATTCAGCCTACCTTCTTACCTATGTTACCAGCAGATTCAGCCTACCTTCTTACCTATGTTACCAGCAGATTCAGCCTACCCTCTTACCTAGTAGTCAGTTAATTCTAAGTGTGCTCTTTAGTGTAATAGTCTATGTTACCAGCAGATTCAGCCTACCTTCTTACCTAGTAGTCAGTTAATTCTAAGTGTGCTCTTTAGTGTAATAGTCTATGTTACCAGCAGATTCAGCCTACCTTCTTACCTATGTTACCAGCAGATTCAGCCTACCTTCTTACCTAGTAGTCAGTTAATTCTAAGTGTGCTCTTTAGTGTAATAGTCTATGTTACCAGCAAATTCAGCCTACCTTTTTACCTAGTAGTCAGTTAATTGTAAGAAAACTGTCCATGTTCATGTTGTCATCATTTATATGAAAATGTGTGATGTTTTTTAGTTGAAGTAAATTAGAGCAGATCTTTTGGTTTGTTTTATCTCTGTTTGGCTGCTGGAGATCTTGGTATCAAGAGAATTGTGATCCCTATTACAAGTTTAACCTCCCACCACAGTTTATGTCCCATGCCAGGACCTAGATTTCTATCAGCTTCTGAACTTTACCACAGGAGTGATCATGTTGTTGTGGTTGGTTACAAATGTATATTATTTACTATAGCTGTTACTAACAATAACTGTTGAATATGCATGTCCTACATATAACCCTTCTATTACCCCCATTGAAGTGACTTCATGTACTGACCTCTTAACCCATATTAATTTCTATATTACAGTATACATGTACTGGTACAATGTTATTTTGTGAAATTTCAACTAAGAATCAAATAACTGTTATTGAAGGAGACAAATCTTAGATCTTATCTGGTAAGACCAGTAAGTATATCAAATTTATTTCCATTGGAAAATTTAGAAACTTTCTTTTTCACAGAGACTATAATGTTTTGATATGAAATAAGATGGAAGTGGGATCCACATTAACATATAACAAAAATAAAGCCAGTAAAATCATGTACCTCAGAAAGTTGATTTTTTTCCCCATGATGTTTTACAAACTAGGATCAATGTATTCCTTTTTTTTTTTAATTAACAATATATTCCTCCTGTCCACAGGAGTAGAAATGATTTTAACAAGGCCAAGAAAGTTGCCTATATATTATCTTTTTTTTTTAATAACATTTCAATTACTTACATATGTAATGAAACATGTATACTTTTATAATCAAATATTGAGGTGAAACATAAATAAGAAGATGTTGTTCAAAGACAAATTTTGTTTACAAAGGATTTGAAATGATTTTGCAATGTATTCTTATCCTTAAAGAGTAATAAAGACCCACCTGTGTCAGCAATATACATTGTAATTTTGTTTGTGTTATATTAACTAGAGTTATTTCCCTTTATGTTCTTATTTTTTTCGGATTCATTATGAAAAGAAAGTTTGAACAGTGATGGTCAATAATTCCACCAATATCAACAAAACAAACAATCTGATAAAATCTCTTCTTGTTTCATTTTATTGTTTTTATTTTTTTTTCAAGAATATAATGTTTAGTGGTTGGAGATTTTTTTAGATTCATGACAACCATTTAAAAATCCAAGCCATATTTCTGTGAATCTGTGTGATTAATATTTATCAAATAGTTCATGGCACTAAGGGCCATATGGCAGTTTATGGACCGGGATGTCACCCACAAAATATTATATGGACCGAAGCGAAGCTGAGGTCCATATACTATTTTGTGGGTGACAGACCGGTCCATAAACTGCCATTTGGCCCGAATTGCCATGAACTATTTGTTATATTATACTCAATACATGCAAATCTGTCAGACGACATGTTTTTATTATTGTATATCTAAGACAAAAAACGAGTTCGGACAAAATCCGGAAGAAAACATTATATTGATCGGGCCCGGTGCATATACTAAAATATTGACCGGTCAATATGCGAAAATATTGACCAGTTGCTCTAACAAAGACAAATAGGGAAAATAAAAATGTAAAGTTTAATAAATAAAAAATAGTATGCTTTGAATTGAATACATTGTGAAAATTGAAAAAAAAAATATTGATATGCTTGCCAAATTAAATATACAAAATAAGTTTTTAACTTCTATGTACATTATGTAAGTCTGATTCAATAAATTTTATAATATTTATACAAAACATTTATGGTCCTATTATACTATGGCGCTATCTTCATTATTGTTGTCTTCTATCTATAGACAGAATGATTTCCATGTAAAAATATAAGTTGTAGTAGACGGATCCCTCTGAATTTTGACTAAAATTATACTTAGCACTGAATAAAGGTTGGTATTGATTTGGGGTGTTGTAACCTGGGCTGTTTTCAAACAAAAGGCCCTAATATATTAAAGTTTGTCATCTTCAAATTTTCATATTTGCAGTCTCTTTTTTTTTCATCAAGTTACTTGCAAAAGTGTATATTTCTTCCCCTCCCCCATACTCCCACCCCATAAATTGTTCCAGTTAGTAAATTATACTATAAAAGTACAAACTGTACTTGTTGCACAAAGAATCATTGCAAAGTTAAATTTCTTTACATGTATAACCTACAGGTATTTCTGTTGACTATTAAATAGAACTTTCAGACTTATTTCAGTACTGGATTATATTTTCCTGTTCCAGTTCAAGTTAAGGCATGCATCCAAAAGCAAATATACCATATAAAGTCAATTATAAATTCTATCAATGCTTATATACAAAGATTTATATTATTGAACATGTATTCAAATATTTCCAACTAATGTATTTATTTCATTTAACATATTAAATACATTGGTGACCTCATAACTTTTTAATTTTTTACTTTCATTTCTATTTTGATCTTATCAATAGGTTAAGAAAGGTACAGAAGTTAAAGAGTAATTACGATTTTTTTGGATAATATGCAGCAGCCGGCCACGATACTGGTATTACCAGTATTTTACCGAAATCTTCCAGTATCTGCAATACTGGTACAGATACTGATAAATACTAGTATCCCTGTATCTTCCAGAATTTTCCAGTATCTGCAATACTAGAAGATACTGGGTGGGGGGAGGGGGGGGGGGGGGGGGGCGGGAGGGAGAGGGAAAGGGAGCAGCCAATATTCAATCTTTAGATTAATAGCTATACACAATCTGGTATGCTCATACGTCATTTCTGCAGTACATAACATAAGAGGCAAAAGTCCTGTAATGTCAAAATATTTTGTATGGTCCCTTAGAGTTTGATATATACTGGTGAATTCAGAATACTAGAGTTTCCAGTATTGTGTGTTTTACAATACTAGTATTACCAGTATTGCTGGATGAAGAATACTGGAGCTTCCAGTATTGTGTGTTTTACAATACTAGTATTACCAGTATTGCTGGATGAAGAATACTGGTAATACCAGTATCGCAGCCGGCTGCTTCATATTATCCATTTTTTTAATATGTTTATAGTGATATATACAAATAAATTACTCTGTTATATCCGTTTTTCATATATTCTTAAAAACAATTTAATATTAAATGGTGCTTTTTTTATAGGAATGTGGCAAGTAGAATAACCACTGTGAATAACTTTATTTATGTCTGTGTAGTGACAAGTACTACATATTTTCACAAAGAAACCTTATTATTTTGACCATGCACAATTCCAGAATGTTTTATTTTCAAATTTAACTAAATAAAAACAATATTACATGTAATTATATTGAATCTTTAAAATTTGATTCTAAGTTTTATATTAAGTAAAATTGAAAACATCAAAATAGTAAATACATCATTCAGGGATATTCAGTTCAACTGAAAGTTAGTGGTTGTTTCAAATCATTTTTGAGTGTGAGTTATGCTCATTATTGACGACTATAATCTACCTGTATATACTTATGTTCTAAATGTTGACCTATGAAGGGTGGTATGATAATTAGCATGTTCGTCTAGAGTGTGGTAGATCATGGTTGCGTTTTAAACCAAAGACTTTCAAATAGGTATTTGCTGCTTTTCCACTAAGCACACAGTATTTTATAAGAAGTAAGAAAAAAGACTGGTTAGCTCAGAATCAAGATAATGTGTCTAAGTGGAGTGACATGTCTACATGTATCATATGACTGATGTTTCTGTCAGCTTGCTTTATAAATGTACAACTCATCATTTTGATGGTCTAGTACAAAACAGACATCTGTAGTGCTTAATTCAAAGTTAAAGTTAAAAAAAGAATGTAGAACAACAATAAAAGCACGGTTCCTTTACTTTAGTTTGTGTCTAAAATTAGATAGTCTCTCATGTTCCTTTACTTTAGTTTGTGTCTAAAGTTAGATAGTCTCTCATGTTCCTTTACTTTAGTTTGTGTCTAAAGTTAGATAGTCTCTCATGTTCCTTTACTTTAGTTTGTGTCTAAAGTTAGATAGTCTCTCATGTTCCTTTACTTTAGTTTGTGTATAAAGTTAGATAGTCTCTCATGTTCCTTTACTTTAGTTTGTGTCTAAAGTTAGATAGTCTCTCATGTTCCTTTACTTTAGTTTGTGTCTAAAGTTAGATAGTCTCTCATGTTCATTTACTTTAGTTTGTGTCTAAAGTTAGATAGTCTCTCATGTTCCTTTACTTT
Organism: Bathymodiolus septemdierum; assembly: GCA_963383655.1. NCBI lineage: Eukaryota > Metazoa > Mollusca > Bivalvia > Mytilida > Modiolidae > Bathymodiolus > Bathymodiolus septemdierum. The sequence goes on from OY726520.1 coordinate 44,239,850, forward strand.
AGTTTGTGTCTAAAGTTAGATAGTCTCTCATGTTCCTTTACTTTAGTTTGTGTATAAAGTTAGATAGTCTCTCATGTTCCTTTACTTTAGTTTGTGTCTAAAGTTAGATAGTCTCTCATGTTCCTTTACTTTAGTTTGTGTATAAAGTTAGATAGTCTCTCATGTTCCTTTACTTTAGTTTGTGTCTAAAGTTAGATAGTCTCTCATGTTCCTTTACTTTAGTTTGTGTCTAAAGTTAGATAGTCTCTCATGTTCCTTTACTTTAGTTTGTGTCTAAAGTTAGATAGTCTCTCATGTTCATTTACTTTAGTTTGTGTCTAAAGTTAGATAATCTTTCATGTTCATTTACATCCTTATCCTTTCTTACTAATACATACTCATTTAAAAATTAAACAGTGAACAAAGAGATTCTTAAAAATTATTCTGTGAAAAAAAGATGATTGTCATTTGTCAAATTAAATAAAAGAACTATTATCTTAAATAATTTAAAATTAAAACTTACTTCAGTTGTGAAAATAGTTTATCCGTCACTATTATTAAGGTTTGTATTATCTACTGTATGGCATCCTTAGAAACTCATTTTGTCCAATACACCAATATATTATTTAGATATAGATAGTACCCTTAAATTGGAATTTTTCTTATTTGGTGTGATTTGAGGCACCTTTGGGTGAATTGCTTTCTTTAACTCTAAATTTCAGTTGTAGCTTAATAACTACCCAAAAAATACAATTATGTGTATTTGATATAGCATTGAAATATTTGTTTTGCTACTTTTTTTTAGTAGTTGGGGAGCAGTTTGTCTACAATATATTAATGGGCTTAAAAATATTCCCCCTTTACCAAAAAAAAACATTAAAAGATGTTAGAAACTTGATGAAAAGAACTTGCTATTAAATACCGTTCGCTATTATGATTTTTCAATAATACCGTAGAAATGATGCAAATAATGAAATGATCATTTCAAAACACTATTCTGTATTCATTTGTATATATCTGTATATGTTTATTTACTTCTTACAAAACGTCTATTGAAAGTTTTCTGTCATAGAAATCACAGATCTACATAACAGGGGCACCTGTAGTTTAATTTTTCAAATAATATATTGTGAAAAGTAATTAAACTATCATAATAATTTAAATCTGGACAATAAAATTAAATTTTTATTTTGTAAATATTTAAATAAAATATTTTTGATGAAAATGATAATATTTTTTTTCCCATCCTTGTGTAAAATCATTGTCAATTTTAATGACACTGACAACGAAATTTTGTACACATCTCAATGACTACCGGTATGCTGAAATTAAAAACTGAATACAAACAGTAGATTCTTGTTTCATCATGTTATAAAAAAAAAACGAAATATAATAATTATAAAAAAAAAAGGAATTAATATTCTCATTTTTGACCTTTTTTTTAACATCAAGACACCAAACCACTGAAATATTTTGAGTATTTCTTTTATGAAATAGAAAACTCCTTTCTGGTCCCTTGAATTAATACCCCATAATGCACTGAAGCTGAATTATATGTAAAAAACGTAAATGTTTCTTATTCTAAATGTCATATTTGGTGGCCAGATAAGTAGCTGTATTTCTTATGTTGGTATGTATAGACGGCATGAAATGTACCAAATGATAATAAGTAAGTTTTATTTCAAGTTCTCTAATCAGGTGGACACAATTGCTATAAAATAATTGATTAAGAAGAGTTAAATTATTCATTGGATTTATTACAGCATAAAAGATAACATATTAGATGTGTATTTAATTTAGTAAGCCGTAAATAAGTCAAATATACCAAATGAATTTCAACTTTTGTCAAATACATTTTTTTGACGTTTGGCTTTTCAGTACATTTAACATCAAAGATTACAGGATTCTGAAATTCCCATGGTGATTAAAATTCTTTCAAATCCCATACAAAAGAAAGAAATTACCAAAATAGTAGCGGAGATCATGTATCTATAAAAAATACATTTGTCTGTACGAATGGCTCATTTGTTATGACCATGGGATAGAGCTATTTATGAAATAACATTAACAGTGCAAGTCATGTGATCATGACAACAACATGAGTACAAATTTATAACTAATTTTACTATTTAACAATGATTTGCAAATTTTACTTTTGATCTTTTTGCACTGTGATATATTAGATCAAGCGACAAGTGAAACATAATAATACCTATTATCGCTATTTTGCGGTATTTTCCTTTGATCTTGCTATCTGAGAATTTTCCATCTCACCCTGGTAGAGTGAGATGGAAAATTATCGCCAGTAACTAAGTAGTCTCGTGATAAACAAACGCACGTAATATTATCGCTGTTTTCTAATATGACGTTATAATGACGTCACATTACCAAATCCTTGATAATAAGTGATTAACGATATAAAATATTAATTGTGTTTAAAAAAATGTCAGTATTTCAACAAAAATTATTTAATTATGAATACAAAATAGCGATAAAATAATTAAAGATGTTTTTTAAAACTCAAGGACATTTCTCAGTCATCTCTCATCTCAGGGCTTTGCCTTTCGATGAGAGATGACTGAGAAAAGTCCTCTCGTTTGAAAAAACATCATTAATCACTTATTATCTAGTGACAAAGCACCATGATAATAATAATAAAAAAGAAATAAAGAATTATTATGATAAAATTAATACTGACAAACATGATGGCTGTTGGTGTTTTTATTCAATTCAGAGAAGAATTATATTCTAGTTCCACCATCAGAACATGGTGTTTGTCTGTGTTGGTCTGTAGAACTGAAACACAGTGAATTGACAGTAGAAAAAGTCATACCAGAGTAATGTCAACTGAAACATCTTGTTAGTGTGTACTGATGTTGTACTCACGTCACTGACATCACCTGAACAATTCCCTGATAATGGAATTCTCATCGCTTTTCGAAATCTCGATGCAATACTGCTCTGAGAATTCAGTCCTTACAAAAAGAATACATATGTATAATTTATTTTAAAAGATAAGTACAAGCTTCGAATTATGCTAAAATATTCATGTTTTCTGCTGTTCAAATTAATCCTGATCTTGAAAAATAATTAAGGACAGCCTCTGTGTATACTTGTCAGGAATATGTGAATTTAGAGATTTTATAAATTTGGTAGCTATTTCACTAAACATTCAACCATGTAATGAGACAGTGCATGGACAGACCAAATCAGAATTGAAATAGAATTGGAGTGAAAACAATGAAAAAGTACATGTAATTCATACTTGTGCTGTGATTTGTTTTTCTGTGGGCTAGTCCAGTGATATACTACAGTATATTTTGTTTATATGATAATTTAGCTAAAAATATTGTCCATTTCCCATTACTTGTATACAACATTCAATGAGTCATTCTAAAACATCATTTTGTCTAAATATTGAGTTATTTAATTGAATGTCTGTTAGATGCTTAATGCATGTAGCTCAAATGTTTGGTCTAGATCTACCCAAGTTTCATGGTCGCTAACCTACAGCTGATCATGCTTCAAATACTCTCCACTCGCCATCTGTAGGTTACCGACAATACCCAAGTTTTTACATTTTTTTTTTTAGATTAATATTCATGTAAGGAGTAAGAGAAGAAAAAAACTGGTTGACTCTGAATCCAAATAATGCGTCTTAAGTGGAGCGACATATCTATCTGTGAACTGTTGTTTCAGTGAGCTAGCATTATATAAATTCAGCCTGGTGTGTTGGTTTAGCAACATCATATCATCAAAAAGCAACATATACTCGGGATGATATATACCTGAAAAATTGCTCACTTGACGTTAAACAACAGTTGTTATCACTCACTTGATGTTAAACAACAGTTGTTGTCACTCACTTAACGTTAAACAACAGTTGTTATCACTCAGTTGTTATCACTCACTTGATGTTAAACAACAGTTGTTATCACTCAGTTGTTATCACTCACTTAACGTTAAACAACAGTTGTTATCACTCACTTGATGCTAAACAACAGTTGTTATCACTCACTTGATGTTAAACAACAGTTGTTATCACTCACTTGATGTTAGACAACAGTTGTTATCACTCACTTGACGTTAAACAACAGTTGTTATCACTCACTTGATGTTAAACAACAGTTGTTATCACTCACTTGATGTTAAACAACAGTTGTTATCACTCAGTTGTTATCACTCACTTAACGTTAAACAACAGTTGTTATCACTCACTTGATGTTAAACAACAGTTGTTATCACTCACTTGATGTTAAACAACAGTTGTTATCACTCAGTTGTTATCACTCACTTGACGTTAAACAACAGTTGTTATCACTCACTTGATGTTAAACAACAGTTGTTATCACTCACTTGATGTTAAACAACAGTTGTTATCACTCACTTGATGCTAAACAACAGTTGTTATCACTCACTTGACGTTAAACCACAGTTGTTATCACTCACTTGATGCTAAACAACAGTTGTTATCACTCACTTGATGTTAAACCACAGTTGTTATCACTCACTTGACGTTAAACAACAGTTGTTATCACTCACTTGATGTTAAACAACAGTTGTTATCACTCACTTGACGTTAAACAACAGTTGTTATCACTCACTTGATGTTAAACAACAGTTGTTATCACTCACTTGATGTTAAACAACAGTTGTTATCACTCAGTTGTTATCACTCACTTAACGTTAAACAACAGTTGTTATCACTCACTTGATGTTAAACAACAGTTGTTATCACTCACTTGATGTTAAACAACAGTTGTTATCACTCACTTAACGTTAAACAACAGTTGTTATCACTCACTTGATGCTAAACAACAGTTGTTATCACTCACTTGATGTTAAACAACAGTTGTTATCACTCACTTGATGTTAAACAACAGTTGTTATCACTCACTTGACGTTAAACAACAGTTGTTATCACTCACTTGATGCTAAACAACAGTTGTTATCACTCACTTGACGTTAAACCACAGTTATCACTCACTTGATGCTAAACAACAGTTGTTATCACTCACTTGATGTTAAACCACAGTTGTTATCACTCACTTGACATTAAACAACAGTTGTTATCACTCACTTGATGTTAAACAACAGTTGTTATCACTCACTTGACGTTAAACAACAGTTGTTATCACTCACTTGATGTTAAACAACAGTTGTTATCACTCACTTGATGTTAAACAACAGTTGTTATCACTCAGTTGTTATCACTCACTTAACGTTAAACAACAGTTGTTATCACTCACTTGATGTTAAACAACAGTTGTTATCACTCACTTGATGTTAAACAACAGTTGTTATCACTCACTTAACGTTAAACAACAGTTGTTATCACTCACTTGATGCTAAACAACAGTTGTTATCACTCACTTGATGTTAAACAACAGTTGTTATCACTCACTTGATGTTAAACAACAGTTGTTATCACTCACTTGATGTTAAACAACAGTTGTTATCACTCACTTGATGCTAAACAACAGTTGTTATCACTCACTTGATGCTAAACAACAGTTGTTATCACTCACTTGATGTTAAACAACAGTTGTTATCACTCACTTGACGTTAAACAACAGTTGTTATCACTCACTTGATGTTAAACAACAGTTGTTATCACTCACTTGATGTTAAACAACAGTTGTTATCACTCACTTGACGTTAAACAACAGTTGTTATCACTCACTTGACGTTAAACCACAGTTGTTATCACTCACTTGACGTTAAACAACAGTTGTTATCACTTACTTGACGTTAAACCACAGTTGTTATCACTCACTTGACGTTAAACAACAGTTGTTATCACTCACTTGACGTTAAACCACAGTTGTTATCACTCACTTGACGTTAAACAACAGTTGTTATCACTCACTTGACGTTAAACCACAGTTGTTATCACTCACTTGACGTTAAACAACAGTTGTTATCACTCACTTGACGTTAAACCACAGTTGTTATCACTCACTTGACGTTAAACAAAAGTTGTTATCACTCACTCTTTTGTTAATGATGTAAATTTATTTTGATAACTTGTTCCTTGTAAATCAGATATAAATGTATTTTTGTAATACCATAATAGCTTGTTACTTTTCATTTTAGTTATAGTATAATAATAAAACAGACTCTAAGATGACTCACAGAGGAACTCTACCTGCATTACGTGCTCCATATGATACCGGCGACAATGAACCAGAGTACAGAAATAATCGTTATCCTCGAAGTCCACAAAGTCATGAACAAAATCAAATTGTTCCTTTTGGAAATCAAGGAGGTCAAACACAACGGGACTATCAAAGTCGTGGTCCGTCAAGATTAGACCTTTTGGAAGAGAGACTTGCCCAGCAGGAACGGAGCACAGCAACAGTGATGGATAGAGCCTTTAAAATCAAGGAGGATGTGATTGACAGTCTTAATTTTACACATGGTACTTGGCAGGATGAGAAACATGCCAGATCTATGTTACAGGAACATATACGTACTATAACTGCTATAGTTAATAAACTTAACAATGATATTGCTGTAAGTACCAGGTAATGCCAGATCTATGTTACAGGAACATATACGTACTATAACCGCTATAGTTAATAAACTTAACAATGATATTGCTGTAAGTACCAGGTAATGCCAGATCTATGTTACAGGAACATATACGTACTATAACTGCTATAGTTAATAAACTTAACAATGATATTGCTGTAAGTACCAGGTAATGCCAGATCTATGTTACAGGAACATATACGTACTATAACCGCTATAGTTAATAAACTTAACAATGATATTGCTGTAAGTACCAGGTAATGCCAGATCTATGTTACAGGAACATATACGTACTATAACTGCTATAGTTAATAAACTTAACAATGATATTGCTGTAAGTACCAGGTAATGCCAGATCTATGTTACAGGAACATATACGTACTATAACCGCTATAGTTAATAAACTTAACAATGATATTGCTGTAAGTACCAGGTAATGCCAGATCTATGTTACAGGAACATATACGTACTATAACTGCTATAGTTAATAAACTTAACAATGATATTGCTGTAAGTACCAGGTAATGCCAGATCTATGTTACAGGAACATATACGTACTATAACCGCTATAGTTAATAAACTTAACAATGATATTGCTGTAAGTACCAGGTAATGCCAGATCTATGTTACAGGAACATATACGTACTATAACTGCTATAGTTAATAAACTTAACAATGATATTGCTGTAAGTACCAGGTAATGCCAGATCTATGTTACAGGAACATATACGTACTATAACCGCTATAGTTAATAAACTTAACAATGATATTGCTGTAAGTACCAGGTAATGCCAGATCTATGTTACAGGAACATATACGTACTATAACTGCTATAGTTAATAAACTTAACAATGATATTGCTGTAAGTACCAGGTAATGCCAGATCTATGTTACAGGAACATATACGTACTATAACCGCTATAGTTAATAAACTTAACAATGATATTGCTGTAAGTACCAGGTAATGCCAGATCTATGTTACAGGAACATATACGTACTATAACTGCTATAGTTAATAAACTTAACAATGATATTGCTGTAAGTACCAGGTAATGCCAGATCTATGTTACAGGAACATATACGTACTATAACTGCTATAGTTAATAAACTTAACAATGATATTGCTGTAAGTACCAGGTAATGCCAGATCTATGTTACAGGAACATATACGTACTATAACTGCTATAGTTAATAAACTTAACAATGATATTGCTGTAAGTACCAGGTAATGCCAGATCTATGTTACAGGAACATATACGTACTATAACTGCTATAGTTAATAAACTTAACAATGATATTGCTGTAAGTACCAGGTAATGCCAGATCTATGTTACAGGAACATATACGTACTATAACTGCTATAGTTAATAAACTTAACAATGATATTGCTGTAAGTACCAGGTAATGCCAGATCTATGTTACAGGAACATATACGTACTATAACTGCTATAGTTAATAAACTTAACAATGATATTGCTGTAAGTACCAGGTAATGCCAGATCTATGTTACAGGAACATATACGTACTATAACTGCTATAGTTAATAAACTTAACAATGATATTGCTGTAAGTACCAGGTAATGCCAGATCTATGTTACAGGAACATATACGTACTATAACTGCTATAGTTAATAAACTTAACAATGATATTGCTGTAAGTACCAGGTAATGCCAGATCTATGTTACAGGAACATATACGTACTATAACTGCTATAGTTAATAAACTTAACAATGATATTGCTGTAAGTACCAGGTAATGCCAGATCTATGTTACAGGAACATATACGTACTATAACTGCTATAGTTAATAAACTTAACAATGATATTGCTGTAAGTACCAGGTAATGCCAGATCTATGTTACAGGAACATATACGTACTATAACTGCTATAGTTAATAAACTTAACAATGATATTGCTGTAAGTACCAGGTATAACAATGATATTGCTGTAAGTACCAGGTATAACAATGATATTGCTGTAAGTACCAGGTATAACAATGATATTGCTGTAAGTACCAGGTATAACAATGATATTGCTGTAAGTACCAGGTATAACAATGATATTGCTGTAAGTGCCAGGTATAACAATGATATTGCTGTAAGTGCCAGGTATAACAATGATATTGCTGTAAGTACCAGGTATAACAATGATATTGCTGTAAGTGCCAGGTATAACAATGATATTGCTGTAAGTACCAGGTATAACAATGATATTGCTGTAAGTGCCAGGTATAACAATGATATTGCTGTAAGTGCCAGGTATAACAATGATATTGCTGTAAGTGCCAGGTATAACAATGATATTGCTGTAAGTGCCAGGTATAACAATGATATTGCTGTAAGTGCCAGGTATAACAATGATATTGCTGTAAGTGCCAGGTATAACAATGATATTGCTGTAAGTGCCAGGTATAACAATGATATTGCTGTAAGTACCAGGTATAACAATGATATTGCTGTAAGTACCAGGTATAACAATGATATTGCTGTAAGTGCCAGGTATAACAATGATATTGCTGTAAGTGCCAGGTATAACAATGATATTGCTGTAAGTGCCAGGTATAACAATGATATTGCTGTAAGTGCCAGGTATAACAATGATATTGCTGTAAGTGCCAGGTATAACAATGATATTGCTGTAAGTGCCAGGTATAACAATGATATTGCTGTAAGTGCCAGGTATAACAATGATATTGCTGTAAGTGCCAGGTATAACAATGATATTGCTGTAAGTACCAGGTATAACAATGATATTGCTGTAAGTGCCAGGTATAACAATGATATTGCTGTAAGTGCCAGGTATAACAATGATATTGCTGTAAGTGCCAGGTATAACAATGATATTGCTGTAAGTGCCAGGTATAACAATGATATTGCTGTAAGTGCCAGGTATAACAATGATATTGCTGTAAGTGCCAGGTATAACAATGATATTGCTGTAAGTACCAGGTATAACAATGATATTGCTGTAAGTACCAGGTATAACAATGATATTGCTGTAAGTACCAGGTATAACAATGATATTGCTGTAAGTACCAGGTATAACAATGATATTGCTGTAAGTACCAGGTATAACAATGATATTGCTGTAAGTACCAGGTATAACAATGATATTGCTGTAAGTACCAGGTATAACAATGATATTGCTGTAAGTACCAGGTATAACAATGATATTGCTGTAAGTACCAGGTATAACAATGATATTGCTGTAAGTACCAGGTATAACAATGATATTGCTGTAAGTACCAGGTATAACAATGATATTGCTGTAAGTACCAGGTATAACAATGATATTGCTGTAAGTACCAGGTATAACAATGATATTGATGTAAGTACCAGGTATAGCAATGATATTGCTGTAAGTACCAGGTATAACAATGATATTGCTGTAAGTACCAGGTATAACAATGATATTGCTGTAAGTGCCAGGTATAACAATGATATTGCTGTAAGTGCCAGGTATAACAATGATATTGCTGTAAGTGCCAGGTATAACAATGATATTGCTGTAAGTGCCAGGTATAACAATGATATTGCTGTAAGTGCCAGGTATAACAATGATATTGCTGTAAGTGCCAGGTATAACAATGATATTGCTGTAAGTACCAGGTATAACAATGATATTGCTGTAAGTGCCAGGTATAACAATGATATTGCTGTAAGTGCCAGGTATAACAATGATATTGCTGTAAGTACCAGGTATAACAATGATATTGCTGTAAGTGCCAGGTATAACAATGATATTGCTGTAAGTACCAGGTATAACAATGATATTGCTGTAAGTGCCAGGTATAACAATGATATTGCTGTAAGTGCCAGGTATAACAATGATATTGCTGTAAGTGCCAGGTATAACAATGATATTGCTGTAAGTACCAGGTATAACAATGATATTGCTGTAAGTGCCAGGTATAACAATGATATTGCTGTAAGTGCCAGGTATAACAATGATATTGCTGTAAGTACCAGGTATAACAATGATATTGCTGTAAGTGCCAGGTATAACAATGATATTGCTGTAAGTGCCAGGTATAACAATGATATTGCTGTAAGTGCCAGGTATAACAATGATATTGCTGTAAGTGCCAGGTATAACAATGATATTGCTGTAAGTGCCAGGTATAACAATGATATTGCTGTAAGTGCCAGGTATAACAATGATATTGCTGTAAGTACCAGGTATAACAATGATATTGCTGTAAGTGCCAGGTATAACAATGATATTGCTGTAAGTGCCAGGTATAACAATGATATTGCTGTAAGTACCAGGTATAACAATGATATTGCTGTAAGTGCCAGGTATAACAATGATATTGCTGTAAGTACCAGGTATAACAATGATATTGCTGTAAGTGCCAGGTATAACAATGATATTGCTGTAAGTGCCAGGTATAACAATGATATTGCTGTAAGTGCCAGGTATAGCAATGATATTGCTGTAAGTACCAGGTATAACAATGATATTGCTATAAGTACCAGGTATAACAATGATATTGCTGTAAGTGCCAGGTATAACAATGATATTGCTATAAGTACCAGGTATAACAATGATATTGCTGTAAGTGCCAGGTATAACAATGATATTGCTGTAAGTACCAGGTATAACAATGATATTGCTGTAAGTACCAGGTATAACAATGATATTGCTGTAAGTGCCAGGTATAACAATGATATTGCTGTAAGTGCCAGGTATAACAATGATATTGCTGTAAGTACCAGGTATAACAATGATATTGCTGTAAGTACCAGGTATAACAATGATATTGCTGTAAGTACCAGGTATAACAATGATATTGCTGTAAGTGCCAGGTATAACAATGATATTGCTGTAAGTACCAGGTATAACAATGATATTGCTGTAAGTACCAGGTATAACAATGATATTGCTGTAAGTACCAGGTATAACAATGATATTGCTATAAGTACCAGGTATAACAATGATATTGCTGTAAGTACCAGGTATATATGCACACTTTGTGCTCAGTTGTTTATATTTACATTTAGTCTTATTTTCTACAAATTTACATTAAATTGAACCTGTCTTGCTGCTTACCTCTTAAACACTAATTACTGGGGTTAGATAATATGCTAAGTCTTGCTGACATTTCACCCAAGTATTATAACATGGCAGTAAGATAAAAAATTCATGTCACCAGACAAATGCTTCAAATTTTGTCTATGTTACATACAAAAGACAAAAAATTACATGGAAGAAAGGTGAGCACGTATTATCTACTGACATGTTATTTAAAGGGGTCGATTTCACAAAAAGTTGTAAGTCTAAGATCAGTCGTAAGTGTGAATTTCAACCAATCAAAAGCTTGAAAATCACACTTACGATAACACTTTTATATAATATATAACATGCCAAATCTATAAAGAAATGGCACCAAAGGTGTTCAGTTAAAACTTTCACTTTGTATATTTATATTTCACAGTCACTTGAGGACCAGCTCAGAGCCAGAGACAATGCATCCGTTGGCACCAATTCTGCTGTGAAGAACTTGGAAGTCCACCATGTGGCATCACTTACAGATTTACGTGGCAGGATAGTACGCTGTGATACCTCCATTTCTAAACTTTCGCAAGAACTACGCAACTGTTCAGACTCTATAAAACAAGTTAATGGTCAACAACAAGACAATCAGAACAGATTACTGGACAGAATACATAATCTAGAGTCTAAGGTGATTTTTTTTGGTAAATTGAAATCTCTCTTTCATTTCACTTCAAATATTTTATAGATAAACTCAAATGGATTAGACAACAGACTAGGCCTATACTTGTACAAATCCTCTCCAATAACAACAAGATGGAACAAAGGCAAAATAATTTTACAAGTTTACAAAAACACATTAATTAGACCATCTATAATTAATTAAATTCATAGTTATATAAATACATGACGATATAGGCATAATAAATACTGTATCAAATAAATATATTAACGATGGGGCAATATATTACAGAGTATCAAAATCTCTCTCTTTAGATATTGTTCAAAATCAAATAGTATAAACTGATAGCCAGTAATAGTTACCTCCCTTTTATACTTAAAAATAATCAAGACTACTAATATGGACCATCAACTATGTCAATACTCAATGATATGCAATAATTATACCGATAGAATCTTTATTTTTAATTTAAAATACATTTGTGATTTGTTTTTACTGCAGTCTTTTTTTTTTTTATTTAATTATGTTTGTCATATTTCATCACAAATTAAACGAAAATTATGATATGATGTCCTTCTTTCGCTTTGCAAATAAATGAGTGATTTATTAGATGGCAAAATCTCATTAGAACATGCATGACACATACATAAGCCAGGTGATAAAATCACAAAATAATATTATTTACACGGTTGTTAACGTTTTAAACATCTATATTCACTCAAAATAATCAACATATCCAAAATTAATAATATGTGATGTGCAATTAAAACATGCAAACACAATATAATTGTTACGGATGCTCCATCAATAAGACTGACTTTCCCGTCGTAAAAGTACATGTTGATGAGTAATCGTCTGCTCTAATTTGGCAGCATAAATTGTGTGTGACATTGTCCGCAAACATAATATAAATTACAGTCTTTCCCATCAAAGTATACTTCCGTATTTGTACTGTTAAACATATCAGAATCAAAATAATTCATTGAAGCCAGAATGTGTTTTGAGTTTTACCCTGTGTTGACAGAATATTAGTAAATTTTATCTGCCATAACCCATGTTAAAACTCATCATGGTAGCAATCATAGGATACTGGTATATATTTGATTTGATTTTTGGTGTTTAACGCCACTTTCAGCAATATTTCAGCTATATCATGGCGACCAGTTTTAGTGGTGGAAGAAGCCGGAGTACCCGGAGAGAACCACCGACCATGGGCAAGCAACTGGTAAACTTTATCACTTGCGGCTGCGAGTCGAGTGCACCCTTTTTTGTAATTTACAAAACCAGGCGCGACACGCAGTTTTGGTAATAGGCTTGTATGAGTTGTTAGATAATCCAACTACCTGACTCACTGAGCAACCCGGGCCCGATACTACTGGTATATATATACATGTATATCAAAATATACCTTCCTATGCAATCAATGCATATTATCACAACTAATATTATGAGTTAAAAAAAAAATTTCCACTTTGCATTATGTACTCAATACATTTGTCGCCCTCTTATAATGCCATCCCTTCTGCAAGGAAAAGGTGGCCTTTGTTGTATTACTGAAAGATGATCTGTTCCTCTTTAGATTTGACAGAGGTCATGATTATTGGTCTGTAGCGGTACATGGTACAAAGACATTTGTCTTCCACTTTTGACAGTGTCTTAGTGGTAATAGTATTCTGATGCTTCTCCCATACTTGAAGTTCTGGAAGTTCTTTTTTTGTTGTTAAAAAAAATTGTTTCTAATATACAGGGCTTTCAATATTTTTCAAGTCTACCAGTACTTCACCATTTACAGGTGGTACTTTTTATTAAAATTTGAACAATTTCATGAGTATCTTATACAACACTTTAAAATCAGGAGGTACCAAAGACCATTTAATTTTAGGCGGGTAAAAGTACCTGATACCGCCCATTATTGAAAGGCCTGTAATATAATGCAATTAATTATTTTTTGGATAATTTCAGCTAGTACAAGTAAATAACATGCTGGACAGAAACAGTAGTGAACAGAAAATGAAATTACAGCACTTAGAGGGAGACACTGGTCAGCAGATGTCTATGTTAGATAGTAAAACACGAAGTTTGGTTGACGATATGAAAAATACGATAAGTACATTCCAAGCCCACCAGGAAGGGGAGAGAGAAAAACTAGAATCACGATTGTTTGGACATATTGAGAAAATTTCAGCAGCTAAAGATTCTCTCATTGTAAGATTTCTGTCAGTATAGCACTTTGCATTAATTACAATACCGGTAATCTGAATGGTTTCTAAGGTCGTTTGTCATTGGCTAGTAGGTGGTGGTTCTCTGGTTTATTCCAGCAATAAAACTGATAACAATACGATTAAAATATTTTTGAAAGAAAATGGTAAAAATGTATACAGTATATATTTTTTACCATTTTCTTCCAAAAATATAATATACTACAGTGGAACTTGTGCAATCCGACACCTGAGTTTTCCGACACCTGAGTTTTCCCGACACCTGAGTTTTCCGACATCCTGTGATTTCTGACATCCTGTGATATCTGACAAAAAAATTAAGGTCTCAAAATATTTCTTAACTAAAATAGAACCTGAGTATTTCGACATCCTGTACAATCTGACACATTTCCCTGGTCTCCTTGGTGATGCCATTAGACAGGATCCACTGTACTATTAATGATTTGTTTTGTGAGAATGTATTTATCATATAAAGGTGAAGGCTGTGATGTGAGATGTGATCTCAGAGCAATATCATATAAAGGTGAAGGCTGTGATGTGAGATGTGATCTCAGAGCAATATCATATAAAGATGAAGGCTGTGATGTCAGATGTGATCTCAAAGTTATATCATATAAAGGTGAAGGCTGTGATGCGAGATGTGATCTCAGAGTTATATCATATAAAGATGAAGGTTGTGATGTCAGATGTGATCTCAGAGTTATATCATATAAAGGTGAAGGCTGTGATGTCAGATGTGATCTCAGAGTTATATCATATAAAGGTGAAGGCTGTGATGTGAGATGTGATCTCAGAGTTATATCTTATAAAGGTGAAGGCTGTGATGTGAGATGTGATCTCAGAGTTATATCATATAAAGGTGAAGGCTGTGATGTGATCTCAGAGTTATATCTTATAAAGGTGAAGGCTGTGATGTGAGATGTGATCTCAGAGTTATATCATATAAAGGTGAAGGCTGTGATGCGAGATGTGATCTCAGAGTTATATCATATAAAGGTGATGGCTGTGATATGAGGTGTGATCTCAGAGTTATATCATATAAAGGTGAAGGCTGTGATGTGAGATGTGATCTCAGAGTTATATCTTATAAAGGTGAAGGCTGTGATGTGAGATGTGATCTCAGAGTTATATCATATAAAGGTGAAGGCTGTGATGTGAGATGTGATCTCAGAGTTATATCATATAAAGGTGATGGCTGTGATATGAGGTGTGATCTCAGAGTTATATCATATAAAGGTGAAGGCTGTGATGTGAGATGTGATCTCAGAGTTATATCTTATAAAGGTGAAGGCTGTGATGTGAGATGTGATCTCAGAGTTATATCATATAAAGGTGAAGGCTGTGATGTGATATGTGATCTCGGAGTTATATCATATAAAGGTGAAGGCTGTGATGTGAGATGTCATCTTAGAGTTATATCTTATAAAGGTGAAGGCTGTGATGTGAGATGTGATCTCAGAGTTATATCTTATAAAGGTGAAGGCTGTGATGTGAGATGTGATCTCAGAGTTATATTATATAAAGGTGAAGGCTGTGATGTCAGATGTGATCTCAGAGTTATATCATATAAAGGTAAAGGCTGTGATGTGAGATGTGATCTCAGAGTTATATCATATAAAGGTGAAGGCTGTGATGTGAGATGTGATCTCAGAGTTATATCTTATAAAGGTGAAAGCTGTGATGTGAGATGTGATCTCAGAGTTATATCTTATAAAGATGAAGGCTGTGATGTGAAATGTGATCTCAGAGTTATATCTTATAAAGGTGAAGGCTGTGATGTGAGATGTGATCTCAGAGTTATATCATATAAAGGTGAAGGCTGTGATGTGAGATGTGATGAGAAGTCCATTTCAAATCAAGGATGTAAACAAAAGTATGTTTATCAAGGATTTGTCAGTAACACACCCAATAGTTAATCCAATATGCAAACTGTGAAATGAACAACGCCTCTTTAAATTTCATTTAGATGAGGAGGATTATCATTGTTAAATGTGTATGTAAGTCTGATTATATGATTTATATTTTGATCTGAATTGTACAAACCATTTTTTGAAATGGGGAAAATGTAGATGATTATCTCCCTTTAACCAATTATATGCACTTGTTTCCAAACTCTAAAGTGTCAAAAATATAGAAAAGAATCTAAAAAAAAATAACAATGCAAAAACAAATATTTACTGGTAAACATCCATTTTACTTTCAATCAACACAGAATAATAAGTATTTGTTAATTTGCACCAAGCTAAATTTTTATACTAGTGAGTAAAAGGGAATAATAAATATTTGTTTATTTGCATCAAGCTTAATTTTTAGACCATTTTACTAAAAGTGCATCTCTAACCTGCTACAACAATATTGTAAAATGTTATTTAAATCAATGTAAAAGTAATGGCATTGTTATCTAGCTGGTACAACTTACTGTAAAGAAATACAGTTGGATTAGAACCATTTCCAAAACTTTCTTAAAACTAGATAGTGTGTTGCAGGCACAGTGCATGCCATTTTAGGATGTGCAACTTTAAATTAAAAAAAAACATTTTCAAGTGGTGTTGTACATCAAGCTTTCCCTTTCCCCCAAGCTTGCACCTGGTCTTTTTCAAATTCAAAATAGAACACCATAAGTCATCAAGAAAACTGATATATTTTTTAATAAAGTTATATTTTTGCGAGCTGAGTAATCAAAGAAATGTTCATTATATTGTTTGCACAGAATATCTGTTTCACACAAAAAACTAATATACCGGTATACAAAAAAAAACAAAAAAATGTACACCACCACACCTGCTTACAGATCTTCTCCAGTCTGATATTTCAACATAATATTTATGATTATATCTACCTAATATCATACTCACACTGTAAACTTTTGCATGCATGTAGCCCACCTTGATGCCCACATTTCCAGGTCACAATCAGCATGTCCAGGTAACACCTGTAATATGTTTCTGTGTATTGGTCTCAGGTATGATTATATTTCTTTCAAGTGTCACTTTACTTTTATCATTTTCTAGAATTGTCTAGAATTATTTCTTGTTTTGTTTGACATATTTTTTAGTTATAATCATTTTTTCCCCTAAAATATTTCTCTTGAATTTTCTCTCCTTTTTTACTTGCTTTTCCTTTGTATCGATGTTGTAAAATCTGCCAACTTGAACATGTGTATAGACTTTTATTTTGATCAGTATATGTTATTTTGTTTGTAATTTTATGTTGTTAGCCAACTTCTATGGTTTATATTCTTATGAAGTTTTCCTGTTTGCATTTTTATGGTATTTCTGATTTTGTTATTAGATATAGATTCAAACAGATTAGTTATTATTTTAAAACCCTTTAGATTATACTTCTTTATTATATTATTCAAAGATACAAATTTGTTTTGACGAAATTTAAGATCATGACAATAAATGATATACATGTAATGTCATTGTACCGAACTGTGGATAAAGATAGAAAAAATTATATGGGAAAAACAGATTATCTGTAAAATAGTAAAAATTATATGGGAAAAACAGATTATCTGTAAAATAGTATACACTTATTGACTGGTATGAGGCTAATGGGAAGTTTAATGTTCCTTGAAAGTTGAAACACCATCTATTGCCCGAGGCAAAGCCAAGGGAAATAGTTGTTGTTTAGAGAAACAATAAACTTGCTATTAGCCACATATAATACCGTACAGGATAAGAGACAATAAAACAATGTCACACAGATCCTGCTCGAAAAATCACGAGAATTTTGAATGTCCATTACCGTGTTTCCCCCTATTAATTAAAAATTTGGTGAAAATATATCTCGTCTCCTGTGGATAGCACAGGAGATGTGAATAGTCTTGGAATATTTACCTGTGAATAGTTCATTATAAAATTTATCAGTAAATAGAATATTTATGAACATGTCTTTTTAATAGGAAAACTTATACAGAGGTCTAATAATGCAATTTATTTTAGATGGAAATTGAAAACATTATTGAAAATATCCCTCCCTTTTTTTTTTGGTATATATAAGTTATCTTTTTTTTTTTTTTATGAATATAATTATTGTACATGTATTTATATGATTAATTCAATTCATGGCAATGTTTAATGTTTGTCCATGTCCTTTGTCTGTTCCATAAAATTGTCATACCATTACTGAACACGAACCAATTATAGATAATTCAACTGGCTTTCAAAATACTTATAAAAATATTATCTAGTATGTGTTTTTAATTGTATTTCATGGCTATATTTGCAAATTTAATTTTAATTTTGTTTTCTTTCTAGGAAAAGTTGGAACGTAAGATGGATGAGAACCATTATGTTACAGATGCACGTCTTCAGAAAATTGAAGAAGCTGTGATGGAAGAGAGAGCTAGGATTAGTGAGTTACAACATGTAAGTTAAAACTGGTATAATGTTTGTTTGTTTAATGATGGTTAACACCACTTTCAACAATATTTCAGTTATATCGTGGCAGTCAGTTTTATCGGAGGAAACCAGAGTATCCGAAGAAAACCTCTGATCTGTCGCAAGTCACTGACAAACTTTATCACATAATGTTGTACACCTCGCCCTGATCGAGATTCGAACTCACAACAGCAGTGGTGATAGGCACTGATTGCATAAGTAGTTGTAAATCCAACAACCATACGATCATGGTCACAACGACCCCAGAAAACTGATATAAAGGAGTTATATTATTATTAGGTGAAAATAGGGTACATGTATTTCCTATCACAAGTCATGGAAAATGTAAAATCATGATTATGAATCAGGTTTTTTTTTTTGCAATCATGAAAAATTCACGAACACAAGTCAAAGTTGGTGTAAATGAAAAAGTCACAGGAAACTAACATTGTTGAACAAGTTTCAGAAGACCAAAATTCTGTCTCCTCATATTCTCATTTCGATTGGTAGGATTTTTTAACCAACAGTTAACTTATATTTTCATACTTGACTTATCATCTGACTTTTTCTGTGAGAACAGAATTTGTGACATTAGAATTTTTCACTGTTCTTTAGCTTCTTATTATTGTAGGGTTGCCAAAAATAAGTCTACCTTGTCACTAATTTTTAAAATTTTCTTGGAAAACAATGCTTTCTCAAAAAGAATATGTAGTTCTATGTTTTTAATCATGGGAAAAAACTAATTTTAAACATATTTTAAAAATATATTAAAAAAAATAGTATCTTTTAGTGGAGAAATACCATTCCAGTTGGAGTAGAAGCAGATTTTCTCTCTATATATATTCATTAAGGCTGATTAAAAAGTATTTTTCACAACGCAACATAGCTGAAATACTGCTAAGGTTGAAGTTAAACACCAATCAATCAATCAATCAATCAAAAGTATTTTTAGATATAATAAGAATTAATTCTGGTAATTTTATTGTATACATTTACACTTTGACATAGAAAATATATACTAATTTGTCCTAAATTAGATTGTATAATATATTTTTTTTTCAGGATATTGAAAATAAATTGATGGCAAAATTAGACTACAGTATTCGTAACCAGCAAGAAGAATTTTCTAAGTTGAAACGTGAATGTCGTGAAGGATTTTCTACTGTACATGAAAGTATAAGTAATATGAAAACTGTCATGGATGGCAAGAGAAAAATACTGGAAGATCAACTACGAAAAGAAATCAGTCAAATCAGAAAAATGGTTGTGTTAGTCTGAGTCTCTTAAATGTTTGTTTTCAAATCATATTCATTTTGGTGAAGATCTGACAGCATTCACAAATGTTGGACAAATTAATAGATTTGAACATACTTCATTACTGCATATCTCTCTTTTATTTTTATTTTATGACCCCACATATTGTACAAGTTTTTATTAAGCAGCTCTTTTTTCATAAAAATCTTCAACTATGACAAGTATATTAGGTATAACTAAATACTAAAACATTACCCTACATTGAAATTATGTCATTGCCGAAAATAGTCAAGTTTCACAGAATGGATGCAAATAAGAAAAAAATTGTTTTTTAATTTATTATGCTATAGTTACAGTATCATGTCATTTAATCTATCATTGTCAGAAACCCAATTATAACATGTATATAATAACACCATCTATATAAGCATTAAGAAATAACTGTAATGTATTTGAGGAGTTACCAGTGTCAGTTGAGTATTTGAAGGTTGCAAACATAATTTTACTTTGTGATGCAGAGCCAGTAAAACAGATATTTGCGACCGTCAAATTCCCAATTGACGCCAGGAAATCTACAAATGCAATTCGGTTATTTTTATACTAATGTAAGACAAAGCTATTTCTGTTGACCTTAAGAAAGGGTTGAAAAGTTGCAAAAAATAAAAATGTGCAAAAACTAAAATGCCGCTAAATATTGTCAATGACTTTGGGACATAAACATCACAAAAAAGTGTGACGTATTATTAAAATTTTCAGCATGGAATGTTAACATTGGATGTTATTTCGCAACATGTATGCTTCAATTCCTTATAAAAACTAACAAGAAATTTATTTAGAGGTAGGCGATGTCTTAATTTTCTATCATATTGTGTTAATGGACATGTTGGATTTCAAGAATTCATTATCACGGCTCGATCACACTAGACTTCCTAGTTTTGACAGGTCAACTGTGTATTTCAAAGCAAACATTAGCCAATAAAAAACCAGGTTATATATAGCAAATGAAAATGCATGTTATATAAAAATTGCTTTCGAATAATGATTATTGATTTCACTGCCATTTATTTGAGTTATAAAATGAGTGCATTCAATCCATATTTTAAAATATTTGGTTTCACTTAATGTTAAGAATTAGAGTATTAACTCCCTTTGAATATTTTGTTCTTTTTACCAAATATGGTCAATTATATGTACTGGTAACCTGGTAGAAGGGAGATGCACAACTAAGAATCTTGTTGAAGCCATGTTATGTAGTACTGACAAAATACTAGCTGTACTAGTTAAAATTGACAAATGCACAATTTATGTTAGCTTTGAACTAACTGCCATCAATTAGTTTCAGAATTTTAGCAAATTATTTTTGATACATGTAGCATATTCTATTTATAGCCATGCTAAAGTGGTTAAATTCCAATGAAAAGTTCCAAATTATTTTTCATGACAAGCAGATATTTATTTATATTATAACATAAGTATTGTAGTTCATCTCAATATCAGATTTGACTATATTGATATATGTGAGAACATACTTTAATGTGTATTATTAAGTTCTATTTCTATCCTTTGTGGTTTAATACTATATTGATATATGCGAGAACATACTTTAATGTGTATTATTAAGTTCCATTTCTATCCTTTGTGGTTTAATACTATATTGATTGTGTATAGGAAATCAAAGGAACAGATTCATTAATATCATGCCAGCCAATTATGAATGTCTGATAAATCTTAAAGCTCTCAAGCATGTAGTACAAAAGATTTTTTAGGCTCTACATTATTTTTGTCCGTTTTAACTATTAACACACAATTTGTTGGAATATAGAAAATTCTGGTCATATCTTTTTCCTCAGTACCATTTATTAAAATCAAATTAATAAAAAAAAAAGTTAATCATTATTCGAAAATAATCATCAACTTAAGAAGAAGTTAAAAAATTATTGACTTAGTCCCATAAATTGTATTTTTATATTATCATTGCTCTTTTAGATTTGTTTTCCTATGTTTAACCTATAAGTTAGTATTTGACCATACCCTATACAAAATACCTGTCTGCAAGGAAAGTAAATCTTGGTGTTTTTGACAGTTCTTCCTTAAGTAAGACGTCTCACCATTTGTTTTGTTGCCATATTTCATAGTTCAATGTAAATTTAATCTGTATGTATTTATGTTTGTATGATGTATGTAGTCAACATATTTATGTAATGAAATGCGACTTGATCTTATTATAATGTACCTTGTAATTAACATGTTTAGTTTAATTGGCCATTTTTTTAGGGTATTTTTAACAGGGAATTACTTGCTGCATATAGCAACAGAAAAAAAGAGCGTCTCATTCATAAATATTGATTATTTTGTTTTTATTTACCTATCTGTGATATGGAGTTTTATTTTGTATTAAAAAAGTGCTTTATGTGTGTTTTATGTTGAAACATTTTGTAGTTTATAAACAATGTAGCTATTACAAGCAAAAACATACTATGTAATAATACTTTCAAATTGTTTATCTCAAAATCTTCAGGATAGCAAGTTAATGAAATAGAATCAGTTAAACGGGATAATTTTTTGACTTTTTTGTTATTTTCATTGGTATAGTTTTGTTTAAAAATTCACAAAATTTTTGAAGATTAAATAAAAATAGTTGTCAAAAATAAGCTGACAATTTATTCATGTTGAAAAAATAACTGGGTAATTTTGTTTATATTAAGTCGAGAATGTTAGTAATTTAGTCTGAAATTTATCAAGTCATCTTTCCTTGATAGCATCTTAATAAATAATATATATTTTTGTTATTGTTTACGATATATTCTATGCGTCTTCAATGTATATGTTGAAACCAGTTATTAATATCCGTCCAGTAAAAGTGTCTTCCATGATTGATTGTTCGTTCATAAAATTGTTTTTGTATTTTTTTTTATGCAGGCATTACACATTCCAGTTATTATGAATTTTATTTTTTATTTTTTATTTAATGTTTTTTTTTATTCATAGCACAGGAAATTGTATACATATATATAAACCAGCATGGAGTGTCAAATATATGGGAGATAACTCCACATGACTAATAACATACTGTATATTTCCACGAGGGTGTCGGAGACATGTCCTTATTTGTCAGTAAATTAAATGTAGTCACACGACAGTTAAATGGCACATAAATAATATGTATTAAAATACCAGTTTTTCATTTTTTCATTTTTAAAAACAGAATCATCATGTATTTAATTTAAAATCACCAGAATCTGGTTAAGAATAAACACAACTTTATCATTACATGTGTACAGTGCTCCCTCGGTCTATCGCCCCCTGTTTTATCGCCAAAATTCTCGTCTGTCCCGATTTCCCCCATTAAGAATACCCCGTTATACTGCCAAACTCAGCTACCGCCATCCGCCACAGGTTTTCAGACACAAAAGTCGTAAAACCAATTTAAATTCCCCCGTTAGTACCACCCACAACTACTTTTTGACAGCTGTGTATTGATCGGTAATTATGGAATGTCAAAACTGGTCATTGGACACGGTCATTGATCTCATAGTTGAGGGTCGGAACAGGTGATCAGTTGTTTTGATTAGAATAATTACCTGTATTTACTTTTCTAGTGATTACATTTGTACTTTTAATCCTGAGTAAAATTTGTGATTTAATTAGTTGTCATAAAAATGTCGTGCTTGAAGAGAAAGCGTAATTAATTAGACGACAAACAAAAACCAAAAACGTGCAATTATAAGTTATGCAAAGGAAAATCCAAAATTAACATAACAACAAATTGTCGATAATTTGACAATTAAATGGGATCTTCCAATAACCCCACAAATGAAGATGAACTGTTGCTGTCACGTGTTTATAATGACCTTGATGTCCCGAGCTACAAATGACGGTTCAAGAATTTGTCAACATTGACAAAGATCTGCAAACTGTACAGGACATTTCCGATGTGAATATAATTATTCTAATTTATTTATTTATTAAACATGTATTATTTATACTGATGTATTTGTACAAGTGCAAAATGCATGTCAGTCGAGTTGAAAGTTTATCATGACCACATAACCATCTGCACAGAAGGTGGCGGTTTAACGAGGGACCACTGTAGTTTCACATTTCTTGGTGGATTACACATAAACTTGACAGCAATTATTGACCAACAGTCATGTGAGCTTTTGCCATCACACGTCATAAACTTTCATACTTAAATCTTCTCCTCTGAAACAATTGAACTAAGTTCAAACAAATTTGGCTTGGATGGTCCCCTTTCAAAATTGTATCCGACAGCCCCACCCTTCATTCAAGATGGTGGTCCTTACTAAAAATGGCAATTTCTTCAATTGTCTATTGGTGCTTTATTATAAGTCAAACTGAGCCAGATATGTGGCATTGAGTAGTTCAGCATATCTTCCGGGTTTTTCTGTGAAATTCTTTTTTCAACCAATTTTTACCAATCATTAGAAATACTATGAGAAAAAAAATCACATCAAAATCTCAAAAATAAGAGCTGAAATGATCTTTGGTTGACCCACTTTAAAAAATTATTTGTGACAACCCCATCTTCTATAAACTTCTAGAAGTTAAATTAAAAACCAGGTGGGCTATTACATGCTCCTAGGAACCTCTAGTTTATCCATAATTCCATGTTTAAATGACAAAGTATCTTTTTTTATCAAATGAGACCAAGTTGAAATTAACGAACATATTTGAGGACAGTTAATGATTAGATAAGTATAGTCCATTTGACTTCTATAAATGTTCAGAAAAAAATTCTTAAAAATCCAGTTTTCAAATCAACATTTAATTTTCTTGACGTATATTAATATATGATTCATACGAACTCTGACAATTAATTTCAATTTTTTTTGTCACTCAAATTCAGTTAGTAGTTACAACAAAACTATCTGCAGTATAAGAAATAAGAAGAAAATCATATTTTTTTTTTTAAATAACTGGTGTCGTTTTTTAAACAAGTACCCTGGTAATGTTTATTTTGAAACAAGTGATGTTTCCCATCATGCACTTGGTATATCTAACTCCACTTCTGATCAATTTAGATTGATGACTATAAATGAATCCATTTTAAAATTTATTAATTTACATAAAAAAAAATTTAATCAAAGTATTAGACCAAAATAAACGAAACACATGTATTTTGTATATTCTGGCTTTGCAGTTTATGTCATGTTTTGGTGTAATTGACAAATTCTCCATTGACAGAATAATACAGAAAAGTCCTGTAGTCCAAACAACGAAGTCACTACAAGATTTGTTTTAGTAAATATATTTAGAAGAAATATTATAATTTACTAAACAGAAATATAGAATAACTGCAGTTTTGAATGTCGAGACAGACATTGTCGTGGTGAGGCCTATAAGGGCAAGCTGTGATAATATTAGTGGTATGTTGATACGTTCAAAACTGACGTTATTGTTTTTATCGGTAATGTCACAGTGTATTTTACGTTAATTTTCAGTATCAGAGCGAGTTAGTTGATATTGACAATATCACTATGTAAGATGAATGGTCAAATGTTTTTAGGAGACATTACTTGATATATACTTATTGATAATTTAGGGAATGTTGCTATGAGTAATAATTTAATCTATTTATTAACTATTTGGTGATGAAAACTGAATAAAATGTGTCATTGTAATAAAATATTTGTTTTTATTTTATTCTTCACTGTTAATAACTAAGAGTCCATATATTTTTTTAAACAGATTCAACAAAATTTTAATAACTTTGTTAACAGTTATTGGTTTGATGTTTTAGTTATAGATTTTTGAAGTTATATAACTTCATCAAATCTTTAATGTCCAAGAAACCACATCGATGGTGTACTGGTTAGTGTGCTCGCCTCGAGTGCAGTAGATCGTGGGTTTGAGCCCTGATCGGATCAAACCAAAAACCTTTAAAAAAAAAAGGCATTTGTTGCTTCCCCGCTAAGCATGCACCATTAAGGAGAAAGAGCAGTAACACAACGGGGGTCATGTGGAGCAGGAACTGCTATCCCTTCTGGAGCACCCGAGTTAACTCCCAGTTTTTAGTGGAGTTCGTGTTGCTTGATCTTTAGTTTTCTGTGTATTGTTTTGTTTGTCATTTTTCTTTGGGCCGTTGTATTGTGTGTCCTTCTTCAATTTACGGCTTCTGATTATCAACAAAACGAACAACCACCTCAAACAAATGAACAGTAAAAAAAAGACAACATATGGAGTTGGAAATCCAGGTCGTGGCTTGGGGCATGCACAGATATATGCGGCTGGGTTAAACCAGTTGTATATTTTTTTCTTTATTGTATTGTTCAATATCAAATAAGTCACACATTCAAACTGAACTGTTGTCGTCATCAGATTTATCATATTTCACCATTTCTCTCAATACCACTAATACAATTTCTGTGACTATGCCTTTGATGTTTTATTTGTTATTTTTGACTTGCTGCCATATCATATATCAACTTCATCGGTGGTGTAAAAGATAGTATGATCACCTCGCATGTGGTAGTTTGTGCAGTGCAAACCCCTGTCAGATCAAACCAAAGACTATAACATTGGTATTTGCTGCTTTTCTGTTTAAAGCAGGCAGTATTCAGGAGTGAGAGCAAAGACTGGTTTTCTTAGAATCAGGTTTATGTGTCCAAGTGAAGCAACATGCCTACTCTAAGACTGTTGTTTCAGTGAAGCTGGCACTATCAAGATCTAACTAAGCAACATGTCTACTCAATGACTGTTATTTCAGTGAAGCTGGCACTATCAAGATCTAACTCAGCAACATGCCTAGTATAAAGCAGACATCATCATCTCATCAAATGTAACTTCTCACCATGATATAGCTGAATAATTGCTCATTTGGCATTAAACAACAATGACGCATGACCAGTGCCACTAGCGGAGCAGGAACTACTTATACATCCACAGCTCCCAAGTTCATTTCCGTTTTTTTGTGGGGTTCATGTTGCTCAATCTTTAGTTTTCTGTGTAGTGTTTTGTAGATTATTGTTTGTCTTTTTTTCTTTTGATCATTGTATTGTCAGTCCTTCTTCGATTTACGGCTTCTGATTACCCCTTTGGTATCTTCAACTTTTCTCATGTATCACAGGCTTTTTTTTTATTTTGCAATAAAGACTAAAACTCATTCAAATTTATTTAAAGTTTTTATTTTGAAATTAACAAATTATATATATTGTACTTATTTAAATACTGAATAAAATTAACAAAAGATAAGAAAATAATATTTGTATAAGGCATCTAATAAAAATTCACTGACTCATAAATAGCAAACAAAAAATCAAAAAATCTTTTAACAAAACACACCGTTAAGTTAAAACACAGTATTTGTTCAGTTTTTACTTTTTTGATTTTATAAACTGATTGAAGACAACTTGTAGCATTTACAATTTGTTTCTTATATGATGGCCACCAAATTTGAAGTCAATATTGCACTTTGCTGTTGCATTATGGCAATAAACATGTTCCCAAAATGGCAATTTTTTTGTGTTATGCTGTCTCACTTCAAAAATTGTATTTTGAAAACTCAAATTTATTTGGAAATGATATTAATGCATGCCTATAGAACATTTCCTATATTAAATTTTGGTAGCTGCATTATGAAAATAGACAACATATATGAAGGAACTTATGACTAATTAACATAAAGAGGTGCTTCTGACAAATTCTCAAAATCACAGTGGGCATGTTATGCCTGAAAAACACTACAAACTAACCAAATGGTTATTGTTTTGTAAAACGCATTTTAGATCAAAGATTGAAATTTCGGCACATCTTTGCATTCATGAATCAGATCTCTAAAAATGAGGGCATTGAAAGGTGGAATTGTGCAAGGTGACTAATCTGTAGTGTCCGTAACCATGGGGTTATATCTTAAGGTGTATTTACAATAGAAATGTGGTCTACCACAACATTATACCTCTCAGCATGTATGCTTTAAATCTAAAATATTTTCTTATTTGTTTTAATTTGAAGTTTGATTTTTTTTACATTTTAAAGGTTACGGACACTACATGAATTGTCAAAAAATTGATATTGAATTTCATATTTTTATCAGCTTTTCTTTTTTTAATCTAATGCTGAAAAAAGCAAACTTTTTATGATGCAATATTGCATCATCTATTTACTGTTGGAAAATACTGGTATACTTTGACTGATACAACAATGTTATGTAGTATTGCATCATCCAAAGGATTGCCTTTCCAAGAAATTTGACTACATAGCTCATGAAAAAATAACTCATATTGTGTAATAGTATGTTAAAATGAAGCAAGAAGTCCTGAGAAATAGAAAAAAGAAATGTTTTAAGTTCCAGTGATGACCAAGGTATGTATAAATGTATTGAAGCATTGCTTATTATATTATGTAGTGTCTGTAACCTGAAATATGCCTATACCTGTTTTACTGTATTCATGATATATTCACATGAATTACATAAGATCTGATGCTTTCCTTGTTGAAATATTGATGCCAAGCATACAATATGAAGAAATTGACCTGAACTAGATTTTCAGAGGAAAGACCTATTGAGTTTGACACACAATTTATATAGTGAAAGCCTTTTACGGGGCAGATATTATAAGAAACAAACCTGTATGCCACTTATTACACCACTTTATAATACAAATGTCATTTAATACAGAATATTGACAAAGCACATGCCTGTGGAATGCACTGTTTTTAGGTTTTTAGTATATTTTGTTGTACTGTCAATGAGGTTTGGACACTACAATTTTTCGAAGGCAACTATTATTATTATTCATACACAAAACTGTTTTGCAGAAGAGAGCAGAAAATCATCACTGCAACACAAAAGACCTGGAAAAGTTGCTGACAAAGATGCTGACAATGTCAATGATAATGTGAAAAAAGTGAGACATTTTGCTTCAGAGACCAAAGAAAAAAGCTGCCATTTTGAAGAAACTTATTGAATCTCCATCAACATCAAAAGTCCTTTCTGGTCAAGGATTAACTCTGACCCCTGCCTGCAAGAAAAAACTTCCAAGTAGCAGATGCTATGGTAGATTCAGTGAAAGAAAGTATATCTTAAGTAAAAAGCAGTGGTCGAAAGGACAGAGAAAAGCAACATGCATATAATGTCATAGCTGGTTCAATTCTGAAGAAGTACAGTAAGTTCACACTTAGAAAACACTTCAATGTGTCTTACAAAACAAGAAAGATGAGAGCTGAATGGTGGAAAAAGAAACAAAGAAAGACAAAATGTGATGTGATTAGTGAACATGTGAAAGAATCTGTGAAAGAATTCTTCCTAAGTGCTGAAATTAGCAGAGAAGTGCCATCTAAACGTGAGGTTGTGAGAATTAAAACCCAGACTGGTCAAAAAGAAACATGTGATGACAATAACATTAGAAGAAGCACACAAGCTATACAAAACAAGAAACCTGAGTCATAAGATAGGCTTAACATCATTCAGTAAACTGAAACCAGTAAATGTGAAGAAGGTCTTGTCTCTGCCAGATTTGTTGTAATATAGCCCTGAATGTAGAAGCACTGACAACAGTGAAACAAGCTGCAAAAGACAGAGGCATGACAGAACACATTCAAATCAATAAGAAAAATCTGAGCAATGTAACATTTTGCAACTATGAATCCGAGCCATCTGTAAATAATTTGACAAGAAATTGTGAAAACTGTGGCATTGAAGGCTTGAGAAAGTACCTGGAACCTTTAGATACTACAGATGGTGTGGTGTCATGGTATCACTGGGAAACTATTGAAATAAAGAAAGATGATAAAGTAAAGTGCTGCGTTTCTTGTGTGCGGAAGGAAGCTGATTTTCAAACTTTGACAGCTTTAGAAAAAGACATGAGAGTATACCCAGAGCATGCATTTAGAGCGTTCTGGCAACAAAAATAGATGGGGATATGTGTAGAGAAGTTATCTGAGGGATCTGTATCAATGGTGATGGATCTCAGTGAAAATTATGGTTGTGTTTTCCAGAGTGAGGTAGTCTGGATTCTTTGATAGGAACCAGGTTACTGTACATCCAATGATGTGTTACTACAAATAAAACCTGAAGACAAAGTTGTCATGGTGAAGCATGCCATAATTGGCATAAGTGAAGAAACTAAACATGATGCTGAGTTAGCTATTGCCTTTGGAAATTGGGCCTTGGAGACAATAGAAAGCAGAGGGGTGAATATTGAGGAAATCCATGAATGGACAGATGGGTGTGCAGCCCAGTCCAAAGGGAAAAGGGCTTTTGCAGATATCAGTCTTAGAAAGTGCCACAGTAAAGAATGCTCGTTATCGCACTGTTTTAAGTAACAGAAAAGTTATTGGCAATGCTAACGATGTACACAAATTTTGCCAGGCAATCTTAAAATGGAAGCAGGTAATAATGAACAAAACACAATGTACAGAAGAGAATTTGTATTCATTGAAAATGTGAATAGAAACAGACCAGGAACTAATATTCAGACATTAAAAGGAACAAGAAAACTGTGTTAAGTCTTTAGGCAAAGATTATGAATTGTACACACGAAATCTTAGCTGCTACTGTGACGCTTATGTAAATGGAAAAAATTCAGAATGTGAGAATGCTGATGTTGTTAGCAACTTGGAGCAAAGAAACCTTGACATCATGGGTAAATCCAAAGAGTCAAAATGCAGAGAAATCAGCTCACCAGTAAAAAGCAACATAAGAACCACCATTGGCAGCAAAGAATTCCTTCAAAACGAAAATCAGATTCAAAGAAACCACTGAGAGCTAAGAGAAGGAAAGTAGAAGAAAACAACAGCGACAACAGTCAGTCCATGCAGATTACACCTGGGGACTTTGTGGCGGTGGGATTGAAACCAAGAAAGGGGCCAATCAGTGTTTATATAGCAGAAGTTACACATGTTTATGAAGCAGAGTGCAGGCTCAAATATATGAAGAAATCTGAAAATGCCTACGTATGGCCTGAGAAGTCTGACATGTCACAAGAGCTTACAGAAAATATTATTTCAAAACTAGAAAACCCTCAACTTGTTAATGAAAGGGGCATTTTTAAATTCAAAACAGATGAATTAAATAACATAAAGGTTGATCTCATGAAGATACATAAACATGTATATTTTAAGTAGCAAATAAGTGGAACCTGTATTGAGAGTATAAAGGTGTAGTGTCCGTAACCACAGTGACATATATTTCTTTTAGGAACAAAAAGCTTATCCTGTTAACTTTTAACAGTTAAAACTTTTTAAAGAATAGTCTTTATGCTAGACAATAAATGTGTTTTGAACATTGAGCTATGTGGAAGAAGAATGTTATACTAAAAGCTGTGTTTTCAATTTTGTTTGAAGTTTTACATCTGTTAGAAAAAGGCAACAATTTTTTGTTTGGAATCTTATCTCGAGTAGAATGCATTTTCATTATTTTGTTTACATTCCATTTTTGACATTTGTGTGTAAACATGAATTAAAGAGTCTTGTTTCCAATAAAATATTAGTTGTTATATACCTGTTGTAGTGTTTGTAACAGTAAGGTGACCTGTACTTAAAAAGGCTCCATGAAAATGTATTTGTAAAAGCTTCTAAAGTGAAACAAGTATAAATTTGATCGACCGAAATATTGAACTTTTGATATTCAGAATTTCAAGGCCCTGCCTGAAAGTTCATTTTTTCACCCTGGTGAGACACAAATACTGTTTTAGCCATAAAAGATTTAAAAAATATTTTTTCTCTTGTAAAGTTTTTATATAAAATGAATTTTTTTTTCATATAAAATGTAAAGAAGGAAAACAAATTTGAAATAAAATGGTTTTTTTCTTCTATAACTTTGTTAATTTTGTTCTTCTAAATTGCATGCAATAACTTTGTAAATGTTTTTTTTCTTCTATAATTTTTTTTTAATGTATTTTCCATTCCTTGTGTAAAATTTCAGTTTAGTTGCCAGTTTATATTTCTGTATTTCAGATCCTCCAGTCATCTTTCCTAACTTACTCAATACTGGCTTTTCTCTTTTCTGAAAGGCTTCAACATTATTTCAGAAATGAATCTGAAAACTTTGTGGCCAGTTTTATGCCTTCTGTTTATCTGCTGTAGTGTGGTCAGAATTAACCATACTTCGACTTCTACTACTAAAGGAGCATTTACTAGTATCACTGGGAAAGGAAAAAAGAAAAGTAAAGAATAAGAACAGAAGAAAATGAAACACATGAAATTCTATGAGAGAAACAGTGGAATCACAGAACATAATGCAACTGAAAATCACGTACAATGTTAGTAGAAAAAACATGCAATGATAAACGTTACCTCCAGCAAAATTGTATCCAAATGATTTCAATGAGAAATCAGTTTTAATTATCTAATGAATGACTGAAGAAACTATCAGTCTTTGACAAAAGCATGTACAAATGTATCAACTTTAAATGGAATGTGTTCTCATTTTTGATCCTTTATATACATTTCAAAGAATTGCCTTGTTTTGATAACTTAAATACACTAGTTAATTTCTATTCAAAATCTATTGAAAATAATATAATACATGTAGATCAAATGATATTGAAACATTTAAGAACCTTTAGAATTTTGTAGGTTCAATATCAACTGGTCTATCATAGAGCTCTTTTAACCTACCACAAGATATGACAAAATCAAACTTTTATATACTTACTCTGTGGGTAACTTATCATTGAGTGCCCTGTGTCTTCTCACATGAGCCTGATTTTGTTTCTTTAACTTATCATTGAGTGACTTGAGTCTTCTCAGCAACCACTCCTTTAGAGGTTTCAATTCCAAACGATCTAATTTTCTGTCAATATCATCACTAAACACCTTACACTGCTGATTCCAAGTTTCTTCCTGAAAAATATGAATGATTAGTGAAATAATGGCATCTCTGACATTTTCAAAATAAGTATTTTGGGCGATTTCCACTAATCGGTAATTTGGCATCCCACATTAAACCGACATATGATACATCTCTCAAACCTATAAAAACAAATCCATAATATACTGAGTTAATACTTAAATTTAAATCATTGCTGGAAAGTGTTAGGAAATCTCAGAACATCCTCTGAACATTTTCATATCTTGCCAACCTGCCGTGTTGTAGTAATTTTCTATTTTAATATGCACTTCTTTGATTAGAGGATTCTGATTACCTTATTAAACTTTTCGTAATTTGATACTGTTCTTTAAGTAGTCATTTCACGATTTTTTGCTTACTTTTGATAGGGTAACACAGAGTATAATTTTGTAGCAACTTACATTTCCTGCCATTTTAGCTAATGTTTATCTATTGTTGTAGTAACTAAAATTTCCTGCCAGTTTATCTTATGTTGAAGTAATTTACAATGCATGTCAAAATATCTACTACTGAAAAAACTTACGCTTACTGCCATTCCATCTAAGATTTCCTTGATCATCTTGCTAATATCAGTGGTTTTTGTATTCAACAAAATGTTACTGTGACTTCCACTAATACTGCTGCATGTACTAGTATCACTGGAAAACATGAAAGACGTGAAATTCTGTGAGAGAAACCGTGGTATCACAGAACATAACGCCACTGAAAATCAAGTACTATGTTAGTAGAAAAAGCATGCAATGATAAATGTTACCCTCCAGCAAAATTGTATCCAAATGATTTTAATGAAAAATGAGTTTTAATTATCTAATGAATGACAGTCTTTGACAGAGGAATATATCAACTTTAAATGGAATGTGTTCTTATTTTTGATCCATTATATATATTTCAAAGAATTGCATTGTTTTAATAACTTAAATACACAAGTTAATTTCTATTCAAAATATATTGAAAATAATACAATAGATCAAATGATATTGAAACATTTTTTTAAAAACTTTAGAATTTTGATGTCTTGATTATACAAGAAACCATTAATAAAGCTAAGGCCGAGAACATATAATAAACTACTTTGTATTGAGAGAATGAACGTGCATAGAGAGAATACAGCTGCCGATGGTCAACCTATCGTGATCCTAAAATTTTATCCAAAATACTAAATCCAACCTTTACGTACAAATATTTGTCAGAAATGTCTAAAAATAAGCCTTCCATTGAAATATTTTTTTTCAAATAACATAAAAAGCAGTAACAATTTAAAATGAGCATCTATTTTGGGCGTGAAATTAATACCAACAAGACATGTAGAGTATAAGTTAAAATGTTCAATATTGGTATGATAAAATTCTATGGAAAACCAGTTTAACTAAAATGATTCTTAAGGGACTGTACTTTCCCTCTAATTTTTTCAATGAGAACATTTTCATATTTAGGTTCATGTCATGTGAGCAATATTTACATATGTAAAATGTGTTTCACTTCAACTCTACCACTTTGTTAATTATTTAATAATTTATAATTTAATATCCTTCAATTTAAATTGAATGAACGAACTTTACGAGTCTGCAACTCAGGGAACACTTTCAATACAGTCAAATTAATTCAACATTTTAACTAATTTCAACTGGTAGGAGGGAAAACAATGATCATGACATATCTGTAAATCATACCTCATACCTCACTGCCTTAAGTGTTTAAAAAGAGTTTGAAGATACCAAAGGGGCAATCAGAATCCGTATATCGAAGAAGAACAGACAACACAATGGCCAAAAGAAAAAGTACAAACAACGATCTACAAAACATACATATAAAACTAAAAATCGAGTAACACGAACCCACTAAAAACCTGGGGTGAACTCAGGTGCTCCGGAAGGGTAAGCAGTTCCTGCTCCACTAGCGGCACCCGTCGTGTTAATCTAGTTACAAACCCGGTAATAAGTTGTGAATGAGGAAAGGACCGGGAAGTGTTTACAACAGGTGGAACATATCTGCGGTCATTTGTGACACAGATATTCCATAACGGTCAACCAAATCATGGTGGCGACCGTAAAATTTTCGAAGTGATGACATCAACTTTAAATGTATAGTTATTACTAATAAATCATCTGTTGTCCTAAAACCTGGTTTACCCTTTCAGTTGTTAGTAACTAAAACATATGTAATTGATTAAGTTGTTTTAATTATTTTTTTAAATCAGGTTAATTCCCATTTTAACATTTTAAAAATCATTAGAAAGTCTTCCCTTACAAAATCCTTATTAAATAAATAGATACAGCAAAAAACAATTAATAACACATATAGGTCCATTTAGAAAAAACAATTAATAACACATGTAGGTCCATTTAGAAAAAAACAATTAATAACACATGTAGGTCCATTTAGAAAAAACAATTAATAACACATGTAGGTCCATTTAGAAAAAACAATTAATAACACATGTAGGTCCATTTAGAAAAAACAATTAATAACACATATAGGTCCATTTAGAAAAAACAATTAATAACACATATAGGTCCATTTAGAAAAAACAATTAATAACACATATAGGTCCATTTAGAAAAAACAATTAATAACACATGTAGGTCCATTTAGAAAAAACAATTAATAACACATGTAGGTCCATTTAGAAAAAACAATTAATAACACATATAGGTCCATTTAGAAAAAACAATTAATAACACATATAGGTCCATTTAGAAAAAACAATTAATAACACATATAGGTCCATTTAGAAAAAAAGATCATTTAACAAAAAGATCACCAAAAATAAGAATGTAAATGTCTGAAGATTATGTCTAAATAGGATTTTTCAACAGTGTTGCTAAATCAATCAATTAAAATCATACAATTAAGATGGAAGGTTTTTTACCTAAGATGCTAACAAAAGTGGTGTCATACTGTACATGCAATATATGTTATGAAATGAATGAAATAAACAAATGTGATGATAAATGAGACTTCCACACAGTGATCTGAAAAGTGCACAGTGAAATCATGCAGTGTTTTCATTCTCCAAAACAATCTGAAAGAAACACAAATCGAAGAAGAATGTGCAGTGCAAAAAAGGGAGGCTATTCTGTATTGTTACTGGCATGTGCTACAAGTAGGAGAGTAGTAGTGAATACATGTAATAAATACCACAGACTCAGGTCTGTCAATACCAGCATACATTCT
Source organism: Bathymodiolus septemdierum (assembly GCA_963383655.1). NCBI lineage: Eukaryota > Metazoa > Mollusca > Bivalvia > Mytilida > Modiolidae > Bathymodiolus > Bathymodiolus septemdierum. The sequence goes on from OY726520.1 coordinate 44,275,884, forward strand.
GTTACATGTAATACATGTAATAAATACCACAGACCCAGGTCTGTCAATACCAGTATACATTCTATTACATGTAATACATGTAATAAATACCACAGACTCAGGTCTGTCAATACCAGCATACATTCTGCTACATGTAATACATGTAATAAATACCACAGACTCAGGTCTGTCAATACCAGCATACATTCTGTTACATGTAATACATGTAATAAATACCACAGACTCAGGTCTGTCAATACCAGCATACATTCTGTTACATGTAATAAATACCACAGACTCAGGACTGTCAATACCAGCATACATTCTGTTACATGTAATACATGTAATAAATACCACAGACTCAGGACTGTCAATACCAGCATACATTCTATTACATGTAATACATGTAATAAATACCACAGATCCAGGTCTGTCAATACCAGCATACATTCTGTTACATGTAATACATGTAATAAATACCACAGACTCAGGTCTGTCAATACCAGCATACATTCTGATACATGTAATAAATACCACAGACCCAGGTCTGTCAATACCAGCATACATTCTGTTACATGTAATACATGTAATAAATACCACAGACTCAGGTCTGTCAATGCCAGCATACATTCTGTTACATGTAATACATGTAATAAATACCACAGACTCAGGTCTGTCAATGCATTCTGTTAAAAGAGTTTAAAAAAAAAAATATCTAAAATAAATTTAGCTATTAATATATCAAAGTGACATGACAACAGTCTACCCTGTAGGTTCAATATCAGCTAGTTTATCATAGAGCTCTTTTAACCTACCACAAGATATGACAAAATCTAACTTTTATATACTTACTCTGTGGGTAACTTATCATTGAGTGCCTTGAGTCTTCTCACATGACCCTGATTCTGTTTCTTTAACTTATCATTGAGTGACTTGAGTCTTCTCAGCAACCACTCCTTTAGAGGTTTCAATTCCAAATGATCTAATTTTCTGTCAATATCATCACTAAATACCTTACATTGCTGATTCCAAGATTCTTCCTGAAAAACAGGAATGATTTGTGAAATAGTGGCATCTCTGACATTTTAAAAATAACTATATTGGGCGATTTCCACTAATCGGTAATTTGGCATCCCACATTAAACCGACTTAAGATACATCTCTCAAACTTATAAAAACAAATCCGGAACTTTTGAGCCATAATGAAAGCGGGAGGTTTGGCACCTTAAAATCTGATTCAACCCACCATTTCTTTAGAAATGCCTGTACCAAGTCAGGGTCATTACGGTTTTCACAGTTTTCCGGTTGTTGACTGATTTTGTCTGTTTATATACTTATGAGTTTTGACTTTCCGTTTGGAAGATTGTTCGGAGTTCAGTAATTTTGTTATTACCCTTATATACTGAGTTAATACTTAAATTCAAATCATTGCTGGAGAGTGTTAGGAAATCTCAGAACATCTTGCCAATCTCTCATGTTGTAGTAATTTTCTATTTTCATCTGCACTTCTTTGATTTACAGATTCTGATTACCTTATTAAACTTTTCGTAGTTTGACACTGTTTTTTAAGTAGTCATTTCAGTGGGTTTTTTTAAACTTTTGATAGGGTAACACAGAGTATAATTTTGTAGTAACTTACATTTCCTGCCATTTTAGCTAATGTTTATCTATTGTTGTAGTAACTAAAATATCCTGCTAGTTTATCTTATCTTGAAGTAATTTATAATGCATGTCAAAATATTTACCGTTATAAAGTAATAAACACTTACGCTTACTGAAATTTTATTTAAGATTTCCTTCATCATCTTGCTAACATCATTGGTTTTTGTATCAATCAAGGAATGGTTCACTTTGTCATCCAAAGTTCTCTTATCAGCTTTCTAAACAAAGACAAAAATAATAATGTGTAATTGAATGATGTGATTTATGTTAACATACAGTACTGTGTAATGAGATATAAAAAACACTTTCGTTGGTTTAATTTTTGTGTACTAGTCGAAATGTGAAATTAATCAAGTTTGTCACAAACATATAAAAAAAACAAAATAATCAAAAAATTTAACTAATCAAAATATTTTCTACAAGAAATTGTCGACATGAACAGAACTTGGTAAACTTAAGGTAATGTTAAGTTGCTAAGCTAGACCATATTTGTTTTCTATTATACAGCTTGAACAAGTTGGATCAGGATCTGGGAATATTTATTTCCTAAGCTCATCATAGACAGGGAAGCATTAACAAAATTAAAGTTTGTTTTTGCCCGCAAAAACGTATGTCTCCCCCCCCCCCGTCCCACAAACTGTAGTCAAAGGTAAAAAATGTATTTAGGTAACAAATAAAATCAAGCTTCAATGAATAACAAAAAAAACTGTTTCAGTAAGGGATATTACACTAGTGTTTGCAAATAACTCCCACAAAATTTAGGGGATCAAAATTTCCTGGTAATATGCACAACTACATATGGTGTCCTTACTACCTACCAAGTTTCATGAAATTCTGTTCAGTAGTTTCAGATGAGTTGCACTGACAAGCTCTTGAAGTTGCCTCAGAAGTATATTTCGGGAAATGTTTAAGTTCAAAGGGGCATAATTCCCCAAAAATTTAGGGGATCAACATTTCCTGGTAATATGCACAACTACATATGGTGTCCTTACTACCTACCAAGTTTCATGAAATTCTGTTCAGTAGTTTCAGAGAAGTTGCACTGACCAGCTGCTTCAGAAGTATATTTCGGGAAATGTTTAAGTTCAATGGGGCATAACTCCCACAAAATTCAGGAGATCAAAATTTCCTGGTAATATGCACAACTACATATGGTGTCCTTACTACCTACCAAGTTTCATGAAATTCTGTTCAGTAGTTTCAGAGGAGTTGCACTGACCAGCTGCTTCAGAAGTATATTTCGGGAAATGTTTAAGTTCAAAGGGGCATAACTCCCACAAAATTCAGGAGATCAAAATTTCCTGGTAATATGCACAACTACATATGGTGTCCTTACTACCTACCAAGTTTCATGAAATTCTGTTCAGTAGTTTCAGAGGAGTTGCACTGACAAGCTGCTTCAGTAGTAAATTTCGGGAAATTTCTAAGTTCAAAGGGGCATAACTCCCACAAAATTCAGGAGATCAAAATTTCCTGATAATATGCACAACTACATATGGTGTCCTTACTACCTACCAAGTTTCATGAAATTCTGTTCAGTTGTTTCAGAGGAGTTGCGCTGACAAACTGTGTGATGGACAGACAGACAGATGGACAGGACAAAAACAATATGTCTCCCCACCAAAGTGGAGGGAGACATAAATATATTGCAGCTTGAACTATTAAAACTTACCACTTCCTCTTCAGTTATATCAGCCTTTTTCACTTGTAATTCATCATAGATTTCAGTTCTATCAGCCTTATTCACTTGTAGTTCATCACAGTTGGCAAACAGTTTCTGTAAAATAATATTAATATAATATTTACAAAAAATATATTATTAAACAAATGACAATATAAAAATATAAATACATTAAAGATTAAAAGTTCTTCCATAAAGTGTTTTATATTAAGAGGTGTAAGAGTATCTTTGAGTGTGATAAATTTTGTCCTTTATTGAGTGAAGTACAGCAGAGCAAGGGTGGTGAAATATTTAAATGGGCTAAAAGGAGGCATTTACTTTGACTTTCTATTTATTGCTACGTAAAGTGAAATAACAAACCTTAAATTCTTCTCTGGTTTCATTCTCTAACTTTATCAGGGCATTATGGTCCTAAAATAAAACAACATACAAATGAGCAAGTATGCAAATGTATATAATTCAAAAATGTATATTAAAAAATTTTATGCAAAAGAAATTTTAACATGTTGTGGGCCAGCATCGTAGGTAGCCTTAAATTATAAATCTTGATAGGAGAATGGATAAAAAGTTAGAAATTGATAAGAAAAGTCAACTTTTTGTTGTTAATTAATTGCAATATTTAAATACTCACAACCACCTGTCATGTCTAAATCTATCATTGAAAAAAGTATTAGAAAAAAAAAAATTAATAGCAAAATACATTGAATATGATTCAAGTGAACATTTTTTTATGAAACAACTTGCTTTTTTTTGTTATCATATTCTATTTAAATTTAAACATGTTTATTTTACTAATGAAGAAATTCTACTAATACCTCAAATTAAGGTACAATTATGAAAAAAAAACTTATACACACACAACACATTTTTTACACAATGCTATAACAAAAATGGTATAAACTTTAACACAAATGTTTAACATGATTCCAAATACCAGACAGGTTGAAATAAAAAAAAAGTGAAAAAAAGTTAAATTTTACATGGCAAATGATACTTCTGGGAATTAATGCAAAATGAAAGAATTCAACAAATGTGCAGCAACTTGAACGTTTAACTTATTAAAAATGAACAACATTCCATAAATGTATATGTATACCATAGACAACAGTCATACAAATTTAAAAATTTGACATCAAGTTTGTTACATCTTTACTGTGGAAGAATGTTCTCATTGTGAATAATTCCATCAATTTCTTAAACCATATAAAAGATTTATAATAATAATATTGTGTATTTTATATTCTTAATTAAACATAGACAAAATCAATGAATGATTAAAGTAGTTTAAATCTAGATATGTAAGCATGTAAAGAAAGTAAGCAGGTAACACATGCAGGTGAATAAAGGTAAAGCCAGGTAAAAAAAAAATATGAACTCAATCAAAATATTAGAACATGTTTGGTATTAATGTAGGCCCACCTTCAAGTTATTTGTTCTTGAACCTCTGTTGTCGTAGGACTCCAAAACAAAGTTTACTTCTGATAATCGTCTAAATACTGGTGAACATAGAAAAATCCTGTTTGTAAAATTACATAGTGAAATAGTTGTTATTAACGTTATCCCTTGATGATTTCAGAACAAAGTTTTCTAAGGGATTTTAAAAGTACATTTTATTCCAACCTGCAACCTACAAGATTCATATAGTATCAAATATCATAGATTAAAATGCAGCAGATTTTATTACATTTTATTGCTTTCTATACTAACCGTATCCTTAAAGCCTGCTTTAGTCTCCTCTAACAGAATTTCTACAGGTTCTGATTTAGCCTGTACAAACGGAATTTCTACAACTTTAGCCTTTTTCTTTAGTTCTTCTTCCAGAGTAATGATGTCATTTCTGATATTATGCAGTTGATCATTGACAACATAAGCCAGATTCATTGGTTTATCAGGTTCATTTTGGTTAAATATGGTCCTAATTTCTTCTTCAAAGTTAGTACCATGTTTGATTTCCCATCTTGTACTGTCATGCTTAATCATTCCCTGAATCAGGTTGAGTTGATCTTCCAACATGGAAACTTTCATTTTTAAGTAAATTATGGTTAAGTCCTGCATTTCATTTTCATGTCGTCGAAGGAGATTTTCATTGAAAGTCACAGATCGTGATGGAGGAGCTAATAACGGTTCTAGTGGTTCTAATGTTTCACTGATCTAGAAGTTAGTTGGGATTGAGAGAAGGGATTAATACAGTTAGGATAGAGAGAAAGGATTAATACAGTTAGGATAGAGAGAAAGGATTAATACAGAGTTAAGATAGAGAGAAAGGATTAATACAGAGTTAGGATAGAGAGAAAGGATTAATACAGAGTTAGGATAGAGAGAAAGTATTAATACAGTTAGGATAGAGAGAAAGGATTAATACAGAGTTAGGATAGAGAGAAAGGATTAATACAGTTAGGATACAGAGAAAGGATTAATAGAGTTAGGATAGAGAGAAAGGATTAATACAGTTAGGATAGAGAGAAAGGATTAATACAGAGTTAGGATAGAGAGAAAGGATTAATACAGTTAGGATAGAGAGAAAGGATTAATACAGTCAGGATAGAGAGAAAGGATTAATACAGTTAGGATAGAGAGAAAGGATTAATACAGTTAGGATAGAGAGAAAGGATTAATACAGTTAGGAGAGAGAAAGGATTAATACAGTTAGGATAGAGAGAAAGGATTAATACAGTTAGGATAGAGAGAAAGGATTAATACAGAGTTAGGATAGAGAGAAAGGATTAATACAGAGTTAGAATAGAGAGAAAGGATTAATACAGAGTTAGGATAGAGAGAAAGGATTAATACAGTTAGGATAGAGAGAAAGGATTAATAGAGTTAGGATAGAGAGAAAGGATTAATACAGTTAGGATAGAGAGAAAGGATTAATACAGAGTTAGGATAGAGAAAGGATTAATACAGAGTTAGGATAGAGAGAAAGGATTAACACAGAGTTAGGATAGAGAGAAAGGATTAATACAGTTAGGATAGAGAGAAAGGATTAATACAGAGTTAGAATAGAGAGAAAGGATTAATACAGCATTAGGATAGAGAAAGGATTAATACAGTTAGGATAGAGAGAAAGGATTAATAGAGTTAGGATAGAGAGAAAGGATTAATACAGTTAGGATAGAGAGAAAGGATTAATACAGTTAGGATAGAGAGAAAGGATTAATACAGTTAAGATAGAGAGAAAGGATTAATACAGTTAGGATAGAGAGAAAGGATTAATACAGTTAGGATAGAGAAAAAGGATTAATACAGAGTTAGGATAGAGAGAAAGGATTAATAGTTAAGATAGAGAGAAAGGATTAATACAGTTAGGATAGAGAGAAAGGATTAATACAGTTAGGATAGAGAGAAAGGATTAATACAGTTAGGATAGAGAGAAAGGATTAATAGAGTTAGGATAGAGAGACAGGATTAATACAGAGTTAGGATAGAGAGAAAGGATTAATACAGTTAGGATAGAGAGAAAGGATTAATACAGAGTTAGGATAGAGAGAAAGGATAAATACAGAGTTAGGATAGAGAGAAAGGATTAATACAGTTAGGATAGAGAGAAAGGATTAATACAGTTAGGATAGAGAGAAAGGATTAATAGTTAGGATAGAGAGAAAGGATTAATACAGAGTTAGGATAGAGAGAAAGGATTAATAGAGTTGGGATAGAGAGAAAGGATTAATACAGTTAGGATAGAGAGAAAGGATTAATACAGAGTTAGGATAGAGAGAAAGGATTAATACAGTTAGGATAGAGAGAAAGGATTAATAGTTAGGATAGAGAGAAAGGATTAATACAGAGTTAGGATAGAGAGAAAGGATTAATACAGTTAGGATAGAGAGAAAGGATTAATACAGTTAGGATAGAGAGAAAAGATTAATACAGAGTTAGGAGAGAGAAAGGATTAATACAGAGTTAAGAGAAAGAAAGGATTAATACAGTTAGGATAGAGAGAAAGGATTAATAGAGTTAGGATAGAGAGAAAGGATTAATACAGAGTTAGGATAGAGAGAAAGGATTAATACAGAGTTAGGATAGAGAGAAAGGATTAATACAGAGTTAGGATAGAGAGAAAGGATTAATACAGTTAGGATAGAGAGAAAGGATTAATACAGAGTTAAGATAGAGAGAAAGGATTAATAGTTAGGATAGAGAGAAAGGATTAATACAGTTAGGATAGAGAGAAAGGATTAATACAGAGTTAGGATAGAGAGAAAGGATTAATACAGAGTTAAGAGAGAGAAAGGATTAATACAGTTAGGATAGAGAGAAAGGATTAATACAGTTAGGATAGAGAGAAAGGATTAATACAGTTAGGATAGAGAGAAAGGATTAATACAGAGTTAGGATAGAGAGAAAGGATAAATACAGAGTTAGGATAGAGAGAAAGGATTAATACAGAGTTAAGAGAGAGAAAGGATTAATACAGTTAGGATAGAGAGAAAGGATTAATAGAGTTAGGATAGAGAGACAGGATTAATACAGAGTTAGGATAGAGAGAAAGGATTAATACAGTTAGGATAGAGAGAAAGGATTAATACAGAGTTAGGATAGAGAGAAAGGATAAATACAGAGTTAGGATAGAGAGAAAGGATTAATACAGTTAGGATAGAGAGAAAGGATTAATACAGTTAGGATAGAGAGAAAGGATTAATAGTTAGGATAGAGAGAAAGGATTAATACAGAGTTAGGATAGAGAGAAAGGATTAATAGAGTTGGGATAGAGAGAAAGGATTAATACAGTTAGGATAGAGAGAAAGGATTAATACAGAGTTAGGATAGAGAGAAAGGATTAATACAGTTAGGATAGAGAGAAAGGATTAATAGTTAGGATAGAGAGAAAGGATTAATACAGAGTTAGGATAGAGAGGAAGGATTAATACAGTTAGGATAGAGAGAAAGGATTAATACAGTTAGGATAGAGAGAAAAGATTAATACAGAGTTAGGAGAGAGAAAGGATTAATACAGAGTTAAGAGAAAGAAAGGATTAATACAGTTAGGATAGAGAGAAAGGATTAATAGAGTTAGGATAGAGAGAAAGGATTAATACAGAGTTAGGATAGAGAGAAAGGATTAATACAGAGTTAGGATAGAGAGAAAGGATTAATACAGAGTTAGGATAGAGAGAAAGGATTAATACAGTTAGGATAGAGAGAAAGGATTAATACAGAGTTAAGATAGAGAGAAAGGATTAATAGTTAGGATAGAGAGAAAGGATTAATACAGTTAGGATAGAGAGAAAGGATTAATACAGAGTTAGGATAGAGAGAAAGGATTAATACAGAGTTAAGAGAGAGAAAGGATTAATACAGTTAGGATAGAGAGAAAGGATTAATACAGTTAGGATAGAGAGAAAGGATTAATACAGTTAGGATAGAGAGAAAGGATTAATACAGAGTTAGGATAGAGAGAAAGGATAAATACAGAGTTAGGATAGAGAGAAAGGATTAATACAGTTAGGATAGAGAGAAAGGATTAATACAGTTAGGATAGAGAGAAAGGATTAATAGAGTTAGGATAGAGAGAAAGGATTAATACAGTTAGGATAGAGAGAAAGGATTAATACAGAGTTAGGATAGAGAGAAAGGATTAATACAGTTAGGATAGAGAGAAAGGATTAATAGTTAGGATAGAGAGAAAGGATTAATACAGTTAGGATAGAGAGAAAGGATTAATACAGAGTTAGGATAGAGAGAAAGGATTAATACAGAGTTAGGATAGAGAGAAAGGATAAATACATAGTTAGGATAGAGAGAAAGGATTAATACAGTTAGGATAGAGAGAAAGGATTAATACAGTTAGGATAGAGAGAAAGGATTAATAGAGTTAGGATAGAGAGAAAGGATTAATACAGTTAGGATAGAGAGAAAGGATTAATACAGAGTTAGGATAGAGAGAAAGGATTAATACAGTTAGGATAGAGAGAAAGGATTAATAGTTAGGATAGAGAGAAAGGATTAATACAGTTAGGATAGAGAGAAAGGATTAATACAGAGTTAGGATAGAGAGAAAGGATTAATACAGAGTTAAGAGAAAGAAAGGATTAATACAGTTAGGATAGAGAGAAAGGATTAATACAGTTAGGATAGAGAGAAAGGATTAATACAGAGTTAGGATAGAGAGAAAGGATTAATACAGAGTTAGGATAGAGAGAAAGGATTAATACAAAGTTGAAGTGTTAGTGCATAGTAATAATAGTTAGAACTAGGAAGAACTGTTTTAGATACATATTTAGGCCATCTGTACAACAATAAGTTACACATTATGAGTTGAATGATACTATTTAAAAAACAATTATTTGACCTTGGGGTCAAAGGTTAACGTGCAGACATGGGGTAATCGTAATTTGTAATCGTAATCAGTTGTAATCAATTACATGTTTTCATGTAATCGCATGTAATCTGTAATCAGTCATTTTTTAGATTACATGTAATTGTAATGTAATCGATTACATTAATTTTGACCCTGTAATCATGATTACTTTCTGATTACATTTCTTCATTTTGACTTATTTTGTCTTAACTGAAACATACATCTCCTTAGATATTTAATGTATGATTTATGTAAATGAATTTTCTTCATGAAATTTATTAAACAAATAATGTAGAATGGCTTACTAGAAAAAATAAAGTTCTAAATAAAATAATATGTTATGAAATTCAATTGTTAAAAACTCCAAAAAATCTATTAAAATAAAGTGGCAATCACAACATTATCAAAAGATATTATTCTATGTTTAATTGCAATCAAAACTATAACAGCTCTATGTTTAATTGCAATCAAAACTATAACAGCTACAAAAAATATTAAGCATTAATTATGGCTTCAAAGACTTGATATCAAAACAAATAATATCTCAATTTCAATTTCTTTAGGGTTTCAAAATTTCAGTGAAAACAGTTCGTCTGCGTGTGTAAAACACAAGCTCTAAAATTTTAAATTATCTGACACAACTTTTAAGATTTCATATATGAAATTGCTTCTATGAAAGACTATCACCATGTCCTCATGATTTCCATAAGATAAAGAAATAGTTTATATGAACCAAACCATAGGTATCTCACGAATATTTCTTATACAAGTTTAAAAAGAGATCTAAATTTCAATAAAGATATTATATAAAAAGCAATATGTAAATTATAATTTTCAGAAACATTTATTTATGATGCTCTAGTAGAATAACAAAATATTTTCAATCATGCATATTACAAATTAACTGATAAATAGCCAGTTGTAATATTTGTAAAATTTTGGATTTGGGGCGTTGTATCTGATATTCAGAGATATGTGATATTTCTGCTTCTTATTTTGGTGCGGATTTTCCTTTTAATATTGAATTATATGATAATTTTCATTATTTGTGGGTTATAGTAATACTATGCAACTTGTAATGGATATTTTATTAAATCTATTTACATAAATTAAGGATTTAGATTTCATATTTAGACTGAGAAATTTTACATATTTTTAACCAAGTTTTTAGAATCAGAATAACTTTTGTTTTTTTATCTTCTGAATTATATATCAAGGGCACACATTAAAATTGTGTTAAATTTAGTAATGGTGATAATTTGGTGTCATAAATAAGACCTTAATTACAAATTTTATCTGTGTCACAGGTTAACTGCTAGTTTATTATCCACAATAAACTTTTCACAGGATGTTTGAAATTATTTGATATATATATTATTAAAATGTGCAAGTGTATGTTATAATATTTACTAATAGTATAAGATGGAATGAATATTGGTCATAGTAATAAGACACAACATATTTTATTTTATTTTATGAAAAAAGGAAAATGAGAATTGCTGTTTATAAATTAATTTACAATGTACTGTATGTTATTGCATCATGCAATGATCACATTAAAGTGAATTGTAATTCATAGTTCTGAGTCAGAAATATATTAAATAAGAGATATTGGACAGATGCACATGAGACAAAATAACATAAAACACTAATATATTGGTTGTCATGACATTAAATGTAATCAGTAATGTAATCGATTACATTTACAAAGTAATTGTAATTTAATCGACTACATTTGAAAATTGATGTAATCGTAATGTAATGTAATCATGAAAATTGCAAAGTAATAGTAATGTAATCGATTACATTTGAATGCAATTGACCCCAAGTCTGAGGTCAAGGTCCCAAGAAAGTCACTACGGTACGCAACACACCGCCTTATGGTCATGCACCCACATACCAAATATCATTGACCTATCTGGAAAGACATAAATGTTATGGCCCGGACAAGAAAATACTATTTAAAAAACAATTATTTGATCTTGAGGCCAAAGGTCAAGGTCCCACGAAGGTCATTACGGTACGCGACACACCGCTTTATGGTCATGCACCCACATACCAAATATAATTGACCTATCTGGAAAGACAAAAAAGTTATGGTCCGGACAAGCTTCGCTGAGAAGAAGCAGAAGAAGCGGAAGCAGAAGAAGAAAAAATCAGACTAAAACAATATGTCTCCCTTCGTTCGAAGGGGAGACATAATTATACCTTATCAATATGTCAGTATTGAGCAATTTATATCAGTTATCAAATACATATATATACAGAAAAAAAATAAGTGTTAGATGTCAATATTTAGATATGTCTTCTAAGAATTTTTAAAATTTCATCATGTGCCAATTTGTTGACTTCAAATCTAGAATATGGCACACATGTCATTATTGGAATTTTTTTTCAATCCTACAAATTTTTCCTCATGAATACATGTAAAATGTACTTATAAAACAATCTACGTTATAGAAAACAGTTTTGATTGAAAATTATATAGTAAAAACCTGGTAATTTAAGTGATCTCAGGTAAATTATATTGACTGCTTAACATTTTCTGTTAATTTTTCAAATTGTCAATTTGGATTTCATGTTTTAGAGTATTATTTGGCTGTACATTTGAACATCCGGCATAGTGAACAGTGAAAAAAATTATGTGGAAACATATATTTATTGAGCTTTGGGGAAAATTACAGTTGTGTGCCATAAAAAATTCCAAGACTTGAATATCAATAAATCATATTTTAGCAAATCTGATGCAATTAGAAGAAATTTCGACTAAAGGTACAAAAACTTATTTAATGTATTAAACTACCGATATATAATTTATGGGGTTAAGCATAAATTAGTGAAATTTAGAATGCTGTGAACCCATTTTATGAGACAAAAAAAGAGTGGGGGGAGGGGAGTTTCAATGCAAATATTTCATAGTATTTAGATATTAGTTATTAGTCAATCACAGCAATTTATCATGCTATGTCTCTGACTGTACTGTATATAATGCAGTTATATACCATCTTCTAGATCTCTACATGTATGCATTACTTAATTACTATTTTATCAAATTTATGTAATATAACATTTAAAAGTTAATTATATGCTGGCCGGCATTATATGGCAGTTGGATTACTACTACCTATGCAATCAGTGCCTATCACCAGTAAAGTTGCAGTGGCGTAGCTTCCATTGAGGCAACTGCCTCACTAGATTTTTTTGGAGAAAACAAATTAATGAGATTAATATTATAAAAGTTGATAAAATACGAGAAATATCATAAATTATCCATTTAAACTCGGGAAAATGCATTTCAAGCGGCCATGTTTTTAAAAAAAATTACGGGGGAGCATGGCCCCGGACCCCTCTGCCATTTGTTCGCCTGCCGGCACTCGGTGAGTTGCCTCACTAGAAAAAAAACCCAAGCTATGCCAATGAGTTGAATACCGCTCATGGCGAGTTATACATATTGATACAACATTGTGTGATAAAGTTTGTTAATGACTTGCTGCAGGTTGGTGGTTTTCTGCGGGTACTCCAGTTTCCTCCACCAATAAAACTGACCACCACAATATAACTGAAATATTGTTGAAAGTGGCGTTAAACACTATAACTCTAACCCTTAATTTTGTGCCAAAAAAAAAATTAAGAGACACAATTCCAGAGCCCATATAGAAACTACCAGTACCAAGGACCACATCCTGTATATACTACAGTACAGTTAACATCTTCATATTTACCAGAGATATTTTGGACAATGTTAATTATGAAATACATTTGTACTATTAAAGCCTAAACTTGAATTTACTTACACTACTTTATTAAAGATAAAATTCAGTATAACGCCCGACTAGTCTTATATTTATTTTTAAGCTTAGACCAAAAATAAGATGTTGTTTGTTTACCTACATGTACATACCAATAAAAAAATCTCAACTAAAGTTATGAGCTAGTATCCTGATAACTGATAATGACGAGGTGTACTCAGTACAACATTATGTGATAAAATTTCCCAGACTTTCTCCGGTTTCCTCCACCATTAAAACTGACTGCCATAATATAACTGAAATATTGTTGAAAGTGTCGTTTAACACCATAACCCCTAACCCTCAACTTGTCGAAGGTGGTCAGTATTTGGTAGAAGTAGAGGAAGAACTGCTAGCTTGTAAACAGCAAAACAACAATGAATTAAACTGAAAGATGCAATGTCCGATAAAGAGATTTAATCCCAGGACCTCTCACATTGTAAGCTATCGCTCTATCAACTGATCAGCTAAAGGAGATCTCTACTAACGCAATTAGCAGAAGATGGTCATGAACCTACTTAACAGTGTCCTTCCCGTTACACAATAAATAAGACTCAACCCAATCAGTCTATAAATATGTAGGAATGAATCAAGGATTAGCCATACCTTAGCAATTTCCTTTTCATTGGTTATCACTCGACTCATGAGCATGTTTAACCATGTTTCTGCAATTGGTTTTCCCTTGTATGGAGTTCTTGCATTTTTGAAAAGATGCTTGTTAGATGGAACTGATGTAATGTATTTTAGTTCCTCTTGACTGTTTGCAATTTTGACCTCAGGCTCGATGAGATGATAGGGTGTTCTCCTTCCAGTACTTGGAGTTGGTGCAGGCATGGAAGAGGGCCTCTCGCCGAGAGCATCTTCTGCATCATCACCCCAACCACTGTCAGCATCACTTAAAACTGATAATTCTCTAGCTTTTGAAGCTGATAAAAAATCCCTATCGAAATCATTTAAATCTGCTTGAACATCTACAATGTTTAACTGTCTCAGCATGGCATGCAACAAGGTGTGTAAAACATTGAAATTTGCTGCACCTACTTCTGGCGTTCATACGGCTAGATCAACCAGTTGAGAAAGATTAACCTTAGTTGCCGGAATTTTGATTGTTTTTTTCTTACTGACACTTAACAAAAGTTACATATGTAGCCGCTATTGTCAAAATAAAGGCTCCGCAATTTCTTCGTGTACTCCAGTCGAAATCAAAGTTATTGACAATAAATACCTACGCAAGTAGGCCTACTTCCGGTTTTAATCACAAATAAAAATAACGATTGTTTTACGAAGTGGGATGAAAATGAGAAAAATGATTAAATTGATAAAATTAATACAATCCTGTTGACTATGTCAATTAAAAAGATACATTAAACAATACAGAGTCTAATTTAGGAACTACATTTTGTATTAAAAAACGCGGATGTTTTAAAGATGTCATCGTTAGCAACAGTAGTATCTCACGTGATATTTTGTTAAAAATAGAGGGAAACCCTAATCTGCAGATTGATGGGGAGGGGGGATGAAACCGATATATTTTAGCAACTCGAGAACGACCGACACGATTTTAAATATTGAAACTGGTTATTGAAGCTGAGAGTAATATCTAATTGATCATGTAAATAAAATAAAAATTGTATTTTTAAAGAGATGTCATATAATCATTGAGACCATGGTTTATTTTTGGTAAAATATCTTAGCCAACAGATTGACTAGCCGCGTCTCTGCCCTTCACTTATGAAATGAATAGTTAGGGTTAGGGTTATGGTGTTTAACACAATGTTCAACAATATTTCAGTTATAAAACTAGAAGTATGGGCCAAGGATTGGGGAATGCGCTTCAACGCGAAGAAATGTTACATACTTAGTATAAAAAAACGAGCCAAAGATACTACAATATGAGCGGTTACATCCTACAACAGGTGCAAAATAACCCATACCTTGGACTACAAATATCTGATGATCTTAAATGGACAACACATATCACCAATGTTACCAAGAAAGCTAACTCCACACTCGGCTTTCTTAGAAGAAACCTTAAATACTGCGGCCCCAAAGACTGCCGCAAGAAAACAGCATACATCTCCTTAGTAAGATCAACCATGGAATATGGAGCAATAGTATGGGATCCCTACATTACATTAGATACGAACAAACTAGAAAGGATCCAAAGGAGAGCAGCGAGATTTATCACCGAGGACTACAAATCAAGAGAAGAAGGCTCCGTAACAAAAATGCTGGCGGAATTAGAACTGGAGAGTCTACAATCTAGACGAACTAGCCAGCGATTAATACTTCTGTACAAGGTGAATGAGGGGTTGGTCCCAGCTATCAAGCCAGAAGATTATCTGACCAAAACCAGACAGAGGAGAACTATCGTCTTCTTCTTCTTTATCTTTAACCCCCTCTGTAGGAGAACCATACGTCAGTATGTAGAACAGGTGTTCCGTTTATGTACAGTGCTCGTATTCCATCCACCATTCGATTTTGTGCACATATATACAGTGAAGTATCAAACCTAAACGATTTGACGACTACGTCAATACGAACATCGTAGAAAACTCTGTCAAGAACAATACAAAGTCTTTCCACAAATACTGAGCAATATAGGAATTCATTCTTCAATAAAGCTATATTAGAGTGGAACCACCTGGGGGAAAATATAGTTAGCGCTACCTCCGTTGAGAGCTTTAAATCTGCCCTCCGACACCATCAATAGGTGCTCTCTCTCCCGTTGAAATGAAGCCAGTATTGGTATTCAACGTATTCATACAGATTCAGACATCGTGGCTGTCATTTTTTTTTGCTGGAGGAAACCGGAGTACCCGGAGAAAACCGTCGACCTGTCGGAAGTCACTGACAAACTTTATCGAATGTTGTAACGAGTACATCTCGCCTGAGCGGGAATTGAACCCACAACGTTAGTGGTGATAAGAACTGATTGCACGGCCCAAAAAAACATGTTACCTTTTGTAGTAATCTGGGGCGCATATGCCGACACTTCTAGTTATTATCTTAAAATTGTTGCCACAAATGTGAGCAAATCATATCGGTGGTGTAATGGTTGGCAAGCTCTATTGTGGTAGATTGTTGGTAAGCTCTATTGTGGTAGATTGTTGATTCAAATCAAACATGTAAAATTGCCATGTTGTTTCTCTGCTAAGCACGCAGTATTAAGAAGAAAGAGCAAGGACGGACTGGCTGAGAAGCAGGAAAATGCGTCGCAGTGAAACTATACTTTAGGTCTACTGTCGTGGTCCACAGACCGAGCTAGCACTATACAAATCCAACCAAGTGCGTTGGTCTAGTGCAAAGACGATATCACATCGAAACTGATATAGCTGAAAACTGCTCACAACAGTTCTTGCTTTCATTGCTAGCATGTTTAGTTTATTCCGATACAAAATACAATTCAAAATTTTATTGACAGTATGATGTATCAACTTTTTGAGATACACGAGGCACCGAATAAATCTGAATTACACTTTCAATGGAAAATGAACACATTTTTTCAATTCATAAATGATGGGTTGGGAACTAATGAAATGAACGAACAATGAACATAACAATGCTGTTTATACAAAGTGACATTGCAAGATTTGATGGTTTAAGGTGTACAACCACTAATTCACCAATCAGAGCTTAGAACATAAAGTAGTCCCTTTTCAAGAAAAAAGTTCCTTTCAGTTTGGAGTAGTGTGAAAACTACTGAATGGAATGGACTAATTAAGATTGATAATTGAAGTTCAATATATAGGGATTATTTTGAGCCAAAATTTGATGGACTTAGTTGTATTTTAATACCTCTATGGAGGATTTGATGCATGACCTATAAATACTGAATTTCTTAGGGATGACCGAGCTATTTTTAGAGTAGGTGTTTTCCGTAGCATGGCATTTCACTGAAAGATTTTAAACATGCCCTGATATCACAGGCACTTGTTTCTGGTAAAAAAAATATACTTAGATACTATATATACCACAAGGTACGTAACCGTTCATTTGTAAAAAATCTAGGTCATCGCGATTTTCGCGTTTTTTCAACTCGACGGACGCCAGCATGGAGGAATGGCCTACATTATCTGAAACTACGATAATTTATCTACAAAATAATGTATAAAACACCTACCTTTGCTGAGCCTCAACAATACAACAGACCTTTTTCCACGGGTTAGTTATCAGCTTTCATCATCCAGTTGGTCATCTGGCATATTCTACCCCGCAGTGAATGAAAAGTTTAAGGTCGAACTCAGGTAAAGTATCTGATTGGTCGAAGTTTCTCATTACATTTAGCAAGATGGAATTCTGAAGTTTATTTTTATAACTTTTCATCAAAATGGGGAAGATGCAAAAAGAAACATGTGATGCTGTATTAACTTTCCCACCTATAAGACTTTCAGTCCTGTTGATATACTTCAGGGAAAAATCCCGAGGTTGTATAGAAAGTTCACAAATTTTTGAATTCTAAAAATAGCCACAGATTAGCATTCAAACTACACTTTTATTCTAAGAAATTAAAACACTTTTATTACTTTTTTTTAATTGGAATGCAATATATATAATTTTCTAACATCTCAGAATTTTCTATATCATTTTTATTACAACTTATCTTATTTTTTCTTTCACTGCGGGGTAGAACATGCCAGATGACCAACTGGATGATGAAAGCTGATAACTGACCCGTCTGTTGTATTGTTGAGGTTCAGCAAAGGTAGGTGTTTTATACATTATTTTGTAGATAAATTATCGTAGTTTCAGATGATGTAGGCCATTCCTCCATGCTGGCGTCCGTCGAGTTGAAAAAACGCGAAAATCGCGATGACCTAGATTTTTTACAAATGAACGGTTACGTACCTTGTGGTATATATAGTATCTAGGTATATTTTTTTTACCTGATATTTTGACAGAACGTAGAGGAATCTTGTACGTTTCAGAAAATATATGGTCTTGGAAAGGTTAAACCTAAGATAAAATGGCCAGGCAGGCTCGAAAAAACACAAATTTAGTAGAAAACCTTAAAGAAATTAATTATTGGTTTCACACCTTAAATCATCTACATTTAAAGATTATACCTTGTCCACTATCTAGTTCAGCGGCACGACATTTCTCACATTCCTGAGAACAATAGAAACACAATAGAATTTGTGACGTCAACTTCGGCATAGTCACACAAACACAACTACTAACCGGGATTCTGAGTTACTGTGACACTAGCTACTCAAAGGGTGGTGTGAATCAGATTTGTATTCTGAAGAACAATCTTTTAGAGTGCATGCAATCAATGTCACTCTCCTCCTGTAATAGCATTAAAACACTCAAGATAACAGACAGATTAAAACAACTATGTTTCCTAGAAATGAATGACCAACCTGCTTTTAAATTTGATTTCTATGTATTATTGAAAAAGTGGAAGCGAATGTCAAACTTTGAATTTCTTTTTGGCAAATTTAATTAAATTTCTTTTTAAGTAACGCCAGCCATTTTGTATGGTGAGTTGGAATGTCACACATATTTTTTAAAGTGGACCAACCAAAGCTCAGGTTTCTGATAAGAGTTTAATGCGAGTTTTTTTAATCGTTTTTATCGAAATATACATAATCCGTATAAATGAAGCAGTAATTAGCAATTTCTATTTTTAATAATGGTGGCCATATTGAATGGAGACAATTTTGAAAAGGGATCACCCGAGAAAAATCCATACCAAGTTTCATTTAATATGTTTCAGTTGGGTTCTGAGGAGATGATCTTATGTAATTTTTTCTAAATACAAATATGCCTAATCGATATAAATTGGCTAAAAGAAAATATGCAGAAGAATATATGTTGAACTACTCAATGCCATACAACTGCAATTGTTAAATTTGAACTCATTTTGATATCATATTGATATCGTCCGACCTAACTGAATTAATTTATTAACATAAATTATGTTGTCAATACTATTTCTCGTCATATGACATATGATATGTACGCAGTTGACAGAATACTTTTCAGAAAAATCTTTTTGAAAGATGAGAAGAGTTTCCTTCAATCCTTGACGTAATAGTTTGGTACGCGGAAAACTGTAAATAACTATGCAATACTGGTGTATTGACGATAAATCTAGAATTTATGTGGCGAGGCTTAGAAACGGGGGAAAGACAAGCTAAAACGAGTCTTTCCATCCGTTTCGTGTCGAGCCACATAAATTCTATATTTACCATCAATACACCAATATTGTATTTATCCTGCAATAAAATTTGCAAAAAATGTTATTTAAACAATATTATTAAGAAAAAAATGCTAGAACGTGCTAAAGTGGGTCACGGGTCACTGTAATCGGGCGGCTGTATCGAGAAACAGATACGGTGTTGAAAAAACTGTTGATACTCATAAAATATTGATAAATGCAATAAAATTTTATGTTTGTCTTCAAGAAATATGATAGAAAAAACCATGTGATAAGTTTTATGTCGAAATATCTCCGATTTCTATGTAAATTTACGAGTTGAAGTTGCGGCTGTATCGAGAAACAGATACGGTGTTGAAAAAACTGTTGATACTCATAAAATATTGATAAATGCAATAACATTTTATGTTTGTCTTCAAGAAATATGATAGACAAAACCATGTGTGAAGTTTTATGACGAAATATCTCCGATTTCTATGTAAAAATTGTAAATTTACGAGTTGAAGTGGGGAAACACCCACAGGTAATTTTAGCGATGTATTTTTATCTTGGACAAGAATAATGAGCGTCCTGATTGGATGACCGATTTAAAACACACTGACTCCGCATGGTAAAAAGATGCATATAAAAGAAATCTATGTTATATTTATTCATTTGTTTGATTCTGGAATATTGTTGATCATTGATTTAAACAAGAAAAAAGGGAAAAGGGGGGGGGGGGATTTTATTTATGAATTTTACAGTTAAATAAATGTTATGTTTCGACAGTTTAAAGAGAAAAATTAAAATTTGTTGCAACTAAAGCTTAAATCAGCGTTAAAAATTGAACAAATATCAGTGTTTTTGTAAATGAGATCTATTTTAAATAGAAAATCTGAATTTATTATTAATTAATTTATTAATAATGATACAATTTTATATCCCTTGGGAGGGGGAGGGGGGCTATAATGAAAATTTTAAATAAAAACATGGGACCGGACTTTAAGCAAAAATAATAATCCAGGATTAGTTTTTTATTAAAAAATTCCAGGACCCCTGTGTCCATGATTTTTTTTTCTTTTTAAAGTTAATAATATGAAATATTGACATCCACACTTGCCTTTTGGACAGCACATTTCTGTGTCCACACTTGTTTATCTAATAATAAAAATAACGGAAACCCCATTGATACCTCAATAGTAGTTCCGGTAAGGGGCGTGACTTGATAGCTTTATTAGGCTAATGTGAACAGTTTATGACAAGGGTGTGGCTAAATAGCTTTATTATGCTAATGTGAAAAGTGTTATTATGACTCTGTCATAATAAAGCAATAGTATATTTCAACCCATTTATTATGACAAAAAATAACCCAATTGCAGGATAAAAGTCTGAATACAAACTGCAATTTCTAACGTAACGTATGTTGAGACGATTGGTATATTAATATCAAGGTGTGAAAAATCCATAACGGCAGGTGGTCCCAAAGCAACATCTTTTTATCCAACGATAAAGCCATTTTTGTCTGGTAAAACAAAGAATTCAAACAATAACATAGTTTTATGTGAAAATGATAGCATTGTAAATGACCAACAAGAGGTTTAAAAAAAAAAAATTAATTTTTCATTAATGTTGCTAAAGATATTGGAGATAAATCAATTAAAATAGATAAAGAACATCCAAGTGTAATGAAAATCTCAGAAAACAATACTATCAATAACGAACTAAATTTTAAGCATGTGTCTGAAGAGTTTGTGACTAAACAAATAAATTAATTAAATGTTAAAAAAGCTACAGGACATGATGGCATCTCCCCAAAGATATTAAAAATGGCACAGCAGGAAATAACAAACCCAATTACTAAATTAGTCAACAAATCTATAGATTCTTTGATATTTCCTGCAGATCTAAAAGCAGCTCAGGTATCTCCTTTATATAAAAAAAATAACGCTCTCGAAAAAGGAAATTATAGACCAGTCAGTGTCCTACCCTGCATTTCTAAGATCTTTGAGCGTGCCATTTATGACCAATTAATGGAATTCCTTGAGGACCACTTTCATCCAATGCTCTCAGCCTTCAGACCTGGCTTTGGATGTCAAACTGCCTTGTTAAAAATTGTTGAGGATTGGAAACGTGCTTTGGATGATAATAAATATATTGCGGCAATTTCAATGGACCTTTCTAAGGCATTTGACTGTTTACCTCATAACTTACTTTAACTAAAACTAGAAGCTTATGGTTTAACTAAACAATCTCTAAATTTATTAAAAAATTACTTAGAAGAAAGAGAGCAGAGGGTGAAGGTGGGGAGTACTTATAGTGAGTGGAGTCAACTTCTCAAAGGTGTGCCACAGGGCTCTATTTTAGATCCTGTCCTCTTTAACGTTTTTATTAACGATATATTTCTTTTTGTAAAAGATAGCACAATATACAACTATGCTGATGACAATACAGTGTCCAATTGTGATAATGATATTGATGTTGTAACAAAAACTTTAAAAAAATGATAGTATGGAACTAATAAATTGGTTTTCACTCAATCTTAAAATTAAAATTTATCTTTTAATTTGAGCGGAAACAAAATTGTATATGAAGATAATGTAAAATTGTTGGGAGTCACTATTGATTCTGATTTGAATTTTGATAATCATATTTCGGAAATGTGTAAAAAGGCTTCCAGACAATTAAATATTTTAAAAAGAATTGGTAAATATATGAACAGATTGGGAAGACTGACATCTTACTATTCGTTTATCCTTTCAAATTTTAATTACTGCTCAGTGATATGGCACTATTGTTCGGAAAAAAATGCAATTAAAATGGAAAAAATGCATTACGGTTTATTTATGAAGACTATGGTTCTTCTTATGAAGATTTACTTCAAAAATTCAAATTACCATCATTGAAGATTCGGCGAATAAGAACAATTGCAATCGAAACTTTTAAAATAATACATAGAAAGAGTCCACAATATTTACATGATCTTGTAGATATTAAAGCCCGGTCTCATAATTTCAGGTCAAAAAAGACCGCAGCTGTGTCTAGAGTAAGAACCACAAGGTACGGCTTGAAATCGTTTAGATACAATGCTGCACAAATCTGGAATGAGCTACCAAACCATTGTCGCCAGGAGTCCTCTTTCGATCGATTCAGAAAAATTATACAAACATGGGACCTAGTTGATGGCTCATGCCGGTGCAGTGCATGCTTGTAAATGATTTTTTTTATGCCTGCTGCATTCTTGCTTGTTCCTTTTAGTTAGCATCCTTTTTATTTTTAGTTCATTATGTTTTAGTTAGCATCCTTATATTTTTTAGTTGATGTTTTTACTTTAGCTTTCATTCTGATTTCTAGCTTGATTTTATACTGCTTTTCGTGTCAGCATGTTTGTGTATCAAGTATATGTGCATATGTATGGCTTTTTAAAATATTATGTGCTTTATTTATTTATATGTGCTGTATGTTGTATGCATGTTTGTGTATCAAGTATCAAGTATATATGTGGATATGTATGGCTTGATGATTTTAAATTATTGTGTGCTTTTTTTTTATATGTGCTGTATGTTGTATGCATGTCATGTCATGTATGTGTTATTCAATGCATAGTCGAATTTAAAAGCTCGTTAGAGCTTGTGTTATGCTTGTTGTACATGCCTCGACTTTAAATAAAACTTATTTATCATTAATTATTTAATCTCACACATGACTTTGTTTTTAATTTCTTTAGCTTGTGCATCCATTCATTAATTCATTAATTTTTACTGCAAAAAATTAGCGTGTGTGTTATTTAAGAAATAATTACCGGTAGCCATATATTTATATTGTTTTTACCACGGGTTGGCACTTTATGCCGAATATTTTACCAAAATCGTCAACAACATTTCGCGGATTTTTAATTTGTGTGATTCTTAGGCCCAGGGATATGTAAGGATACTATATGTTATTCTTTTGATTTTTCAACTCTATATACCACCCTACCGCATGACAAATTAAAAACCCGCTTAAAAGAAACAATTCATAAAGCTTTTAGTCATAGAAACTATGGCTCAAAATTTGTTGTGTTAGGCTACAATTCCACATATTTTTCAAACAAAATTCAAAAAGGTAAAACATGCTACTCCGAGGAACAAGTGATCAGTATGCTGGAGTTCCTCATCGATAACATATTTGTCTCCTTTGGAGGGACACTGTTTCAGCAGGTCGTCGGCATACCAATGGGTACGAATTGTGCCCCTCTTCTAGCCGATTTATTTTTATACTCATAGGAGTCGGAGTTTCTTCAAAAGCTTGTAAAAGATAAGAAGATTCATGAGGCTAGAGCCTTTAATTTCACATACAGATATATTGATGACGTTTTATCTATCAATAATTCTAGATTTGCAGAATTTCTTCCATTGATATATCCTCCAGAGCTGGAAGTTAAAGAGACCACCGATACAGCTTCGTCCGCATCATTTTTGGACTTATACCTCGAATTTGACGACAGTGGTCAACTCAGTACTAAAATTTATGATAAGCGGGACGACTTCAATTTTAAAATCATAAATTTTCCAAACATGTGCAGCAATATACCAGCTTCTCCTGCATATGGTGTTTACATCTCGCAATTGATTCGCTATGCAAGGGCCAGTAGCAATTATTCTGATTTCCTGAAACGTCATCTTCATCTGAGAAACAGGCTACTGGACCAGGGCTATTAAAAGATTCGCCTTATTCGATCTCTTAAAAAGTTTATATTCCGATACCAAGATCTTGTCGAAATTATTCCGTCTCTGCAGAAAAAATTATAAGCGATGCATTTTCATATAGTGAAAATGTATATAGATAAAGAAGTCAACAAATATCAAGGATATTTTTTTTTGTCAATGTGTGACGTAGAAATATTTTTGACATTTACGTCACCGAATATGGTACTGCTTTGACAACTATTTTACTTATTTTGTTCCTGTATTTAAATACTGTTATAGTGACAGCCGGAACCTTTGAACCGTAATGAGAGCGGGAGGTTTGGCGCCTTAAAATCTGATTCAACCCACCATTTCTTTAGAAATGCCTGTACCAAGTCAGGGTCATTACGGCTTTCACAGTTTTCCGGTTGTTGACTGATTTTGTCTGTTTATATAATTATGAGTTTTGACTTTCCCTTTGTAAGATTGTTCGGAGTTCGGTAATTTTGTTATTACCCTTATTATTCGAGATCTTCGCAAGGGATGTTGGTTTATATTCCCTGTCTGTTTTCTATATCACCTGAGCCGATTTCCAATACACGAATGTAATAGTTATTTTGTGTATTGCATACTTATCATTGTGTACCTTTTACAGGGGAGTGCCATGGAACAGCCGCTAATAAAGCACAGACCACGTTTATCTATGACGTATCGGTCATAGATAAATATTATTTTTATCACGAGTTTGGACTCAAAGCGTTTGAAGGACGTCATATTAGAATATTATTTTTACCACGGGTTTGGACTCAAAGCGTTTGAAGGACGTCATATTAGAATAATTGACAACTTGTTAATCACATCATTAATACCCATTTTATTGTTTGAATATTTTAAAGAAAAGTCTTGATTGACATCATTAACAACATCACAGGTGAGATTATTGATTTTTCAATTGCCGATAACGGAAATGTCAAGTGCCATTCTAATATGTGATCGTCCGTGCGTAACGGAAGACAGGTGTTTGATTTGTTTGTTCAGCAATTTTCTTGGTTATATCAGGTCAATTTTGAATAATAAAAACGTTGTTTGGGTTTAAGATTCTCTTCATTATAAGCCTGATTTTCGTTATAAAAAATTCGTAATAGGCCTTCAAATATACATTGTTTAAATTGCGCTTGGACCGGGGATTTATCTTTACTTCGTTATCAGCCTGATTTCGTTACAAGCCTGTTCGTTATAAACGAACTCTACTGTAAAAGGTTATTTAGTGAAAAATCATGGAGTATAGGTAGCCTTTAACATTATTACAGAAAAACTATTTGAAAACTAAAAACAGTGATGTGAAAAAAGTACAGTCAAACCTGTATTAAGAAGTTATCTTTGGGACAAAGAAAAAAGTGATGTTTTAAGAAAGGAGACCTCTAAAATGGGGTTTAATTTACATGAAATATATGAAATTTTCTATGATAGGACAAAAAAGGGTGGCCTTTTCATATAGGCGACTGCTTAATAAATGCGACCGTATGGGCAGGTTTGACCGTATGTACCAGGTAAACACAAATAAATATCATTTGTTTACCATATTTTGTCAGTTACAGATAACTTTATTATCACTATAAATTATTGTTTCTAAATATATTTTTTTTTATATTTTTGCTTGATATACTTTAGCATAGAAAAACATGTTTGTCTTGAGTGCAGACGATCTTGTGTTCGATCCTGCGTCCAGTCATTGATAAGGACGCAACATTTAGAAGTAAGAGGACAGAGTCGTCAAATCGGAATCAAAATAATGTGTCTGAGTACAGAGAGACGTGTCAACCTTTGAACTGTTCTCGCAATTGGTTATCACTGAAAAAAATGCTTGTTGGTCTAATACAAAGAAGGCACCATTAGCATCTTATAAAAAAGTAACATAATATAGCTGAAAATATGTTCATTTTGTGCTAAGCGCAAATCATTTACATATCATTAGTTGTCATGGCTATTTAAATGTTTAAAAGGTATCAGAGTAAAGCTACTATGTATTGAAATTCCTTGATTATTGAAATTTAAATCAATGCGATATAAAATTAATTTACATTTGAAAACAAATTGTGTAATACTAGAATAAAATATTTAAATTCAGTTATTGATTTCGTTTTAATTGCCATCCAAATGTTTATTTTAGCATACAAAGAATGATCAATATCACGTACTACATGTTTCTTCATTCATTCCAACCTAATGTTAATAAATACAGTTTTAAAATCAATTATATGATGTTTTATTTTACAATTCTATTTATCTAATCTATTGATATTAAAAGATCGTTAATGCCAATTAATGATTTCAAGCTAAGAAGATTGATCAAATCTCGATTAAAAAAGAAAAAAAATGGGGGGGAATGGTCAGCTACAAATCTAACTCTAATACTCTAATTTTGTTGGGACCTTCAACAAATTCATTATAGACACGCTGTACTGCATCCGAGACTGTATTGAACATCAGAATCGTTTTCATGATTGTGATATCAAAACTTAACTTCATGTATAGTATAATTGGATTCGATTGTACGTAGGGTTAGGGGTTATGATGTTTAACGCCACTTTCAACAATATTTCAGTAATATCGTGGTGGTCAGTTTTATTGGTGAAGGTAACCGGAGTACCCATAGAAAATCACCGACCTGTAGCAAGTGACTGACAAACTTTATCATATAATTTTGTATCGAGTACACCTCACCATTAGCGGAATTCGAACTCACAACATTAGTGGTGATAGGCACTTATTGTACTGGTAGTTGTACATCCAACTACCATACTATCACGACCACTACGTCCCCTCGGTTGTACGTAATGCCTCTATCTTATTTATATAGTCACCACTGTCACTACTATATATATGAGTATAACCTTTTTAAGTGACTTTTGATAATCGGTATAACGAAATGATGCCTAAATTAACTATTTTTGTCTGTGACAGAATTTCTTCGGGAGATTATTAGTCTGTGTAAATTTGTGATAGATCGTACACTCGAAAATAGAACAATTTTTTGCATTCTCTACATTTACTTAAAAGTTTCAATTTTTGACAATTATAAGGAAATATTTGTTCATTTCATATATAGTACGCCAAAAGTTTGTAGTATATAAAAAGACAAAACTAAATCTCCACCTTTTCACAATGTTTAAATCCACTCCGTTTTTCTACTTTTTAGCTCAATGACATTAAATAGTCTATTGTGGAGAGAGAAAAAAACTAAAAGTTTTGTGGAATATATTTATAATGATTTCCAATCCATTTTTCGCATAAAGATCAATTAAATATAAATAATATATGTTAATTTCATCCATTAGTTCAAAGAAAAATAAAGTCTAGATTATCTGAAAACAGCTACAACCCGATCTAATGGTACTGCAGGTTCTATGATACCGTGTAATCGCGTGCTATTTCAAAAAAAATTCTCCGCCATTTTTTTTTAACTTCTACGGTACCATATTTTTCGACATACTCAGTACTTTCCTGCCATTATTCTGTAGTATGCATATTAATGAGGTTGTATTCAATCAGAAACATTTCTCAGAAAGGTAACAGACGATGTTGCAAATGTCTTCTCCCCTTTGGCTTGCTTGCTCCCGATGACTATTATAGTATTTGGTTTTCCACTTTTTACTACCCGTATGAGCACACATGATGAAGCTAATTCCAGAAACGCATTGTACATACTTATTTATATATCTACATTATTATTATATACTAAGAGATCATGATAGGAACCACAAGTTCTAGAATATTGGATCAACTGGGAGATATATACTGCATAATATGTATGCTACATATAATTGAAACGTTCTAATCAGAATGGGGAAATTGAAATCATCTCTCTTGTCGTAAAGTATCGTTGTTAACCGCCCCTCACAGTTAATTTCGAGATGTAAGTCAATGTATGAAACAGACCTAGCTGTGTCATTGGTATCTTTTATTTCAAGCTCAATGAATAAATGCTATCAACGAAGTCACCAACCTTATAATTATTTAATAAAAGGACATCATCTGTATAGCGGAACGTGAAATTAAAGGATCGGGTAGCTTCTTTTCGTTTTTCTTGAAATACCCCAGTATGAAGTCTGTCTGGTACGAATAAAGAAACAAGTCGGCGAGAAGAGGAGCACGGAATGTGAACTGTCTGTTGAAAAACACATCCATGTACCCTTCTGATTACCTTCCCTGGATCTGGCTATGTAAGAGGCAGGAACTATTTACCCTTCGCGAGTACATATTTTCATTCCCGGTTTTCGCTGGATCCGTGTTGCTCATCTTGTTTGTTTTCTGTGTTGTGTTTTGTTTTTCTTACTCTTCCCGTGTACCTGGGTTCTCCTAGGTATATGGTGGGGTCTGTATTACTCATCTTATTAGTTTTCTGTATTGTGTTTTGTTTCTCTTCCTCTTCCCGTGTACCTGGTTCTCCTAGGTATATGGTGGGGTCTGTGTTACTCATCTTATTAGTATTCTGTGTTGTGTTTTGTTTGTCTTACTCTTCCCGTGTACCTGAGTTCTCCTAGGTATTTGGTGGGGTCTGTGTTACTCATCTTATTAGTTTTCTGTATTGTGTTTTGTTTCTCTTACTCTTCCCGTGTACCTGGGTTCTCCTATGTATTTGGTGGGGTCTGTGTTACTCATCTTATTAGTTTTCTGTGTTGTGTTTTGTTTGTCTTACTCTTCCCGTGTACCTGGGTTCTCCTAGGTATTTGGTAGGGTCTGTGTTACTCATCTTATTAGTTTTCTGTATTGTGTTTTGTTTGTCTTACTCTTCCCGTGTACCTGGGTTCTCCTAGGTATTTGGTGGGGTCTGTGTTACTCATCTTATTAGTTTTCTGTGTTGTGTTTTGTTTGTCTTACTCTTCCCGTGTACCTGGGTTCTCCTAGGTATTTGGTAGGGTCTGTGTTACTCATCTTATTAGTTTTCTGTATTGTGTTTTGTTTTTCTTACTCTTCCCGTGTACCTGGGTTCTCCTAGGTATTTGGTGGGGTCTGTGTTACTCATCTTATTAGTTTTCTGTGTTGTGTTTTGTTTGTCTTACACTTCCCGTGTACCTGGGTTCTCCTAGGTATTTGGTGGGGTCTGTGTTACTCATCTTATTAGTTTTCTGTGTTGTGTTTTGTTTTTCTTACTCTTCCCGTGTACCTGGGTTCTCCTAGGTATTTGGTGGGGTCTGTGTTACCCATCTTATTAGTTTTCTGTGTTGTGTTTTGTTTATCTTACTCTTCCCGTGTACCTGGGTTCTCCTAGGTATTTAGTGGGGTCTGTGTTACTCATCTTATTAGTTTTCTGTGTTGTGTTTTGTTTGTCTTACTCTTCCCGTGTACCTGGGTTCTCCTAGGTATTTGGTGGGGTCTGTGTTACTCATCTTATTAGTTTTCTGTGTTGTGTTTTGTTTATCTTACTCTTCCCGTGTACCTGGGTTCTCCTAGGTATATGGTGGGGTCTGTGTTACTCATCTTATTAGTTTTCTGTATTGTGTTTTGTTTGTCTTACTCTTCCCGTGTACCTGTGTTCTCCTAGGTATTTGGTGGGGTCTGTGTTACTCATCTTATTAGTTTTCTGTGTTGTGTTTTGTTTTTCTTACTCTTCCCGTGTACCTGGGTTCTCCTAGGTATTTGGTGAGGTCTGTGTTACTCATCTTATTAGTTTTCTGTGTTGTGTTTTGTTTGTCTTACTCTTCCCGTGTACCAGGGTTCTCCTAGGTATATGGTAGGGTCTGTGTTACTCATCTTATTAGTTTTCTGTGTTGTGTTTTGTTTGTCTTACACTTCCCGTGTACCAGGGTTCTCCTAGGTATATGGTGGGGTCTGTGTTACTCATCTTATTAGTTTTCTGTGTTGTGTTTTGTTTCTCTTACTCTTCCCGTGTACCTGGGTTCTCCTAGGTATTTGGTGGGGTCTGTGTTACTCATTTTATTAGTTTTCTGTGTTGTGTTTTGTTTGTCTTACTCTTCCCGTGTACCAGGGTTCTCCTAGGTATTTGGTGGGGTCTGTGTTACTCATCTTATTAGTTTTCTGCATTGTGTTTTGTTTGTCTTACTCTTCCCGTGTACCTGGGTTCTCCTAGGTATATGGTGGGGTCTGTGTTACTCATCTTATTAGTTTTCTGTATTGTGTTTTGTTTTTCTTACTCTTCCCGTGTACCTGGGTTCTCCTAGGTATTTGGTGGAGTCTGTGTTACTCATCTTATTAGTTTTCTGTGTTATGTTTTGTTTGTCTTACTCTTCCCGTGTACCTGGGTTCTCCTAGGTATTTGGTGGAGTCTGTGTTACTCATCTTATTAGTTTTCTGTGTTGTGTTTTGTTTGTCTTACTCTTCCCGTGTACCTGGGTTCTCCTAGGTATTTGGTGGGGTCTGTGTTACTCATCTTATTAGTTTTCTGTGTTGTGTTTTGTTTATCTTACTCTTCCCGTGTACCTGGGTTCTCCTAGGTATTTGATGGGGTCTGTGTTACTCATCTTATTAGTATTCTGTGTTGTGTTTTGTTTGTCTTACTCTTCCCGTGTACCTGGGTTCTCCTAGGTATTTGGTAGGGTCTGTGTTACTCATCTTATTAGTTTTCTGTATTGTGTTTTGTTTGTCTTACTCTTCCCGTGTACCTGGGTTCTCCTAGGTATTTGGTGGGGTCTGTGTTACTCATCTTATTAGTTTTCTGTGTTGTGTTTTGTTTGTCTTACTCTTCCCGTGTACCTGGGTTCTCCTAGGTATTTGGTAGGGTCTGTGTTACTCATCTTATTAGTTTTCTGTATTGTGTTTTGTTTGTCTTACTCTTCCCGTGTACCTGGGTTCTCCTAGGTATTTGGTGGGGTCTGTGTTACTCATCTTATTAGTTTTCTGTGTTGTGTTTTGTTTGTCTTACACTTCCCGTGTACCTGGGTTCTCCTAGGTATTTGGTGGGGTCTGTGTTACTCATCTTATTAGTTTTCTGTGTTGTGTTTTGTTTTTCTTACTCTTCCCGTGTACCTGGGTTCTCCTAGGTATTTGGTGGGGTCTGTGTTACCCATCTTATTAGTTTTCTGTGTTGTGTTTTGTTTATCTTACTCTTCCCGTGTACCTGGGTTCTCCTAGGTATTTAGTGGGGTCTGTGTTACTCATCTTATTAGTTTTCTGTGTTGTGTTTTGTTTGTCTTACTCTTCCCGTGTACCTGGGTTCTCCTAGGTATTTGGTGGGGTCTGTGTTACTCATCTTATTAGTTTTCTGTGTTGTGTTTTGTTTATCTTACTCTTCCCGTGTACCTGGGTTCTCCTAGGTATATGGTGGGGTCTGTGTTACTCATCTTATTAGTTTTCTGTATTGTGTTTTGTTTGTCTTACTCTTCCCGTGTACCTGTGTTCTCCTAGGTATTTGGTGGGGTCTGTGTTACTCATCTTATTAGTTTTCTGTGTTGTGTTTTGTTTTTCTTACTCTTCCCGTGTACCTGGGTTCTCCTAGGTATTTGGTGGAGTCTGTGTTACTCATCTTATTAGTTTTCTGTGTTGTGTTTTGTTTGTCTTACTCTTCCCGTGTACCTGGGTTCTCCTAGGTATTTGGTGGGGTCTGTGTTACTCATCTTATTAGTTTTCTGTGTTGTGTTTTGTTTGTCTTACTCTTCCCGTGTACCTGGGTTCTCCTAGGTATATGGTGGGGTCTGTGTTACTCATCTTATTAGTTTTCTGTGTTGTGTTTTGTTTGTCTTACACTTCCCGTGTACCTGGGTTCTCCTAGGTATTTGGTGGGGTCTGTGTTACTCATCTTATTAGTTTTCTGTATTGTGTTTTGTTTGTCTTACTCTTCCCGTGTACCTGGGTTCTCCTAGGTATTTGGTGGGGTCTGTGTTACTCATCTTATTAGTTTTCTGTATTGTGTTTTGTTTGTCTTACTCTTCCCGTGTACCTGGGTTCTCCTAGGTATATGGTGGGGTCTGTGTTACTCATCTTATTAGTTTTCTGTGTTGTGTTTTGTTTGTCTTACACTTCCCGTGTACCTGGGTTCTCCTAGGTATTTGGTGGGGTCTGTGTTACTCATCTTATTAGTTTTCTGTATTGTGTTTTGTTTGTCTTACTCTTCCCGTGTACCTGGGTTCTCCTAGGTATTTGGTGGGGTCTGTGTTACTCATCTTATTAGTTTTCTGTGTTGTGTTTTGTTTGTCTTACACTTCCCGTGTACCTGGGTTCTCCTAGGTATTTGGTGGGGTCTGTGTTACTCATCTTATTAGTTTTCTGTGTTGTGTTTGATTTTTCTTACTCTTCCCGTGTACCTGGGTTCTCCTAGGTATTTGGTGGGGTCTGTGTTACCCATCTTATTAGTTTTCTGTGTTGTGTTTTGTTTATCTTACTCTTCCCGTGTACCTGGGTTCTCCTAGGTATTTGGTGGGGTCTGTGTTACTCATCTTATTAGTTTTCTGTGTTGTGTTTTGTTTGTCTTACTCTTCCCGTGTACCTGGGTTCTCCTAGGTATTTGGTGGGGTCTGTGTTACTCATCTTATTAGTTTTCTGTGTTGTGTTTTGTTGGTCTTACTCTTCCCGTGTACCTGAGTTCTCCTAGGTATTTGGTGGGGTCTGTGTTACTCATCTTATTAGTTTTCTGTGTTGTGTTTTGTTTGTCTTACTCTTCCCGTGTACCTGGGTTCTCCTAGGTATATGGTGGGGTCTGTGTTACTCATCTTATTAGTTTTCTGTATTGTGTTTTGTTTGCCTTACTCTTCCCGTGTACCTGGGTTCTCCTAGGTATTTGGTGGGGTCTGTGTTACTCATCTTATTAGTTTTCTGTGTTATGTTTTGTTTGTCTTACTCTTCCCGTGTACCTGGGTTCTCCTAGGTATTTGGTGGGGTCTGTGTTACTCATCTTATTAGTTTTCTGTGTTGTGTTTTGTTTCTCTTACTCTTCCCGTGTACCTGGGTTCTCCTAGGTATATGGTGGGGTCTGTGTTACTCATCTTATTAGTTTTCTGTGTTGTGTTTTGTTTGTCTTACTCTTCCCGTGTACCTGGGTTCACCTAGGTATTTGGTGGGGTCTGTGTTACTCATCTTATTAGTTTTCTGTGTTGTGTTTTGTTTGTCTTACTCTTCCCGTGTACCTGGGTTCTCCTAGGTATATGGTGGGGTCTGTGTTACTCATCTTGTTTGTTTTCTGTGTTGTGTTTTGTTTGCCTTACTCTTCCCGTGTACCTGGGTTCTCCTAGGTATTTGGTGGGGTCTGTGTTACTCATCTTATTAGTTTTCTGTGTTGTGTTTTGTTTGTCTTACTCTTCCCGTGTACCTGGGTTCTCCTAGGTATTTGGTGGGGTCTGTGTTACTCATCTTATTAGTTTTCTGTGTTGTGTTTTGTTTCTCTTACTCTTCCCGTGTACCTGGGTTCTCCTAGGTATTTGGTGAGGTCTGTGTTACTCATCTTATTAGTTTTCTGTGTTGTGTTTTGTTTGTCTTACTCTTCCCGTGTACCTGGGTTCTCCTAGGTATTTGGTGGGGTCTGTGTTACTCATCTTATTAGTTTTCTGTGTTGTGTTTTGTTTGTCTTACTCTTCCCGTGTACCTGGGTTCTCCTAGGTATTTGGTGGGGTCTGTGTTACTCATCTTATTAGTTTTCTGTGTTGTCTTTTGTTTTTCTTACTCTTCCCGTGTACCTGGGTTCTCCTAGGTATTTGGTGGGATCTGTGTTACTCATCTTATTAGTTTTCTGTATTGTGTTTTGTTTGTCTTACTCTTCCCGTGTACCTGGGTTCTCCTAGGTATATGGTGGGGTCTGTGTTACTCATCTTATTAGTTTTCTGTGTTGTGTTTTGTTTTTCTTACTCTTCCCGTGTACCTGGGTTCTCCTAGGTATTTGGTGGGATCTGTGTTACTCATCTTATTAGTTTTCTGTATTGTGTTTTGTTTATCTTACTCTTCCCGTGTACCTGGGTTCTCCTAGGTATTTGGTGGGGTCTGTGTTACTCATCTTATTAGTTTTCTGTGTTGTGTTTTGTTTCTCTTACTCTTCCCGTGTACCTGGGTTCTCCTAGGTATTTGGTGGAGTCTGTGTTACTCATCTTATTAGTTTTCTGTGTTGTGTTTTGTTTTTCTTACTCTTCCCGTGTACCTGGGTTCTCCTAGGTATATGGTGGGGTCTGTGTTACTCATCTTATTAGTTTTCTGTGTTGTGTTTTGTTTGTCTTACTCTTCCCGTGTACCTGGGTTCTCCTAGGTATTTGGTGGGGTCTGTGTTACTCATCTTATTAGTTTTCTGTGTTGTGTTTTGTTTCTCTTACTCTTCCCGTGTACCTGGGTTCTCCTAGGTATTTGGTGGGGTCTGTGTTACTCATCTTATTAGTATTCTGTGTTGTGTTTTGTTTTTCTTACTCTTCCCGTGTACCTGGGTTCTCCTAGGTATTTGGTGGGGTCTGTGTTACTCATCTTATTAGTATTCTGTGTTGTGTTTTGTTTGTGTTACTCTTCCCGTGTACCTGGGTTCTCCTAGGTATTTGGTGGGGTCTGTGTTACTCATCTTATTAGTTTTCTGTGTTGTGTTTTGTTTGTCTTACTCTTCCCGTGTACCTGGGTTCTCCTAGGTATTTGGTGGGGTCTGTGTTACTCATCTTATTAGTTTTCTGTGTTATGTTTTGTTTGTCTTACTCTTCCCGTGTACCTGGGTTCTCCTAGGTATTTGGTGGGGTCTGTGTTACTCATCTTATTAGTTTTCTGTGTTATGTTTTGTTTGTCTTACTCTTCCCGTGTACCTGGGTTCTCCTAGGTATTTGGTGAGGTCTGTGTTACTCATCTTATTAGTTTTCTGTGTTGTGTTTTGTTTCTCTTACTCTTCCCGTGTACCTGGGTTCTCCTAGGTATTTGGTGGGGTCTGTGTTACTCATCTTATTAGTTTTCTGTGTTGTGTTTTGTTTGTCTTACTCTTCCCGTGTACCAGGGTTCTCCTAGGTATTTGGTGGGGTCTGTGTTACTCATCTTATTAGTTTTCTGTGTTGTGTTTTGTTTGTCTTACACTTCCCGTGTACCAGGGTTCTCCTAGGTATTTGGTGGGGTCTGTGTTACTCATCTTATTAGTTTTCTGCATTGTGTTTTGTTTGTCTTACTCTTCCCGTGTACCTGGGTTCTCCTAGGTATATGGTGGGGTCTGTGTTACTCATCTTATTAGTTTTCTGTATTGTGTTTTGTTTCTCTTACTCTTCCCGTGTACCTGGGTTCTCCTAGGTATTTGGTGGGGTTTGTGTTACTCATCTTATTAGTTTTCTGTGTTGTGTTTTGTTTCTCTTACTCTTCCCGTGTACCAGGGTTCTCCTAGGTATTTGGTGGGGTCTGTGTTACTCATCTTATTAGTTTTCTGTGTTATGTTTTGTTTGTCTTACTCTTCCCGTGTACCTGGGTTCTCCTAGGTATTTGGTGGAGTCTGTGTTACTCATCTTATTAGTTTTCTGTGTTGTGTTTTGTTTGTCTTACTCTTCCCGTGTACCTGGGTTCTCCTAGGTATTTGGTGGGGTCTGTGTTACTCATCTTATTAGTTTTCTGTGTTGTGTTTTGTTTATCTTACTCTTCCCGTGTACCTGGGTTCTCCTAGGTATTTGATGGGGTCTGTGTTACTCATCTTATTAGTTTTCTGTGTTGTGTTTTGTTGGTCTTACTCTTCCCGTGTACCTGGGTTCTCCTAGGTATTTGGTGGGGTCTGTGTTACTCATCTTATTAGTTTTCTGTGTTGTGTTTTGTTTTTCTTACTCTTCCCGTGTACCTGGGTTCTCCTAGGTATTTGATGGAGTCTGTGTTACTCATCTTATTAGTTTTCTGTGTTGTGTTTTGTTTGTCTTACTCTTCCCGTGTACCTGGGTTCTCCTAGGTATTTGGTGGGGTCTGTGTTACTCATCTTATTAGTTTTCTGTGTTGTGTTTTGTTTATCTTACTCTTCCCGTGTACCTGGGTTCACCTAGGTATTTGGTGGGGTCTGTGTTACTCATCTTATTAGTTTTCTGTGTTGTGTTTTGTTTGTCTTACTCTTCCCGTGTACCTGGGTTCTCCTAGGTATTTGGTAGGGTCTGTGTTACTCATCTTATTAGTTTTCTGTGTTGTGTTTTGTTTGTCTTACTCTTCCCGTGTACCTGGGTTCTCCTAGGTATTTGGTGGGGTCTGTGTTACTCATCTTATTAGTTTTCTGTGTTGTGTTTTGTTTTTCTTACTCTTCCCGTGTACCTGGGTTCTCCTAGGTATTTGGTGGGGTCTGTGTTACTCATCTTATTAGTTTTCTGTGTTGTGTTTTGTTTGTCTTACTCTTCCCGTGTACCTGGGTTCTCCTAGGTATTTGGTGGGGTCTGTGTTACTCATCTTATTAGTTTTCTGTGTTGTGTTTTGTTTGTCTTACTCTTCCCGTGTACCTGGGTTCTCCTAGGTATTTGGTGGGGTCTGTGTTACTCATCTTATTAGTTTTCTGTGTTGTGTTTTGTTTCTCTTACTCTTCCCGTGTACCTGGGTTCTCCTAGGTATTTGGTGGGGTCTGTGTTACTCATCTTATTAGTTTTCTGTGTTGTGTTTTGTTTCTCTTACTCTTCCCGTGTACCTGGGTTCTCCTAGGTATTTGGTGGGGTCTGTGTTACTCATCTTATTAGTTTTCTGTGTTGTGTTTTGTTTCTCTTACTCTTCCCGTGTACCTGGGTTCTCCTAGGTATATGGTGGGGTCTGTGTTACTCATCTTATTAGTTTTCTGTGTTGTGTTTTGTTTGTCTTACTCTTCCCGTGTACCTGGGTTCTCATAGGTATTTGGTGGGGTCTGTGTTACTCATTTTATTAGTTTTCTGTGTTGTGTTTTGTTTGTCTTACTCTTCCCGTGTACCAGGGTTCTCCTAGGTATTTGGTGGGGTCTGTGTTACTCATCTTATTAGTTTTCTGTGTTGTGTTTTGTTTGTCTTAC
The DNA here is from genome assembly GCA_963383655.1 of Bathymodiolus septemdierum. Classification (NCBI taxonomy): domain Eukaryota; kingdom Metazoa; phylum Mollusca; class Bivalvia; order Mytilida; family Modiolidae; genus Bathymodiolus; species Bathymodiolus septemdierum. The sequence goes on from OY726520.1 coordinate 44,312,987, forward strand.
TCTTCCCGTGTACCTGGGTTCTCCTAGGTATTTGGTGGGGTCTGTGTTACTCATTTTATTAGTTTTCTGTGTTGTGTTTTGTTTGTCTTACTCTTCCCGTGTACCAGGGTTCTCCTAGGTATTTGGTGGGGTCTGTGTTACTCATCTTATTAGTTTTCTGTGTTGTGTTTTGTTTATCTTACTCTTCCCGTGTACCTGGGTTCTCCTAGGTATTTGGTGGGGTCTGTGTTACTCATCTTATTAGTATTCTGTGTTGTGTTTTGTTCGTCTTACTCTTCCCGTGTACCAGGGTTCTCCTAGGTATATGGTGGGGTCTGTGTTACTCATCTTATTAGTTTTCTGTGTTGTGTTTTGTTTGTCTTACTCTTCCCGTGTACCAGGGTTCTCCTAGGTATTTGGTGGGGTCTGTGTTACTCATCTTATTAGTTTTCTGTGTTGTGTTTTGTTTTTCTTACTCTTCCCGTGTACCTGGGTTCTCCTAGGTATTTGGTAGGGTCTGTGTTACTCATCTTATTAGTTTTCTGTGTTGTGTTTTGTTTTTCTTACTCTTCCCGTGTACCTGGGTTCTCCTAGGTATATGATGGGGTCTGTGTTACTCATCTTATTAGTTTTCTGTGTTGTGTTTTGTTTGTCTTACTCTTCCCGTGTACCTGGGTTCTCCTAGGTATTTGGTGGGGTCTGTGTTACTCATCTTATTAGTTTTCTGTGTTGTGTTTTGTTTTTCTTACTCTTCCCGTGTACCTGGGTTCTCCTAGGTATTTGGTAGGGTCTGTGTTACTCATCTTATTAGTTTTCTGTGTTGTGTTTTGTTTTTCTTACTCTTCCCGTGTACCTGGGTTCTCCTAGGTATATGATGGGGTCTGTGTTACTCATCTTATTAGTTTTCTGTGTTGTGTTTTGTTTGTCTTACTCTTCCCGTGTACCTGGGTTCTCCTAGGTATTTGGTAGGGTCTGTGTTACTCATCTTATTAGTTTTCTGTGTTGTGTTTTGTTTCTCTTACTCTTCCCGTGTACCTGGGTTCTCCTAGGTATTTGGTGGAGTCTGTGTTACTCATCTTATTAGTTTTCTGTGTTGTGTTTTGTTTCTCTTACTCTTCCCGTGTACCTGGGTTCTCCTAGGTATTTGGTGGGGTCTGTGTTACTCATCTTATTAGTTTTCTGTGTTGTGTTTTGTTTGTCTTACTCTTCCCGTGTACCTGGGTTCTCCTAGGTATTTGGTGGGGTCTGTGTTACTCATCTTATTAGTTTTCTGTGTTGTGTTTTGTTTGTCTTACTCTTCCCGTGTACCTGGGTTCTCCTAGGTATTTGGTAGGGTCTGTGTTACTCATCTTATTAGTTTTCTGTATTGTGTTTTGTTTATCTTACTCTTCCCGTGTACCTGGGTTCTCCTAGGTATATGGTGGGGTCTGTGTTACTCATCTTATTAGTTTTCTGTGTTGTGTTTTGTTTGTCTTACTCTTCCCGTGTACCAGGGTTCTCCTAGGTATATGGTGGGGTCTGTGTTACTCATCTTATTAGTTTTCTGTGTTGTGTTTTGTTTATCTTACTCTTCCCGTGTACCAGGGTTCTCCTAGGTATATGGTGGGGTCTGTGTTACTCATCTTATTAGTTTTCTGTGTTGTGTTTTGTTTGTCTACTCTTCCCGTGTACCTGGGTTCTCATAGGTATTTGGTGGGGTCTGTGTTACTCATTTTATTAGTTTTCTGTGTTGTGTTTTGTTTGTCTTACTCTTCCCGTGTACCAGGGTTCTCCTAGGTATTTGGTGGGGTCTGTGTTACTCATCTTATTAGTTTTCTGTGTTGTGTTTTGTTTGTCTTACTCTTCCCGTGTACCTGGGTTCTCCTAGGTATTTGGTGGGGTCTGTGTTACTCATTTTATTAGTTTTCTGTGTTGTGTTTTGTTTGTCTTACTCTTCCCGTGTACCAGGGTTCTCCTAGGTATTTGGTGGGGTCTGTGTTACTCATCTTATTAGTTTTCTGTGTTGTGTTTTGTTTGTCTTACTCTTCCCGTGTACCTGGGTTCTCCTAGGTATATGGTGGGGTCTGTGTTACTCATCTTATTAGTTTTCTGTGTTGTGTTTTGTTTGTCTTACTCTTCCCGTGTACCTGGGTTCTCATAGGTATTTGGTGGGGTCTGTGTTACTCATTTTATTAGTTTTCTGTGTTGTGTTTTGTTTGTCTTACTCTTCCCGTGTACCAGGGTTCTCCTAGGTATTTGGTGGGGTCTGTGTTACTCATCTTATTAGTTTTCTGTGTTGTGTTTTGTTTGTCTTACACTTCCCGTGTACCAGGGTTCTCCTAGGTATTTGGTGGGGTCTGTGTTACTCATCTTATTAGTTTTCTGTGTTGTGTTTTGTTTGTCTTACTCTTCCCGTGTACCAGGGTTCTCCTAGGTATTTGGTAGGGTCTGTGTTACTCATCTTATTAGTTTTCTGTGTTGTGTTTTGTTTGTCTTACTCTTCCCGTGTACCTGGGTTCTCCTAGGTATTTGGTGGGGTCTGTGTTACTCATCTTATTAGTTTTCTGTGTTATGTTTTGTTTCTCTTACTCTTCCCGTGTACCTGGGTTCTCCTAGGTATTTGGTGGGGTCTGTGTTACTCATCTTATTAGTTTTCTGTATTGTGTTTTGTTTATCTTACTCTTCCCGTGTACCTGGGTTCTCCTAGGTATATGGTGGGGTCTGTGTTACTCATCTTATTAGTATTCTGTGTTGTGTTTTGTTTGTCTTACTCTTCCCGTGTACCAGGGTTCTCCTAGGTATATGGTGGGGTCTGTGTTACTCATCTTATTAGTTTTCTGTGTTGTGTTTTGTTTCTCTTACACTTCCCGTGTACCTGGGTTCTCCTAGGTATTTGGTGGGGTCTGTGTTACTCATCTTATTAGTTTTCTGTGTTGTGTTTTGTTTGTCTTACTCTTCCCGTGTACCAGGGTTCTCCTAGGTATATGGTGGGGTCTGTGTTACTCATCTTATTAGTTTTCTGTGTTGTGTTTTGTTTGTCTACTCTTCCCGTGTACCTGGGTTCTCATAGGTATTTGGTGGGGTCTGTGTTACTCATTTTATTAGTTTTCTGTGTTGTGTTTTGTTTGTCTTACACTTCCCGTGTACCTGGGTTCTCCTAGGTATTTGGTAGGGTCTGTGTTACTCATCTTATTAGTTTTCTGTGTTGTGTTTTGTTTATCTTACTCTTCCCGTGTACCAGGGTTCTCCTAGGTATTTGGTGGGGTCTGTGTTACTCATCTTATTAGTTTTCTGTGTTGTGTTTTGTTTGTCTTACTCTTCCCGTGTACCTGGGTTCTCCTAGGTATTTGGTGGGGTCTGTGTTACTCATTTTATTAGTTTTCTGTGTTGTGTTTTGTTTGTCTTACTCTTCCCGTGTACCTGGGTTCTCCTAGGTATTTGGTGGGGTCTGTGTTACTCATCTTATTAGTTTTCTGTATTGTGTTTTGTTTATCTTACTCTTCCCGTGTACCTGGGTTCTCCTAGGTATATGGTGGGGTCTGTGTTACTCATCTTATTAGTATTCTGTGTTGTGTTTTGTTTGTCTTACTCTTCCCGTGTACCAGGGTTCTCCTAGGTATATGGTGGGGTCTGTGTTACTCATCTTATTAGTTTTCTGTGTTGTGTTTTGTTTCTCTTACACTTCCCGTGTACCTGGGTTCTCCTAGGTATTTGGTGGGGTCTGTGTTACTCATCTTATTAGTTTTCTGTGTTGTGTTTTGTTTGTCTTACTCTTCCCGTGTACCAGGGTTCTCCTAGGTATATGGTGGGGTCTGTGTTACTCATCTTATTAGTTTTCTGTGTTGTGTTTTGTTTGTCTACTCTTCCCGTGTACCTGGGTTCTCATAGGTATTTGGTGGGGTCTGTGTTACTCATTTTATTAGTTTTCTGTGTTGTGTTTTGTTTGTCTTACACTTCCCGTGTACCTGGGTTCTCCTAGGTATTTGGTAGGGTCTGTGTTACTCATCTTATTAGTTTTCTGTGTTGTGTTTTGTTTATCTTACTCTTCCCGTGTACCAGGGTTCTCCTAGGTATTTGGTGGGGTCTGTGTTACTCATCTTATTAGTTTTCTGTGTTGTGTTTTGTTTGTCTTACTCTTCCCGTGTACCTGGGTTCTCCTAGGTATTTGGTGGGGTCTGTGTTACTCATCTTATTAGTTTTCTGTGTTGTGTTTTGTTTTTCTTACTCTTCCCGTGTACCTGGGTTCTCCTAGGTATTTGGTAGGGTCTGTGTTACTCATCTTATTAGTTTTCTGTGTTGTGTTTTGTTTTTCTTACTCTTCCCGTGTACCTGGGTTCTCCTAGGTATATGATGGGGTCTGTGTTATTCATCTTATTAGTTTTCTGTGTTGTGTTTTGTTTGTCTTACTCTTCCCGTGTACCTGGGTTCTCCTAGGTATTTGGTAGGGTCTGTGTTACTCATCTTATTAGTTTTCTGTGTTGTGTTTTGTTTCTCTTACTCTTCCCGTGTACCTGGGTTCTCCTAGGTATTTGGTGCAGTCTGTGTTACTCATCTTATTAGTTTTCTGTGTTGTGTTTTGTTTCTCTTACTCTTCCCGAGTACCTGGGTTCTCCTAGGTATTTGGTGGGGTCTGTGTTACTCATCTTATTAGTTTTCTGTGTTGTGTTTTGTTTGTCTTACTCTTCCCGTGTACCTGGGTTCTCCTAGGTATTTGGTGGGGTCTGTGTTACTCATCTTATTAGTTTTCTGTGTTGTGTTTTGTTTGTCTTACTCTTCCCGTGTACCTGGGTTCTCCTAGGTATTTGGTGGGGTCTGTGTTACTCATCTTATTAGTTTTCTGTGTTGTGTTTTGTTTCTCTTACTCTTCCCGTGTACCTGGGTTCTCCTAGGTATTTGGTGGGGTCTGTGTTACTCATCTTATTAGTTTTCTGTATTGTGTTTTGTTTATCTTACTCTTCCCGTGTACCTGGGTTCTCCTAGGTATTTGGTGGGGTCTGTGTTACTCATCTTATTAGTTTTCTGTGTTGTGTTTTGTTTGTCTTACTCTTCCTGTGTACCTGGGTTCTCCTAGGTATTTGGTGGGGTCTGTGTTACTCATCTTATTAGTTTTCTGTGTTGTGTTTTGTTTCTCTTACTCTTCCCGTGTACCTGGGTTCTCCTAGGTATTTGGTGGGGTCTGTGTTACTCATCTTATTAGTTTTCTGTGTTGTGTTTTGTTTGTCTTACTCTTCCCGTGTACCTGGGTTCTCCTAGGTATTTGGTGGGGTCTGTGTTACTCATCTTATTAGTTTTCTGTGTTGTGTTTTGTTTGTCTTACTCTTCCCGTGTACCTGGGTTCTCCTAGGTATTTGGTGGAGTCTGTGTTACTCATCTTATTAGTTTTCTGTGTTGTGTTTTGTTTATCTTACTCTTCCCGTGTTCCTGGGTTCTCCTAGGTATTTGGTGTGGTCTGTGTTACTCATCTTATTAGTTTTCTGTGTTGTGTTTTGTTTGTCTTACTCTTCCCGTGTACCTGGGTTCTCCTAGGTATATGGTGGGATCTGTGTTACTCATCTTATTAGTTTTCTGTGTTGTGTTTTGTTTTTCTTACTGTTCCCGTGTACCTGGGTTCTCCTAGGTATTTGGTGGGGTCTCTGCTACTCATCTTGTTTGTTTTCTGTGTTGTGTTTTGTTTGTCTTACTCTTCCCGTGTACCTGGGTTCTCCTAGGTATTTGGTAGGGTCTGTGTTACTCATCTTATTAGTTTTCTGTGTTGTGTTTTGTTTGTCTTACTCTTCCCGTGTACCTGGGTTCTCCTAGGTATTTGGTGTGGTCTGTGTTACTCATCTTATTAGTTTTCTGTGTTGTGTTTTGTTTGTCTTACTCTTCCCGTGTACCTGGGTTCTCCTAGGTATTTGGTGGGATCTGTGTTACTCATCTTATTAGTTTTCTGTGTTGTGTTTTGTTTGTCTTACTCTTCCCGTGTACCTGGGTTCTCCTATGTATTTGGTAGGGTCTGTGTTACTCATCTTATTAGTTTTCTGTGTTGTGTTTTGTTTTTCTTACTCTTCCCGTGTACCTGGGTTCTTCTAGGTATTTGGTGGGGTCTGTGTTACTCATCTTATTAGTTTTCTGTGTTGTGTTTTGTTTGTCTTACTCTTCCCGTGTACCTGGGTTCTCCTAGGTATTTGGTGAGGTCTGTGTTACTCATCTTATTAGTTTTCTGTGTTGTGTTTTGTTTTTCTTACTCTTCCCGTGTACGTGGGTTCTCCTAGGTATTTGATGGGGTCTGTGTTACTCATCTTATTAGTTTTCTGTGTTGTGTTTTGTTTGTCTTACTCTTCCCGTGTACCTGGGTTCTCCTAGGTATTTGGTAGGGTCTGTGTTACTCATCTTATTAGTTTTCTGTGTTGTGTTTTGTTTTTCTTACTCTTCCCGTGTACCTGGGTTCTCCTAGGTATTTGGTAGGGTCTGTGTTACTCATCTTATTAGTTTTCTGTGTTGTGTTTTGTTTGTCTTACTCTTCCCGTGTACCTGGGTTCTCCTAGGTATTTGGTGGGATCTGTGTTACTCATCTTATTAGTTTTCTGTGTTGTGTTTTGTTTTTCTTACTCTTCCCGTGTACCTGGGTTCTCCTAGGTATTTGGTGGGGTCTCTGTTACTCATCTTGTTTGTTTTCTGTGTTGTGTTTTGTTTGTCTTACTCTTCCCGTGTACCTGGGTTCTCCTAGGTATTTGGTAGGGTCTGTGTTACTCATCTTATTAGTTTTCTGTGTTGTGTTTTGTTTGTCTTACTCTTCCCGTGTACCTGGGTTCTCCTAGGTATTTGGTGTGGTCTGTGTTACTCATCTTATTAGTTTTCTGTGTTGTGTTTTGTTTGTCTTACTCTTCCCGTGTACCTGGGTTCTCCTAGGTATTTGGTGGGATCTGTGTTACTCATCTTATTAGTTTTCTGTGTTGTGTTTTGTTTGTCTTACTCTTCCCGTGTACCTGGGTTCTCCTATGTATTTGGTAGGGTCTGTGTTACTCATCTTATTAGTTTTCTGTGTTGTGTTTTGTTTTTCTTACTCTTCCCGTGTACCTGGGTTCTTCTAGGTATTTGGTAGGGTCTGTGTTACTCATCTTATTAGTTTTCTGTGTTGTGTTTTGTTTGTCTTACTCTTCCCGTGTACCTGGGTTCTCCTAGGTATTTGGTGAGGTCTGTGTTACTCATCTTATTAGTTTTCTGTGTTGTGTTTTGCTTGTCTTACTCTTCCCGTGTACGTGGGTTCTCCTAGGTATTTGATGGGGTCTGTGTTACTCATCTTATTAGTTTTCTGTGTTGTGTTTTGTTTGTCTTACTCTTCCCGTGTACCTGGGTTCTCCTAGGTATTTGGTAGGGTCTGTGTTACTCATCTTATTAGTTTTCTGTGTTGTGTTTTGTTTTTCTTACTCTTCCCGTGTACCTGGGTTCTCCTAGGTATTTGGTGGGGTCTGTGTTACTCATCTTATTAGTTTTCTGTGTTGTGTTTTGTTTGTCTTACTCTTCCCGTGTATCTGGGTTCTCCTAGGTATTTGGTAGGGTCTGTGTTACTCATCTTATTAGTTTTCTGTGTTGTGTTTTGTTTTTCTTACTCTTCCCGTGTACCTGGGTTCTCCTAGGTATTTGGTGGGGTCTGTGTTACTCATCTTATTAGTTTTCTGTGTTGTGTTTTGTTTGTCTTACACTTCCCGTGTACCTGGGTTCTCCTAGGTATTTGGTGGGGTCTGTGTTACTCATCTTATTAGTTTTCTGTGTTGTGTTTTGTTTTTCTTACTCTTCCCGTGTACCTGGGTTCTCCTAGGTATTTGGTGGGATCTGTGTTACTCATCTTATTAGTTTTCTGTGTTGTGCTTTGTTTTTCGGACTCTTCCCGTGTACCTGGGTTCTCCTAGGTATATGGTGGGGTCTGTGTTACTCATCTTATTAGTTTTCTGTATTGTGTTTTGTTTGCCTTACTCTTCCCGTGTACCTGGGTTCTCCTAGGTATTTGGTGGGGTCTGTGTTACTCATCTTATTAGTTTTCTGTGTTATGTTTTGTTTGTCTTACTCTTCCCGTGTACCTGGGTTCTCCTAGGTATTTGGTGGGGTCTGTGTTACTCATCTTATTAGTTTTCTGTGTTGTGTTTTGTTTCTCTTACTCTTCCCGTGTACCTGGGTTCTCCTAGGTATATGGTGGGGTCTGTGTTACTCATCTTATTAGTTTTCTGTGTTGTGTTTTGTTTGTCTTACTCTTCCCGTGTACCTGGGTTCTCCTAGGTATTTGGTGGGGTCTGTGTTACTCATCTTATTAGTTTTCTGTGTTGTGTTTTGTTTCTCTTACTCTTCCCGTGTACCTGGGTTCTCCTAGGTATTTGGTGGGGTCTGTGTTACTCATCTTATTAGTTTTCTGTGTTGTGTTTTGTTTGTCTTACTCTTCCCGTGTACCTGGGTTCTCCTAGGTATTTGGTAGGGTCTGTGTTACTCATCTTATTAGTTTTCTGTGTTGTGTTTTGTTTTTCTTACTCTTCCCGTGTACCTGGGTTCTCCTAGGTATTTGGTGGGGTCTGTGTTACTCATCTTATTAGTTTTCTGTGTTGTGTTTTGTTTGTCTTACTCTTCCCGTGTACCTGGGTTCTCCTAGGTATTTGGTGGGGTCTGTGTTACTCATCTTATTAGTTTTCTGTGTTGTGTTTTGTTTGTCTTACTCTTCCCGTGTACCTGGGTTCTCCTAGGTATTTGGTGGGGTCTGTGTTACTCATCTTATTAGTTTTCTGTGTTGTGTTTTGTTTGTCTTACTCTTCCCGTGTACCTGGGTTCTCCTAGGTATTTGGTGGGGTCTGTGTTACTCATCTTATTAGTTTTCTGTGTTGTGTTTTGTTTGTCTTACTCTTCCCGTGTACCTGGGTTCTCCTAGGTATTTGGTGGGGTCTGTGTTACTCATCTTATTAGTTTTCTGTGTTGTGTTTTGTTTGTCTTACTCTTCCCGTGTACCTGGGTTCTCCTAGGTATTTGGTGGGGTCTGTGTTACTCATCTTATTAGTTTTCTGTGTTGTGTTTTGTTTGTCTTACTCTTCCCGTGTACCTGGGTTCTCCTAGGTATTTGGTGGGGTCTGTGTTACTCATCTTATTAGTTTTCTGTGTTGTGTTTTGTTTCTCGTACTCTTCCCGTGTACCTGGGTTCTCCTAGGTATTTGGTGGGGTCTGTGTTACTCATCTTATTAGTTTTCTGTGTTGTGTTTTGTTTCTCTTACTCTTCCCGTGTACCTGAGTTCTCCTAGGTATTTGGTGGGGTCTGTGTTACTCATCTTATTAGTTTTCTGTATTGTGTTTTGTTTCTCTTACTCTTCCCGTGTACCTGGGTTCTCCTAGGTATTTGGTGGGGTCTGTGTTACTCATCTTATTAGTTTTCTGTGTTGTGTTTTGTTTGTCTTACTCTTCCCGTGTACCTGGGTTCTCCTAGGTATTTGGTGGGGTCTGCGTTACTCATCTTATTAGTTTTCTGTGTTGTGTTTTGTTTCTCTTACTCTTCCCGTGTACCTGGGTTCTCCTAGGTATTTGGTGGGGTCTGTGTTACTCATCTTATTAGTTTTCTGTGTTGTGTTTTGTTTGTGTTACTCTTCCCGTTTACCTGGGTTCTCCTAGGTATTTGGTGGGGTCTGTGTTACTCATCTTATTAGTTTTCTGTGTTGTGTTTTGTTTCTCTTACTCTTCCCGTGTACCTGGGTTCTCCTAGGTATTTGGTGGGGTCTGTGTTACTCATCTTATTAGTTTTCTGTATTGTGTTTTGTTTCTCTTACTCTTCCCGTGTACCTGGGTTCTCCTAGGTATTTGGTGGGGTCTGTGTTACTCATCTTATTAGTTTTCTGTGTTGTGTTTTGTTTGTCTTACTCTTCCCGTGTACCTGGGTTCTCCTAGGTATTTGGTGGGGTCTGTGTTACTCATCTTATTAGTTTTCTGTATTGTGTTTTGTTTCTCTTACTCTTCCCGTGTACCTGGGTTCTCCTAGGTATTTGGTGGGGTCTGTGTTACTCATCTTATTAGTTTTCTGTGTTGTGTTTTGTTTGTCTTACACTTCCCGTGTACCTGGGTTCTCCTAGGTATTTGGTGGGGTCTGTGTTACTCATCTTATTAGTTTTCTGTGTTGTGTTTTGTTTGTCTTACTCTTCCCGTGTACGTGGGTTCTCCTAGGTATTTGATGGGGTCTGTGTTACTCATCTTATTAGTTTTCTGTGTTGTGTTTTGTTTGTCTTACTCTTCCCGTGTACCTGGGTTCTCCTAGGTATTTGGTAGGGTCTGTGTTACTCATCTTATTAGTTTTCTGTGTTGTGTTTTGTTTTTCTTACTCTTCCCGTGTACCTGGGTTCTCCTAGGTATTTGATGGGGTCTGTGTTACTCATCTTATTAGTTTTCTGTGTTGTGTTTTGTTTGTCTTACTCTTCCCGTGTACCTGGGTTCTCCTAGGTATTTGGTGGGGTCTGTGTTACTCATCTTATTAGTTTTCTGTGTTGTGTTTTGTTTTTCTTACTCTTCCCGTGTACCTGGGTTCTCCTAGGTATTTGGTGGGGTCTGTGTTACTCATCTTATTAGTTTTCTGTGTTGTGTTTTGTTTGTCTTACACTTCCCGTGTACCTGGGTTCTCCTAGGTATTTGGTGGGGTCTGTGTTACTCATCTTATTAGTTTTCTGTGTTGTGTTTTGTTTTTCTTACTCTTCCCGTGTACCTGGGTTCTCCTAGGTATTTGGTGGGATCTGTGTTACTCATCTTATTAGTTTTCTGTGTTGTGTTTTGTTTTTCTGACTCTTCCCGTGTACCTGGGTTCTCCTAGGTATATGGTGGGGTCTGTGTTACTCATCTTGTTTGTTTTCTGTGTTGTGTTTTGTTTGTCTTACTCTTCCCGTGTACCTGGGTTCTCCTAGGTATTTGGTGGGGTCTGTGTTACTCATCTTATTAGTTTTCTGTGTTGTGTTTTGTTTGTCTTACTCTTCCCGTGTCCCTGGGTTCTCCTAGGTATTTGGTGGGGTCTGTGTTACTCATCTTATTAGTTTTCTGTGTTGTGTTTTGCTTGTCTTACTCTTCCCGTGTACCTGGGTTCTCCTAGGTATTTGGTGGGGTCTGTGTTACTCATCTTATTAGTTTTCTGTGTTGTGTTTTGTTTTTCTTACTCTTCCCGTGTACCTGGGTTCTCCTAGGTATTTGGTGGGGTCTGTGTTACTCATCTTATTAGTTTTCTGTGTTGTGTTTTGTTTCTCTTACTCTTCCCGTGTACCTGGGTTCTCCTAGGTATTTGGTGGGGTCTGTGTTACTCATCTTATTAGTTTTCTGTGTTGTGTTTTGTTTGTCTTACTCTTCCCGTGTACCTGGGTTCTCCTAGGTATTTGGTAGGGTCTGTGTTACTCATCTTATTAGTTTTCTGTGTTGTGTTTTGTTTTTCTTACTCTTCCCGTGTACCTGGGTTCTCCTAGGTATTTGGTGGGGTCTGTGTTACTCATCTTATTAGTTTTCTGTGTTGTGTTTTGTTTGTCTTACTCTTCCCGTGTACCTGGGTTCTCCTAGGTATTTGGTGGGGTCTGTGTTACTCATCTTATTAGTTTTCTGTGTTGTGTTTTGTTTGTCTTACTCTTCCCGTGTACCTGGGTTCTCCTAGGTATTTGGTGGGGTCTGTGTTACTCATCTTATTAGTTTTCTGTGTTGTGTTTTGTTTGTCTTACTCTTCCCGTGTACCTGGGTTCTCCTAGGTATTTGGTGGGGTCTGTGTTACTCATCTTATTAGTTTTCTGTGTTGTGTTTTGTTTGTCTTACTCTTCCGGTGTACCTGGGTTCTCCTAGGTATTTGGTGGGGTCTGTGTTACTCATCTTATTAGTTTTCTGTGTTGTGTTTTGTTTGTCTTACTCTTCCCGTGTACCTGGGTTCTCCTAGGTATTTGGTGGGGTCTGTGTTACTCATCTTATTAGTTTTCTGTGTTGTGTTTTGTTTCTCTTACTCTTCCCGTGTACCTGGGTTCTCCTAGGTATTTGGTGGGGTCTGTGTTACTCATCTTATTAGTTTTCTGTGTTGTGTTTTGTTTCTCGTACTCTTCCCGTGTACCTGGGTTCTCCTAGGTATTTGGTGGGGTCTGTGTTACTCATCTTATTAGTTTTCTGTGTTGTGTTTTGTTTCTCTTACTCTTCCCGTGTACCTGAGTTCTCCTAGGTATTTGGTGGGGTCTGTGTTACTCATCTTATTAGTTTTCTGTATTGTGTTTTGTTTCTCTTACTCTTCCCGTGTACCTGGGTTCTCCTAGGTATTTGGTGGGGTCTGTGTTACTCATCTTATTAGTTTTCTGTGTTGTGTTTTGTTTGTCTTACTCTTCCCGTGTACCTGGGTTCTCCTAGGTATTTGGTGGGGTCTGCGTTACTCATCTTATTAGTTTTCTGTGTTGTGTTTTGTTTCTCTTACTCTTCCCGTGTACCTGGGTTCTCCTAGGTATTTGGTGGGGTCTGTGTTACTCATCTTATTAGTTTTCTGTGTTGTGTTTTGTTTGTGTTACTCTTCCCGTTTACCTGGGTTCTCCTAGGTATTTGGTGGGGTCTGTGTTACTCATCTTATTAGTTTTCTGTGTTGTGTTTTGTTTCTCTTACTCTTCCCGTGTACCTGGGTTCTCCTAGGTATTTGGTGGGGTCTGTGTTACTCATCTTATTAGTTTTCTGTATTGTGTTTTGTTTCTCTTACTCTTCCCGTGTACCTGGGTTCTCCTAGGTATTTGGTGGGGTCTGTGTTACTCATCTTATTAGTTTTCTGTGTTGTGTTTTGTTTGTCTTACTCTTCCCGTGTACCTGGGTTCTCCTAGGTATTTGGTGGGGTCTGTGTTACTCATCTTATTAGTTTTCTGTATTGTGTTTTGTTTCTCTTACTCTTCCCGTGTACCTGGGTTCTCCTAGGTATTTGGTGGGGTCTGTGTTACTCATCTTATTAGTTTTCTGTGTTGTGTTTTGTTTGTCTTACACTTCCCGTGTACCTGGGTTCTCCTAGGTATTTGGTGGGGTCTGTGTTACTCATCTTATTAGTTTTCTGTGTTGTGTTTTGTTTGTCTTACTCTTCCCGTGTACCTGGGTTCTCCTAATTATTTGGTGGGGTCTGTGTTACTCATCTTATTAGTTTTCTGTGTTGTGTTTTGTTTGTCTTACTCTTCCCGTGTACCAGGGTTCTCCTAGGTATTTGGTGGGGTCTGTGTTACTCATCTTATTAGTTTTCTGTGTTGTGTTTTGTTTCTCTTACTCTTCCCGTGTACCTGGGTTCTCCTAGGTATTTGGTGGGGTCTGTGTTACTCATCTTATTAGTTTTCTGTGTTGTGTTTTGTTTCTCTTACTCTTCCCGTGTACCTGGGTTCTCCTAGGTATTTGGTGGGGTCTGTGTTACTCATCTTATTAGTTTTCTGTGTTGTGTTTTGTTTGTGTTACTCTTCCCGTTTACCTGGATTCTCCTAGGTATTTGGTGGGGTCTGTGTTACTCATCTTATTAGTTTTCTGTGTTGTGTTTTGTTTCTCTTACTCTTCCCGTGTACCTGGGTTCTCCTAGGTATTTGGTGGGGTCTGTGTTACTCATCTTATTAGTTTTCTGTATTGTGTTTTGTTTCTCTTACTCTTCCCGTGTACCTGGGTTCTCCTAGGTATTTGGTGGGGTCTGTGTTACTCATCTTATTAGTTTTCTGTGTTGTGTTTTGTTTGTCTTACTCTTCCCGTGTACCTGGGTTCTCCTAGGTATTTGGTGGGGTCTGTGTTACTCATCTTATTAGTTTTCTGTATTGTGTTTTGTTTCTCTTACTCTTCCCGTGTACCTGGGTTCTCCTAGGTATTTGGTGGGGTCTGTGTTACTCATCTTATTAGTTTTCTGTGTTGTGTTTTGTTTGTCTTACACTTCCCGTGTACCTGGGTTCTCCTAGGTATTTGGTGGGGTCTGTGTTACTCATCTTATTAGTTTTCTGTGTTGTGTTTTGTTTGTCTTACTCTTCCCGTGTACCAGGGTTCTCCTAGGTATTTGGTGGGGTCTGTGTTACTCATCTTATTAGTTTTCTGTGTTGTGTTTTGTTTGTCTTACTCTTCCCGTGTACCTGGGTTCTCCTAGGTATTTGGTGGGGTCTGTGTTACTCATCTTATTAGTTTTCTGTGTTGTGTTTTGTTTGTCTTACTCTTCCCGTGTACCTGAGTTCTCCTAGGTATTTGGTGGGGTCTGTGTTACTCATCTTATTAGTTTTCTGTGTTGTGCTTTGTTTGTCTTACACTTCCCGTGTACCTGGGTTCTCCTAGGTATATGGTGGGGTCTGTGTTACTCATCTTATTAGTTTTCTGTGTTGTGTTTTGTTTGTCTTACTCTTCCCGTGTACCTGGGTTCTCCTAGGTATTTGGTGGGGTCTGTGTTACTCATCTTATTAGTTTTCTGTGTTGTGTTTTGTTTGTCTTACTCTTCCCGTGTACCTGGGTTCTCCTAGGTATTTGGTGGAGTCTGTGTTACTCATCTTATTAGTTTTCTGTGTTGTGTTTTGTTTGTCTTACACTTCCCGTGTACCTGGGTTCTCCTAGGTATATGGTGGGGTCTGTGTTACTCATCTTATTAGTTTTCTGTGTTGTGTTTTGTTTCTCTTACTCTTCCCGTGTACCTGGGTTCTCCTAGGTATTTGGTGGGGTCTGTGTTACTCATCTTATTAGTTTTCTGTGTTGTGTTTTGTTTGTCTTACTCTTCCCGTGTACCTGGGTTCTCCTAGGTATTTGGTGGGGTCTGTGTTACTCATCTTATTAGTTTTCTGTGTTGTGTTTTGTTTTTCTTACTCTTCCCGTGTACCTGGGTTCTCCTAGGTATTTGGTGGGGTCTGTGTTACTCATCTTATTAGTTTTCTGTGTTGTGTTTTGTTTCTCTTACTCTTCCCGTGTACCTGGGTTCTCCTAGGTATTTGGTGGGGTCTGTGTTACTCATCTTATTAGTTTTCTGTGTTGTGTTTTGTTTCTCTTACTCTTCCCGTGTACCTGGGTTCTCCTAGGTATTTGGTAGGGTCTGTGTTACTCATCTTATTAGTTTTCTGTGTTGTGTTTTGTTTTTCTTACTCTTCCCGTGTACCTGGGTTCTCCTAGGTATTTGGTGGGGTCTGTGTTACTCATCTTATTAGTTTTCTGTGTTGTGTTTTGTTTGTCTTACTCTTCCCGTGTACCTGGGTTCTCCTAGGTATTTGGTGGGGTCTGTGTTACTCATCTTATTAGTTTTCTGTGTTGTGTTTTGTTTGTCTTACTCTTCCCGTGTACCTGGGTTCTCCTAGGTATTTGGTGGGGTCTGTGTTACTCATCTTATTAGTTTTCTGTGTTGTGTTTTGTTTGTCTTACTCTTCCCTTGTACCTGGGTTCTCCTAGGTATTTGGTGGGGTCTGTGTTACTCATCTTATTAGTTTTCTGTGTTGTGTTTTGTTTGTCTTACTCTTCCCGTGTACCTGGGTTCTCCTAGGTATTTGGTGGGGTTTGTGTTACTCATCTTATTAGTTTTCTGTGTTGTGTTTTGTTTGTCTTACTCTTCCCGTGTACCTGGGTTCTCCTAGGTATTTGGTGGGGTCTGTGTTACTCATCTTATTAGTTTTCTGTGTTGTGTTTTGTTTCTCTTACTCTTCCCGTGTACCTGGGTTCTCCTAGGTATTTGGTGGGGTCTGTGTTACTCATCTTATTAGTTTTCTGTGTTGTGTTTTGTTTGTGTTACTCTTCCCGTTTACCTGGGTTCTCCTAGGTATTTGGTGGGGTCTGTGTTACTCATCTTATTAGTTTTCTGTGTTGTGTTTTGTTTCTCTTACTCTTCCCGTGTACCTGGGTTCTCCTAGGTATTTGGTGGGGTCTGTGTTACTCATCTTATTAGTTTTCTGTATTGTGTTTTGTTTCTCTTACTCTTCCCGTGTACCTGGGTTCTCCTAGGTATTTGGTGGGGTCTGTGTTACTCATCTTATTAGTTTTCTGTGTTGTGTTTTGTTTGTCTTACTCTTCCCGTGTACCTGGGTTCTCCTAGGTATTTGGTGGGGTCTGTGTTACTCATCTTATTAGTTTTCTGTATTGTGTTTTGTTTCTCTTACTCTTCCCGTGTACCTGGGTTCTCCTAGGTATTTGGTGGGGTCTGTGTTACTCATCTTATTAGTTTTCTGTGTTGTGTTTTGTTTGTCTTACACTTCCCGTGTACCTGGGTTCTCCTAGGTATTTGGTGGGGTCTGTGTTACTCATCTTATTAGTTTTCTGTGTTGTGTTTTGTTTGTCTTACTCTTCCCGTGTACCAGGGTTCTCCTAGGTATTTGGTGGGGTCTGTGTTACTCATCTTATTAGTTTTCTGTGTTGTGTTTTGTTTGTCTACTCTTCCCGTGTACCTGGGTTCTCCTAGGTATTTGGTGGGGTCTGTGTTACTCATCTTATTAGTTTTCTGTGTTGTGTTTTGTTTGTCTTACTCTTCCCGTGTACCTGGGTTCTCCTAGGTATTTGGTGGGGTCTGTGTTACTCATCTTATTAGTTTTCTGTGTTGTGTTTTGTTTGTCTTACTCTTCCCGTGTACCTGAGTTCTCCTAGGTATTTGGTGGGGTCTGTGTTACTCATCTTATTAGTTTTCTGTGTTGTGTTTTGTTTGTCTTACACTTCCCGTGTACCTGGGTTCTCCTAGGTATATGGTGGGGTCTGTGTTA
This sequence comes from Bathymodiolus septemdierum, assembly GCA_963383655.1. Taxonomy (NCBI): domain Eukaryota; kingdom Metazoa; phylum Mollusca; class Bivalvia; order Mytilida; family Modiolidae; genus Bathymodiolus; species Bathymodiolus septemdierum. Next base: position 44,329,594 of record OY726520.1, read on the forward strand.
CTCATCTTATTAGTTTTCTGTGTTGTGTTTTGTTTGTCTTACTCTTCCCGTGTACCTGGGTTCTCCTAGGTATTTGGTGGGGTCTGTGTTACTCATCTTATTAGTTTTCTGTGTTGTGTTTTGTTTGTCTTACTCTTCCCGTGTACCTGGGTTCTCCTAGGTATTTGGTGGAGTCTGTGTTACTCATCTTATTAGTTTTCTGTGTTGTGTTTTGTTTGTCTTACACTTCCCGTGTACCTGGGTTCTCCTAGGTATATGGTGGGGTCTGTGTTACTCATCTTATTAGTTTTCTGTGTTGTGTTTTGTTTCTCTTACTCTTCCCGTGTACCTGGGTTCTCCTAGGTATTTGGTGGGGTCTGTGTTACTCATCTTATTAGTTTTCTGTGTTGTGTTTTGTTTGTCTTACTCTTCCCGTGTACCTGGGTTCTCCTAGGTATTTGGTGGGGTCTGTGTTACTCATCTTATTAGTTTTCTGTGTTGTGTTTTGTTTGTCTTACTCTTCCCGTGTACCAGGGTTCTCCTAGGTATTTGGTGGGGTCTGTGTTACTCATCTTATTAGTTTTCTGTGTTGTGTTTTGTTTGTCTTACTCTTCCCGTGTACCTGGGTTCTCCTAGGTATTTGGTGGGGTCTGTGTTACTCATCTTATTAGTTTTCTGTGTTGTGTTTTGTTTGTCTTACTCTTCCCGTGTACCTGAGTTCTCCTAGGTATTTGGTGGGGTCTGTGTTACTCATCTTATTAGTTTTCTGTGTTGTGTTTTGTTTGTCTTACACTTCCCGTGTACCTGGGTTCTCCTAGGTATATGGTGGGGTCTGTGTTACTCATCTTATTAGTTTTCTGTGTTGTGTTTTGTTTGTCTTACTCTTCCCGTGTACCTGGGTTCTCCTAGGTATTTGGTGGGGTCTGTGTTACTCATCTTATTAGTTTTCTGTGTTGTGTTTTGTTTGTCTTACTCTTCCCGTGTACCTGGGTTCTCCTAGGTATTTGGTGGAGTCTGTGTTACTCATCTTATTAGTTTTCTGTGTTGTGTTTTGTTTGTCTTACACTTCCCGTGTACCTGGGTTCTCCTAGGTATATGGTGGGGTCTGTGTTACTCATCTTATTAGTTTTCTGTGTTGTGTTTTGTTTCTCTTACTCTTCCCGTGTACCTGGGTTCTCCTAGGTATTTGGTGGGGTCTGTGTTACTCATCTTATTAGTTTTCTGTGTTGTGTTTTGTTTGTCTTACTCTTCCCGTGTACCTGGGTTCTCCTAGGTATTTGGTGGGGTCTGTGTTACTCATCTTATTAGTTTTCTGTGTTGTGTTTTGTTTTTCTTACTCTTCCCGTGTACCTGGGTTCTCCTAGGTATTTGGTGGGGTCTGTGTTACTCATCTTATTAGTTTTCTGTGTTGTGTTTTGTTTCTCTTACTCTTCCCGTGTACCTGGGTTCTCCTAGGTATTTGGTGGGGTCTGTGTTACTCATCTTATTAGTTTTCTGTGTTGTGTTTTGTTTGTCTTACTCTTCCCGTGTACCTGGGTTCTCCTAGGTATTTGGTAGGGTCTGTGTTACTCATCTTATTAGTTTTCTGTGTTGTGTTTTGTTTTTCTTACTCTTCCCGTGTACCTGGGTTCTCCTAGGTATTTGGTGGGGTCTGTGTTACTCATCTTATTAGTTTTCTGTGTTGTGTTTTGTTTGTCTTACTCTTCCCGTGTACCTGGGTTCTCCTAGGTATTTGGTGGGGTCTGTGTTACTCATCTTATTAGTTTTCTGTGTTGTGTTTTGTTTGTCTTACTCTTCCCGTGTACCTGGGTTCTCCTAGGTATTTGGTGGGGTCTGTGTTACTCATCTTATTAGTTTTCTGTGTTGTGTTTTGTTTGTGTTACTCTTCCCGTTTACCTGGGTTCTCCTAGGTATTTGGTGGGGTCTGTGTTACTCATCTTATTAGTTTTCTGTGTTGTGTTTTGTTTCTCTTACTCTTCCCGTGTACCTGGGTTCTCCTAGGTATTTGGTGGGGTCTGTGTTACTCATCTTATTAGTTTTCTGTATTGTGTTTTGTTTCTCTTACCTTCCCGTGTACCTGGGTTCTCCTAGGTATTTGGTGGGGTCTGTGTTACTCATCTTATTAGTTTTCTGTGTTGTGTTTTGTTTGTCTTACTCTTCCCGTGTACCTGGGTTCTCCTAGGTATTTGGTGGGGTCTGTGTTACTCATCTTATTAGTTTTCTGTATTGTGTTTTGTTTCTCTTACTCTTCCCGTGTACCTGGGTTCTCCTAGGTATTTGGTGGGGTCTGTGTTACTCATCTTATTAGTTTTCTGTGTTGTGTTTTGTTTGTCTTACACTTCCCGTGTACCTGGGTTCTCCTAGGTATTTGGTGGGGTCTGTGTTACTCATCTTATTAGTTTTCTGTGTTGTGTTTTGTTTGTCTTACTCTTCCCGTGTACCAGGGTTCTCCTAGGTATTTGGTGGGGTCTGTGTTACTCATTTTATTCGTTTTCTGTGTTGTGTTTTGTTTGTCTTACTCTTCCCGTGTACCAGGGTTCTCCTAGGTATTTGGTGGGGTCTGTGTTACTCATCTTATTAGTTTTCTGTGTTGTGTTTTGTTTGTCTTACTCTTCCCGTGTACCTGGGTTCTCCTAGGTATTTGGTGGGGTCTGTGTTACTCATCTTATTAGTTTTCTGTGTTGTGTTTTGTTTGTCTTACTCTTCCCGTGTACCTGAGTTCTCCTAGGTATTTGGTGGGGTCTGTGTTACTCATCTTATTAGTTTTCTGTGTTGTGTTTTGTTTGTCTTACACTTCCCGTGTACCTGGGTTCTCCTAGGTATATGGTGGGGTTGTGTTTTGTTTGTCTTACTCTTCCCGTGTACCTGGGTTCTCCTAGGTATTTGGTGGGGTCTGTGTTACTCATCTTATTAGTTTTCTGTGTTGTGTTTTGTTTTTCTTACTCTTCCCGTGTACCTGGGTTCTCCTAGGTATTTGGTGGAGTCTGTGTTACTCATCTTATTAGTTTTCTGTGTTGTGTTTTGTTTGTCTTACACTTCCCGTGTACCTGGGTTCTCCTAGGTATATGGTGGGGTCTGTGTTACTCATCTTATTAGTTTTCTGTGTTGTGTTTTGTTTCTCTTACTCTTCCCGTGTACCTGGGTTCTCCTAGGTATTTGGTGGGGTCTGTGTTACTCATCTTATTAGTTTTCTGTGTTGTGTTTTGTTTGTCTTACTCTTCCCGTGTACCTGGGTTCTCCTAGGTATTTGGTGGGGTCTGTGTTACTCATCTTATTAGTTTTCTGTGTTGTGTTTTGTTTGTCTTACTCTTCCCGTGTACCTGGGTTCTCCTAGGTATTTGGTGGGGTCTGTGTTACTCATCTTATTAGTTTTCTGTGTTGTGTTTTGTTTGTCTTACTCTTCCCGTGTACCTGGGTTCTCCTAGGTATTTGGTGGGGTCTGTGTTACTCATCTTATTAGTTTTCTGTGTTGTGTTTTGTTTCTCTTATTCTTCCCGTGTACCTGGGTTCTCCTAGGTATTTGGTGGGGTCTGTGTTACTCATCTTATTAGTTTTCTGTGTTGTGTTTTGTTTGTCTTACTCTTCCCGTGTACCTGGGTTCTCCTAGGTATTTGGTGGGGTCTGTGTTACTCATCTTATTAGTTTTCTGTGTTGTGTTTTGTTTCTCTTACTCTTCCCGTGTACCTGGGTTCTCCTAGGTATTTGGTGGGGTCTGTGTTACTCATCTTATTAGTTTTCTGTGTTGTGTTTTGTTTGTCTTACTCTTCCCGTGTACCAGGGTTCTCCTAGGTATTTGGTGGGGTCTGTGTTACTCATCTTATTAGTTTTCTGTGTTGTGTTTTGTTTCTCTTACTCTTCCCATGTACCTGGGTTCTCCTAGGTATTTGGTGGGGTCTGTGTTACTCATCTTATTAGTTTTCTGTGTTGTGTTTTGTTTGTCTTACTCTTCCCGTGTACCTGGGTTCTCCTAGGTATTTGGTGGGGTCTGTGTTACTCATCTTATTAGTTTTCTGTGTTGTGTTTTGTTTGTCTTACACTTCCCGTGTACCTGGGTTCTCCTAGGTATTTGGTGGGGTCTGTGTTACTCATCTTATTAGTTTTCTGTGTTGTGTTTTGTTTGTCTTACTCCTCCCGTGTACCTGGGTTCTCCTAGGTATTTGGTGGGGTCTGTGTTACTCATCTTATTAGTTTTCTGTGTTGTGTTTTGTTTGTCTTACTCTTCCCGTGTACCTGGGTTCTCCTAGGTATTTGGTGGGGTCTGTGTTACTCATCTTATTAGTTTTCTGTATTGTGTTTTGTTTCTCTTACTCTTCCCGTGTACCTGGGTTCACCTAGGTATTTGGTGGGGTCTGTGTTACTCATCTTATTAGTTTTCTGTGTTGTGTTTTGTTTGTCTTACTCTTCCCGTGTACCTGGGTTCTCCTAGGTATTTGGTGGGGTCTGTGTTACTCATCTTATTAGTTTTCTGTATTGTGTTTTGTTTCTCTTACTCTTCCCGTGTACCTGGGTTCACCTAGGTATTTGGTGGGGTCTGTGTTACTCATCTTATTAGTTTTCTGTGTTGTGTTTTGTTTTTCTTACTCTTCCCGTGTACCTGGGTTCTCCTAGGTATTTGGTGGGGTCTGTGTTACTCATCTTATTAGTTTTCTGTGTTGTGTTTTGTTTCTCTTACTCTTCCCGCGTACCTGGGTTCTCCTAGGTATATGGTGGGGTCTGTGTTACTCATCTTATTAGTTTTCTGTGTTGTGTTTTGTTTGTCTTACTCTTCCCGTGTACCTGGGTTCTCCTAGGTATTTGGTGGGGTCTGTGTTACTCATCTTATTAGTTTTCTGTGTTGTGTTTTGTTTTTCTTACTCTTTCCGTGTACCTGGGTTCTCCTAGGTATTTGGTGGGGTCTGTGTTACTCATCTTATTAGTTTTCTGTGTTGTGTTTTGTTTGTCTTACTCTTCCCGTGTACCTGGGTTCTCCTAGGTATTTGGTGGGGTCTGTGTTACTCATCTTATTAGTTTTCTGTGTTGTGTTTTGTTTCTCTTACTCTTCCCGTGTACCTGGGTTCTCCTAGGTATTTGGTGAGGTCTGTGTTACTCATCTTATTAGTTTTCTGTGTTGTGTTTTGTTTGTCTTACTCTTCCCGTGTACCTGGGTTCTCCTAGGTATTTGGTGGGGTCTGTGTTACTCATCTTATTAGTTTTCTGTGTTATGTTTTGTTTCTCTTACTCTTCCCGTGTACCTGGGTTCTCCTAGGTATTTGGTGGGGTCTGTGTTACTCATCTTATTAGTTTTTTGTGTTGTGTTTTGTTTCTTACTCTTCCCGTGTACCTGGGTTCTCCTAGGTATTTGGTAGGGTCTGTGTTACTCATCTTATTAGTTTTCTGTGTTGTGTTTTGTTTTTCTTACTCTTCCCGTGTACCTGGGTTCTCCTAGGTATTTGGTGGGGTCTGTGTTACTCATCTTATTAGTATTCTGTGTTGTGTTTTGTTTGTGTTACTCTTCCCGTGTACCTGGGTTCTCCTAGGTATTTGGTGGGGTCTGTGTTACTCATCTTATTAGTTTTCTGTGTTGTGTTTTGTTTGTCTTACTCTTCCCGTGTACCTGGGTTCTCCTAGGTATATGGTGGGGTCTGTGTTACTCATCTTATTAGTTTTCTGTGTTGTGTTTTGTTTGTCTTACTCTTCCCGTGTACCTGGGTTCTCCTAGGTATTTGGTGGGGTCTGTGTTACTCATCTTATTAGTTTTCTGTGTTGTGTTTTGTTTCTCTTATTCTTCCCGTGTACCTGGGTTCTCCTAGGTATTTGGTGGGGTCTGTGTTACTCATCTTATTAGTTTTCTGTGTTGTGTTTTGTTTGTCTTACTCTTCCCGTGTACCTGGGTTCTCCTAGGTATTTGGTGGGGTCTGTGTTACTCATCTTATTAGTTTTCTGTGTTGTGTTTTGTTTCTCTTACTCTTCCCGTGTACCTGGGTTCTCCTAGGTATTTGGTGGGGTCTGTGTTACTCATCTTATTAGTTTTCTGTGTTGTGTTTTGTTTGTCTTACTCTTCCCGTGTACCAGGGTTCTCCTAGGTATTTGGTGGGGTCTGTGTTACTCATCTTATTAGTTTTCTGTGTTGTGTTTTGTTTCTCTTACTCTTCCCGTGTACCTGGGTTCTCCTAGGTATTTGGTGGGGTCTGTGTTACTCATCTTATTAGTTTTCTGTGTTGTGTTTTGTTTGTCTTACTCTTCCCGTGTACCTGGGTTCTCCTAGGTATTTGGTGGGGTCTGTGTTACTCATCTTATTAGTTTTCTGTGTTGTGTTTTGTTTGTCTTACACTTCCCGTGTACCTGGGTTCTCCTAGGTATTTGGTGGGGTCTGTGTTACTCATCTTATTAGTTTTCTGTGTTGTGTTTTGTTTGTCTTACTCCTCCCGTGTACCTGGGTTCTCCTAGGTATTTGGTGGGGTCTGTGTTACTCATCTTATTAGTTTTCTGTGTTGTGTTTTGTTTGTCTTACTCTTCCCGTGTACCTGGGTTCTCCTAGGTATTTGGTGGGGTCTGTGTTACTCATCTTATTAGTTTTCTGTATTGTGTTTTGTTTCTCTTACTCTTCCCGTGTACCTGGGTTCACCTAGGTATTTGGTGGGGTCTGTGTTACTCATCTTATTAGTTTTCTGTGTTGTGTTTTGTTTGTCTTACTCTTCCCGTGTACCTGGGTTCTCCTAGGTATTTGGTGGGGTCTGTGTTACTCATCTTATTAGTTTTCTGTATTGTGTTTTGTTTCTCTTACTCTTCCCGTGTACCTGGGTTCACCTAGGTATTTGGTGGGGTCTGTGTTACTCATCTTATTAGTTTTCTGTGTTGTGTTTTGTTTTTCTTACTCTTCCCGTGTACCTGGGTTCTCCTAGGTATTTGGTGGGGTCTGTGTTACTCATCTTATTAGTTTTCTGTGTTGTGTTTTGTTTCTCTTACTCTTCCCGAGTACCTGGGTTCTCCTAGGTATATGGTGGGGTCTGTGTTACTCATCTTATTAGTTTTCTGTGTTGTGTTTTGTTTGTCTTACTCTTCCCGTGTACCTGGGTTCTCCTAGGTATTTGGTGGGGTCTGTGTTACTCATCTTATTAGTTTTCTGTGTTGTGTTTTGTTTTTCTTACTCTTTCCGTGTACCTGGGTTCTCCTAGGTATTTGGTGGGGTCTGTGTTACTCATCTTATTAGTTTTCTGTGTTGTGTTTTGTTTGTCTTACTCTTCCCGTGTACCTGGGTTCTCCTAGGTATTTGGTGGGGTCTGTGTTACTCATCTTATTAGTTTTCTGTGTTGTGTTTTGTTTCTCTTACTCTTCCCGTGTACCTGGGTTCTCCTAAGTATTTGGTGAGGTCTGTGTTACTCATCTTATTAGTTTTCTGTGTTGTGTTTTGTTTGTCTTACTCTTCCCGTGTACCTGGGTTCTCCTAGGTATTTGGTGGGGTCTGTGTTACTCATCTTATTAGTTTTCTGTGTTATGTTTTGTTTCTCTTACTCTTCCCGTGTACCTGGGTTCTCCTAGGTATTTGGTGGGGTCTGTGTTACTCATCTTATTAGTTTTTTGTGTTGTGTTTTGTTTCTTACTCTTCCCGTGTACCTGGGTTCTCCTAGGTATTTGGTGGGGTCTGTGTTACTCATCTTATTAGTTTTCTGTGTTGTGTTTTGTTTTTCTTACTCTTCCCGTGTACCTGGGTTCTCCTAGGTATTTGGTGGGGTCTGTGTTACTCATCTTATTAGTATTCTGTGTTGTGTTTTGTTTGTGTTACTCTTCCCGTGTACCTGGGTTCTCCTAGGTATTTGGTGGGGTCTGTGTTACTCATCTTATTAGTTTTCTGTGTTGTGTTTTGTTTGTCTTACTCTTCCCGTGTACCTGGGTTCTCCTAGGTATATGGTGGGGTCTGTGTTACTCATCTTATTAGTTTTCTGTGTTGTGTTTTGTTTTTCTTACTCTTCCCGTGTACCTGGGTTCTCCTAGGTATTTGGTGGAGTCTGTGTTACTCATCTTATTAGTTTTCTGTGTTGTGTTTTGTTTCTCTTACTCTTCCCGTGTACCTGGGTTCTCCTAGGTATATGGTGGGGTCTGTGTTACTCATCTTATTAGTTTTCTGTGTTGTGTTTTGTTTGTCTTACTCTTCCCGTGTACCTGGGTTCTCCTAGGTATTTGGTGGGGTCTGTGTTACTCATCTTATTAGTTTTCTGTGTTGTGTTTTGTTTGTCTTACTCTTCCCGTGTACCTGAGTTCTCCTAGGTATTTGGTGGGGTCTGTGTTACTCATCTTATTAGTTTTCTGTGTTGTGTTTTGTTGGTCTTACTCTTCCCGTGTACCTGGGTTCTCCTAGGTATTTGGTGGGGTCTGTGTTACTCATCTTATTAGTTTTCTGTGTTGTGTTTTGTTTGTCTTACTCTTCCCGTGTACCTGGGTTCTCCTAGGTATTTGGTGGGGTCTGTGTTACTCATCTTATTAGTATTCTGTATTGTGTTTTGTTTCTCTTACTCTTCCCGTGTACCTGGGTTCACCTAGGTATTTGGTGAGGTCTGTGTTACTCATCTTATTAGTTTTCTGTGTTGTGTTTTGTTTCTTACTCTTCCCGTGTACCTGGGTTCTCCTAGGTATTTGGTAGGGTCTGTGTTACTCATCTTATTAGTTTTCTGTGTTGTGTTTTGTTTCTCTTACTCTTCCCGTGTACCTGGGTTCTCCTAGGTATTTGGTGGGGTCTGTGTTACTCATCTTATTAGTTTTCTGTGTTGTGTTTTGTTTCTCTTACTCTTCCCGTGTACCTGGGTTCTCCTAGGTATTTGGTAGGGTCTGTGTTACTCATCTTATTAGTTTTCTGTGTTGTGTTTTGTTTCTCTTACTCTTCCCGTGTACCTGGGTTCTCCTAGGTATTTGGTGGGGTCTGTGTTACTCATCTTATTAGTTTTCTGTGTTGTGTTTTGTTTCTCTTACTCTTCCCGTGTACCAGGGTTCTCATAGGTATTTGGTAGGGTCTGTGTTACTCATCTTATTAGTTTTCTGTGTTGTGTTTTGTTTTTCTTACTCTTCCCGTGTACCTGGGTTCTCCTAGGTATTTGGTGGGGTCTGTGTTACTCATCTTATTAGTATTCTGTGTTGTGTTTTGTTTGTGTTACTCTTCCCGTGTACCTGGGTTCTCCTAGGTATTTGGTGGGGTCTGTGTTACTCATCTTATTAGTTTTCTGTGTTGTGTTTTGTTTGTCTTACTCTTCCCGTGTACCTGGGTTCTCCTAGGTATTTGGTGGAGTCTGTGTTACTCATCTTATTAGTTTTCTGTGTTGTGTTTTGTTTCTCTTACTCTTCCCGTGTACCTGGGTTCTCCTAGGTATATGGTGGGGTCTGTGTTACTCATCTTATTAGTTTTCTGTGTTGTGTTTTGTTTGTCTTACTCTTCCCGTGTACCTGGGTTCTCCTAGGTATATGGTGGGGTCTGTGTTACTCATCTTATTAGTTTTCTGTGTTGTGTTTTGTTTCTCTTACTCTTCCCGTGTACCTGGGTTCTCCTAGGTATTTGGTGGGGTCTGTGTTACTCATCTTATTAGTTTTCTGTGTTGTGTTTTGTTTCTCTTACACTTCCCGTGTACCTGGGTTCTCCTAGGTATTTGGTGGGATCTGTGTTACTCATCTTATTAGTTTTCTGTGTTGTGTTTTGTTTGTCTTACTCTTCCCGTGTACCTGGGTTCTCCTAGGTATTTGGTGGGGTCTGTGTTACTCATCTTATTAGTATTCTGTGTTGTGTTTTGTTTGACTTACTCTTCCCGTGTACCTGGGTTCTCCTAGGTTTTCGCTGGGTCCGTGTTGCTCATCTTATTAGTTTTCTATGTTATGTTTTGTTTGTCTTCGTCCTATGCCCTGTGTGCCGTCATCTCTGGATTGTCCATTCTTGATTACCCCTTCGGTTTTCTCTAACGTTTATTAACTTGATTAGACTAAACTGTTATCAAAAAGGATTATACATTTATATCGATCTTGTTATACAGATTTTGCTTCAGACATACCAAAGACTTGAGGAATATATTAGACAAACATGAGATACGACATTTCCAATTGTTTTAGCCATTGTTGTTGTATCGCTATAACACTTTACTTAAATATCTATATTGGCTTGGATAATCTGCTTGATCTTATATTTATAGACTCATCATACAAACGCATGAAATAGAAAGGAGACCATTCAATGAACAAAAACAAAACATTTTCAATTTATTTATTAGATAATCATTGGAGAATAGGGGTAATCCTTCTCTTGTAAGCTTTAATATACATTTCAATATGAAAGTCATAAAATATTTACAATTATAGTTATACGAGTACTCCATACTTACAGTGATTCAAAATATAATCAATAATTAATTATCAATTATATTCAAGAGAAATCTTACTTTATATACAATTTCTTTCATAGCAGAAAGTAATAATACACACTTTTATACAAATGTGTACATATCAAAAAAAAAAAAAATAAAAAATAAAAAATACACTAAGAAAATAGTAATCCAGGTAAAACACATGGAAAACAACGAATGTTCCTCTTATATGTTATATAGAAAACAGTATCAGTGGTGTCATGGTTAACGTGTTCGTCTCGAGGGCGGTAGTTCGTTGGTTCGAGTCACGATTGTGTAAAAACAAAGACTATAAAACTGATATTTGCTGCTTCTCCTGGAAGCATGTAGTATTAATGATAAAGAGCAAAGACTGGTTGGCTTAGAATCAACATAATGTGTCAGAGTGGAGCGACTACATGGCTACCCCGGAATGTTTCAGCGAGTTAGCACTATAAAAATCCAATTAACTGTGTTGGTCTAACACATAGCGGACATCATTATCATCTAATCGAATGTAACTTGTTCTCGTCTTAATATAGCTGAAAATGTGCTCATTTAGCGTTGAACAACAATCACTCACTCACTCTTACATATGATTTATTAAAATGAAACCGATTCTCCAACATATCACTTTCTACAAGATCCATTGTCTTTTTCTTGGATGTTTTCGTTTGACACTTTGTCATTGTATAAATGCACTTTACAAGTACAAAAATGTATGTACATAATAAATACAAACAAAAACGTTTTTTTTTTATATTTACAATTTACCACATATTGTAGTAAGACTTATTTCTTCTACAGAGTCTACATCAATTTACTTCTTCATATGGAACAAATTTTTCTATCTTTATCCATTCCCAGAAGGCCCAGCACTCGAAGACAGTACTTGCTGTTGTAATGTCTGAACTTGTCTAGATAACTGTTGTATTTGTTTGTCAAGCCTGTCATTGTCTTTTTTCATTTGGTCCAATACTATACTGTATCTACCCTCGACAACAGATCGGAGAGATTCTATGCTTGTTTCCATTTCTTGCACTTTACCCGCTGACTCGTCCTTCATGGAGTTAATTTCTACAGTAAGACGTTCTGATTGGGTTTTACTTGTGTCCATGTAAGTCTTCATAACCTAAAATGGTAAAAATGTCCATTCTGATTCAAATTAAATCTGCCAGAATCGTAAATTTTTGTTCCCCATAAAAACTATCAGATATAATTGATGCCTTAATAAAATGTGTTTCTGGAGCTTATAAATGTTATGAAATGTACGCGCATCGGGAGAAAAGGGTGCAACTGCTCGTGTTTTGAGATCGATCAAGAAATGGACGCCATCTTATTAATTATCGGCATTGCTTACGGGGTTTGTCGAATCGTCATTATATCAGTACAACAATGCACTTATTTCTTATTTTCTGTGAATCTGCTTTTAATCGGCGTTAATTAAGGCCAAAGAACCATGCAAGTTTGCAGTTAATAAGCGACCAAATACAAATTATTCGTTTTTACCTGTCACTAGTAAGGTCAGTTGCATACGGAAAAAGCGAAGTCAAATTATTTGCTTGCAAGGAAATAATAAATCGATGGTAATTTTCGTTCTCAAAAGGCGAAAAGTGGTACGATAAGCTGTTTAATGTGAAATATTTACCTTTATTTCATCATTTTAAAGCTATTTACCAATTTCCAAAACATAACTTTTTTGGTCAAAATCGTAGCTAATGCCTCTTTAAATGAAATGCTGGAATTCTAAGTATCAGGATCACTGAAATGTTTGATCATAAATTACGTTTATAAATCACATTTTCCGTTTTCAAATAAAAGAATAGAATCTTTTTTAAAAATACAAAGTTATACATGTGGAAACATCAAATTACAGCAAAATGTCGATCCCCGACATTGCAATACCCTCGAAATTACAATAGTGAACCATGCTGGAAATACTACTCATAATGTTAATAGGGCTTGCATTCTCATGAATTGGTTCATAGCAAATATTTATATAGAAAATAATAAAATCTTGGCATACTTTTCTAAATTCCTCATTTGTACTTTTCTCTGTCGTGACGACATCTTGAACACTCTCCAGTTTCTTCACCACGGCATCAATGAGACGTTTAGCTTCTTCCTCAATGATATTAATACTCTGGTCCAATCTCTCCATTTGTTCTCTTGTATGTTTTTGTACAGAATCCTGCAATAATGAGAAACATTGTCATTTTTATCTAAAACAAAAGGACGCGACTACTGTGAAAGGGAATCATTGTTTTATTTTAATCACTCTGATCCATCCATGTAATGAATGTCAGTGGATATAGCGTGTTGTATTATTCGAGGAAAATGTCTTTCAACAATATTATTCAAATAAGCCCGAATTTCTCGAATTTTCTCAAGCTTGTCATAAGGACTAAGACCCACACGTACAAATGTATTGACAAAACTGTAAAATGATATCAATGTGTAGCGAATACTAAAAATATTACATTCAAAGTGCCGGAAATGACAGGTGGGTAAAAACAATGTTGAAATGTTCCATGGAATATTCCTGAAATATTCTAGAAACTATCTGTGTGGGTGTTTTTTAAAGCTCATTTGACGTTAATAGTAGTGTATAAGCTAATTACAACAAAGAGACAGGTTCACAGCTCAAAATACGATTACATCAAAATAGCGCAAATTAACACCAGTGAATGAAATGAACGTATTCGTGACGTTTATTAATGACTTGACAGAAAAATATTTCTGGAATATAATACGGAACCTATTAAAACAGAAATGTAAATGCCAAACCCTTATTGAGTCTTAATTAAATAGAACTTATAGTATACATCTGACAACTTCTGTATCACGAAGAATAAATATATTCTGTATAATGTTCAAGATTATATCATTCTTTATAATACCGCCGCTCGCCCTATATACGTTATATGTGAGGGTTGACACTTTACTCACATGTGGGAAGCACTTCCATGACCGCATTATTTCACTAAGAGGGGAGCTTTGGGCCCATAAAATTAGTTTAATCCTGCCACTTTTGATTGAAGTACCTGTATCAAGCCAGGAAAGTGTATTTGGGGTATCTATTTTGCCTCTTTCTACGTTTTTTCTATCGTATTTTTGTAACTGTTCTGACAGTGTGATATTTTTAAGTTTTTCATTTCATTAGAACATGCCATCTATGAATTGTATCATAATATTCCTACATCAGTCAAATTTTGCTAATATTATATGTTTCATCAGTTCATATCTCATTCAATTGTCATACTGATCACAGAAAGGATCAGGAGATATCATCTGCGGTGAACTATGGTTGAGGAACGCTTAAATGGAGTGACCATTGTCAGGGGCGGATCCAGGATTTCAAATTAGGGTGGGGGGGGCGTACTTAAAAAAATAGCGCCGAGCGGAGGGAGGCTCGAAAATGTTTGGGGTATTTCGTGTGAAAAATCACGATTTTACGCCAACAAATCATATTTTTTCCAATTTTAGGGGGAAGGGCGCGCGCCGGGTGCGCCCCCTGGATCCGCCCCTGATTGTTATTATCCATCGAGGTGGAGAAGTGGATCTCCATAAAATTCTCCATACATTTGTATAGAATGTACATGTCTGTATCTGTTTACGTATCTTATCACTACATAAGATTTTTTTTTTTTTTTTTTTTTTTTTTTTTCAGCATGATTTAAAACGTTTTCGACAAATAATTGCCGATTAAACACTGCAAAACAACCCTCTATCAATTCAGATAGAACCCACAAGCTCAATATCATATCAAATGAGATATATACTCCATACCCATGTGCTGCTGGAATATTGCTACATATGAATAAAAAGTTCACAATGGGAAAATTGAGATCATCTCTTGTGATAGAACATTGTTCTTACCCGGTCCTTACCAACATGTATCTTAGTGTCAATTATCCCTTGTTCAATATGATAGATGCGATCGACATAGATACCAAACTTAAAATTATTTAGTGAAAGAATACAAACTTTACAGAGGAATATGAAATCAAAGAACCGGACTATCTTCATTTCGGTTTTCTTTAGAAGCCAATGTATGAAGTCTGCTTCATATGAATAAAGATACAAGTCGACAAGAAGAGGAGCACGGTTGGTAGCCATAGGAATGCAAACTATATGTTGAAAAGCGCACCCTCTAAACATAGCAAATATGTTATAAATCAAAAACTCTAGTATTTGATGATGTTAAGATCTCTACAATTCTCAAGATTTTACAAGCGACACAAAACACGCCGAAGCCAGTGTGACAGTAATACCTGAAGCCAGGGTTTGATAGCTGAGAGATGTTAATAACTTAAAAGGTGCTTTGGTGGAGAAGTTTGGCACACCTATCAATATAGCGCTGTCTGTAATGACATTCCTGCAATTCAGGCATCATGTAGAGCTATGGAAGATACAGTTCTTCTTCCTTGGTTGAAATTCCAAAAGGAAAACAAAACAAACATATGACTGTTGAAGATTTCCTCTTTCGCAAGTGTCGTCGGAGTATATGTAGGGTTTCGAAGTTATTTGTCAATAACCACTTCCCCTATAAGGGGCCATGTCTGCAGGGAAAACAACATACCTACCATGGAGGCATAATTTGCAACAATTGGGTCCCTGAAAATATATGTTGCACGAGCGCTCATCAACCCACAAAGTCCCCACCCAATTGCAACCGACATCAACGACTCACATCCCCAATTTATTCGGAAAGAGTATCAATGTGTTCTTCGTTACGATTTTTCCACCGTCTGGCACAATTCCCGACGGAATCCATAAGAATTTTAAAGTCATTCCTCGAGTTAAAGGATTGGGGCTCACGATTCTTCACCGTTTTGGCCAATGCTTTTCGTTGAGAAATGTTGTTGAAAATGCTAAGGTCAGCAGCTATAGTGTGGCCAACCGGACCACATATGAACGGAGAATTCGTACAGTGCAGTCCGAAGATTTCACTTGAAGTTGTAAAACTCCCATATTCTGTATAAAATGTATATGCGATACAGGTCAAATTATTTTCAATTATTTAATAAAGAAAGTATTACCATATTTTGGCGCCAAACCATTCTTTCTTCCTTCAATCCATCTGATATTTTGTTTTCTGTTCTACCAAGTGCCTCCTGTATAGCATTTTTTAAAGTATGCAGTGAATTTTTAATGTAAGAATCCAGGCTTTGTATTCTGGATCTAGCGTCGTCCATTTCAATCCGACGTCGTTCTTCTGCCACCGTGATGTCTTTCTTGTAACTGGTTCTTAATCCTTCAATTTCAGCTCTCACTTTACTCAGTTCTAGTATGTACTGTAATAGACAAAACATCTGGTTTATCATAATCATGTTTTACCAAATAGACAAAACATCTGGTTTATCATAATCATGTTTTACCAAATAGACAAAACTTCTGGTTTATCATAATCATGTTTTACCAAATAGACAAAACATCTGGGTTAATATAAAGTTTATGATAATCATCTTTTACCAAATAGACAAAACATCTGGGTTAATATAAAGTTTATGATAATCATGTTTTACCAAAGTCAAAAGATTAATATTAATATCAAACCACACAATAATATTTAAATCAATCCATTATGTATCGTGGCAGTCAAAACAACTTCTAATCGACCATTCGAAAGTCACCAATCAACTTCATCACATATCGAATAAGGAAGGGAATTGAACATGACCACTGAGGACCCGGTATTAAGGAAAAAAAGTAATTTACCGAAAGAGTTTGTGGCATTTAAGTATACATTGCGGATAATGACGGAAGATAGGAAAACTAAAATGTTCTAATCATTTGAAAGCATAAAATATAAAACAATCACATCTTTCAAGGAAAATCAGGTTTTCATTTTAATGATTTAGTCTTAATTTTAATGATTATCAATTTGTGTACATTCCAAGACTTGTGGAGTGACGCTTCATGTGTATTCAGATGAAAATATGACTTATCTCTATGACTAGTTGAGGCATGGATCACGACTTGTCAAATTGACATCAATATATGAAAATACAAACTTTATGACGATAATCTCTTGAAAACGGAAAAAATATTATACCAAGGATAATTAACGTTTTCATAAGTTATTCAAGATTTTAATTAAATTTCTTTTAGATGTGTATGGGTGAGTGAGTAAATGATTGTTTAACACCAAGGGATCAATATTTCAGCTATATCATGGCGAGAAAAGGTTACTTTTGATGAAATGATGGTGCTGTCTGTTTTATATTTGACCAACACGCTGAGTTGGATTTTTATGTGGCTAGCTCACCGATACAACAGTCCACGTGTAGACATGTCGCTTCACTGGAACAAAGTTTCCTGATTTTCAAATGACAATGTGTTACGTACTGTGTGCTTTGTAGAGAAGTAGTAAAAAATGAAAAACAAAAATTACCACTCTCGGAATAGCAACATCAGTCGGTGGTTTGACCCGATCGAGGAACTAACTCATGATCGACGACACTCGAGGCGAAGACGCTAACCATTGTAAAACCAAGGTGGTCTTTTTATTTTTAATATCTGATAGAAGTATCAGTTATGGTTTTTTTTGTCCTAAGTGTAATTTTTCTTAACCAGCAGATTCTACCTTCTTATCTGGTAGTCAGTTAACTACCAGTCTTAATTGACCCTGCTACTGTACTGTCCATTTTCATATTGTTGTTTAATTTTGAGTGGAGGCGATGAATCTGTGCAGGGTTTTTTCTTGTTTCTTTATTATATATGTATTGCCGTTAAGATTCAATAGTCAAGAAGGGGGATGGATGGGATCTCATTAACTTGACTATCTCCGTCTCACTTTGCAAGTCAACATATGGATTCTATCGGCATATACATGTATGTCGTGGGCTTTTTTTGCATTTAAGCATTTGTGAGGGAGAGGTAGTTCTCCGTTTTGTTGTTATTGGCAGAATTGTCGTCCATCACTATAAACTTTCTTTAAAGGAGCATTAGCTACGATTTTGACCAAAAAAATTACTATGTTTTGGAAATTGGTAATTAGCTTTAAAATGATGAAATAAAGGTAAATATTTCACATTAAACAGCTTATCGAACCAGTTTTCGCCTTTTGGGAACGAAAATTACCATCGATTAGTTATTTCCTTGCAAGCAAATAATTTGACTTCGCTTTTTCCGTATGCAACTGACCTTACTAGTGACAGGTAAAAACGAATAATTTGTATTTTGTCGCTTATTAACTGCAAACTTGCATGGTTCTTTGTCCGTAATTAACACCAACTTAAAGCGAGGGGTAAAATCTAAGAATATAAAGGCCCAGCTCATGTGTAAATTTGCACAACTCTATGCCTGCCATGAATTATTTCGATTCTAATAGGACAAAAACGGTAATTTTTAACCTTTCGTGAACTGCATACACACGGCATTTGGTGGCTGTTCCATTTACCTCCTTCGGAAATTTTGAATTGATTTTGAATTATTTGTTTTTGAACGAGATATTTTCAGTGGGAGCGCCAAGCACCATTTCCGTACCTCCACTCATATTACGTATTGTCCACAGATTCAAGGGAGAAGACTCCAATATTGGTATAGATGGCGCTCGCTGCGCTTCACGTCATTTATTTGGTTACGTTACATGTGTGTGGTTTTTATGAAATAAAGTAGAAAAAATAATAAACTATGCATATTTTTTTAATTTGTTGGTATCTTAAGTATGTTTACTATATGACTGAATCGTACTGATCATTAACTGTGAAATGTATATCTCATAAACGGCTTTGAAAATCGGAAATTGTTTTGATGTTTTTGGAAATAAAATTATGGCGGGTAAATACCCTGGTCTAATTATAACTGACTATTAAGCATCCTATTGGTTTTTTAAATATAAAATTATCAAAAATAGATATGAAAAGGGTAAGAGATTCCAAAAAATTGCATAATTACCCATCATTCATCACAAATATGCTAGAGAGGCTGTGTGTAGAAAGGTTAAAATCTATGTTGTTTACATCGAGACGCGACTAGGGAAACCCGTTTTATAAGATCTTTAACTCACTTTAAATGGGTTTTTTTATTTGTTTTACAGTGGAACTGGATTCTGGATACATTCATATTTAACAATTGTTCAGTTATTTATATATATTTTTTTAGAACAATTACACCATAATTTCCATAAACAACACAAGAATGGCAAGATGTGATCACAGGTGCTTGTGTAGAATCAAAAATATGCTCGCTATGTACCTAAAATACATAGCGAGCATATTTTTGACTCTACACAAGCGCCTGTGATGTGATCAAGTAAATGGCCATGTACACTGTTTTGTGTTTATGATTTTTTTTTAAAGTTTTATTTCCGTCTTGTTTATTATTGTTTGGAATGAAGACAGATTTCTTCACTTCCATGGCAAAGTTTTTTGTGATTTTCATATTTTCTTGAGCAACCCGGCTCATGATCATGTACAGACTACAGGTACAACAAATGTAGCAGGGGTTTGTCTTAAAACATGAAATATAACTTTATTTAAAAAAAAAATATGCACCCATATATCATTTTTAAGACATATATTTTTATATTTTGTATTTAAAAAAATATGCACCCTATAATATATCATTTAAGACATGCAGTATAACTAAACTGAAAAAAATATGCACAATTACATACTAAAAAAATGTGCACCCGGGCTACATATACTAGCATCGTCAATCGGCAAACCTCGGGTGAGTCCGCTTCTCTCCCTCAATACCTCGGCTGTAATACGGTATTTGATATGCGTCTACGCGTCACATTTCTTCGCCGGAAGACCGTATCACTTCAATCAAACATTTCGCACCGCGAATAAGTTCTAAAATGGCGACAATAGATGAGTTTGCTTTGAAAAATATTGGTCTTTGATGAAGGTACGGAATCAGCCGACATTGCGACGAATGAAAATATATTATTATTGGACGAATATTCGAAAGTGAAATTATTTTAATACCTCCTTCATTGAAGATTTCGGAAAGTAGTTCCAATGGGAGCTATCGTAATACAATCGTAACTACTCGGCCATTCTCGCTACCCTGCAAATAACCTCGTATGCATTAGGCGTATAAATCGTACTACTTTTCACATGTCAGTTACATGAAAGTTTGATAAAGTTATATTTTAAGCAATTTTCTATATTTCAATTAAAGTTTTAATTAATTTTGCATGATTAGATTTTACTTAGTATGTCTTCCATATTGGATTTTCGTGGACTATATTTTTGTGCGGCTTACCTTAACTTAACTTCCGGCAAACAATTTAAGAAGAATTTCTACTATGTACGTACGAGGTTATTTGCAGGGTAGCGAGAATGGCCGAGTAGTTACGATTGATCGTAATACGGACGAGGTATGATGAAGATACGGAATCAGCCGAAGTTGCGACGAGTGCTAGCATCGTGTTATCGATTTTCCGATATAGCGATTAACAGTGTCAACCCTTCATTCATATGACGATTGGAATTTTCAAAGAATGGCTAGTTAAATATTTCTTTGTACATAAGATTGTTTTTAAAGCCATTCTTGTATTTTAATATACTCTCGATTATCTGGCAACTTTTGTTGTCAGTAAAATGGCGTCATCTGTTTTCGTGTGAAGTAAAAACAAGGCCGATATACGGGATGGAAACGAATATATAATCCGGAAATGGCTGGTTTTAAAATTTCATGGTTCTGGCCATCTACCAAATCATACTACATCTAAATAAAATAACAGAATGTTTGAAAATGACCACTTTCAAAATTGTGTTTACTTTAGATGTTTTTTTAGTGCTGAAACCACAATGCACTGCAAAGTGACATGTATTATATATAAGAAACAGGCACATTTCAGTCAGTTCTTTTGTTTACAAGTACGATCAGTGACCCCATGACAGTTACATGACAGGAAGAGCCGGTGTCTGAGAGGCAGACGACATAGTTAAATTTCATATAGCCCTTCTGGATTTTTTTCCAGCTACTTTATAAATGAAGTAAATTTTTAGCATTACAAAAAGTATGGTTCAGTAGGTAGGTTCACTGTTTTTGGTACTTACGTCTTTAAAAACAAACTTTAACATTTTTAACAGATGTCACGTTGTAGTCCTGTATACGTTCCATAAATAGAAACCTGAGGACACGTCAAAAATAATGCGTGCGCTGTGGAAATCAAAATAAAATGGATGATACGAAAAGACATGACACACGAAAACACATACCGTGACGATATATATATATATATTATATAACTTTACTAAAAAAAATATGCACCCCTACATACTAGATATAACTTTACTAAAAAAAAATTATGCACCCTACATGCTATAGGTATAATATGTGGGGTTCCATATTCTTTAAATAAAGTTATATATATCCTAAAGTTGATATAGAGGTGCATATTTTTTTTTAAATAAAGTTATATATATGGTGTCTTAAAGACAAGCCCATGTGGTCACAGAGGAGTACACAGATGTCGAACTGCTACAAAGTCCACCCAGACACAAATCCTGGGCATTGTGGTCAAGAAGACATATCTAAACGTTATGTCTATCTCATTCAGAAAAGTGGGATGATATTGAATTTTATGAGTTTGTACAAAAGACTTGCAAATAATAATATTATTAATATGTCTGATATTTCTTTGTATTTGATAATTTGAAAAAGGAAAAAGAATGTTTTGTATGAAACATCTTCAAGGACTACAAGATATATTTCAGTCTTAAAAGAAAATGTGGATATCTTTTTGAAACATTTAAAATTTGAGTTAAATTTTCATACAGATATGTTTCATTGAAGATATCTTGTTGTTTCACATGTTATAAAAGTTTTAACTCATTTTGTAGATCAGATCTGGGCAATTAGGTAAGTGTCTTAGAAACAGTTTGATACGACAGTGCCATATGTAGACAAGGTAAAAAGTGTAAAAAACACGGGGGTTTCCCAACCGAGGTGAGCGATATGGCGCGTAATATGGAAATGGAGTTGCTTACCTTCTCTCTTATACTGTATCAGTCGAAAAACTGTGGACACAGAATACACGTATTATTCATGATGTATGACGTTTACTGATATTGTCAAATGAAGAAAAACGAATGATTATACAAATTTTGAAAAAGGAATGATTTATATGAAAATTTTGAAAAAAGGGGGGTAGTAGAGAAAAGGGGAGAGGAGGAAACGAAATCCATGCCCCATGCGCCTGTGGGTAAAATGGTAAATACAATGTATTAAATTAATAATGTTTATAGTTATTTTAAGCAATTTCGGCAACACCAGTAGGTTTTTTTTTCCCGCGCAAAACGTAGTCCAATACATCTTAGATGGTACCATACAAAAAGCGCAAACTTGTGTGCTTTATCATATGACTTACGATAGTATTGTAATGACTTAAAAATTCTAGAAACATGTATTTGTTGCTATACAGAACATGATTGAAGACATCGCTGCGAATTTAATATGAAGAACTGCAATCAAAGTGACGATCATTTGCTTATTTAAGGTATATTATATGTGATTTTACCTTGTGTTTGGGCGTTGACCGCTGGAAATGGAACTAACATTTTTCCCTCCATGAATACAGGAATAATCCAACTCCTTATAAATTAAAAGACCCGCTGCACTTTCTGCAACTTCCATGTTTTTATATTTGGACCCCGTACCAAGCTTCCTTGAGATACGCTTACAAAGTTGGACGTAGTTATCCTGCTGGATTTTTTTTTAGGGCACACTCTAAATCTGTAAAAGATTTATACTTTGCTCCAACACGGAGCGCACTACCATCATTGTCCATTTTGAAAATAATCAGTGTTGGGAAGTGTGAGTTGTACTCTGAGAAGTACTCATACCAGTGAAATCTATGGGCTTAATCGTGTATTGTAATACTAGTTTTTCAATGCATCAGATTTTATTGGAATAAAAATAAACTACAAACAGAAAATTATATAAAAAATTTAATAAATTGTCATTTAATGAAATAAAAACAACAGAATTAAGAAAATCGAGAAATCCGTCGTATTCGTAGCCTCTAGATGCTAGCAATACTTGATTAATTTCCGTAAAATAGGTGTTCATGTCCGGAAACCGGTTGATCATTTAGTCACAACTTCCGCCCGTCGTACTTGTAGAACCCAGGCTACGAATACGTTTCCGTCGTATTCGTAGCCTGTGCCATACATTATGGTACCTACGATGTATTTGAAAGGTCTCAAAATGCTAAAAATGAACCACGACTTCAAACCCAAATTTATAAATGTAGCAAGCAAATGACGGGTTTATTTAATTAACAGACATTCCTTTATGTTTATTCTTTCGATTTAAATATATTTCAATCTTCATCGGTTTTGAGGACGCATTTATGTCAGTCAACTGAAGACCAGGGTATTACCCGCCATATTTTTATTGACATCTGGCGTCGTTCGATATTTCTTATATTTCGAGCAGTTAAGCGTTTTGTGCATGTTTTATTGGTTAAGTTACACCAAACACATGTTCATTAACAAAGTTACGATGAATATTATGATCAATTTAATTCAGATGTTGCTTATTTTCGTATTTGAAATACGGCTTCGCGATGGTTTACAAAATGACAGTGACGCCATGACGGTTTTTATAATTATCTCCCTTTTCCCGCGTGACCAATGATCGGAACTCTTCAATGTCGGTGGCTTTCCCACTGGTTAAAACAAAGATATGGATGTTAACATGAAAAACATATTTATTGTGTATTTTCCAACATAGATTCGATTGAACAATTCCTGCGTAAAAGTATTTAAAAAAAAGTCGGAGTTCATTCGTTCATCATTTTGGGCGCTAACAAGATGGCGGAGCGGAGTTGTCAAACATAATATCGAACACTTGAACAGTTGTTAATAATCGACAATTATTGTTAGATATGAAATAAAAAAATAAATGCCAATGAATAAAAAAGCTTGTATTATATTGTTGACATAAAAAAAATCCGGAAAAAATACTTAAGACAACCATCTATCGACTTTGACTTTTGTAATATATCGTCATCCTGTGACGTCGCAATCGGCAAACCTCGGGTGAGTCCGCTTCGCTTCTTCAATACCTTGGCTGTAATACGGTATTTGATATGCGTCTACGCGTCACATTTCTTCGCCGGAAGACCGTATCACTTCAATCAAACATTGCGCACCGCGAATAAGATCTAAAATGGCGACAATAGATGAGTTTGTTTTGAAAAATATTGGTCTTTGATGAAGGTACGGAATCAGCCGACATTGCGACGAATGAAAATATATTATTATTGGACGAATATTCGAAAGTGAAATTATTTTAATACCTCCTTCATTGAAGATTTCCGAAAGTAGTTCCAATGGGAGCTATCGTAATACGGACGAGGTTTGATGAAAGTACGGAATCAGCCGAAGTTGCGACGAGTGGTGACGTTGTTTACACAAGCTGGTTACTGATTTATTTTACGATTTTGTGAGCATTTTACTTGTTTGAGTAGCAAAATTCAAAATGGCATCAAATTGGAAAATATCAGTAACTTAATTACATCACCGTCTAGTTATCAATATAAACAAGGTTAGTGCATTTTGTTATTCATGGCCGACACATATCAATGCCAATGGAATATATTTGATATGTGTGCGTACTGGGGATCCCCTAATGTAAATTTTCAAAACAAATGATAAAAAAATACTTAGTTACAGAATATTTATTTATAACTGAGGAGGAATTTTTATTTTAAGGACTTTAAAAATACGCTATATGCCGGTGTTTTGTTTGTTTACACTCGGTCGATACGGTAATTTCACAGCAGGAGTCTCATGTAACAGTCAGATTTGTTGTGTACCGCACTTGCGCTAAATATAGAATTACTGAGTATTATCGTGTGTGCCGTTTTATTGACGTCATATTAGAATTGTAAATTATCAGCGACTATGTGATAATGATTTAGAGTTGACACCAAACGGAAATTGCTACATATTATCGATAAAAGAGATAATAATACATTTTTTAAGAACATATCACCTTACACTTCAGTGAATCTCCTTCGGTTGATTGATTTGATTTTTAGTGTTTTAACGCCACTTTCAGCAATATTTCAGCTATATCATGGCGCCCAGTTTTAGTGGTGTGCCCGGAGAGAACCACCGATCATGAGCAAGTAACTGGTAAACTTTATCACTTGCGGCTGCGAGTCGAGTGCACCCTTTTTTGTAATTTACAAAGCCGGGCGCGAACCCACGCCGTATTGGTGATATGCTTGTATGAGTTATTAGGTAATCGAACTACCTAACTCATTGAGCCACCCAGGCCTTAGAATCTCCTTCGGTCGTAAAAGGGATAACTCAAACTCTTATAAAGAGTTATAGGTCCGCACCATACAATCGATCATTTATGATGGGAGTACAACGAACGATAACTCTGTGTAAGAGGTTGGGGATAATTGTCTCTTTACTTACGACATCACGATTTTTCGAAACCAATGAAATTAATTGTCGAATGGAAATTTCATGATATGAACACGAAATGACATCATTTTATTAAATAACAAAAATAGTTGCATTTGTATAAAAGTCTTCTTTGGGGGTATATTTTGACTTTCTTATTATGCCAGCGACCACATAATCTCGTTTTTTTTTTTTTTTTATGTATGCTTGGTTTGATCCATCAGTGCTTAGGTTGTTGGTCGCTTTCGGTAATGAGAACAACGTCCTCTATAAATTGAATATAAATTCATTTACAATTAAATAAAAAGTTGATTGAGAAAGCTAAACTAACCACTTATACACAGACAATGTGGGTAATATTCTTCTATCGCCAACATATTTCTCCAAATTTGTCAGAGTTTCTATTTTAGATATGTAGTAGTTTTCACACGCATGCAGGTGAGAAATAAATCAAAATAATTTTTGCCACAAGGTGTGAGAAAGCCTAATTTGACTAAAAGAAGAGTGATTGCTACTTTAAGAATTATTTTAGGGACACGGTTTGAGATAGCCTAATTTGACTAAAAGAAGAGTGATTGCTACTTTAAGAATTATTTTAGGGACACGGTTTGAGATAGCCTAATTTGACTAAAAGAAGAGTGATCGATACTTTTTCCTCACATGTTATACATGTACATAAGCTTATATACAAGCGTAGACAGATGTGTGACATCAGCTGATAACAGCCCCTAGCAACACTATTATTGAGATTGTGAGAAAATAATAAACCATACATTATAGAAAAATTAAGAAAATCTGTTCATCATAATCAGTGTTCCCGCTAGACCAAAATAGAGGGGCGCTGCGCCACGCCCCCGAAATTGTACGCCCCTCTGCCCTTTTTAGCCATCCCTTGCGCCCCACTGCCCTTTCTACCTTTCCCTTGCGACCCTCTGCCCTTTTCATGCCATACATGAATCCCAAACGTGTAGTTATTGTCCACTCGTGACATTGTCTCAAAACTTGTCCAATTAATTTCTAATTAAATGTGTACAGGTGTTAAAGCGTGGCAGGTGTAATGCTTTTAACAACAATCACCTGTTGTTAGCTAATAATAGTAATTTCCTGCCCTGACCAAGTGATCAGTTTATGACTTCGGTAATCCTGATCAGTGAAATATGTCCTTAGGTCATTGTAAAAATTTCACTTTAAAGCTCTGGATTAAGGTCCATAAATTTCTTTTTTTCTGAACTTTGCTCGTTAAACAATATTTCATGAAATAAACTCACATTATTAGACATAGTAATAATTGCCTGCCTGTATGCAAAATAGTTTATTGTAGTTAAGACCCATACTATTTTGTGAATAGTTGTGATTCATTCCCTGAAGAGGTGACATAAAATCTAATCTAGTGACTGAGTATGCTGGATCTGATCGAAACCGAGATTAGACCAGAGAGATCTGCTAAACGGGCGTATTACAATAACACTTTGACGATATCAAAGAGGTAGCATAGTTGTATATAGAAGAATTACAGACAATACAATGGCCAAAAGATCAAAAAGGGCAAAAAGACACTAACAGAAAGCTAAAGATCTAAAAAGAAAAATCTATGTTTAATCGATGCCTGTGATGTCACTTTGGTCACTTTCATCATCAGAATATCGAGAAGCTATGTTATCCTCGTAGACTGATAAGAACCGAATGACGTCACAGTCTTGGCTTACCAAGAGGAGATAATCATGCTATACTTCGACAATAAACCATAAATTTACCTGTGTTTACAGATAAACGGTGACACACTTGGCGTCGAAAATTTGTTTATTCGGCATTTATCTTTATCGAGTAAAGCAATAAAATCAAATACTCAAAACCTTTGCATTTCACCTTTAAAAGCGACACGAATCACACTAAAACCGGGATGAACTCAGCTGCTCCGTAACGGTAGGCAGTTCCTGCTTCACTAATGGTGCCCGTCGTGTTTCTTATGTTAAACAACTTTTGATAAGCCATATTAGCTAATAAATCATGAACGAAAAGAAAGAAAGGAGGGATTGTGAGTACGACAAATGGAACACATCCGTGGTCATCCATGGCACATTCATTCCATAGCTGTTAACCAACTATATTACTCATACTCGTATCTTTTCAGTGAAGAAAATAAACATTTGAAATACTAATAACATTAATTATTACCTCGGCGTTATTTTTCATTATATGGTCTTCGATCTCCTTTTTGTCACGTGTTTCTTGCTGTACAGCTTTTTCAATGGCGTCCTTGTTTTCTTTTATGTCATCATTAATTTCTTTCAGACGTTTGTCACAGTTATTAGTTCTCATTGTCAAATCCTGCACCACAGCACCATAGTATTTATCCAATTTTGTATGCGATGAATTTAATTCGTGGATAACCTGTTCGTGGCGTCGAATAACATTTGATGTTCTCTGAAAATAAATAGATCATCGTGTAAATTGAAGAAAAACAAAATTTTGGAACAAAAGGCTAGTTCTTTGACAAGTGGGACAAGAATATAAAACAATGATAAATGAACCATTTATAAGTATGTGGGTTTGTCATTACATTATGTGGTTTTGTCATTGCATGTTGTGGTTTTGCCATTACTTGATGTGGTTGTTTCGCTATATGATCTGGTTTTGTTATTATATGATGTGATTTTGTCATTACATGTTGTGGTTTTGTCATTACATGATGTGGTTTTGTCATCACGTGATGTAGTTTTGTCATTACATGTTGTGGTTTTGTCATTACTTGATGTGGTTGTTTCGTTACATGATGTGGTTGTGTCATCACATGATGTGGTTTTGTCATCACATGATGTAGTTTTGTCATTACTTGTTGTGGTTTTGTCATTACATGATGTGATTTTGTCATTACATGATGTGGTTTTGTCATCACATGATGTGATTTTGCCATTACTTGATGTGGTTGTTTCGCTACATGATGTGGTTTTGTCATCACATTATGTGGTTTTGTCATTACATGATGTGGTTTTGCCATTAATTGGTGTGGTTGTTTTGCTACATGATCTGGTTTTGTCATTGCATGATGTGATTTTGTCATTACTGTATGTCGTGTTGTCATTACATGATGGGGTTTTGTCATCACGTGATGTGGTTTTGTCATTACATGATGTGGTTTTGTCATTACATGATGTGGTTTTATCATTATATGATGTGCTTTGTCATTATTACATGATGTGGTTTTGTCATTGCATGATGTGGTTTTGTCGCTACATGATGTGGTTTTGTCATTACTTGATGTATTTTTATGATGTGGTTTTGTCATTACATGTTGTGGTTTTGTCATTACATGTTGTGGTTTTGTCATTACATGATGTGGTTTTATCATTACATGTTGTGGTTTTATCATTACATGATGTGGTTTTATCATTACATGATGTGGTTTTTGTCATTACTTGATGTGTTTTTATGATGTGGTTTTGTCATTACTTGGTGTGTTTTTATTATGTGGTTTTGTCCCCACATGTTGTGGTTTTGTCATTACATGATGTGGCTTTGTGATTACTAGATGTGGTTTTGTGATTACATGATTTGGTTTTGTGATTACATGATGTTACGATGTGGATTTGTCAATACATGATGTGGTTTTGTTATTCCAAGATATGGTTTTGTCATTAGACGATGCGGTTTTGTCATTACATGATGTGGTTTTGTGATTACATGATTTGGTTTTGTGATTACATGATGTGGTTTTGTGATTACATGATTTGGTTTTGGGATTACATGATGTGGGTTTGTTATTACATAATATGATTTTGTTAATACTTAATGTGGTTTTTAAGCGATTTAACATGGATATGATATTGTACGATGTTGTTGTGATGTGACCAGATATTATTATGATATTCCCTTTTCTGGTTGTGTTTTCACTCAAAGTAGCTTTAACGTCCAGTGATGGTGTGTTGTTTTACTCCAGTTTTGCTTGATGCAATTTTATATTAAATTATGTACAATATACTTAGCTATAGTGTAACTTGGTGGATATGTTAGTTAATCTACGGTCATCAAAGGGCACCAAGTCTTTACAATAATTATCAAAATAAGCATGTATTCATACCACGCCCACTGAAGGTCTGATGACTGAGCTCATCAAGACTTTGAATGAGCATATATTGGTTGTTTGTTTGATGGTGTTTAACGCTACTTTCAACAATATTTCAGCTATATCGTGGCGGTCAGTTTTATTGGTGGAGGAAACCACAGGACCCGGAGAAAACCACCGATCTGTGGTCATATAAAACTTGACAAAACTGATAAAAAAAACCCCAACAAATAAATAAATAAGACATGTTATCATGCCACGGCCACTGGAGGTCTGAGAAGATGTTGAACGGTCATATAAAACTTAACAAAACTGTCCAAAAAACTAAAGCATGTATTCATACCACACTCACTGAAGGTCTGATGACTGAGCTCATCAAGGCGTTAAGCTGTCATATATAGCTTGATAAAACTGTCAAAAGCTATACACGTATTCATACCACACTCACTGAAGGTCTGATGACTGAGCTCATCAAGGCGTTAAGCTGTCATATATAGCTTGATAAAACTGTCAAAAGCTATACACGTATTCATACCACACTCACTGAAGGTTTGATGACTGAGCTCATCAAGGCGTTAAGCTGTCATATATAGCTTGATAAAACTGTCAAAAGCTATACACGTATTCATACCACACTCACTGAAGGTTTGATGACTGAGCTCATCAAGGCGTTAAGCTGTCATATATAGCTTGACAAAACTGTCAAAAGCTATGCACGTATTCATACCACACTCACTGAAGGTCTGATGACTGAGCTCATCAAGGCGCTAAGCTGTCATATATAGCTTGACAAAACTGTCAGAAGCTATACACGTATTCATACCACGCCCAATGCACTGGGAGTCGGCGAAGACGTTCAACTGTCATTTAAAACTTGACAAACTGTGAAAAAAATAAAGCATGTGTTCATACCACGTTCACTGGAGGTCTGATGACCGAATTCATCAAGGTGTTAAACTGTCAACTAAAAATTAACAAAACTGTGAAAGAAATAAATAAAACATGTACAGTCAAACCTGTCTTATGTGACCTTCCAAGGGAACAGTGGAATATGGTCACATAAGACAGGTGGTCGCTTAATACAGGTTTAATTGATATGCACTGTGAAGGAAAATAAAAATTACGGTCACATAATACAAGTTATTACTTAATAGAGGTGGTCACTAAAGTAGGTTTGACTAACTTAATAGAGGTGGTCACTGAAGCAGGTTTGTCTGTAACTTTATAGAGGTGGTCACTAAAGCAGGTTTGACTGTAACTTAATAGAGGTGGTTACTAAAGCAGGTTTGACTGTAACTTAATAGAGGTGGTCACTAAAACAGGTTTGACTAACTTAATAGAGGTGGTCACTAAAACAGGTTTGACTGTAGCTTAATAGAGGTGGTCACTAAAGCAGGTTTGACTGTAACTTAATAGAGGTGGTCACTAAAGCAGGTTTGACTGTAACTTAATAGAGGTGGCCACTAAAGCAGGTTTGACTGTAACTTAATAGAGGTGGTCACTAAAGCAGGTTTGACTGTAACTTAATAGAGGTGGTCACTAAAGCAGGTTTGACTGTAACTTAATAGAGGTGGTCACTAAAGCAGGTTTGACTGTAACTTAATAGAGGTGGTCACTAAAGCAGGTTTGACTGTAACTTAATAGAGGTGGTCACTAAAGCAGGTTTGACTGTAACTTAATAGGGGTGGTCGCTAAAGCAGGTTTGACTGTAACTTAATAGAGGTGGTCATTAAAGCAGGTTTGACTGTGACTTAATAGAGGTGGTCACTAAAGCAGGTTTGACTGTGACTTAATAGAGGTGGTTACTAAGGCAGGTTTGACTGTAACTTAATAGAGGTGGCCACTAAAGCAGGTTTGATTGTAATTTAATAGAGGTGGTCACTAAAGCAGATTTGACTGTAACTTAATAGAGGTGGTCACTAGCAGGTTTGACTGTAACTTAATAGAGGTGGTCACTAAAGCAGGTTTGACTGTAACTTAATAGAGGTGGTCACTAAAGCAGGTTTGACTGTAACTTAATAGAGGTGGTCACTAAAGCAGGTTTGAATGTATTTATATCACGTTCACTGGATGTCCGCGAAGACGATGAACGCTCATATATAACTTGACAAAACTGTAATAAAAAAAACAGGGTATTCATACCACGGTCACGGTTGGTCTAATGACGTTATTGGCTAGACACACCAAGACGAAGGCAATTAAACTTTACAATACTTTAAAGAAAGTAGTAATACCACAGCCGCTGGTGGTCTGATGACGTCAGTGGCTGAACTCGCCAAGAAGTTGAATAATTGTAATTTGTATGTTACTTTTGTCATCAAGTTCAACAGCACATATAATTTATGTTTATAAACTTTAAAATCTGGGGTTTGAAATGCTGTAATGATATTACACTATATTTGTATACCACTAATATCGGCCGCTCGGTGGAATATGAAGTTAAGAAGAGTTTGAAGATACCAAAAGGGTAATCAGAAGAAGAACAGACAACACAATGGCCAAAAGAAAAAGTTAACGATTTAGTTTACTAAAGCTCACTCGCTCAGAAAAGTTTTTATTTTGACTCGCGGTTAAAATTTTACAATATCTATATATGTAGAACACAGAATTGCATAGACATGTCAGTCCCCGGTGACCACACAGAGGCACCAGAGGAGAACATTAAAATGGGATCAGCTAATAATGACGGACACCACTCTGTAATAAAAACGATTATCGTCCTCATCTTGGTAGTGATTTCTTAGAGGTATTCCGTGCTTAAATTGTAAAAAAGAATGTAAAAAAAACCCACATACCATAACATCCTCTGTAATTCTTCGAAAAGAACTCTCCATGATACCCATAACCCATCGCTGTTGTCGTCTCAACAGTTCCTCCATGAACATCCGATCACCAGAACCAGGCAAATATTCCGATGATAGTCGTTCTCCAGAATTTCTATCCATTCTGTCGGCTGGTTTCGAGGAGAAATATTGTTGGTTTCCAGTTACGGGTGGTTGTGGATGTTGCTGACTTTGTCTGATATTATTGTAATTAAAATCAGTATCGTATGGCGGTCGGAGTGGAGGGAGATAGCTCCGTCTGTCCATGATTATATCTTCTACACTACTCTTACTCATTGCTAAAACATTATGAAGAAAACTTTACAAATGTGACAATTGGATGGTGATCTCCGCGTTGGTCGTCCATCCTCCATAAAAATTAGCACCTTCATTTATAAATGTCGACTGTCTAAAATTCCGATATCAGTCTCTTCTTCTGACAAGTAATGAATCAATAATTAGAAAACAAGCAATGAATACATATATTATTGGTTATTTATGATAAAAATATGTCGACAAAGGAAGAAACATTGAGTTACCATTAGAAATATCGACTTATTTAAATAGCATTCCTCAACACTTAAAACTGCAAATATTAATGTCAATTTCCTTTATTGAACTGATTGTACGATGTATCTACACTTAGGTATTAGGGACCTTAATACAAGTACCCAGATATACCAGTAGAACCGAATGCCTGAACAGCATTTGCAATTGATTTCCCGCTTAATCGCGAATCACTCGTAAAACCAGCAATTGTTTATCCACTGATGGATGCAAAGTGTAAGATTAATTGTCTCCCATGGTCATTTACATCTATATTCTTTATGACTAATTGATGACCTTACCGGTGGTATAATGGTTAGCGAGTTCGCCTCTTGTGAGGTAGATTGATTGGTTCACACCAAAGACTATAAAATTGTTATTTGCACCTAATTACGTAACATTAAGGAGTAAAAGCAAAGATTGCTTGGCCCGGAATCAGGACAATATGAAAGAGTGGAACGACATATCTATCCGCGGTCTATTGTT
The DNA here is from genome assembly GCA_963383655.1 of Bathymodiolus septemdierum. Classification (NCBI taxonomy): domain Eukaryota; kingdom Metazoa; phylum Mollusca; class Bivalvia; order Mytilida; family Modiolidae; genus Bathymodiolus; species Bathymodiolus septemdierum. The sequence continues at coordinate 44,362,211 of OY726520.1, forward strand.
TCAGTGATCTAGAACTATAAAAATCAGTGTGTTGGTCTAGTACAAAACGGATCTCATATCAACTAATGCAACTTGTTTTCGCCATAGCGGGAATAAATGCTCATTTGGAGTTAAACAACAATCATTCACTCATTCATTTTTGCGCATCTTGTTTGACATCATTTTTTGTAGGATCCAAGAACGTTTTCTTCTGCGAGGAAGAGTGGGATCAAATGACCAATAAATGACGTTCTATCAAATTCATTGTCTCTATATGTTGTGGTAAAGAACGCTACTGGCAATGATATCAAACGACAGCATGTGCAATACAATGACCGGAATAAATCCCCTCAGAATTTACAGATTTGATTTCAATTAAAGCACTCAACGTGAGATTTGTGGTAGCATCACCCATCCCCAAAGTCGTACTATTTCAGTGCTCCACTTAATAACCGGCAATTCGTTCATTTGTGGTTGGCATCTCTGTGTTTCTACAGTTTAGACCGAATCAGTTAAAATGTCTGGTGTGTAAATTTGATGTCATTGTGGTATCACATTGAATGATACTTTACACTCAATTCTGGAATAAACTTACTGCAGGGTAATCCTCAGCGTAATTTGTTTCTCTTTTATGTTCTTATTATCATTTTTGGTTCTATAACAACATTTTGCTATGAAATTGTTATAGTTTCCTTAAAGAAATTGAATTGTAAGAACAAGCATAGTCATAGTAATAACTTCTGAGTATGCTTAGTTCACATACTATGACCAAACATGTTTACGTAATAAGAAAATGGCAATCAGAAGCCGCAAATCGAATGACTGACATTGAATGGCCAAAAGAAAAAGTACAAAAGGACGAACAATGATCTACAAAAGATAACTCTGAAAACCATAGATTGAGCAACACGAATCCAACTAAAAACCGGAGGTGAATTAATATCCACCGGAAGAGTAGGCAATTCCTGTTCTATTAGTAGCATCTGTCGTGCTACTCTTGTCAACAATCCGATAGCAAGTCATGGATGAGTCAAGGATCGGATTGTGATTACAAACTTTGTTAGCATGGTCTCGTATGTTAACATGTTAGACATATATAGGACAGCAATCTTTGTAGTTGTCTGGATACTTGGTAACGGTGATTACAGAGCAGTTCTAAAATCTTTTCTAAGCATAGGAAAAATTGATAGCCAAAATTGATGCCCATCCTGTTTAGGCCCTTTGGTTTTATTGCTCCCAAAACTTTAAATTATTTGACTTTCCAATCTTTCGATTTTGAGCCTACCTGAAGAAGGTTATTCAAGAAACGTGTCGTGCGCACTAAATTTGACATCAACGGTTTTTTTTTACTAAAACACATATCCCACTGTATGGTAACCGAGTTTGGATTGATCCAACATGGCGACCATTACCGGAACATTGTGACATGCAGGTAAGATTATTTCTACTTTGTACGTCCAAGATCATGTTTTAATATGGTTTGATTTGATACAATGAAGGCACATACACTAGCATGTCATTTTTGCATTTTACCATTGTCAACTGAAGCATTTTAATTTGCTAAGTCATCAGAGAAAGTGATTTTTGTGGTTAAAACTGAAACCTTTGATCTTTTTTATCAAAATATGCTTATAATCATTATAATGTTACTCATTTATGAAAATAATATGTATAATTTTTCACTTACAAGTAATAAAGTAAAGGTTTTATCACGTTGAATTGCCTTTAACCACATTTAACCCCCCGAAATGAACGCGTATGATTGCTGTCATATTCAAAACATGTGACGGTTTGGAATACACATAGGCTACGGTTTGGATGAAAATTATGAATGTTAAGATTCCGGTTTGGATAATATACAAAAAAGATTTCTATTCTCTTTTAATGGATTTTGGTTGTTACTATTGTCACTTTTTGAGGTTTACTTCACCAAATGTTTGAAAATGATGCATTGATAGCAATGAGTTCTGCTTAAGCCGGTGCTAGGGGCCGCCTTGAATTTACTATGAGGTATGAGAAATTTTTCATTGTTGAAGACATCATGGTGACCTCAAGATGAAGAACAACAATAAAAGCGTTGTTCCATTGCTTTGTTTTCCATGTATTAAATGGGATTTTGTCTCGTGTACATTTACTCCATATCCCTTCATTTTTCATTGGCAATTTTATTCATATTTCAGGGACCATGAGTTTGATGCTTCTATCAGAGCAAGACGGAATCCAAAAAGGAAGTCAGCGGTTGTTTCTAAGCCAAATGAACCTGCTAGAGGTTGTATGCCAGTGAAGCAGTATCACAGAAGAGACGAATCTAAAATATTACCACATGTCCAAAGGGGTTTACAATTGGACAATTTATAAATTACTCTGATTGACATTAGTCTCTGTTTGACAGGATTCAGTTTAATAATGAATTATAATTGGATAAGCATAATTTTAATGACATTGTTTACAATTCTGCCTATGTTTCAGATAAAATGATCGGTACTTTAATAGTTGGTAAATGTATAGCTCGAGATGTTATTTTTATGTCTAGCCTCTGAGCTTTTCAAGGTTACACTCAAATGGGGTAGCATTTCTAGTTCATCTGACTAAAAGTCAGGCTATGCTTTTGCCATCACTTTCCGTCTGTCGTCCGTCCGTCCGTTAATCTTCTTCAAAGATATTTTCCTCTGAAACTACAGAACATATTATTGTAAAACTTGGTAAGAATGATGCCCCTGCATCAACAAATATGATCGTCATGGCTAAAAATAGAACATAGGGGTTAAGCATCAGAAAAAGAGGTTCAGGGTACAGAAAAAGAGAAGAAGCTAGCCATGTCCTTAAATTTCAGCTTCCGTTACATAGATGATGTGCTTCCGTTGAACAATCTTCAATTTAAAGATTACCTGCATCAAATCTATCCAAGTGAACTGGAAATTAAAGAGACCACTAATACTCCAGCATTAGCTTCATACCTGGACTTATACCTTTATATTGATAATTCTGGACGCTTGAAATCTAAACTTTATGACAAACATGATGATTTTGACTTCCCGATTGTGAACTTTCCGTTTTTGAGTAGTAATATACCTACATCTCCAGCATATGGAGTCTACATTTCACAGCTTATTCGCTACTGTCATATCTGTAATGTGTACAGTGACGTTCTCAACAGAGCGATAGTATCGTCTAAAAAACTACTATGCCAGGGTTTTGTTCAGCCACTATTGATATCGTCACTCCAGAAGTTTTACTGTCGTCATCATGATTTGACAGATCGCTATGATGTTTCTATCTCACAAATGAGGTTTAACATCTTTCAATAGATTCTGAGTTTATTACCGGATTGACACACACCGATTTTGACTTTATACCGGACTTTCCACTTGCATTGTGACGTATGCAGCACGCGGAGCAGCTCATGCTTACCCTTCCGGAACACCTGATGATATTCCCGCTTTTTGTGAAGTTCACACTGCTAGCGTTTTATGTTTGTGGCGTTCGTGTTCAATCCTGTTTATTTGTTTTGTCCTTGTTATTTCTATTGTCTCTTTATGTGCAATCTCTGTATTGCCATATTTTTGGAACTATGATGTTCTAGATTATTCAGTTTGTTGCTTCGGTATTCGTTTGCCGATGTTTGTACAACATTTTACTATACCTGGATCAAATAGCTCTTTCAATGTTTCATCAATAGAAGAGGTCGTATGTTGGGAAATGCTATGATTGTACCAGTTTACCACCAAAAGAAACGACAGAAATTGCACCAGCTTACCACCAAAAGCAACGACAGAAGATCACCACATGGAGGTTATTTAATTTTCTCAATCCAGTGATCTGGACCGCTGTCAATTATTTGCGGCGGGGCATACTCACACTATGTAAAGGGCGTACTCTATGATATGTTACTTCGTGTGCACTGCATTGGTGTACTCTGTTAAAACGATATTTCGTGTTACAATTTTAATCAATTATTTGTAACTACTGCATTTACATCCATACTCTACAAAAAAGTAATATGTGCATAGTACTCCCACAAATGATGAAAAATATGCAAATCGAGTTAGAAGAAAAGAAAAACTTACGGGATGTTATGATATAGAGATGTGCCGTTAGCACATATTGTCTTTATTCCATCAAACCATAGACGGTCACATTTATATTTAAAAAATGTCATTTTAACTCCTTAATCTTCCGAATGGTGGTAATAAATCTTAGTATATTTAAAAAAAAATATTCTGAAATAATGTCTGGAATGGATTTGTTGCCTAAAATAAAGCTTTCTGAAAAATCTTAAGACTATCCAAACCGTTTCCCTTTATATATCCAAACCGTGAACTTAGCATGTAGTGTGTTCCATCCAAACCGTTAACCTGACGGATCATGGGTTGTAAACAAACATATATTTACATTACTTCTTTGCTGATTCGCCCATAGCTATAGCTATAAAGTGATACAGTATACATTTTTTGACGTATATTGAGGCATTGCAATTCGGAATTCTAAGGATATTTTAAAAAAACTTGAAGAAAAGTTCACTTTTAAATTCTATTTACCCAAAACACATACGTCTGACGATGTATATCAGTAATGTTCGGTTACACCGGGAGGAAACTTGTGCGTATGACTTTCTTAGATATACATTTGTTAATCACTTTCAGCTGGCATAAAATATAATTCAGAAAATTGCTTGAAAGTTAAAAGAATGAGAGCAAATTGACCTGATCTAAGTCGAGTGCGTCCATGTTGGATCAATCCAAACTCCCGGCTCGGTTATCATACAGTGATATCCATGACCACTCACTCCACTGGCTAGGAACATGGACTTCAATTAAAAAAAAGGTGACAGGGTTAAACTAATTTTATTGTTTTAGTGGCATGATGTTGTTGTCATGATGCTGTTGTCATGCAAGTGCTTTCCACGTGTGAGTAAAATGCTGACCTTCAGTAAATTTATTTCTAAGGAAAACATAATTATCATTTGCTATATAAGATATTTAAGCATCCAATCAGCCCAAAGGGTATAAGAGTCAACGTGAACATATTTTAAGGAATCCACACTGTATATCTAGGCCGAACGTCAAGCTACTAAATTGTCGTAAACTGACAGAGGAAATCTGGACATTACAGTCACTAAATATGTTTTGGAGCATTGCTTTTATTGTTTGTTGCTCTTCCTTCTGCAATTTTGTGGAGCTTCCGTTACGATTTCTGCATAAAACAATGTTCGGTCCGTATCTGGATTGTCCCTTCGATTTTCGTTAACGTTGATTTCCAACATTAAAGAAACCCTGTGTTTCATTGCAATTTCGCTAGTTGATAATGATGTCATAAAAAAAAATGAGTGCGAATTTCGTATTCGTATTCAATATCCATCCAATCGAAAGTGTATACTAGAAACGACATTCTAACTGTACGATTTTAGAGTACGAAGCTCATGCTCGAGAGTTGTAGGAGTTACAAAACACATGTATATCAAATGTTGTGTAGTAAACATATAGCGATTTATTACACATCAAGTGTAGTGTTGAATGTCAGTAGATGTGTGAGGAATGTCAGTTGATGTGTGAGGAATGTCAGTAGATGTGTGAGGAATGTCAGTAGATGTGTGAGGAATGTCAGTTGATGTGTGAGGAATGTCAGTAGATATGTGAGGAATGTCAGTTGATGTGTGAGGAATGTCAGTTGATGTGTGAAGAATGTCAGTTGATGTGTGAGGAATGTCAGTAGATGTGTGAGGAATGTCAGTAGATGTGTGAGGAATGTCAGTTGATGTGTGAGGAATGTCAGTAGATGTGTGAGGAATGTCAGTTGATGTGTGAGGAATGTCAGTAGATGTGCGAGGAATGTCAGTTGTGTAGTAGTGAGGCACATTTTATCCAAGACGTCAGATTGCCTTGGTTGATATGCAAAGTATGTCAGACGGGAATTATAAGTTTATAATGAATTATCAGGATCATTCGAGTAAGTTCTGTGTTGTTGAAAGCTTAACATCGAAAAGGGCAGCAGAAAATACACATGTGAACTTTGTACAAGATTAGACCAAATTCAGAGAGATCGTATAGCAAGTGGCAACAATTTATCAAAACAGGCAGAAAGGATGGTATCCAGAAGCAAACAGATTTTACGACCAATTGATATCGGTGTCACCATACCAATACCCAGCGTCGACAGAGGACGTGGCGATCCAAGGAATATTTTATGCCCAGTAACACATTTTAGTGCGGACACCGAACAATATAAGCTGGGAACTAGACACGGACTGCTAAATTCAACTTTTTCGAGGAATCCATTCATGCCGTCAACTTTTCATGGTTTGACCGAAGCCGAGGTTGATTCGAACACTGAAATTAACGTCCGTGAGGTAGCCCGCTTAGTTAGTAGGAGACGGACAAGGCTTTGTTAAATACAATTGCAAAACTGGTTGTGCAAGAAAGACTTGTAAATGAGCGAGATCAAATGTTTTATGTAATTCAAGGTGCCATAATAGTAACTCGTACCAAAATAAGTGATGAATTTTTCAATATTGATTTTTAGGACATATAATTTCTTATAGATGATATTTTACTTATTCATGTCTTTTAAAATAAATATATTATAGAATCAGCGTAATTTACTTCAAAAGTATATTCTATTTGCATTTCAGATTTGTAAGATACATAATTTCTTATCTTACATGTAAATAGATGTAATTTTTTTAAATAAATATATTTTAGGACCTGCTTAATTGACTTCAAAAGTATATTGTATTTGCATTTCATATATGTTACCAAACATTCAAAATTAGCAATCAGTAAATAAACGTAAAATCGTCTAATTATTGTACTTATTCTTCTTCTTTATCTTTAACCTCCTCTGTAGGAGAACCATACGTCAGTATGCAGAACAGGTGCTACGTTTATGGACAGTGCTCGTATTCCCTCCACCACTCGAATTTAGTTGTGCACATATATACAGTGAAGTCCTACCCACACACAATTCGCATAAAATCCTTCTATATACAGTTAAGAATTTACGACTCTTCAAATTGCGGCTAAAAGTTATTTACATGATTAAGATAGTCTAAAATTGGTCTTTAACGTACATGTATATCACATCACTTTGCTTCCCCCAACCGTGTCGCCCATTAAAATTATAGATTCGCATCTAATTGACTAGTTTAGATCTAAAAATATGCATTTCACTACTAATTCTAAAAGTTATCGTCTCATCAGCTAAAAGGTAAGATCCATTTTATTACAGTACACACAATAGTATAAAATCCTTTATTAATACAGTTAACAAGTTGTCTAAAAAGAATCTTCTATAGTTTAAAAGGTAAAACGGGTGTTTTTTGTAAAGACTTGGTTACGGCTCTTTGGTGTTAACCATTAAAAATATAGTCTATTCACACAAGCTCTTCGTCTAACAGCAGATCATTTTATAACGAGCTATATGAAGTTGATATAGCAGGCGTCGAGTAAGGCGTTCTATTTCTACTACACTGGCTGGAGTTTCTTAGTAATTGTGTAATTCCTAAATCCATCAGTTATTATGAGTATTTACTGAAATGTTTAGTAATTACTGTAACATATATACCAATTTCTACCTGGGTAAGGATCAATGATTGCTGCCAAGGTGTCCTATAATCACCTTAACCAATACCTTATTTTCAACCACGAACTTTCCCATCCGGGTCATTTTTGTAAAGGATATCTTACATTCATCATTCCTGCTAGGGATGGTTCCGATTGTCGGAGTAGCTTCATTGAAGTTTTATTTTATTTTACCGATCAGAAACTTGAAGTCATGTTGTCGACTGATTTAAACAATGTTAGGTATTGGCCTTGTAGTTTCAGAAGATTTAAAAAAGTATGCAATTGCCTCTGTTGGCCATGTTGTTAGACTGATCAGAACAAAATTATGTATTTTTATAGGGGATCATCAATACACCATTCTTGCAAAAGGTGGTTCCAATTGGCCAAGTAGTTTCAGAGTAATTAATCAAAATGTGAAATGATAATAACAAACAATATGATTGTAATAAATCACCCACTCATTGGATCAGCTGTACATCACTGTTTCCAGCTAATGTAAAGGGCAATAACTCAGAATTGCAATAGGCAAAATAAACCAAAATTGTACATGGAGCAAGTGATTGTTGTTTAATACCAACTCAGCAATTTTTCAGCTATATCATGGCGAGAACAACTTAATTTTCAATGAGATGATGAGGTCCACTTTATTCTATACCAACACCCCAAGTTGAATTTTTATTGTGCTAGCACACTGAAACAACAGTCCGTGATTAGACATGTCGTTCCACTCGGACACATTATTCTGATTCTGAGCCAACCAGTCTTTGCTCTTACTCGGATACTCCTTAATGCTGCGTGCTTAGCGGAGAAACAAAAATACCAATTTTTTCTGTCAATCAAAACCAAAAACAAACAAAAAGAAATTTTGTTGAAGACCTTCTTAGCATTGGTTTCAATTGGCCTAGTAGTTTCAGAAGATTGAAATGTAAAAAGCTTACTGACGACAAAGTGATGACAAAAGCACACAGGGTCAGGTGAGCTAAAATGAGCAATTTTTCAGCTGTATAATAGCAAGAACAAGTCACATGTGATCAGATGATGTCCGGTTTGTACTAACACGCTTAGCTGGATTTCTATAGTGCTAGCTCACTGCAACAACAGTCTGAGGTTAGACATGTCACTCCATTGGTACACATTATCCTGATTCTAAGCCCATCAGTATAATAATACCAATTTGATAGTTTTTTGTTTGACCCAAACGGGGATTGTACCCACGATCTACAGCACTTGGAGGTGAGCACACTTGCCATTACACCACTGATGTAGGTTCCTTTCGGTGAAGACGAGACATAATTAAATACTAACAGTATTTTATGTTTATTAAATTTAATTTCTATTACAACAAACGATGGTCATAAAAAACATTCATGATTTGAAAGAAATGATAAAATGTTAAAATTCATTTTAAAATATTCTTTTGAACAAATTATGCTACTTGTAATGAAGTGTCTTGTTCTACAGGTTTCCACCAAGGAAACTAACCCTATATTAGCTGTAAACAACATATGGCAAGTCATGTGAATGAAATATGAATATTATGGTATTGATGATGATATCTGGAGTAAATGGGATATTTGATCTATTTCCAATATGTCCAGTGGGTTGATGACAACAACATGATAATGACAATAAAACAATAATCTGTACAAATGTCTACATCTATAGATGAAAGTAACACCATGTCTTTAAAATTGTCCACCAGAGAATTCTTTAACACTGAAAAATAAATAACATAGGATTAGTCTCCTCCAGTACAAAATGAAGGCAGGTATACTCAAGACCCATTGCCTACATTCCTTGTTGACCACACCCCCTCTCTTCAACATGTATAAACTGTATGGCAAGATGTGGCATACCATATGCAACATCCCCTTGTATGGTATTTGTCAATTAATTTATTACTGTAAGAAAAAATTAATACAAGTTTTTCAACATGCAGGATTCCACAGCTCCAACCATTTCCCCCTCCCCTATTATTATAAATAAAATAACATTAATTTGTCTATGGACAAAACCAACAGATCTATAATGGATGAACGACTGATCAATTCATTTACCCACAATATACATATATCTATCATGACATTTTGTTCTTCGTAAATTTGCAGCATGGAACCAAATTCAGTCATTAGGCAGAAATATTACAATTCTGCCAAAACACAACTACAGGTACATGAAAAGAGACGTTGACTATATTAATAAACTTTTTTCAACTGCCCTCCATTAATTGAATTTCCCACACTGGGGATCTCAGATATGAAATATGCTCTGCTCTGATATAAAACTGTTTTACTTCTACCTTTAGCCAAAATATTTCAAAGTGTAGTTTGTTCTTCAATACAGCTTGATGTTTGTTAAAAAGGCTAATCCATTAAGCATATATTTATCCTTTCATTCTAAGGGAAAATTAATAATAAAACTCTAAAACAAATTATTTTCTCCTTTCACTTAAAACATATCCTCCCCATATTAATCAGAATCAATCAATTAAGTAGCAGAACAAAATTTCATTAAAGGTGTGTTGACAGTCATATTTTACCTTCAGTCTCTTCCTGTGCACCTGTTTGAAACACTAATTTGTCAAACTAAACACCTTCCAGTATTTGATGGACTAATCATGACATGTTTGACCATATGTTTAGATGTCAAATATATATTAGAAACAGGTGCACAGTAAAGGTTGAAGGAAAAGTTTTACTGTGCAAAAACACCTTTACACAGTTAGCTTACATGGAAAAGCCTTTGTTTTCATTAGAATTATAATCAATCATGTTAGTTAACTAATATCATTGGGTTTGGAGAAATTCAACAAAATGGGATTAGATGGAACAAAGTATGGCTAACATACAAATGTATGTTAATATTTAAGGGAATGGGTTGCTGAAATGGAAGGGCCATATCCCTCAATAATTAATCAATTTGATAAATGATAATTAAAGTCTTTATCCTATCTATAATGCATTGGCACAAGCCTTTAACATATTTTTTAAGACTTTTTGCAATAATGTTCATACTGTCTAAAGATCTTTTTTCAAATCAATCAAGTTTGCAAGCATATTTGGGCCATTTATGTAAAAGACTAACAAAGTAATGCATTAATAATATTGAAATAGAAATGAGACATAAACTATGTGTTGAATTAGCCAGGTTAATTTAATTAATCAATGAGGAGGGTCCCGATCCAAACAAAGGGCAACCCTTATACTTACTGCCTAAAAATCTAATAGTCAGGGTTATCTTTCATCAACTCACGAGCACTACAAGGATAGGCAAAAATACTTATGCAAGTAAAGATAAAAGAAAAATTCCAGGAGACGTAAGAATATACATGATAACATTTGTCTCCCACTTAAATAATCATAAATTGTTTAATTTGTACAAAAAACATGTGGTCAAAAACATTCAAATGCATCAATAATATCTGGAACCTTCTCAAGATGGCAGAGTAGAAATCCACTTAACTATGTTTAACACTGCCACATTGTATGCCTGTCCAAAGTCATGATCTAGAATTCCACCAGCTTATGTCCTCATTATTTCTGTGTTTAAGTAGTTTCTGTTGTGGTTGATTTGGTTGTAAACAACTATTTTCAAATACAGTAGTGTCCTTTTTGAACTCGCAAAACATAGATTGTGGCTTGACAATAATATCAACATATGATTTAAACTTCTGTTTTAATGCCAAGAGTAATCTCCTTTTGTTTTTATTCTTTGGTTATGTAATCCATCGTCCCTTTTTCACTTCTCATATTTACATTCAGCTTCACATGATATACTGAATTTTTGGTTGTATTTTGTACATTTTTAGATTACCAGTATACTACACAATTTCACAAACCATAAAATTATCATAATCCTGACTGTACCTGGTAATATTTTTATTCTTGCTAATTATACATAGTTTTCTTTTTCTAATACACTAGATAATGTATTGAAATAATCCTATTTTAATTTACAGGTTTGCCCACTATCAGTTCTGGATGTGACACTTCTAAACTGGGTGATAAAACCAAGAAGAGCATTTAGTACAATTGTAAAAATATAAGACCAGAAGAATATACTGAAACACAAACTTTCTTAAATCCTGTAATACAGGTTTCAATCTCCTAAAAAAAAAACCATATGAGGAAATGAGAAAGAAAGAAGCTGATCTTGTTTTATCAATTTGTCTACATGCTGACCGTCTCTTGAAGCCATTATGCAGCATCCCACCCCTGACAACATGCAGACTATCTCGAAGCCGCAGATATTTCATGCTGCATGAAAAGCCATGCTGGTAACCATGCATTTCTCAGTAGTTAGTAGTAGCAAGCTGTTAGATACAGACCCAGTCATGGGAGATAGTGATTTATTGTTATAATATAGAAAACAACAAAATCACTAGTCTTCCAGACCAGGAAAGATTGAAGCCATCACCAGCAGTAGTTATCTGTTAGTTTGTTGTATATTTATGTACATATTCCACCACCATGTTAAATAATTAGTTAATATAGCAACTAGCATTATCTACAATCCAATGCACCCTACCTACATGCAAATCATTATTTTCTTTACAATTTACAAAGCATTTAATGTCTTAGTGCAATACACACCCATCACCACTGCATAAAACATGCAAGGAATTACATATTTCTAAAGCTAACCAACCATAACCAAAAAAACATGCTATTATGTTGTAAAAGTAGTTAAATCACAATGTATATTAAAATCTAAAACCATCTCTAAAATGTCAGTACACTGAGGTATTTCAACAATAAACATGTCCTCCCACTCTAAGACAACAATGTAGTGTCCCAAGTTTTAACATGACAGATCATTCCAGGTATCTTTCTATTACCAATTAATCTGTTATATACATGTATATACTAATGTCAATTATACACATGCCTTCATTAGAAATTTACAAGAATGAAGAAAATCCCAACAAATATATCATTCAACTGTCATTTTCTCTCCAGAACACCTGTCATCTTCCATCCATGACTATCAACTACATATAATCTTAATTACAAAATATTCTTGTAATTTATGAATATACCTTACTTCTACCTGTATAAAAATCAATCACTCCAACCAATCTTGACCATAAGGTGTCTAAATACTAATGTGTGAACAGGTGTCCTATAATCATATTACGTGACACCTTTTGGGAAAAAAATCCACATAACTACAAATTAATTACCAACTAGTGTACAAGATCAAAATCTGACACAAGAATAAAGCTAAAATCTAGAGATACTGAGGCAGATTATAATGACTGGGTTAATTAAACTATAAACTTGTGACACTTCCAGAACTGACAGCTATAAATACAAGACCATCTCTAATTGGTTAGCTTATAATTATTCTAATAAACCCAAGCTTTGTAAATAATGTAATATTATATTTTCAGACTTGGAATTCTATCTTGCATTTTATCCTATCTAATGAAAAATAATTCATTCATGCATTATATCCTATTTAATAAAAAAATTAATTCCATAATTCAAAACTTTTAATGGGATAATCCTGGTTAAAAAATAAAATAACAGAAAATCAATGAAAAATAGCTGAAACATCCCTTTCAAAATGGTCATTTTGAACCTGTTCTGACCGTGTCCTGCATCTTTCGGAAAACAATTTTCAGAGGAAAATAGCTGAAATCAGTTAAATAACTGAAAAAAATCATCCCAAATTTTAGAAGATTTTCCGAGTATTTGAGTTGAACTCAAATCCAAAATGAACAGACCAAAATATTACTTTGAGATATCCAAGCAAACAGCTTATCAGAGGTCTAGAAAATGAAGTTTTAGAGTTATTGAAATGGTCACCGATATATATGCAACCTTTATTATTGTAGGATTCAGAAACAAGCTAATTATGGCTACTATTCATCTGTCTCATTTACAATTTGGTTCCATTTGAATAAAAGCATTGTAGTAGTAAACTTTTGATTTTTTTCTTAATAAAATTTCAATTCTATGTCACTAGCCAAACCTAAACAGATATATTCATATAGAAAGTTCCCTTTGAATGATATGGTCAAACTAATCCATCTTTGTTTGCTTTCTCTCATTATGCTTAAGTGATATGAAAAAAAATATGTTAACTTTCAGAAACCAAATCACTGGTAGGTAAACCCACAGCTGATCATTTCATTTCAAATATTTTATTGATCAACTAAAATATATTGGACAACAGGCTAGGCCTATATAAATCCTCTCCTATAACAAGATGGAACAAAGACAAAAACAGTTTTACAAGTCTACAAAAACACATTAATGAGCCCAGATCATACATAATTAATTAAATTCATAGTTATACAAATACATGAAAATATTATAGACACAATGAATACCGTATCAAATAAATATATTAAGGATGGGACAATATTTTACAGAGAGTATCAATATAATTATTTGGCCCTTCATATCAAGTAGTGTTTTATTTTCAATCAGTGAACAGTAGAGTACTTGAAGCATGATCAGCTGTGGGTTACTGACAATTCAGAAACCATGGCTGACTTTTTTTTTGGCCACATTCCAATAAGATTACCACCTTCTTCTATAAAGTTAAAAGCAAGAAAATCATTTTGGAACCCTTGTTTCAAAAATGGTAGATTCAAAAACCCAAAATTTAAACTAGAAAAAAAAAAAAAAAAAAATATCTTATATATTTTCATTCAATCCAAATTTCATTTTTCCTATTTGTTATTTACATCTAAAAGATTTAAAAAATGGAAAAGGTTGGAAAATAATCACAATTGACAAGTTTAAAGCACCTGTGAAATTAGGATATCCAATTTATTATTGATTCATGACCAGACAGATTCTTATCAAATCAGAATGAACAGCAGGTACATGCATTTTCAAAAGGTGTTGATGTTTAATGACATATTAAAAAGTTTCCATACTGAGAAGTTTCTCTCATCCTATTTTTATTTTCAATTCCTGGAAATGGCCTTGTTGGAAGATGAATCTCTTTCCTAACAAATCAAAATTCATGGCTATACAATGAAAAAAAAAACAGGTTTTCACTAGTTCAATAATAATGTTAGGCATTTGAAATATAATTGTATATTAACAACTTTATTTCTGACAATTTATTAAAAAAAAAAAAAACTTTTTTGTTATGTTTTAGTTAGGACCACATTTTTTTTTTTTTTTTTTTTATAAAATAAAAACATGCATAAATTAAATTCTGGATGAATTATTAATTTTTTTCATCATTAAGGTTTTTACATTCCACAACTCTTTATACATGTCTAAAAACCTATGGTTATCCAGATATTTAGTCTCTACACATATCTTTCATAAATAGATTATTTTCTACCCTAGTTTAATAAAGACTCACCTCATCTGTAGTAGGTATTGGGCGTTTTGAATCTGTTCTGGAGTCCCTGTAATGGTGATTATACGATCATTGCTACCCATCAGGGGTTCATCAATCACAATCTGTGCTTGTGACTGTCTGCGAATTTCTTGTATTCGGGATCCACCCTTCCCAATAATAGCTCCTGCCAGCTGTGGAAATAGGGAAAGGAAACTTAAGATTAGTTCTAAAATCTCATTGACGATTTTCAATGGTAAAATTCCCCCTCGAAATACCCTTTACCAGACTTGATATGGACTTCCCATTATAATGAGGACTATTCCATTAAGATGCAGCAGGCCCCCTGGTCAGGGGATAAAAAGTTGGTCAAATGACAGGTACCTAACAATTTTGTCCACATATTAATGGAATACCCCCCCATTAAAGTCACACTACCTGTTAATAACAATCTAGCACACATTTTTCTTAATATTTTGAAAATATATTTTTTTTTATTTTTGACACACAATAATTATTGTTAACCAATACACACGTAAAAAGAATTACAATTTGACAAAAAAAAAAACCAAAAACAAAGTTAAACTGTCGACACAAAGATGTAAAGAAAAATCATATTAAACCGTACATCCAACATTAAAGTTCCACGGTAATATATCTTACAAATAATTTGATCGCCACGATATAACTGAGAAAGTGGCGTTAAAACACCATAAACCAATCAACAAATAATTTGTCAATATGATGAAATACTTACATCTTTAGGAATGGTAACTTGCTGAGAGTTGTCACCAAACATTTGTCCCATATCTCCCTGCAAAACAAATTTCATTTAACTGTCATCAAGGTGTTACATTAAATTTCAATTACTTAATGTAACTTAACGACCAATTCCATCCCCAGTAACCGAGAGCTGGCAAGAGTTAGTATTGGGAAGGGAGGAGTTCCATTGGCAAGAAATTCGCAGACCATTGTACACATGTGACAAGGAATTACAAAGACTCAATTAATTAAACATTTTAACAAATTTATTCTCTAACAAAAATTGTATTTTCACCTGTGGCTGTTCTGATAACCTTCTCAACTTTGTTCTAGAGCTGCAGATAATGGACAACAGATGTCATATTTCTAATGATCAATTACATTATCTAAAACATAATTACGACACAGATCATTGATAATTCAGAGGAACTTCATTCTCTCATATTTGGAAACAAGTTGCAGTACATATATTTGAACTGTATTTTAATGAAGGTAAATCTACATGTCAGCTGGACATCAAACAACTGTGGCGTTTTAACATGGCAGCTAAACATCAAACAACTGGGAAGTAATAAAAACATAGATATCTAAGTTAGTGTACACTATACATTTCTAGAATAACCTTCATCAGCTACGCTCAAGTCAAAAGATTGGGAGACAAATAATTTTAAAATCTTTGGGAGCAAGAAAGTCAAAGGGCCTCAACAGGATATTCAAAAACCAACCTTCATCAGCTACGCTCAGTCAAAAGATTGGGAAAGACAAATAATTTTAAAATCTTTGGGAGCAATAAAGTTAAAGTTGACAGGATATCCAAAAACCTAACAATTTATATTTTCACATTGACCATTACTAGGGTGAACAAGACCAATATCGTGTCTGGACCTGCGTCGCTGCAAAAAATTCCAGTATGTATGCATTTTTTACACATGTTTTAAATGTTTAGAAGTTCAGTGGAAAGGACCAAATGACTAAACTACAATTATATTTTTCATATGGACAAAATCATGATTTAAAGGAAATAAATCTCGAGTCTACAGTCAAATTTCCCACACAAAATCTGGATGGACAGACAGACAGATGGACGTGATTCCTTTATACCCCCAGTCTCTGTTTGTGGGAGTATAATAACAGATGAATATCTTCAATATGTATATAAACACTGTGCAAAGTTTGAATAATATTCCATGCGATAGAGTGAAAAAAAAAAAAAAAAAAAAAAAAAAAAAAAAAAAAAAAAAAAAAAAAGTTCAACAAGTTCAACATGCAAAAAATCTAAGAAAACACTTGTCAAAACTGTCCATAATAGGAGGTGCATATGTCTTCAGTATGTCTAAAAACATTATGCAAAGTATGAATAATATTGATTGAACACTTGCAGTTTTAGATTACACTAACTAAGTAGTCAATGTCATACAGTGATAAAAAATGACCAAGTTCAACATACGGAAAATGTAAATTTTTTTTTGGTCAAATCTGCCCATAATAGGAGGTGCACAAACACTGTGCAAAGTTTAAATACTATTGATTGAACATGGTTAGAGTTTTAGATTACACCAACTAGGTATCGTCAATGTCATATAGTGATAAACTAGAGGCTCAGCACTGAGCCGAGTCTGTGTCGCTCACCTTTCATTCTGTTTTGAGGAAACTTAATACAGAACCTTCCATAGGTGCTTCCCACCAAATTTCGGCTCATTTTGGCAAAGCAGTTTCAGAGAAGAAGATTTTTTTTAGAAATCAATCAATCTAAAAGAAGAATTGCCTGTGGCAGCCATGTTTGTTAATGGATCAAAACGAAATGAGCATATTCTGTAGAGGACCTTCCATAGATGCTTCTTACCAAGTTTCATATCATTTGGCCAAGCGGTTTCAGAGGAAAAGCTGTTTTAGAAATCTGTATAGAGATAACTGCATTTTGAATACAGATATCTATATTTAAACAAGAGTTATCTTTCTTTTAACAGAGAAGATATTTTAGAAATCAACCAATCAGAAACAAGAATTGCCCGTTTGTTAACCAATCGGGACAAAATGAGCAATCTTTATAGAGGACCTTCCATAGATGCTTCCTACCAAGTTTCGGTTCATTTGGACAAGCGGTTTCAGAGAAGATTTTAAAAAATCGGCCTATCAGAAACAAGAATGGCCTGTGGCGGCCATATTTGTTAATGGATGAGGATGAAATGAGCATTCTTTATAGAGGACCTTCCATAGATGGTTCCTACCAAATTTCAGTTCATTTGGGAAAGCAGTTTCAGAGAAGATTTTTTTAGAAATCAACCAATCAGAAACAAGAATGGCCTGTGACGGCCATATTTGTTAACGGATTGGAACTAAATGAGCAATCTTGATAGAGGACCTTCCAAAGATGCTTCCTACCCAGTTTTGATTCATTTGGCCTGGCGGTTTCAGATGAGAAGATTTTTTTTTTTTTTTTTTTTTTTTAGAAATCAACTAATCAGAAACAAGAATGGCCTGTGGCAGCCATGTTTGTTAACGAATTGGAATGAAATGAGCAATCTTTCTAGAGGACCTTCCATAGATGCTTCCTACGAAGTTTCGGTTCATTTGGCCAAGCAGTTTCAGAGAAGATTTTTAAAAAATCGACCAATTAGAAACAAGAATTGCCTGTGGCAGCCATGTTTGTTAATAGATTGGGACAAAATGAGCACTCTTTATAAAGGATCTTCCATAGATGCTACCTACCAAGTTTCAGTTCATTTGGTCGAGGGGTTTCAGAGAAAATTAAAATGTGAAAAGTTGACGAACGATAGACGCCATGTGATGGCAAAAGCTCACATTATTGCCTTTGGCAAGGTGAGCTTAAAAATGTGTAAGTTCAACATACAGGAAATTAAAGAAAAAAAATTGCCAAATCAGCCCATAATAGGAGGTGCACATCTTCAATATGTATACAAACACTGTGCAGTTTGAACTTGAGGCTCAGCACTGAGCTGAGCCTGTGTCGCTCACCTTTTATTCTGCTCTGAGGAAACTTAATACAGAACCTTCCATGGGTGCTTCCCACCAAATATCGGTTCATTTTGGCAAAGCAGTTTCAGAGAAGAAGATTTTTAGAAATCGATCAATCTAAAACAAGAATTGCCTGTGGCAGCCATGTTTGTTAATGGATCAAAACGAAATGAGCAATCTCTATAGAGGACCTTCCATAGATGCTTCTTACCAAGTTTCATATCATTTGGCCAAGCGGTTTCAGAGTAAAAGCTGTTTTAGAAATCGACCAATAAGAAACAAGAATTGCCTATGACGGCCATGTTTGTTGACGGATCAAAACTGAATGAGCAATTCCCATAGAGGACCTTCCATAGATGTTTCCTACCTAGTTTCGGTCCATTTGGCCTAGCTGTTTCAGAGTAGAAGATTTTTAGAAATCGACCAATCAGAAACAAGAATTGTCTGTGGCAGCCATGTTTGTTAATGAATCTGGACAAAATGATTAATCTTTATAGAGGACCTTCAAATGATGCTCCCTACCAAGTTTCGATTCAACTGGTTGAGCGGTTTCAGAGGAGAAGATTAAAATGTGAAAAGTTAACGGACGACGGATGCCAAAAGCTCACATTGCCTTTGGCAAAGTGAGCTAGTAATATTGATTGAAAACTGTTGAGTTACAGATTACACTAAGTAAGTACTGCCTTGCTGGGACAGACGTAGACGGAGAAAGCGATTCCTAGACCTGCTTCCGCCTTTGGCGACGCAGGTAAAAACTAGAGGCTCAGTGCGCTGAGCCTGTGTCACTCACCTTTCATTCTGCTTTGAGGAAACTTAATACAGAACCTCCCATAGGTGTTTCTCACCAAGTTTTGGTCATTTGGCTAAGCAGTTACAGAGAAGATATTTTAGAAGTCGACCAATCAGAAACAAGAATTGCCTTTGGCGGCCATGTTTGTTAATGGATCGGAACTAAATGAGCAATCTTTATAAAGGACCTTCCAAATTTCGATCCATTTGGCCAAGCGGTTTCAGAGGAGAAGATTTTTTTTTTTTTTTTTAAATCAGCCAATCAGAAACAAGAATTGCCTATGGCAGCCATGTTTGTTATTGGATCGGGACCTTCCATAGATGCTTTCTACCAAGTTTCACTTCATTTGGCTGAGGGGTTTCAGAGGAGAAGATTAAAATGTGAAAAGTTAACGGAAGACAGATGCCGGACGCCAAGTGATGGCAAAAGCTCACATTGCCTTCGGCAAAGTGAGCTAAAAATCTATGAAATTTCATGGTATGTATTGTTGCTTTGAGTTTTGATTTTATTGGGAAAACATTTAATCAATGTACAGAGCCATATATTTCTCATATTTGAAGAAAACCAGTAGGAAAAAATATAATGAAGACAAAATCTCAATTCTCATTTCAATTCAAAACCACAAGACAATAAAAGGCAAAAAAACAAACAACATTAGATGAAAAAAACAACGTAAATGTTCAGCTTGTTTTTTGTTATAATCTTTTACTAAACACAGACGTCCATCTTGAATGATCAATCTTGGAAGTAAACTGATCATTGATATCTTACTGTGTTGTCTTGGGCAAAGTTCTGATTCATTCCTCCTCCATAACCACCATCATATCCGTCATCGTAACCACTACTATAGTTGTCACTGTAGCTATCTCCACCGTATCCTCCTACAAGAGGGATCAAAACCGTAAAAGGCTAACATCAACAACATGGAAATATATCACATAAAACAAATAGAAGCTCACAAGAACCTGTATCAGACCTTATCAGCGTTTCAGCTCGACTTTGAAATCTTAAGGGACAATTGCCAGTTTTATAAAAATTTCATCAAGACATTCTTTAATAAATAAACTAATTTTTATAAAGTTCTTCAGGACAATATTTTGAGAAATAGGCAGGTAAATGTCCTGAGACTGTTGCCTAGCTGAATCACTGCTTGCATTATAAGAAGGTTTATCAAACTACATGCATTATTACCTACTGAAGCATACGACATGTTAAATATTGATATCGTGGGCGAGGTACTGGGATATTCACTGATAGAAAATTCAATATTTACATCACGATGCTACTTCATGTTAAATACATCTTCATTTCCATTCCTGGTTCTTGTAAAATAAGAACCGCCTAGCGCATAAATGCACGACGTATTCCCCCCCCCCCCCCCTGCATAATATTTAATTTTATATATTTATAGAAAGCAACCTTGCAGTCTTAATGTATAACATACTTTATTGAAGGATGGAATATATTGCAGTATGATCTGAATAATATACAGGAAGTACTCCACTTTGAACACTGTGTAAACCTCTGATGTAAATATAGCTTTCCCCCCAAAACCTTGCACCAAATATTTCCATGTAAGAACCCATCCAAGATGATAATTACAAGCCACATGCAAAAAATTATTCAAATCTATCCATGTTTACTAAAGTTATCGCATAAACAAGAAAGTGTGACGGATGGACAGACAGACAGACGGATGCTATTACTATACCCTCATCGCTAACGCTGAGGCCAAAAAAAAAATATGTGTGTTTACGGTCACCCGATCTACCCTAATTTTTGCTAGCGACCCTATGCATTTTTACACAGAATTAGGATAACCATTTTTGTTGTTTAACCAGCAGCAATGTTTTATTTATTCAACTGCTAGCTTTTTGTCGAAATTAAGAGCAAAGAAGGTAGAAAAACTGCATAATTCGTCATTTTACCGGAATTTTCGAAAATTAAATACCGGAATCGGATTCCGGAACCGGGAACGACTATTTCCGGTTTTGTCGATAATAAAAAAAAAAAAAAAAAAATTAATCCCGACCGACCGTCCCTAGATTTTTTTGACATGTGACAGTAAACACACATATATTTTTTTTTTGGCCTGAGGGATAAACAAAAATTAATCCCCTTGAAGCCCATTCAAAAAGTTGGATCACATAGGTTTGGAAACAATTGACCCTGGAACCTCTTCATTTGTATATTGAATCTAAATATACAATAAAGGTTCAAACAATTCACAGTTGCTTTATCCATATCTGGTTCTTAATAATAACAGTTATTTATTAACCTACACTATTACAATGGACTTACCTCCACCTCCCATTCCACCACCTCCTCCCATGTTGCCTCCACCCATTCCACCACCGCCTCCCATGCCCATACCCATTCCTCCCATACCACCGCCCATGTTTCCTCCCATTCCGCCACCTCCACCCATTCCCATGCCACTTCCTCTATTTCCACCCATGTTGCCTCCTCTGTAAAAGAAATAGATTATGAATCTTTATGTCATTGTAAATAAACAAAACAGACAGCAGAAACCATTAATGTATACATTTAAATCTGATATACATAAAACTTCCAGTTAATTGTAAAAACACCGTGCTATTTTGTACAAGATGATTACTTTTTGGTAGATTTTTCAACAACAGAATTATTACAATGTTCTAATCTAATAAAATTCATAAAAAACATTTTAATATTTTGATTCCAAACCACAGAAGTTTTCCCCTTTGTAATATGTGTTTTCATCTTTATTTTCAAAAGTGTGATTCATGTGTTATACTTTGAGATGGCCCCTATTTGACAGTATTATCACTTTTGTTATTTTTAGTTTTATAGACCCATTGCAATAACATCATGATTATCTTGTACTAATAGACCAGTAGCCCTTTTCACAAAAAATCGTAGGTATAGTCCTAACTTTTTCACTTAAGATTATCGTACGACAATTTCTAAGTCCTTTTCACAAAGATTATCTTACGACTAAAATTACACTTACGATAAAAATTCTTCCTTATGTGTACTTGATACAACATATGTGATAAAGTTTGTCAGTGGTTTTCTCCACCAATAAACCTGACCGATATATTGTTGAAAGGGGCATTAAAAACCATAAACCATCTTCCTTAGCAACCTAGTTTCATTTTCATTGCACAATATCTTTGTATTGCTTTCAATATTATCTGAACTACAAGTTCTCAGAAAACCTTTTAAAAAGGACAAAGAGGTTCCTTTATCACAGACAGTCTCAGAGAATATACACAAACTAAGGAAAGTTATTAAATCGAACGAACGAATAACATTAAAAAAATATAGAAATGCAAAACTCGACATGTTTCTGACACTCATACAAAGCATTTTTTTTAAAAATAAAAATATTCTATAAAACACCCCTTCACTAATTTATAAGCAGTTCTTAAGTTATGAGGTGTTTGTATGTTTATATTAAATTTTTAGGTGTTTGTATGTTTATATTAAATTTTTATCTAATATATAAATCGGTCACCAATAACAGTGCAAACAAGGGTCAAACTTCTGCAATATGAGTCAATTTAGAAATCATGCGACGTCACAAAACAAAATCCACGATTCAGAAAATATTATTTTAAAAACCGCCATATAATTATATCCTGATTACATCTAATTATAAGTTTACAAGTTTAAACCAAGTCAGAAAACAATTAAAGAAATAATTTTTACGATCGGAATGCATGTCAATATTTTGTTTGCAATCATCGTGTGATCTTTGGGGTATTGTGATTAGGGTTGAAACATAGGTAAAAAATAAAACAAAATACGGTGGTATATATCTCTGTACAACTAATATAGCTAGTCAGAGCTGAGCTTTCAAATTACAATATAATATACCAGTATATTGATACTATCTCTAAGTTTCCTACAGAAAGAGGGCCGTCAACATATGGTGATTGGATTTACAACTACCTATGCAATCAGTGCCTATCACCATTATCGTTGTGAGTTTGAACCCTGCCGAGGCAAGGTGTACTTTATACAAAATTTTGTGATAAAGGAAACTGACCACCAGGGTAGAACTGAAATATTGTTGAAATATGAAAATTAACATTTTTGAGAATAAAAAAAAATCAATCAAAAATATGTTCATATCCTCTGTAAAAGATATCTTACTGCTCTGCATGATATTATTTTTAAGTCTCAATCTAGATTGTGTGTATTTGTTTTGGTTATAGGGACACCATCAAAGGGTTAAATGAAATCTTAAACCTACCTCAAAGGCAGACAGTTTGTCAAATGTGAGGCCTTTGTTATATAATAGACAATTAACTGATAAATATACCTACATGATAATTACCAATGTGTATTTGGTCTACATGAATATTTAAATTAACTAATTGAAAAAAATCATTATGCATGTTTTTTGGATTTATCTAATTAAAACATACAATGTACAATATATTGGTAACTTGAACCATTAAAATGATATTCTAGATTTGTTATTTCATAATAATTTAGGCAGTAAAAAATGAACAATGTTGTTCAATGTTTGGTATTTGTATTGGAGTTGAGCACCACCGATGTAGTCATAGAATACAGAAATGAACATCTGGTGAAACTAGAGGTACTGCTGGACACAGGAGTCCCGCATTGATACATAAATGGAATAACTCAACTGTCCGCTATGCGGGACTAATACCTCCCGCATTCCCATCATCTTAATTGAGTCAAAACATATTTGGAACACAACTTTTAGACTCATAATTCTGGGAAAACTTGATGGACCAGGATATCCTACTAATGTGCACATCTTCATATTAGGATCTTGCAATAACAAAGTGCATCCTGAATTGTCTCAAAATTTCTAAGTTTAAAGAGACATAACAGAGGTAAAACTCAATGGACAATAAAATCCTTTATACTGAAAAGTTCACACATCATGATCTTAAATTCCACAAAGATTGGTGGAAATCGGACAAAAGATGTGGAAGTTGGTCCGGACAGACAGACCGATTCCTATATACCCCCCAAACTATGTTAGCGGGGGGTATAAATATGAATGGGTATGATTTTCGTATAGAGGAAAATTTCTAATACATGTAAATTAAAATGATCTATAATAATTATCATTACTTGGAGTTATTTGTCATCATCCACAAGTGGTTACTTTTGGTAGACGTATTTTTTTAAGGGAGTGCATCTATTCATATATATTATTCATGCTGGACAAATCATTTCATCGGTTGTGTTTCAGCAAAATATTTACATTCACGTGTTTCTATTACCAGGCCTCGACAATAATGTTTGTCCGGGACAAGTGAAATTTGTTGGTCACTTGTCCGTCTGGACAAGTAAAACAAATAAGCCCATACAGAAATACCCTAAAGGATCACTGTAACTTTTCTTGCAAATGCGAGTTTGGTCAATAGTTTTACTTAATTTCATATTAAATAGTTCCAAAATATGTTTTTTTCATTGCCGATAACGTATATGCAAATTAGATACTGGTTATATTTCCTCGATACTACGCATGGTAGACATAGGAGTCGATATTTGCATGATCTACTGACAACATCTCACTCCCAAAAGTACATGTTTACAAAGTCCCTACCTGTTACTAATACTAGTTCATAATAATTAGATTTTTCATATTAAATGAAGTCACGATTAGCGTTATATGCGAGTTGTACACGTGATGATTTATTATTGCCGTTTTGTTGTTTATTTCTTATTTATATCAAATATTTAAAATTGTTTACTTTAGAAAAACCCATTTTAATCTTTCCCTTTTATAAATAAACATCGTGTTTTTGAAAATTATTGAATTATGAAGTACTGGTTCCCAGCATATATTTCTGTCAACATTCGTTTTAATGTGCGGTAACAGATCAAGGTAAACACAGGCCGATTGTGTGATTAGGCTATTTATAGCTATTGGCGAGGGATTTTTAAAGTTGAAAACGTTTTGTCAGTAAATTTCATTCTTCTGATCATAAAGTTTAATTGTAATTACGATAACAATTAAGAAAACAATAGCTGTTGAAAAAAAGTAAAAAAGTCGATCAATTAATCAAGGATTTATATTAAATCCTGATTTAATATAATTATTCTTTTGCTTCTCTCTAAATTTCACCCACAAAACACGGAAATATTTAACGATAATTGAACACATTTTTTATTTCATTATACCCCTTTCTTGCCATAATTTAAGCTCTATTCATGCATTTGTCCTCCACACGAACGGGTTAAACGTTGATGCAGATAATATACCCGAACTATGTGGTTTCTTCTTTCGAGATTTTGGGATCAAATATCATAACCTCTATATAAAGACCCCCCGTCTTATACGACCTTTTTCAGAATTCCCTTAAATGGTCGCAATAGACAAGTTTGACTGTATATATATATATATATAACAAATTGCTTAATGAGCAAATTCCGGAATACCTCCAGTCCTGGGTGGTCACTGGATCTATTTCAAATTTTGTTTAAAATACCAGGGTACTAATTATTTTATAGTCTTTTGATTCATATTTATGAAAAAACCAACGTTCTGAGTACTTTTAGAACATTTTCAAGAATTTCATGAAAAGCCTATGTCTTGTTTTTACCACATTTACCACATCGGGTCAAATTTTTTGGACAAGTGATGTTTTAATTCGGACAAATCAATATAGAAAGTTACTTGCCTAAAGGGACAAGTTTGAAACAAAAGTTATTGTAGAGGCCTGATTACGTCCATTTTTCAAACCTATCCCCCCCCCCCCAAACATAAAATTTTAAATGCTGATTCTTTACTAATAAAGGAATAGTTATAGTCTTACCAATTAAATGTAACTTGTCTTTATTAATTTTAATATTAGAACCTGGTAGTTACTAATTGGTTCTACATATTAACACAATCTTTATTCTCATAAACCATCGTAATACATTGGTATAGAGATACAATATATACAGAAAATAAATAAAAACAATAAATACAATAATAACAATTAGTAATTCCCCAGGAATTAATGTTTCTGATCAACTGACAGAGTTTCCTTAACTTTGATTGTGTTTTACTACTTAATATTTCTTTAAATTTCAAAACATTAATTCTAGTTAAGTACTGTTTTTCAATGCATGATTCCCTTTTGTCATGGAAATAACTGCATCGCATTATATAATGAAATTCGTCCCCAATTTGATTTTCTCGACAGAGTTGACATTTTCTATTTTCCCATGCGCTATTATTCCATCTTCCAGTTTTTATGGGTAATATTGTATTGGTGGTTCTAAATTTGCAAAAAGTGAAAATGTCTTTATTTTCTAAAATATTAAAATAGTTTTCAAATTCAAATATTTGTTTATAAAGTCTGTAGTTCAATGCCTTTGGGGAATTTTTCTAAATTGTTATTCCATTCTTGTAAAAATGATCTTGGAGATGTAATTTTACATAAGCGATCACCCACTCAGTATTAAAGTTTATATTCTGAAATGTCCATACATTTGATAAGCCACAATTATCTAATATATCTTTTACAAATTTTAGCCAAGGAGCAGGTATATTTCCATTACAAAAGAAACTATGCAAAAGTTTATAAGATATGGCTGACAGCTTGGAAGCTTTTCCAGTAAGTAATTTGCACCAATATATTACTCTATTTTTTATATCTATATAAAGTGGAAAGCGACCAAGCATTAACAGAATGGCAGTGGCTCTGTATACAACTGAAAGTTTTGTATGATTAGCCATCAAAATCGCACAATTTTCTAAACTCTACTAGAAAGTGCTAAAAATAGTTCGGACAATGATTTTTTTTAATGTAACATGCCATCTTTATTAAAATTCAAATCATGGGTACCATAATGATAATCTGCTTGTTGTCTAATCATTAAACAAATTTAATCAAACTTTACAGGAATATGCTTAGTATATTTTTTGTATTAAGGATTATTAATGAGCTCGATTTAGTAACGATTTCGTAAATACATATACAACTATTTTGACAAATTACACGATATTCTATGATTTAACACTATTTTTCCACGTAGTAAAATTGAAACGTATGAAAGTAAAATTAAAGGAAGCTTTAATCTTTTACTGATGAAAATTTTCCGATTTTTCTCAGATAACCCAAATTAAAATGTGTTTATCATCGATCAATCATAAAGACGAAAAAATATCCCTGTTATATATTAATATAACAGAAGAATGTACACATGCCTTACCAGTGTCCGATGATCATCGAAGTTGCCAGAAATTAACAAATTATAATACAAATATAAAAGTCAATATCGAAATGATATTATTGCACCCAGAAATTTCCAGTCATATAGTGGCTGTTCAAACAAAATTTTTGTAAGCGGAGTCGATGTCTAGAAGAAAATCCTGTATTCGTGTTGTTATTAAAAAAAAAAGAAATAAAGGAAAAGAAGAATTCACCCCATGTTGTCAAGTATAGTCTTTTCGATTGTCGGCCGTTCCCAATTGAAATCTAAAATCAAAAGAATTATCTGATTTTTTTTTGTGTCATATGGTAATACGTGTTGATACAAACGATTCACTTTGCTGCATTGAAAAGGTAGATGTACGGAATATATCGTTATAGACTCTGTTATTAGTCATGCCAAAAAGGAGTAAACAACAATGTCATTTGTAGCGTCTGTTTGTATTAAACCATATTTATTTCAATAAACATTTATCAATATGTGTAATAAGGTTTGTCATACGTCACAAAAAATGCGCTAACGGTGAATTGCTCTCTTATTTTTAAACCGAAGCGCTAATGCATCGTCCATCTTTTTTTTCCTATTTATTCATTTGCGATAAAAGATAAGACAGATATTTTACACTTACGACAGGGTAGTTTTACACGTAAAGTTAGGACAGTTTTTACACTTAAGATTATCGTACGTAATTTTGTGAAATTCTTTTTAATCTTAGTTTTACACTTACGAAATTTTTTTATCGTAAGAATTTTTGTGAAAAGGGCTACAGGAGTCAAGTTTAGCTAATTAAAAATCATTTTGGTGACGTCATCAACACCTTTTATATTAAAGGAAAATGCCATGGTCTTAACAAGCTACTGTGAAAATTTAAATGGCAGTATATAAAAGAAATTTGTGCTAATGAAAGTTAAAAATAGTTTACCGTAAGGTGATTGCATGTAGCACTAAATAATGGGGATCACCTTTTTTTAGAACTCGTCAATGTGAGGAGACAAAAGGCATAATCCATTCTCTTATTATACTTGCAATTAAAGCTCTTCTGAAGAGCGATGACGTCAAAATGTTGGTATCATATATCAGAATCAGTTATAATTTTATCATTAAAAACTATGTAAATCGTAAAATAACGTCGTATATTTATCTTTGGATATTTACAAAATCAATACCACTTCATGTCATGGGAAAGTGTGAAAAGAATTTTTGTTTGTAATTACCGATACAACCCTATCGACATATCGACCAGTAAAAAGAAAGAAGAGGAAAATATTAGGCAGGTGATTCGAGGTTTATCTAGCACCTGCTTGGGTGCACATCTTGATTGTTAAACCATATATATCTAGAGGCTCACATGAGCCTGTATCGTTTGCCTGGTAATGAAGATTTATTGAACTATTGCACATATTAGCACAAGTTTAATTTTAGTCTCCCACATATCACAGGACTTGAATCCAACAGACAATGTGTCATTTTTGGGTATAAAATTGGATCTTCATATCATAATGCTGCCTTGTTACAAAATTGTTGCATGCCATTTCTGACATTTTCTCTACTGCAGTCTATGTTAATTATAGGACCCCACCATAGATCTTGCAGTTTTCATATGTATCAGATAAAATCTTCATTACATAAGCATGCTTCATCCCATTTACAACACAAGAAGATGTTGGTGACTTAGTGATGAATATCTCCCCAGTTGCAGCAAATTCTAAGTCAGAGAGTCTTCTAAGAAGTTGGATTTCAATTTGTTGGAAATTCAATTGTCCCATGGTATTTTTATTCTAGTTCCATGAATGTACTGTTGCTAGACACTTAATTTTGATTGGAACATGGATATAATGTGCTTACCTCATTCCACTGCCACGGTTTCCACCTCTATTTCCTCCACCCATTCCACCTCCTCTCATGCCTCCACCCATACCACCTCCACGACCCCCTCGGCCACCCATCATTCCTCCTCCTCCTCCTCCACCTCCACCTCCACGGCCTCCCATTTCCATTCGACCCATTCCACCTCTGTAATTAATTTGAAAGCTAATAATAACAAAATAATACGTTCAATACAATACAGGAAATATTTTTTAATAACAATTATTGCAAACGATAAACAGAGTTTTTGCAGTTATTCAGTGAAAATCATTAATGTTTCAAATATGAAAATTCAATATTACTTCATTTTAAAATTACATGGATTCTTCCATTTAACTGAACTTTTGGTATTTAAAGAAGATGATTTTTTAAACTATTAACTATTGTAATAGTAGGCTTATGTCTAATCTTTCTGATATCAGCAATAACATACCTTCCACCCCTCATTCCTCCCATGGGGCCACCCATTCCTCTGCCAGGTGGTGCTCCTCTGGGGCCTCCTTTTCCTCTACCACCTTCTGCAGCTGTGTAACCACCATAGTCACCAACCATAAACTCATCCCAAAACATGGGATCATATGGCTGGTTTGGTCCTTTTGGTGGAGCCTGCAATAAAGAAAAATACTGTTAACGGTATGCTGAGACTACAGTTACTAATTTGGGGATTAAAGCCTAGACAGTTATACCCCACTGACAGGTTGATCCCTTCCCAACAACACTGGTCATTCAGGTCTTTATAATTATTGGATTCAAAAATATGATATTAAAATTATGGTCTGAACACTATACAACTTGCCAAATCTCACTACTAAGTACATTTTGCAGTCAGCTTTACCTACTTCCTTACATGATTGTTCTGTATTGTATATTTAAATTAAACACTAGAATTCTTCTGAACCATTATTTTAAATTGTAATTTTATTCATACACTTTTTGCATTCAATCAAGTCTAGATGTTGAGAGAAAATATTATAGTCATTTCAACCTATGTTAAAATTTAACTAATAAAAAAGAATTAAAATAAATAAAATTGAAACAAAATTGGGCATAGGTTCCTTTTGGTCATCTAGTTTCTTTTAAACAGTACAGAAAAGGAATTTTCAAAAGAAATTAAATGGAGAAAATAGCTTACAAATCTAGCTTAAATGAACTGGAGGCCCCCATGAGCCTGTTTCACTTACCTAAGAAAGAAGTTTTATTGAATTATTGCATTTTGTAGCATATTTTTCAATTAGGATCTCCCATGACTTGCACCCAAATAGACTCGCAGTCATTTATTGGTACAAAATCTGAATCTCAAAATTTTCAAATGAATTTTGATCAAATTATCATATCTGTCAAAAAATTTGCAACAGCTGCCATCTTTGATTGATGGGTTGCCAACCAAGAGTTTTAAAAGATTACCATTCTAGCAAAGTTTGGCTTAATTTTGTACGGCCACCATATTTGAAGATGGGATGATGTGTTGGACAAATAAGATTGGTTGAATCAGCTATGAACGCTTGTAGTTACAAGCTAAAATTTCATTGTACTGTACAACAAATAAATACCCATGAATTAATAGTTTATGGAATGGATTTGAAACAAGTAAAAAATACATACAGATTTGAGTAACTCATGGATGGTATCTATACAGTCTACAACTATTTTAGGCTTTCCTCCTACAGCAACCACTCGTTCTGTTGACTCTGGACAGCATTGAGAATAAACTTTGATCTGTGCTCCAGTTTTCTGTAAAGCAAAAAAACAAGTTTAAATGACAGCATTGCAACAACAAAAAAAATGTTATAAACTTACATCATAACAATTAGAGGATCATCTGAACCTATATCACTCACTTAAAAGTATTCTAATATCAATCATTTTTAAACTTAACTAAAATATTCTTGCAATAAAGATTTTGTATAAATTTGGTCCAAATAAAGTTCCAAAATCGAACTTGACCTGCCATTTAAGGTTCTGAACTTGTGTATAAATACCAAAACTTGCTTAAGGGAAACCAATGCAATATGGATGTACATATAAATTTGTCTTTTAGAGCAGAACTCCAGTAAAAGTCTGAAATTGAAATGGACCAGCCATTTATAGTCCTTGATCTTGTGTATAAATTTCAAATGATAAGCTAAGAATTTCATATTCAGTATATCAATAAACTAATAAGCTGTGCTACTCCATATTATCATTAATTATTTCTGATCCAGTTGTTTTAAATCATTTAATCAATAGACTTCAATGAGTTTACAACACCATTCTCTAAATGGTTGCTTCTGAAACGTGTATGAAATTGAAAACAGTGAAAATATTTTTTGACAGAATCGTGCACATTTGCCTTGAATGAAGAATTAACATCTGAACTAATCTGGCAAAACTTGTTTTGCTCCTGTTAACAAAGTAGTTTTCTTGGAAACGAGGTCATCCATGAATGTTTATATACAAAGACGTGGCTATACAGACTAAAAGAGATATATATGAAAATAATTCCATGGACTTCGTATCAGCAAATGTTTATTAACTATTTAAAAAATTCTTTGGAATTGTAGTGGAAAATGATTAGAGTTGACATGATAAGCCAACTCTGCTCACTTTCAATAATATCTACCTCTCTAAGTTCTTTGATTTTAAATCCTGCTCTACCAATGATACATCCTGCCTGACTTTGATGCACCAACATTCTTAGTTCACAATCAAAATCATCATCTTTGTAGTTCTTATACTGAAATAAGAGAACTTCCATTAATGGAACTTCACAGTACAACAGACAAGTCGTTATAGTGGGATGCTTTGGTTGGGTTTATGGTGTTTAATGCCACTTTCAACAATATTTCAATTATATCGTGGCGGTCAGTTTTATTGGTGGAGGAAACCGGAGAACCTGGAGAAAACTACAGACATGTCACAACTCACTGACAAACTTTATCACATAATGTTGTATTGAGTACACCTCGCCATGAACAGGGTTCGACCTCACAACTTTAGTGATTGCACAGGTAATTGTAAATCCAACTACTATACAACCCCTCCATTATAGTGGAAAGTCAATGATTAATTTAATGCTTTGAATTAAGACAAGACAAAAATGAAACTTTTTAAGTCTGTTTATTGATGAGGCCCAAAAAAATATATATATATGTCTGTTTACGGTTACATCCTCCAAAAAAATATATAGGGTAGGTAGGTAGGTCGAATTTCCATTTTATTTCACATACGGAAATTCCGGATTGCGGACCTATCCGTATCCGGAAAAGGTACCGAACTTTAGAATATATTTGATTGCTCTCCAGTGTGAAGGTGTTATAATACCTCAAAAAAATTGTTGCGGTCGTATATTTTTTTTATTTTTTTTATTATGCCTATTAATTTTCAGGATGTAACCGGAAACAGTTTTTTTAGGCCAAAGATTTCTGATGTGTCCACTTTCACTTTTGATTTACCGATAAAATGAACTAGGGTCGGTCGGGTAACCGTAAACAGACATATTTTTTTTTTGGGCCTGACTGATATAAAATATTACACTGGTATATCTCGAAGACATTACACCATTCCCTAGAAACATGTGGTCATTCTTTGATACTAGACAGATATAAATATTACAAGAAAATACACACATATTACTGGCAACAGAAGTAATATTATTGCCACTGAAAAAAACCAACCTTAGAATGAAGGGAAAATATTCGTGATATTTTGAAAATTACATTTGTCTGGCACGAGTCAATAAAGGGTTTCCTTTTGATAACTAAAGGTAAAATTTGGTCTGTTTGTAGATGTTACCTTTTATTACCTTAATTCTTAGTTAAAAGTCAATCCCTTTGAACAAGGTATGTATAAATATAAAATAACACTTACATCTTCCAGCTTAGGGATGATGTCTAGTATGCAGTCTAAAGCTGTAGCAATCTCTGCTCCTATGGTTAATACACTGTCAAAAGAGTCAGAACACAAAGTAAACACATGTTATAGGAGACAATATAGCACAAAGGAATAATAACTAGAAAAATGCAAAAGAAAAATAGATAGCAGCATTGAAATTGGCTAAAATTTTGAAAACAGGATTTATCTTGAAACTTAAATTATAATTCCAAATTAAAACTAAAATTCAAAATATTTCACTCTTTACAATAAAGAATTTCTTGAAATGAGATAATAAATGAAAAAAAACTAATAATTTTCAAAAAACATTTCTTACAATGTTGAAACTACATTGATAAAAAAATGAAGCTCATTATTTTGGCATTCAAGAAAGCGTGATGTTTTGTCTTGTTGTATTAGTTAAGCAGAAGAAAAAAAAAACTATTACTTTTGAACACATGTAAAACCCTAACGACAAATGTATATAAATTAATGAAGCAGTTATACAGAAGAAAATGATAACACCCACAGGAGATCAGTGCAGATAGTAACAATGCTAAGAGACCCTTTACTTTGTGGTGAGTGTTGCTACATTTGTTTCAAACATGGTTTTACGGCACAAAATTTCCCAAGTGAAACTTCTATAGAAACTTAAATGCTAATTTTAATTTCTTATATTTCTGTTGTACCAAATAATATATTTATAAATGTAAAAATAATAATAATAATAATAAAAATGAATACATAAAAAAATTTACAATATTATTTTGAATCTACTTACTAAAAAAAAATGGCTTCAACTTAAGAATACAAACAGTTGTTTTAGAGAAGTTTCAATACAAATTTTGATTTAAGTTTTTACATGTTCAACCATTCACAGGTAAATAAGCGTGTTTTCTTGAATCTCTCAAGTACTATACTTTAAGACAACTTTGGATGAACTCTTAGAAATTGTTCTTAAAGAATAGTTTTTTGAGATGCAACACATTCACCAACTTTTCAGTAAATAGATCAAACAATGAATGAAATGATGAGTGATGATGGATGATATATCCCCATGGCGAGGGTTATGAATAAAACAAAGATTTCAAATCTTAAAATATATGGAGGTTCATACCGTTCGGGACTGGTGCTATCGGGAACTGTGACACTGGCTTTGTACTGGACAGACCAACATTCCATGGGTCAGGGTTGATGTGGACAATCAAGGCCATTGACGAGTTCGTATAATTTCGGGCAGGACGAGGATTTTGGGCAAGGCCAGATATGGAGAAAAGGAGAAAACGGAACATATGTTTTAGAACATGGATTCAACAATTGAAATAACATTAAATATTATACAATTATCATTATTTTTCTAAATATTGATTGAAAATATCAAACGACAATGGCTCTTATTGGAGAAAAGAACTCTGTGAAATAAAAGAAGGCATATATATCAATAAAACATGGAACATGGCAATAAAATACAAATCATTGAATTGTGGTGCTTTTAATTAAATGGTGAGGTGTTTACTACTGATATATAAATAAATTACAGTTAAGCCGATTACAGAGAACAAAAGGAACTGTGAAATTCCTGTTTTAAACTGAATTGTATATAACCGATACATTCGTTCTATTTGAACACATTCAGTAAGCAGTAAGTTTCAATGGTGTACAAATCGTTGAATACAATACATAAATTTCAATAGATCTGTATTTGTGTATGGACCCAGTTGAGAGCACAATATGACTGGTAGGGTCCTGATGGTTTTAGAGTTTATCTCCCATTTGGCTTTGGACCTCTCACGAGTCTTTCGACAGACCTGTGGCCAGGAGGATCCCATGAGCCCCAAGTCAAAGACCAGACACAAGAATATCGTTTTTATCAAAATGTTTGGTAGAATTACTCTGAATCTATTCATACATATATAATAAACATTTGAAGCAAGTGTACGGTATTTTCAATATCACATTTTAAATTCTTATTTCTGTCAATATTCAACAAAATACAGGCTGAAATAGGTTGCAATAAAGAAATTTGTTCAGATTTCGCTTTTGACCAAGTTATTTTTATCATCATTCTGCAGACCATTAGCCTCCATGAAAAAGGAACCGACAAAGAAACGGATGGTCACAAAATAATGTGTTTTTATCCTGACACCATTTTGTTTAATACGGAGATCAATTAAAACTTACGTCTGATCTTAGTCTTTTGATGTTACTGCCACCTTTTCCAATAATAGCGCCAGCATTCTGAAAAAATAAATAATTTGACATTTAAATTATCGACCAAGATGTTGATCTAATTTTTAAAATCTTTAAAAATAATCGGATGTTAATTATCTATTATATTATGATATTCTTGCTGTAAGATGATCATGTAA
Organism: Bathymodiolus septemdierum; assembly: GCA_963383655.1. Lineage (NCBI taxonomy): Eukaryota > Metazoa > Mollusca > Bivalvia > Mytilida > Modiolidae > Bathymodiolus > Bathymodiolus septemdierum. The sequence continues at coordinate 44,397,847 of OY726520.1, forward strand.
TGCAGAGACGTGTAGACAATGACTTCAGAAGGTAAAACTGTACAATTCAACATATTCGCGCTAACCCATTTGCCTGAACAGGTAAAACTGGATTCTGACAAGTGAAAATTATGAAAGAATTTGTTTGAATGAACAGAATATTTTCTTCCTCTAAATTTGGCTTTCGGGCAAGTAAATGAACAAAATTAAGTCAAAGACTGTACATGCATGCAAACTATTTTATCTCACTAAACAAATTCATTACAACTTGCACTTTTAACAAGAAGTTTCATAAATAAATGTTGGCTGGGTAGATTTCATCAGGTACACAGCAGTAACAAGGAGGTGATAAATCTACTGTCAACATCTAAAGCTGTCAACAAACATAACATAAATTCCTTTATATCCTCTGGTGGATTAATTACAAATTAATTGTTTACGCAATCTGGTCTGACCAGAAGTGAACAATATAATATCAAGTTAATATCCGTTTACATTATCAAAATATCAATAAATCATTATAAAACAATACTGCAACATATGTTTTACTAAAACTAACAATATTAAAAAAAAAATTGTCAATACTACCAACTTTTCTTTAATTTAGATTACAAAATAATACAAGGATCAGGAAGCAATTGAAACTTTTCCATAAAAAAAATGCTGAATAGGAAATCTTTCATATTAAAATCTCAGGCATGTAGAATGTGGATTTTACTCTTGAGTATTTTGTGTACTTAACAGTATTTGCCTTAATTTGTATCACCTACTTGCCCGAAAGACAAATTTTATTTTTTTTCTATTTATTCAAACAATTTTTTTCATAATTTTCACTTGTCTGAATCCAGTTTTACTTGTCCTGGGCTTCTGGCAAGTAGGTTAGTGCAAATAATGTACTTATAAGGTACCATTATGGAAGACTAGAACTTTCATTTCAATGCAAATAATTAGAGACCCACATAAAGTCTGAGCTGTTCAATAGGATTATCTTTTATCCCCCCCCCCCCGACAGCTATTTTAAGACTTTTGATCCCCAGAATTTGCATAGCACAATAATTCTTCAAAACTTTTGCAATTGCATTTCCATACTCGAGTCTTGAAATAAAGATTTTTAACAATATCCCCCTTTTCTGACTCGGTGTTAATTCGGCTGGCTTGAATCTACATACAACAATTCTTTGTGCCATATCCTGGGTCATAGGTCAAGGTCAAGAAAATACTCTAAAATTGATGCGACTGAAATCTGGACATAACTGACAGGTACTGAGACTGATAAATGAAAAACGTCATCATTTTCATCACCATGAAAACATGTATCTAACAAAAAAAGTCCTCTAAATCTTACCTTGCTGGCAAGAAGAAATCGCAATTCTACTCTTGGTCCTTCACCTCCCCTTCTTCTCTTTTGTCCATGATCTTCATAATCATCATCATGTCCACGCTTCATTCCTCCGTCGTAACCAGTAAACGATAAAGAAACAAATATACCACATAAATAAATTATAATCAAGCTTTAAATTCCTACTGAATTTCAAAATCAACAACCACATGTCTTAAATTTATTTAGGTGATTCATTAATAGAGGACTATCATAGAATAACACCACATAAAATTTGAAAAAAAAAAGAGGTAAGAAATAAAATTTTCATCTTCATATTGTTTAAAATTGAATTACCTTTCAAGGGTCATATTTTTTTACTCCACAAGGGAAAATGCTACAAGTCTAGACTGAAATTGGTCCATCGTTTATGGTCTCAGACTTTGTGTTTATATCAATGTTTAAAGGACACAGGTAAAACTTAAATGTCCAAGTGACCTAGCAGTGGAGGGTAATAATTCATTACTTCTGCACCCTTACAAGAGTGCATTGGAAAAAAAATCACAGTACCGTTGCTATTGGCTCTGTTTAAAAAATCTATAATTAACGTTTACAGTGACAAAATCCATTATTTATAGGAAGAGAAACCAACTTTTATTGCTGTTGGTCAAGACAATTCAACTCCATTGACCATTCTTTCCAGCATATCACATAGTAATGGCCATTTAATTATTTTCTCCATTGTACAAATCAGTTACATCAGGATATGGATAATGAATGAAAACTGTCTTGATAAAAAAAATAGCAAGACCAGCTGCAGGTTAATGAGTCTATCTGTATAAAAGGAATCGATTCTTTTACAATCATGCTCAATCCTTTTTGGAGTAACAAATGAAATCAACATCATTACCAGATCATTTCTGATAATAAAATTGATGACATTATCTAAAGATTATCTAATGATGCAGTAAATTTTAATACTATTTTCTTTCTAACATAAATAGCTTCTAGGGAAGAATTACAACATAATACATTGTACTTGTATATTTTATTGAGTTTTTTGTGTGTACAGCACTTAAAAAAAAATAATTTTGTTCTCACACTTTAGATATTGATCTATCCAAGTTTCACATTAAATCGCACACATTAAAGGAACATCAATATAAAGATAACGAGCTGTCCATTAATAATTAACTAAAATTGATAAAACCATTCTTCATTCATTTAAACAATCTTATTTGTAACTACCGCCCTACCAGTATCATGGAAAAAGAAATGGAGGGGCAATCTTTTAACAATAAAATGTCAATATCAAAGGTATAAAACTAATTTACATGATTGGTAAAATTTGTTATTAAAATTTACACCCAAGACCTTGCCTTTTCAATTCCTGAAAAAATACACACAAACACAAATTCTATTTTTAAAAACAATGCAACATCTTTTTACCTGAACAGGTGCAACACACATGGAATTTCCAATAACTTCATGACTATGACTAATACAAAATTTTCAAAATACCTTAAATTGCATCAACATCTGTCAAACAGTTTAAACTAAAGCATCCTTGGTCATTAATTGCAAAAACATTTCAGATGATACAGGTGATTTATCTGCTGATGAACACCTGGTTGTTCCGACACCTCATAGCATTATGTAGGTGTTTCCTACTGTATATCAATGATCAATTCTATTTCTCCATATTCTTTTGTTGATATGGTAACCAGGCAACAGCCAATGAGAGCTTGACAACTCTTTACAATAGTTGCTTGTGTTTGCAATTTTCACTTTGTTCAAGCTGCATTGAATTAACTTGTTCAGGAATACAAGTCATATTTTGTATAGACCAGAGTGGGGAATTCCAATTTACAATTTTCTTTTCAAGTGCAAGAAAAAAAAGAA